>JARACZ010000033.1:2400000-3600000 GCA_029255805.1 Keiferia lycopersicella
ATATCCAGTTCTTTTTACTTAGTTTTACTACATTTTTTACCTGTATGAGAAAAGCCATAGATTACTTGAAAAATAGCATGAGGCATAAATTTCTTTTAATGTGTTTGAATTACATACATACATCACGCTTTTATCCCTTGCGGGATAGGCAGAGTGTTACTGCTATGAAAATATAGTCACTATCGACACATCTGATAAATATTTAGGGGCCTTTTCAGATGATTTTTGTATGGTCTCAGGTTGGTCAGGTCAAATGTCTATAGTCTCAGGTTGTCATATAATACACATGAAACAATCAAATCCCTTAATTCACCTCTCGACACCCACAGGAAGAAATGTGGTGATGCTATTCTAAGCCCACAACATGCAGCAACTACTTCTACAGCCACAATAGGCCACTGCTGGACATGGGCCTTCCCCAATTGGGGGGTATTTGCCATACTCACCACTCTTGGCAGGCGGATTTTATTTAATTTATTTGTTATATTATTAAATTCATACATTAAAACATTACATTTCACCACATGCAAAATTAAGGAGAAACATTAATTCAAGCTATTACAAGCAGCACGGTGAGCGCAGTGCAAGATGTTGTAGATATTTACAGGGAACTCTGCTGCCCATTTCCTGGATTCATCTCTTAGTCGCCTACTACAATACCCACAGGCAGAATCGTGGTGAAGCTATTCTAAGCTGGCAACATACAGCAAATTTGTTTTAAATTGAATTAGCTTGAATGATAACTCTATGCCGTGTGATGCCGGCTTAGAGTATTATCACCCTATTTCTTAATGTGGTGTTGTAAAAGGCTACTAAGGGACTCGATGGTTTAATGTGAATTTTAGGGGACAGGCTGACAACCTGTCACTACAGTGATACACGAATCATCTGAAGGGCTCTCATCTGACTACTTGTCAGATAGATAGATAAAAAAATTATTTGTTACTATGGTCACACATGCATTTAGCTTTTTCAATATAAACAACGTAACAAGCATAACAAACAGCAGATATGGTGATAATGATTGCAATTTTACAATCGGTAATGCTCTGCATAGGAATAACGGCGTGATTTGTGAATGTATGTGTGTATAACTCTAGCTGATGCTGACTGTACCCACATACTGCAGTGATAATTACACAGACCTCTCAATGGTTGTACTCATTAGAAGTGGTATTGAATGCGCATTATCATAATAAACAACTATCATAATAAGCATGCTCCGTTCATTGCTCATCTCTATTATAGAATTATTGTTGGAATTTACATAATTTTTCTGAAGGGGGAAGTTCTAATTCTGCAAAAACACTATCTATCTATTTATGCTGGACACCGAGTCATTTTACGACCCAATGACCCCTAGTGTCAGAATTTTTCAACCGCCTCTACAAGTAGCAGGCTTCTAACATGGTTGTGAAACACTAAATAGATATGTTGTATACTGGGTGTTAGGAAAAAATTAACTTCCTTTCAAGAGATGAAACAGCCTTTGAAACTGAGCAACTTTTCCCAAGGAACATAGGTCAAAATATGAAAATAAAATTGGCCCTTCCATACAAACTGACCCAGCCGGCCGACACATTTTGTATGGGCGCTCTAAAAAGTTTTTTCATGTTTCAACCTATATTTCTTGGAGAAAGTTTTTCAGTTTCATGAACTGGTTTACCCCTAAGTATTTGTAGTCATTTTTTTTACACCCTGTATACTAAAAAAGTACCGCATCCAAATCCTTTCCGTGGTTTTGGCCGATTTAGCTGACAGTAAAACACAATAACCAATTTCTTTTTTTACTATAAAATTTGTAAAATTTTGCTTAATACCTACTTGTGACGTTTGTCATCTTGGAACAAATGCTATGACGTAAGGTCAATTTTCAAGTAAACAAACGAAAATGGACCTCATGTCATAGAATTTGCTCCAAAGTCTCAAACGTCACAGGAAGCAAGCTAAATTTTACAAACTATAGGCATAGATTTTTCTCTCACAAAAATCTTACTTCTAACACTTTCTCCCATCAGATGTTTGTTTTAATTCTGCTAATTCATCTAATTGATACAAGTAGAGCAACTGAGGATCTAGATCTTTAGAAATTTGCAAATTTTCGACTTTTGTAACTAATGACTTGCGATGCTGGCTTAGAATGCCGTTTGATGCCGGCTTAGAATAGCATCACCCCATTTCTTTCCGCGAGTATAGCGCCTTCGCGGGTACCGTAGACTAAGGGACTCGAGGGTTTCATGTGTATTACAACTTTAGGCGAGAGCCTGATGACCTGTCACTATAGTTCATACACGAATCATCTGAAAGAGGCCTCAATATTTGTCAGACGTGTATTTTTAAAGCCGTTAACGCTTTGCCTACCCCGCAAGGGATAAAGGCGAGATATGTGCGTGTATGTAACCAATGACTTGGTGTAACCATTTCTTTTGCAGTAGACGCTTAAGAGTAATGAACTTGTACACATTTGAAAGAAAGAAAGAAAATAAATTTATTTCGGTTAATTTGGTAAATAACTGCCCTCCCATTGATTTTGTCTTCTGCTATACGTTTTCCCGTAGGAAATTTGCGCTAAAAATATGTATTTTCAACAATGAAAGTTATTTGTAATCGGTCTAGTCCTTTAGAATAAAAATTTCACTAACAAAGCTTAGTTTAGCTTATGTTTTGATTTTTTAAATCGATTTCTACCTTTAGATAAAATGTAGAAAACCTGCCGAATAAACATACATACATATATCACGCCCTTATCCCTTGCGGGGTAGGCAGAGCGTTAACAGTCGTAAGTAAATATTGAGGGCCTTTTGAGATTCGTGTATCACTATAGTGACAGGTTGTCAGCCTATCGCCTAAAAGTTGTAATACACCTGAAACCCTAAGTCCCTCAGTCGCATCTTACGACACCCACGGGTAAGAAATGGGGTGATGCTATTCTAAGCCGACTTGACACGGCCCCATATATCGCATACTGTATGAATAATATCCATGCAATAATTAAGTGTTTATTATCAGAATGAGCGCCTTATAATTAATTCTCTATCCATTGTTATTAATTTTTAAACAACTTTTTCTAACTGACCTATGAACAAAAATACGAAAAAATCATCGAATCTGCAAGATTCCGTCCTGTTCGCACGCGCGTTATTTGACGTTTGTCAGAAAGGGACCGAGTTTCAGCTCGTGTCAGTCTCTTAACAAAGTTGTTTTGCCAGTGAAACTAGTCCCTAGTAAACAAATTAGAACGGCTAGTTAAGGGCCGTAAAGGGCTGGCGGAGTAAAACTTTTAATCAAGGGCAATTAGCGTAACGACTCGGGCTATGTAGGCTTGATCAATCAGCTAATTGCATTGTTGGGTTTATCTGGGTTTAAAATTTTACGTCATTTATCCGTGTGATGCCGGCTTAGAATAGCATCACCCCACATCCTTCCCGTGGGTGTCGTAAAAGGCGACTAAGGGACTCGAGAGTATTGGTGTATTACAATTTTTAGGCGACAGGCTGACAACCTGTCACTATAGTGATACACATGTTTTCCGAAACATCCTTGGAAAACAATCCTCAAAAATGTCAGACGTGGCGATAGCGGCCGTATTCTTACGGCTGTTAACGCTCTGCCTACTCCGCAAGGGATCAAGGCGTGATATATGTATTTATCCTAACTAATATAATAACCCGGGACTAAATTTTAAACTATTGCGGTTGTTTACACTATTCATACTCAAAACAAAATAAATTCGTCAGTAAGAACCCGTTAAAATCATAAGTATGAATAATCCGAGAGTTTACGTTTGTATGTTTTTTATCACTACAAGATCAAGTGGCTTGACTAATTTAGATGAAATTCATACACAGATAAAGTATAATAGCCTGAAATAACAAACACATACTCTCATTTTACTTCGGGAAAATGTGCCATTGTCTTGATTGTCGCTTTTTACGAAACCCACGACTAGAATTAGAGTGATGCTATTCTGAGCCGGCACCACAAGGTGGTCGTTGCATGAAATGTTATGACTACCTTAAAGTATTTATGATCAGCAAACTTTCACATCATCATTCTCCTTACCTTCTCCCGTTGTCTGTCGGGGTCGGCTACCTAACCTAGGGGATTTCACGTGGAACCAAGTTTTTACACAGAGCGACTGCCATCTGACCTCTGCAACCCTATCCAAAGGCTAACCTGGCCCGAATCTTAGGTTAAGTTACATTCAAGTATCATCTGAATTCAAATTTTATTTGTATGTGAGATTCATCACGATGCTTTTCCTTCACCGTAAGAGCAGTCGGTAAAAATACGTGAGTAAAAACACGTTGGTACATGGCGGGGTCGAACTCGAGTCTAACGATTGTAAGACCGGTGTCCTAACCACTTGGCCACCGGAACTTTAATCAGCAAACTTCACATCATCATTCTTACTAGTGATTATGACATATTGACATGTCGAGAGCGATTCGCAGAAAGCATACAATGCAATGAAATGTGATGACAAGTCTCATTATGTACCACTTGTTATGTACATTGGTATGTAGTACAGTTTTTACCACATAGTTAGGTGCAAGTACTATAGTTACAGCAACCCGTCAAACTAGAGTACCTAATTTCTCATAGATAATAAGTATACAGGATGTAAAACTATTGGCTGCACATATTTTAAATATGCCGTGTGATGCCGGCTTAGAATAGCATCACCCCATATCTTTCCCGCGGATGTTGTAAGAGGCGACTAAAGGACTCGAGGGTTTTATGTGTATTGTACCTTTAGGCGACAGGCTGACAACCTGCCACTATAGTGTTGCACGGCTTATCTGAAACGACCCTCAAACATTTGTCAGACGTGACGATAACGACCGTAATTTTACGGTTCTTGACGCTCTACCTTCCCCGCCAGCTATAGGCGTGATATGTGTGTGTGTAAATATTAAGTGCTGAATCAGCCCGCGAAACCGGACAACTTTTCCCAAGGAACATAGGTCGAAATATGAAAAAAAAATTGGACCTTCATACAAATTGACTTGGTCGACTGGTACATTTTGTATGATAGAACCAGGCATTGTCGTGAGTCTTACGCCCATCATATACACGCACTGTACCTATACTATAATAACGCTAACTAGACAATATGCCGCGTTTAACCCGAAATATAGCAAATGTCACCATGACCTCATTCGCCGCGGGAATAGGGATGGACGGGAATAGATATAGCATTGATTTTGTTAATCTAAGAACGCTCTTGACTTCCGTATTGCGGGACTTGGGTGGAGGCCACGCCTCGGCAAGCGTAGCCTAATCACTACATAGTATAAAGCAAAGTCGCTTTTCGCGTCCGTATAAAAATATTTGCAGCGAATTTTTTTACACCCTGTATGTATGTTTGCTTAAATCTTTAAAACTACACCACGGATTTTATGCAGGTTTTTTTAACAGATAGAGTGATTCTAGAGGAAGGTTTTTATGTATAAAACTTGCAGGGAAAACATCTTATTCTCACGGGAAAATGAGTTGCCGCGGGCGCAGCCTCTGGGCGGGCCGCCAGTATTTCTATAACCTTGTTTACGACCACCGATGTGGTGCAGTTGTAGTTCGACGGCCTTTGACGCAGAAGGTTCCGGGTTCGATTCTCGGTGGGCCACTCAAAAAGTTGATATTTATCATGGTTCCGTGTTTCGGATGATGGCCACTTGTAGAAGGTGGTAGAAAAATCTTGACACTAGGGTTCATAGGGTCGTTGGACGGACTCGGCCACACAAAAAGAGAAAAGACCCTGTTTATTCTCCGACTAAGGAACTCGGGAGTTTCAGGGTATTAAAATTTTAACCTATACATCATACTCCCTCAAATATTTGTCAGACGTGGCGAAAGTCAACGTTCTGCCTACCTCGCAAGAGATAAAGCGTGATATGATGTAACCTCGAGTCCTATTAGTTGCCATTTACAACACCCACAGGTTACTGATAGGGTGACGCTATACCTAGCCGGCATCATCATTCTCCTTGCTTTATCCCGTTCTCTGTCGAGGTCGGCTACCTAACCTAAAGGATTTGACGTGCAATCCAGATTTTACACAAAGACTGCCATCTGAACTCTGCAACCCGGAGGCTAACCTGGCCCGAATCCTAGGTTAGGTCACAATCAAATATCTGAATCCAAATATTATTTGAATGTGGGTTACATCACGATTTCATCCTTCACCGTAAGAACAGTCGGTAAATGTACGCGAGTTAAAACACATTGGTACATCGAACTCGGGTCCCACGATTGCAATACCAGTGTCCTAACAACTTGGCCACCGACTCTCCCTAGCCGCCATGTTCTTCACAAATAGCAAATAGACAATAGTCTCTGGGGACAGGAATGGCAAATGCGACCTTGACCCCATTAACGGACGGGGTTGGGTTGGCGCAATGCGTCGCGTCGGACAAACTTGGGAGCGCCCGTTGTACATATGTCGCAGTAAGACATATATAGCCGCGATATAGTTATATACCTAGAGACATAATTATATACCGTAACATAGTTATAGACAACGAGAATAGGAGAGGAAGAGGAAGAAGGAGAAGGAGACTGAAGGTGGTTATTTCACTAAACTTGATCTGATATATACGTATATCACTAACCTATAGGACCTGTTTATAACTATATACCTAGTGAGATAGTAATGAATTGCATTCGTATAACTATTTTACGGTGTATAATCATATCCCCAGAGATATAACTAATATTACGGCTATAATTATCTTATTGCGACACATACATACAGACTGTCTCGATAGCGTAGCGCATAGTACCCCTACCTTCTACGCCGAGGGTCGTGGGTTCGATCCCCACCGGACACAAATATTTGTTCCCATTAAATAGGGGTAATAGGTTTTATTGGACACTAAACCGAATCAAACCGAATTCCTTTTGGAATACCGCCACCTAGTTCGGAATCTGGAATAGCGCCACCTATTGTGTTAATATAAATCCTCATATAGCGGAAACGACGGTTCCACAGCCGTTGACCCTCTACCTACCGCACAAGACACGGAAGCGTGAATCGTACCTATATTCTAGAAGAAGTTACTCAATAGTTATTTACATTTCAGACAACAATACCCATCGTATAAAACAATACTCCGGTCGCATTCTTCTATAAACTACGTAGTAGCGAATGTTTAAAAACTACTAAAGGCCAGCTAAACGACTTTCTGTGGGACACCGAGTCGTCCAACGACCCAGTGTACCCTAGTGTCAAAATTTTACACCGCCTTCTTCAAGTAGCAGTCTTCTGACATAGTTGTATAACGACCGCCGTCTTAGTAATCATAGACAGCAACCGGGACCTACACCTTAACGTGCCATCCGAAACACGGAACCATCTTTCTTACGGACAATCGGGTGGTTCGGCCCGCAATGTCCTAACCAGACTGTGAACAAATTCACAAAGTGTTTTTTAAGTCGGTTAAAAATCCATATGTCGACCTACATAGAAAAGTGGTTCAGTTTCGTAAGAGGTTTTAAAAAACCCTTTATTTGCAAACGGTCAATGACACACCCAGGCATCGAACCCACGGTTTTCTACGAGGCTAGCAGGCATCTAACTAGGTTGCCAGTTAAATCGCTTTATTATGGTAATTTACTCTAAATTTTAATTTTACTATCGGTTGTTAAGATTTTTGGAGAGATATCTTTCTTTCGCCGACTAAGGGCCTCGAGGGTTTCATGTGTATTGCAATTTTAGGCGACAGGCTGACAACCTGTCGCTATAGTGATACACTAGTTATTTGAAACGACCCTCAAACAACTGTCAGACGTGGTGATAACGACCGTAATTTTACAGTCTGCCTACCCCGCCAGGGATATAGGCGTGAGTTGTGTGTGTTTGTGTATAAAGATAAAGGCATTTATTTCGAGGACTACAAGTCGATTATAAGTATGATTTTCGGTAACTCGAGGTGACTGACAACCTGTGACTATAGTGATACTTACAAGTTTTTTCTATACCACTTGGGACAAGTTTAGAGATCTCAAACAGTTTCTGTCACACACATTTAACACTCAGATGACAGAGATAGCGAATGACCGGTTTAGTTAATCGGTGAAAATGGTTAACCGGGGAAACGCGCACGTGACGCAGTTAACGACCATTATGACTCGGATATACTAAAACACCGGCTGTTATGGATGCGATAGTGGCGCCGTCATATAAGAAAAAAACGTTGGTTCGCCTTGTATCATAATTTTTATTTGAAAAAAAATATACCAAACATATATATCACTTTCCTATCCCTTGCGGGGTAGGCAGACCAATAACGGCCGTCAGAATCTACCGCTGTCGCCACTTCTGACAAATATTGGGGACTCTTTCGATGATTCATGCAGCACTGTAGGGACAGGTTGTCAATCTGTTACCTAAAAATTGTAATACATATGAAACCCTCCAGTTTCTTAGTCGCCTCTTACTACACCCGCGGTAAACAAATGGAGTGATGCTATTCTAAGCCGGCATCACACGGTTACTAACATTTTAAGCTATTTGCTACAATAATTGTTGTAATTATGAGAATACAATTGCAGTGAACAACTTATAATTCCTGCGACGCAGTAAGTTTCAAATAGCGACGACTGTTTTGGTTCTTGATCGACTCTTGCGCATACTAAGTAAACAATTTCGAATGAAAGCGAGCGTTCGCACTTGGGAGAGAAAATTGTTTGTTTTGCATAGTCATTGTTGCATTTAGACATTGCAGTACCCGGATCTGGACGGCCCTGGTTCGATTCTCGGGTGACCGTCCGTATTTATAAATCGCACTCTGTATTTATAAAGCAATGTCGCTTTTCGCGTCTGTCAGTATGTATGTTTGCTTAAATCTTTAAAACTGCACAACTGATTTTGCAGGTTTTTTAAATAGATATAGTGATTCAAGAGCGTCGGTGGCCAAGTGGTTAGGACACCGGTCTTAAAACCGTGAGACCCGAGTTCGATCCCCGTCATGTACCAATGTGTTTTTACTCACGTACATTTACCGACTGCTCTTACGGTGAAGGAAAACATCGTGATGAAACCCACATTCAAATAAAATTTAAATTCAGATTATATTTGAATGTGACTTAACCTAGGATTCGGGCCAGGTTAGCCTTCGGGTTGCAGAGCTCAGATGGCAGTCGCTCTGTGTAAAAACTTCAACGTCAAAACCCCTAGGTTAGGTAGCCGACCCCGACAGAGAACGGGGTCAGGCAAGGAGAATGATGATAGTGATTCAAGAGAAAAGTTTTTGTGTATAACTTGCCGGGAAATCATCTTATTACCACGGGAAAATGAGTTGCAGCGGGCGCAGCCGCTGGGCAGGCCACTTGTGTATAATAATATAATCTCAATCGACAAGAATAAACAATTTTACAATAGCCCCAAGTGGATGACACTTGTGCTCAATAGCTGTATCGTCGTTTATGAAGCAGGTCTGACAAGTGTCATTCAATACGAGTCATGATTCATAAATCTATAAGGAGGAACCCTTACACAACAATGTTTTGACTCACGATTGACTTTAAAGCTTAATCTCTCTTTACGTGTGGGACACCGAGTCGTCCAACGACCCGATGGACCCTAGTGCCAGAATTTTTCAACGGCCTTCTACAAGTAGCAGGCTTCTGACATGGTTGTGTAATCATAGACAGCAACCGGGACCTACGGCTTAACGTGCCATCCGTAACATCTTTCTTGCGGTCAATCCGGTGGTTCAGCCCGCAATGTCCTAACCAGAATGGGAACAAATTCACAAAGTGATAAATGTCAACTTTTTGAGCGACCCGCCGAGAATTGAACTCGGAACCTTCTGCTTCAGACACACTTTTGCACAACAAACAGTTTTTTCCCTTTATGGGTAAGCAGAACGTTAACGGCCGTAAAAATACGGTCGCTATCGCCACGTCTGACAAATACTTGATAGGCGTTTTGATAAAATCGTATACCTATCACTATAGTGACAGGTTGTCAGCTGAGAATTGCGCGCGTCTAATGGTACCTCTTTTTGTATACAGGACTCAAAACCGCTAGTCGAAAGGCTGTACCAGTTAAAGTAACTATTAAAAAAACCGGAAAATAATAGTTTAAAACTACTGTTATTATTTTAAAACTCGACGCCATAAAATACTAGTCCTAGGCGTAATTATTATGTTCCACGTCCTACTTAGTGAGATATATTGGACACGATTCTAGCAGGACACTTCCTAAGCTAATTCTTACTTTTAAATCGACTTAAAAAAAGGAAGTTCTCAGTTTGACCTGTATGTACGATGTAAATGTATGTATGTTTGTTCGCGATTATCTCGCGGTTGGATGAACCGATTTTGATCCGGTGTTCAGAAAAGTATTTGTCAGACTTAGGTGAAGGTTTTAGGCGGTTCTTATACGTCCGTTGTATACGCTCTTTTTTACAGAGGACTAATGATATCAAATTTTGTCTTGTAAAGCTAACATTAGACACGTTACGGGTAATAAGTTACCTTAGCTAATTCTTCGCCTCTCTTTTCTATCTATCTAATAGCTTCAAACAAGCATAACGGTTTGTTTTTAATCGCGATCTCGGAAACGGCTCCAACGATTTTTGCGAAATTTCGTATATAGGGGTCTATGGGGGCGACAATTCGATAGAGATAAGTTTCATTTAAAAAAACGTTCTCTTACCGTTTAACCGAATAAAAACACGCACAATATTTCCTGTCCTTATTATACTCTTTAAAAAAAAATGCTACAAATTAGCTTACAAAATGTACTGCCAGAATCGGTATACATTAACTTTTACCACTAGCAACGTGATCGCTACACTTGGGGTCACAATCTACCGCAACGGGTCAGCTTTTGACCACGAAGAGGTCTGAAAACTCCCACAGTATGTTTTTCTCTTTTCTCTTTTTCCTGTGGGACATCTAGTCGTCTAACGACCCGATGAACCGTTGTGTCAGAGTTTTTAACCCCCAACCGCGTGGGACATCTAGTCGTCCAACGACACGACGAACCTTGGTGTCTAGAGTTTTTATCCCCCAACCGGTACTACTAGTAGCAAGTCTCTGACATGGTTGTGTAACGACCGTGTTGTTGTCGTCCTAGTTAGCATGAATACTACATAAAATATTTTTTTTTAAAGAGAACCGACTTCAACGGACGTAAAAAGTGCGAACGTTCATTATTTTTATCGGTTAATATGCATAAAACCTTCTCCTAAGTCTGACAAATATTTTACTGAAAACCGCTTCAAAACCGGTGCAGCCAAACGCGAGATAATGGCGCACACACATACCTACATACACATAGACATATAGGTTAAACTGAGAACCTCTCCTTTTTTAACTAGGTTAAAACATATACCTCGTTTTGAGGTAGTCGGGTAAAAATATATCTAGATTCTAGGTTGTATGCCAATCTAGACGCCAGGTCAGGCATATAATATTCTAACGTATAATATAATCAATCATTCGTTTTTCTCGTCATTTCTCTGACTTGTAACATTAATATGGTATGCAACTATACAGGGTGTCATCGGAAAATAACTAACTCACTGACTTCTCTGGCTCAGTGACCCAAAATGGATCTTGGCCTTCGAAACGAGCTTCCTCTACTGATCCCTGAAAAATCTAAAAATACTATAAGTTTTGGCTGACAACCTGACGAAGGTCGGCCGGTGCGTCGATAGCTCAGTGGCAGAGCAGTGGAACGGTACCCTATGTGCCTAGGTTTGATTACCGACGCTTGTCATTTTTAACAACATAACATAACAAAATTCTTTATTGCACAAAAAGTAACAACAAGTAAAAAACACAAATAAAGGAAACAGTACAACAGGCGACCTTAATGCTAGGTAGCATTCTCTACCAGGCAACCTTAGGGTGAAAGAGAGAGTGCGATTATGGAAGATTATGCGATTATTAAGATTGTGCGATTATTATTATTTTTTTTATTTCCATTTATCAAGCAACTTGTCACTAACACTTTTACAGCTACGACAGTCCACTGCTGGACATGGGGCTCCCCTAAATTGGCTGGCGGATCGGCAAGCGCAGTGCTATTCTCAGATATTGTAGATATTCACAGGGTACGCTGCTGTCCGTTCCATGGATTGATCCCTTAATCGCCTTTTACGACATCCACGAGTAGATGTGGAGTGATGCTATTCTAAACCGGTATCATACGGCAATGTGTATATTATATTGAAAGATAAAACACCCTGTATATGTTTGTAACGGTTCGCGAGAGTAATCATGTAAATCTATCACGTATGGAATAATCATTTGGAATCATACTGTATCATGTCATTAAGACTTATACACAGAAAAGGTATCCAATCTCAAATCTTTTTGCCTCATCCCGTTCTCTGTCGGGGTCGGCTACCTAACCTAGGGGATTTGACGTGGAACCAAGTTTTTAGACAGAGCGACTGCCATCTGACCTCTGCAACCCGAAGGCTAACCTGGCCCGAATCCTAGGTTGAATCACATTCAAATATCATTTGAGTTCACATTTTATTTGAATGTGAGTTTCATCACGATGTTTTTCCTTCACCGTAAGAGCAGTCGGTAAATGTACGTGAATGAAAACACCTTGGTACATGGCGGGGATCGACCTCGGGTCTCACGATACAATTTTTTTTTCATGTTTCAACTTAACTGGGGGAAAGTTGTTCAGTTTCTTAGACTGGTTCATCCCTTGAAAGGAACATAGTACTCTTCCTAACACCCTATATAGTAGAGAGAAGGATGAAACAAACCGCCCTCTATATTTGTCAGACGTGGCGATATCAAATCAACCGTATTTTTGCGGCCGTTAGCGCTCTGCCTACCCCGTAAGGGATAAAGGCGTAATATATGTATGTATGTATGTAGAAGGATGAAGTCAATATTTATTATTTATATTCAATTTATTTATGTTTATGAAAGCGTCTCATTCATTATGTGTGTCTATAACTATAATAATTTACTGCCCGTAAAGTTTATAATCTACCTGCCAGTTAGTAAATACATACACATATCACGTCTGACACCTTAGGGGTAGGCAGAGTGCCGTAAAAATATGGTCGTTATCGCCAAGTCTAAATATCTGACTTACGGACAATCGGGTGGTTCAGCCTGCAATGTCGTAACCAGACTGGGAACAAAGTCACAAAGTGATAAATATCAACTATGTGAGTGACCCACCGAGAATCGAACCCTGAACTTTCTGCGTCAAAGGCAGTCGCAATACCACTGCGCCACATCGGTCGTCCATCCTGGACAATTGGCGTGATGCTATTCTAAACCGGCATCACACAACATTACGTATATCTGTTATATATAATATAAATAAGTAAAATTTTGGAACGGTTATAATCAATGTACGAGTATTACTTTTATTATACACGTCCTAGATTCGAACCTGCTACACTATAAAAGAGAGCCAGGCTTTAGATGCAAATACCAACTCAACAATTCCAAAAATCTAATGGTTCTCAAACTCGTGCGACCTCATTTTGAAGTGGGTCGAAGTTTTAACTAAACCGCATCAACATTAGCTGATTAGCATTAAACGTATTCTACTCACTTTCCAAAACCAGTTAAATTTAACTAGCGTTTTCTTTTCTCAGATTTTTTTAAACTGTGGCATATTGTAAAATCTGTTTCTCTCGTAAGTGGCGACTGAGGGACTGGTGGGTTTTAGTGTATTGTAATTTTAGGTGACAGCCTGACAACCTGTCACTATGGTGATATACGACTTATCTGTAAAGACCCTTAAATATAGTCAGACGTGGCGATAACGACCGTAATCATGCGGTCGTCAACGCTCTGCCTACCCCGCGAGGGATAAAGGCGTGATATATGTATATGTATGTATGTTTGTTTCGCTCACATGGTGTAGTCAGGAGAGCTAGGTCGTTAGTTCGATTCTCGAGACATGAAGTCGATTTTTGATCAATATATTTCTTAGAAGATACACGGTTTCGTACTTCGGACGGCACGTTAAGCCGTCGGGTCTGGTTGCTGTCTATGATTACTTAAATTGCGGTCGATACTCAACCACATCAGGTGTCTATTAGTTACCTAAATAACGGTTTGGAACCTCTGACACGGTTCATTGCGTTGTTCGTTGACTCGTTATCCCTCTCAAGATTCAAGATTATAATGAATGTACAAACGTTAACTAAGTTCTTCGTATATAACTTTTTAAAAAGTGAACCGACTTCAAAGACCGTGTAAAAGTGCATATCTCCATTTTTTTATCGGTTGATATGCCTAAAACCTTCTCCTAAGTCAGAGAAACCCTTTGCTGAAATATGCATCAAAATAATGCAAGCAAACGCGAGATAATCGCAGAAAAACATACAGACAGGTCAAACTGAGAACCTTCTTCTTTTGAAGTCGGTCGGGATACTACGTCACCTGTCATTCCTTTATCTAATACTCAAGTGACCACTTCCGTAGCATATAATGTAAGTAGTTGTAGTTTATAAATCTTGTGAGATAGTCTCATGGGACCGGAAGGTTTTACTATAGAATACGGATTATATATACACGGTTTTTTTATATACTTGGGAAAATGACTCATAGCTACACTATAAAAAGTGTGTTATTTTAAAAATCCTTTCAATTTGTTGCTTTTCCATTTGTAATAGTCAAGACTAGCTCGCAATTTTCAGGTTTTTTATCTGGCCAAGATTTATTGAAAATTCAATGAATTGATACATACATACATACATATATCATGCCTTTATCCCTTGCGAGGTAGGCAGAGCATTAACGACCGCAAAAATACGGTCGCTATCGTCACGTCTGACAAATATTGAGGGCCGTTCGAGATAATTTGTGTTTCGCTATAGTGACAGGTTGTCAGCTTATCGCCTAAAAGTTGTAATACACATGAAACCCTCGAGTCCCTTAGTCGCCTCTTACGACTTCCACAGGAAGAGTTGGGGTGATGCTATTCTACTCTGCCAATTTTGGCATAAGTCTCTTCCTTTATTGGCGTTTGCCATACTCACCGCGCTTGTCTAGTGGGTTAGCGAGCGCAGTGCAACACGGCTCATTCTCGGCTACTATAATATGTCTAAGAACCTATAAAATCCGCAGTTATAAATAGTCACACCTCCAAACGAGTCGCGTGCTTTCTCCCAAGCGAAACTGGTCTGAACTGTACCGGTTTTGTGCTATACACCTAACCTTAAAACTATCAATGAGTTATTGATAATGGCCTTGGAGGTTATTTTTGAGGAAATATAGCAAAAAAACTCGAAAGTTTGCTTAAGAAAGTGAACGACGTTTTTACGTATTTTTGTACACATAAATCACGCCTATATCCCTGGCGGGGTACGCAGAGCTTTAACAGAAAATTTTCGGTCGTTATCGCCACGTCGTCTGACAAATGTTTGAGTGTCGTTTCAGATAAGCCGTGTATCACTATAGGGACGGGTTGTCAGCCTGTCGCCTAAAATTGCAATACACATGAAACCCTCGAGTCCCTTAGTCGGCTTCTACGACACCCACGGTTAAGAAAGGGGTGATGCCACATGGTATGTTTGTAAATCTCATTGAAATGCATTTTCGTATATAATATTCAGCTCGCGTAAAAACATTTATAAAAAGTTTCAATTTGAGGGATGGTACTTTCATAAGAAATCTGACATACACAAATTTTTTCTGGTTTTTTTCTCCTTGACTTAATCTAAATCTTGATATAATAAACCTTCGGTCGCAAAATGAACCCGGGACCACCACAGACGACAGATACACTACAAGTGCGCCATATGTGACGGTCATTTGCCTACGGTACCCCAAACCCGTCATAATCGTCCGTATCCCATGTGGTGCGCAAGCGCAGGCATGCGTGACGTAATACCGCAACTTTGTATAAAGAATTTTATTTCTAGAGGGAACTCTAGACTCTAGTAAGGACCACAGCGAGGAAAGGAAAAACTCGTCCCGTCACTAAGTAGGTAACCGTATTACTATTCAAAGTAAAGCAACGAAAATCACGTAGAATTCGGAGCTGAATGCTGCGAATTGAACCCGGGACCACCATAGAAGGCAGATACCCGTCATAATCGCTTGTATCCTCTGTGGTGCGCAAGCGCAGGCACGCATGATGTAATACCGCAACTTTGTATAAATAATTATATTTTTTGAGGGAATTCGTTGGTAAAAGTAAATGAAGCTACGAAACACTCGTTACACTTAGACCTGACTCGTCTGACATGCGATTAAAAATCGCTCAAGAAACCTATTTTTTCAGTTTCTTATTTTAATTTAAGGGGATAATAAAGGACTCGATGTCCCACGTGAAAAGAGAGAAAGAGAGCACTAAAATTCCAATAAACATCAGCTGCCATATCATCGTGTGAGATAGTAGACAAATGCGGGCCTATCTAAGATAAAAAAAGGATACTGACTTAATTTCTTGATCGTTGTAGTATTATTGGCGAGCGCAGTATAAAACGTCGTGTGATGCCGGCTTAGAATAGCATCACCCCACATCCTTCCCGTGGGTGTCGTAAGAGGCGACTAAGGGACTCGAGAGTATTGGTGTATTACAATTTTTAGGCGACAGGCTGACAACCTGTCACTATAGTGGTACACATGTTTTCTGAAACAACCTTGGAAAACAATCCTCAAAAATGTCAGACGTGGCGATAGCGACCGTATTCTTACGACTGTTAACGCTCTGCCTACCCCGCAAGGGATAAAGGCGTGATATATGTATATGTATGCAGTATAAAAGATATAAGGTATCTACTAATGCTATGCAGCTACTCTTAACCTATAGATTTTATCCGTTAATTAATCGCCTTCTACATGGCCACGACTGAAAATGTGGTGATGCTATTGTACCCCTAGCCGGAGCGCACACGGAGACAGTGAACGCGAGAGGAGTTTTTGCCTCTTGGTCTTCGTGGTGCAGTTCTCTCTGGACAATATTCTATGATCTGAGTACAACAGTTTACCGTGAGAGTGGGGTACTCCTATCTTCACGGTGGATAGGTTTTGCGTACAATGTAAGAGGAAATTAGTATTTACTAATTAGTAGATGAATACATACCATAAGTCGCCAGCCTGATGGAAAATGGTTAAAAGCAGAAAAACTAATGTATGAATCAACTTTAAGAAGAAAAGGAGTCTTGACACGCAACTTTTTTTAGATTAGTAATAAATAATAAATCCTCTTTTGATAATACTCTTTTACAATTTGAGATAATTGACGTGGATGGCCAGCGCATTAAAAAATATATCGTTGAATGCAGTTATCACTTTTCATAGGTATGTTGTAAGTAATTGCTTTCTAGATATAAGCAGTGCCTGTTGTGTCCTTTTTCTTTTGTCCTGTATCTTTTTTTGTGTACAATAAATGGTTAAATTATGTATACAGGGTGTAAAATAATAAGATGCAAATATTTTAAGCTGTGAATCAGCCCATTAAACTGAACAACTTTCCCCAAGAAACATAGGTGAAATATGAAAAAAATTGTTGGACTTCCCAATTTGACTTGGTCGGTCGGTAACTTTGTACGGGGGCTCCAAAATGTTTTTTTCATATTTCAACCTAAGGGGCATTCCACGGTGACGGTCGGGACATTTTTAGACTCTTATTTAGGAAGTTGATCATATTTTGTAGTTATTTTAAACAAAAACCAATAGATATGAACAGTGATTTAAAGCTTTATAACCTAAATAATTAATTCACTTTAATTTCACATGTCGAGATTATTCTAATTAATAAAAAAAGACGTGTCAAAAATTGTGACGGTCGGGACTCTTACTTTATAATGTATTCCAGATTTACAACTATATTTGAAAAATTGTAAGAAACTATTAACGATATTAGTGCAAATAATTGTGTGTGTATGCTCAAATGTTCAATCTTTCTAAACTTAAAGAGCTAGTTTTAAATTGTAGTATAATTTTTAATAATTTGTGTTTACAAAAATGTGACGGTCGGGACAAGCCGATGTGACGGTCGGGACAAGTAACAAATAAACGAAAATGCGTTTGTTTTTTATACCTTTATTAATTACTTTTTACATAGGATCTACGTAATCTGTTATAATAAACTAATTTGTGTATTATGCTGCCTCAAAAATATCAACGTTTTGATGAAATTCGTAATATATACGGTTACCATTGGTATGGATCGCTGGCTCTGGTAGCACCTTAATAATTTCTGACATCATTACATATGCTACATCGCTGGGATTACTTATACCTCCTTTTGAAATATATTTCATAAACATCACTTTTACTTCGGAATCTTCCTCTGGAGGTCCCTGACAAATAGCGACGTATCTATAAACATTGTCTTTTCTTTTCTCATTCTCTACTCTTACTAAGACAAAAGAACCATGCTGAATAATATTTTCGTATATCTTACTTGGACCAGGCGGTGGTGAACCATATCTTTCACACAGTGAAGGCTCCTCGTTGAGCGAATTGTCAATAGAGACGTCTGGCGCTGGTGAATTATCTGCTTCACGCAATGAAGGCTCCTTGTTGAGAGAATAATCGTCAGGGACGTCTGGCGCTGGTGTATTATCTGCTTCACGCAATGAAGGCTCCTTGTTGAGCGAAGTATCGTCAGGGACGTCCGGCGCTGGTGTATTATCTGCTTCACGCAATGAAGCTCCTTGTTGAGCGAATTATCGTCAGGGATGTCTGGCGCTGGTGAATTATCTGTCTTGCAATAAGGGCTCCTTGTTTACAGAATCATCGCCAGAGATGTCTGGTGCTGGTGAATGATCTGTTTCACGCAATGAAAGCTCCTTGTTGAGCAAATTATCGCCAGAGATGTCTGAATCTGATGAATATACGTCTGAATAGTTGATCTTGTCCCTGATAATGAAAAGTTTGTTTCTTGTATTGTACGTTTCACTGTAAAGAAGCATGTTCGAATTCTTTGCCTCAAATTTGTGGTGTTTTTGTATTTGTGGTATGCCAGGAAATTCCGACCATCTTTTATCAAGAGACTCCTTATGCTGTTCAATGTCCGCAATAGCCACAAAATCTATCTCAACTCCACTTATATTCTTGGACTTAAGGTAGGAATAACAGTCGTAGCTACTAGATAAATCTGCACGCCTGGTCATGATGGCTGACCACAATTGCCTCTTGGCTGTAGCACCAATTCCGTCGACAGCCCCTTTTCCGTGACTGGATGCAAAGAAATTCCATTCTACTTGTACACCCCAGTCGGATTCACTATGGCAGATATTGAGCAATGTGAACCTATTTTTGAATTGGGCAGCACAGCAATCGGAAAAAACAGTCACTTTCTTTAATTCGGGATATTTTTGTTTCAGGTCTTGAATTATTTGGCGCATAAATGTCCAAACTGCGTATTTGTCGTGGTTCAGTTCATTACTCATTATGATATAAGAATTTTTTGAATTGCCAGCATTGCCCCAAGCACACCCGGTGAATATTGTTACCTGGGGGTGGGACCAATGGGCACTTTGTATCTCGTCTTGACTTAAGATTGCAAAGTTTTCTGCAAAATCGACCTGCAGTACAATCTCAGAGTTACTGCTATTTTTCTTCTGGGACTCAAAATAATTGGACTGCTGCCGCTTTATGTATACATGTCTCTTGAAAGAGGGTGTCTGTTTCTTCATCTCTTCAACTAAATCATGTAATGAGCCTTGCCGAGATGCTGTTGAATACTGGGATTCGGATTTTTTCCATTTCTTCCAAATCACTTCCGTATCCATGTTTATATCGACAGGTAATATGTCACTAATGTCGAAGCAGTGTAGGCAATCATCTTTCAGCATACATTTTTCGTTGTTTGTATCACATGTCAATTCTGTTATTAAGTCAGCCGTGGTCGTGGGCAAGCCTTCAACATTTTTCTTTAAAGTTTCTAGCATGAAATTAAAGTTAGCATGTTGTGGATAGACACAAACATTATGCGGCATATCATTCATTGTTTTGACATGAACTGGTCGAAATTCAAAGAATTTGGACTTGCCAACCTTTATAGTGGGATGGTCTCTTCTAAATACCTGATATGCCTCTGCTACTGACATGGTCATGTGTCTTTTTGCAACATGGGTTCGTTTTCCAGTAACAGAGTCTTTGATCGAAATAGTGTCTTTCCTTCCAGGAGCAGCCCGACTGATTTCATCTAGTTCATAATATTTGCGCACCACTTCTTCATCTTCTTTCGTTATAGCGTCGGATCTCGATGTTTCCAAAACTGGAACTGGCGGCAAAATCTTGCTAGCGAGTTGCCTAACAACAGCTTGTTTTTTACTTGGGCTCTCTGGCATAGCACGGATGACCTTATTTATTGCTTTATTCAACGTTCTTTTTGTTTTATAGGAACCCATTGGCGAACAGACACTTTTATTAATGTCATCAGTTTTGGCTGCTTTCAGTTTGTTCCTGTATCTTTGCTTCCGTAGGCGCTCTTGTTCTCTACACAAAGACTTTGTTTCTTCGTTTTGGTTTTCTTTTGCTTCCATTCTTCGTTTCTTACTTCGTTCTTTCTCCTTCTCCAGCAAAAGCTTTCTCTTATCTGGATCTTCTTTTTGCCTGGCCCTGGACAAACGTTTTCGCTCTGTGGCGTTCATATTTATCTAAAACAATGTCACAAATAACCGTATATTTAAAGCTGTGCAAGCTCTGCCTACCCCGCAGGGGATATAGGCGTGATATAATTATGTATGTAATCTATTTCCCGCCATCTAAGTGATATCTGTACAATAACAATTCTTGAGACCATGACGGTAACGACTGTGACGGTCGGGACTGTGACGGTCGGGACAAGCATCAATATTAAAATTTAAAAAGCCTAAAAGCCCACAGCTCATTGAAAGTTAATGCCATCTCTCAATGTCTATCTATTTGTTACTTACAAAGCACAATTTTATCATGACTATGCGTATTTTGAGGTTAGAATTAACAAAATTGAATCAAAATGTGACGGTCGGGACAAAAGCCTGGTTCTTTAATTTAGCTTAAATACAAGCAACAAGCAACTTACCGTTTTGCTTCGTATTTCTTGCCCTAAATGTTTAATAAGTTTTCAATCTGCTCACGTTTTCAACACGCCGATTCACAAACAAAATGGCCGATTTCATTACTTTTAAAAACAATGAATATCTACTCTGCGGATTCAGCCAGTATACATTCAGCCAGTATACATCAAAAAAAGAGAAAGTGCAGTATTTTAGGAAAAAAAAGAAAATGTTTTGTAAATTTAAGATTATGTGCTATACTTATGTCTAGATACATGTTGCAGCTTATTTATTACTTTTATTTTATTGTTGTTTGGTGTCACTTACCATGGAATGCCCCCTAAGTTTCTTGGGGAAAGTTGTTGAGTCTCGTGGGCTGATTCACCCCTTAAATATTTGCAGCTTATATTTTTACACTTATAGATTTAACATAAGCATGAATTATCAATACCGTTTTTACCGTGGGGCGTTAAAAGGAAATGGTTGACACGTCAATTTATCTTCCTAGGCTTAGCACTCGATAGAATAACTGTATAGGAAACAAGCTATTAAAGGCTTAGGACTGATCTTGCATACATACACACATCTCGAATTTACCCCTTGCGGGGCATGCAGACCGTAAAGGCATTATACAGAGTGTTACAAAAAGTACTAACTTCCTTTCAGTGGATGAACCAGCCTATGAAGCTGAACAACTTGCCACAAAAAACATAGGTCGAAATATGAAACATTTTTTTTGACCTTACATACAAACTGACTCGATCAGTGCCTAGTACATACTCAGTAACTACTTATATTTGAATTTATACTATATCTAAGTAGAGATAGACTTATATACCGGCTTAGAATTAGTCATGTCATGCGGGCTTAACAATATCACCCCATTTCTTCCCCGTGGGTGTCGTAAGGCGACTGGGGGGCTTGAGAGTTTAATGTGTATTAAATTTTTTTGGCAAGAGGCTGACAACCTGGCACTCAATATTTTGTCAGAAGTCGCGATAGTGGACCGTATTTTTGTGGCCGTTAATGCTCTGTCTACCGCGCAAGGGACAAAGGCGTGATGTATGTGTGTATGTAAATAGAGATATGGTTACCACAACCTCAAAAAGAGTACAATCACCTTCTTCTTCAATAACAAAATTATTGTGACTAACTTCAAAATTGGTGTGTAATGTAATTATGTGATTAAATAAACAGTATATGGGGTGTACGTACCAGTCTCAGAGCAGTTTATCTAATTTTAACTATTTCAAAGTTCCTAGACTTTGAAATAATTATTTATTACTAGCGGCCCGCTCAAAGGCTGCGCCCGCTGTAACGCATTTTCCCGTGGGAATTGGATGATTTCCCTCATAAAAGCCACATTTCTATCTGTTAAAAAAACTGCATCAAAATCCGTTGTGTAGTTTAAAGATTAAAGCAAACATACGTATACATAGACGCGAAAAGCGACTTTGCTTTATACTATCTACCGACAGTCGATAATTTTACTAATGAAATTATAAAGTAACAGTTTTAGAAGTCCCGACAAAGCAATAAGGATAAATGGATGTGCTGTTGATATAGTAGGCATATAGTCGACGATCAATACATAGACCCTACATTATTTCGTCTTGTTTCGGCCGTCTCATATACGATTACTCATTGAGTTTACGTCACCTCGTGAAATAAGTGAAAACTAATGTTTTCCTTGGTTACGCCATTTTGTTTTAAGAGGTTTAGTAAATAATATAAGTATTTACTTAACGTATTCTCAATAAAATATGGATGTCAGACAATCTTAAGTAAGTATTTCGAATCATGTAGGAAACCCTTCTTTTAATTTTCTATTAGCTAGCCCAGCGGTTGCGCCTGCTTTCCTGGCATGTACTTTTGGTGAATAGGGTGCAGAGAAACTACAAATAATACGCTGCTTTATTCACAACATGCGCAGGATGAACAGCTTACTATAAGAAATCGAGTAATAATTATTCCATAGCAATAATGAAGCCCATCGTCAATCCGAGTCTATCTGACAAAGAGACAGTTTCACAATTTTAAGACTATGTACAAGAAATAAGGTTAGCGCCTAATTGAATCACTATATCTATTTAAAAGCTGCATCAAAATCAGTTGCGTAGTTTAAAGATTTAATTTAATTTACATACACACACATGTGAATAGCGATTTAGCTTTATACTATGTATATGTACTGATAAAACTAAGTTTAAATACAACGCAAAGTAAGCTCTTCACCTAAAATCTAAACAATTAGAAATAATTAACGTTCTAAATTAGTTTAGCACGAAACTACAAATTAACTAATTAGCGGCGATGCTAATCGCAGTTATAAAATAACATTATTACTTTGTAACGTTAGTACGAATTAACCGTTACGAGATAAGTAACCGACAGTTAAAGGCAATAGTCACAGATGCGTGGCGAATAAAGCAAACAGAAAAAGAATCGGACAAGTGTGAGGTTACACTAACTTTTGGAGGGTTCCGGATGTGCTTATTTTTTTCTGCAGTGAAGTGAGTAGTTCATTAGAGTACTTTCAGTTCATTCTTCATGTGATAACCTGATATTATAAATTTTCTACCACCGCAGTCTTTTAATGGGATTGTGTTCAATACCAAACTGCAAAAATTGCAAAGATCACAGCCCTCAAATTAAACCTAGAGTGTAGTGTTTGAGGCTGTTGAAAAGACTTTATAATGAGAATCAATAAAGTTCTAACCAACAACAGATTTTCAGATTTTACAGGTTTACAATCCAGAACATGAAATCTTTTTTTTTCTTATCCTGCAATGTCCTCAACTGCTAGGCAAAGAGAGACAGACTCCCTTTTTTAATTGCTTTTTTTCTGTAAGTCGCACAGTAGCTACAAGTTTTAAACACCAAGCAGCTCCATAACAGGCTAGGCATTTCGTTCACGCGCCTCTTTTCATGGATTTTCTCCGCCGTGTTTCCTAGCTAGAGTATTTTTTCATAAGTTTTACTTTAATGGTTTAAAATTACTGGTACATACACATCACGTAGACGAGGCCTTAAGCCATTTAACCACGGACCCCTAAGTCATAGCGGAACATCAAAACCGTAGAGTCATACATAATAGAAGCGATATCACTGCGCGTGAATTGCATTTCCTTACATTCTTTCCAAAACGGCGATTTCAGTAACAACTCTTAAAAGCGAAGGGGACCGGTGTTTTCTACCAATCACTACATAGTCTAAAGCAAAGTCGCTTTCCGCGTCTGTATATATGTATGCTTAAATCTTTAAAACTACACCTCGGTTATTGATGCATACATACATACATATATCACGCCTTTATCCCTTGCGCGGTAGGCAGAGCGTTAACGGCCGTAAGAATACGGTCGCTATCGCCACGTCTGACACTGCCGAGTATTGTTTTCCAAGGTTGTTTCAGAACACATGTGTATCACTATAGTGACAGGTTGTCAGCCTGTCGCCTAAAAATTTTAATACTCCAACACCCTCGAGTCCCTTAGTCGCCTCTTACGACACCCGCGGGAAGGATGTGGAGTGATGCTATTCTAAACCGGCATCACACGGCACGGATATTGATGCAGGTTTTTTTAATAGATAGCGTGACTCAAGAGGAAGGTTTTCATGTAATACTTGCCGGGAAAACATCTTATTCCCACGGGAAAATAAGTTGAAGCGCGCGCAGCCGCTGGGCGGGCTGCTAGTATTTTTTATAAAATTATGATTTGAGTAACAATTCTTAAAAACTAAGGGGTCAAATGTTTTGTGCCTATTTCTTTTAACAATTATTATCTATTTCTTGCCGTGTGATGCCGGCTTAGAATAGCACCACCCCATTTCCTACCTGTGGGTGTCGTAAGAGGCGACTGAGGGACTTGAGGGCTTCAGGTGTATTACAAATTTTAGGCGACAGGCTTACAACCTGTCAATATAGTGATACACAAATTATCTCAAACGGCCCTCTATATTTGTCAGACGTGGCGATGGCAACCGTCTTTTACGGCCGTTAACGCTCTGCCTACCCCGCAAGGGATAAAGGCGTGATATATGTATGTATGTATGTCTCTTAACAAATAGAGGTTTGTGACATTTCACCGTTAACGAAATATTAGCTAAATAATTAATGTGAATTTTTTACTGAGCGTCTTTTAAACAGTTTGACAACGTCTCTGGTGTTTTGACACAACTGTACAACTGTTTTGACAATGACATATTTGTATTCGATTGATTTTATCTATGTAGGAAAAATGTTGAAATAATTAAATAGAAATAATAGCTTGAAATCTAGTTTCTGTTTCAGGTATGTAAATTGATTTTGTTTTAATACTTTATTGCAAATATTCACTTAATAAAAATAAAAATTCATGTATACGAAGTATAAAATTACAGCCGTGTAATAAAATAATGATGTTGCTTTATGCGTGTTGCCGGCTTAGAATAGCATCACTCTATTTCTATCCCGAGGGTGTCGTAAGAGGCGACTAAGGGACTCGAGGGATTCATGTGTAATACAATTTATTAGACGGGCTGACAACCTGTCACTATAGTCATATAGTGGTACACGAATTATCTAAAACGGCCCTTAATATTTGACAGACGTGGCGATAACGGCCGTATTTTTACGCCCGTAAACGCTCTGCCTATCCCACAAGGGATAAATGCATAATATATACGTACATTGTACGTTTATATGTTTTTTGCATTTCTCTCTATCTGTCATGGACACCACTCCTTTTTTTATTAATTTAGGTGTTAGGCCTCCTAAATCACGAAAGGGATTGTGATGCGGTCTGTTTTAAATACATACGTCGTCCGTTGACATTCTGACAACTCCGCAAGGCCATAAAGGAGTGATAAATGCGATATGCAATGTAGAGTTTCGGAACTAGTATTTACAATTCATTAATTCGCCGCATCGCATCACAACGGAAGTGGAACCGGTTATGTCGGCGATGCTACGCTGAGTGTCGTGTGAAAATGACCTATTTGGCTTTTGTATACAGCCAATAAGCTATTTTATCGCCTTTTATTGGGCTGGTGGGAGGTTGGTAGGGATCGAGATAAGTGGAAGAAGTGTGGGGAGGCCTTTGCCCAGCCGTGGGACAGTATAGGCTGATAATAAATAAATAAATAAATTTATTGAGCTAATATTTTTATAAGGCAAACTAGCGGCCCGCCCTGCTATATGTTAGTATAGCAACTATAGCTGTAACTCATTTTCCCGTAGGATTAGTGGTTTTCCCGAAAAGTTTTATACATATGAACCTTCTTCTTGAATCACTTCATCTATTGAAAAAAACTGCATCAAAATCAGTTGTGTAGTTTTAAAGATTTAAGCATACATACATAATATGTTGTGATATTTACCTAATGAAATGATTTGGTAGGATTTGTCTTCTTTGTGATATGGTTTTTAGCATTTTCGACCTCAAATTGAATTAGTTGTGTAATAAATGTCTTGCAATTTTTACCTATTTTATGACTTGTGGTCTTCTAAGGTCTACCTGTCCTATTTTCTTCTGATTTATTTTGCTTTAAAAATAGAGTTACCCACGTAAATGGGGTAAATTTCTTACACTGGCAACACCGCAATCGACCGCGGCGCGCGGGACGCGGCGGGGGGTCCGCTGTCAAAATAAATCGAATTATCCTCCCTGAGTTGAAATTCTCGTTTAATTCTCTAAATAAACGCTTCTTTTCGCTTTTATTTGGTAAAAAAAACTTGCAAATCGGTGTGTTTATAATGACTGGCAAGCAATGGGAATCGTTAAAAGTGTGTCTGTGATGAAAACGTAAAGATATAATGCTGGCTGGAAATTAGCTATTTCGGTTTAGTAGCCCCAGTTTTATTCCATAAATATTGTTTTTAGTGCGGGAATAACGTTGCATTCGGTGTTTCTTCTTCTATTTTTACATCACAAACGATTGCATTAAACTCACTCGTGCGTAAAAAGTGTTTTGTTAGAATTTCGTTCGGTTTCGTAAATCTATTTCGTTTGCTAACAAATCTGTGCCAATACAAGTACAAAATAGTCGTTTTTGTATCCTAAATACAGTGCCAAATAATCAATAATCGAATTTATTCAAAAGTAATAATATTGACTGAATAGTGCCCTATAAAATAACTTCTCCATAGAACCTAACAGTGTTGTGCCGAATGCCTTTTTACTCCTAAAAAATAGAATTTGAATTTGGAACTGTGATGATATTTTTTTATTTCAAACCCGCAGTGGACTAATGAACTAAAGACTATACAGCCATAAAATATGGCCTATTCTGTTGTGATTTTGATGGGATTTTCAGCAGTTTTACCATGAGGAGGGTTTTTGGAGTATGCTCAGATAGCTGGTACCTTTGCGGACAGAATGTGAGGCCCTAGGCTGTCTAGATGTTGTTTGTATGTTTGTTTCTTCATTTTTAGTTCTAGTATTTAACACGGCCAAGTTGGAATGACACCTTTTTTTGTTTTTTTTTGTATAAGTAGTATTTCTGCATGCAATAATTTAATTGATAAACAGTATTTATTTACCTAAATGGTTCTAAATTAAGAAACATTGACCTTTGTCTGTATACCACTTAAAAAAAGTTAGTTTTTTAACTATGCTAACACATAATTTCGACTGTCCCGATGGCGTAGCGGATAGTATGCCTGCCTTCTACGCCGAGGGTCGTGGGTTCGATCCCCACCGGACACAAATATTTGTTAAGTCAATTTTCAAATATTTGTGTTGAGTCTGGGTGTTTTCTATGTATAATATGTATTTATTTACAAAAAAAAAAAAGTATATATGTATTAGTATCAACTATCTAATTCCCATAGTACAAGCTTTGCTTAGTTTAGGGCTAGATGGCGCTGTGTGAATTGTCCAGGATATTTATTTATTTATTTATAACATAATGCTATGCAGATGAAAAAAATAATCTGTAGATATTTTAAGAGGTAAACCGTAAACCAGTCTATGAAACTGAACAACTTTCCCAAGGAACAAATGTCAAAATATGGAAAAAAGTATTGAACCTCCCATACAAAATGTCATTTTCATGTCAAATGTCATTAGCCAACCAAATCAATTTCAATAGGTCTCCACCAACCGTGCAGCCTCAGATGCTAACCGCCTCACATGGCATGCGGCGCACGCCGCGGTCGGTGGTGACGTGTTTCGCCTACAACTGCTCGGGTGGTTTAGACACACCTAATGGAGACTCCAAAATATATTTTTATATTGCCACCTTCACGGTGTACGGTGTAATGAAAATGTGCTCAGACCTTGAAACTGAACAACTTTCTATATGGGGGCTATACTGGGAAACAAAGAAAAAATTTCGTCTATCCATACAAAATTCCCCATCAGCTGAGTGACTTTATATGGGAACTCGAAAAACAATTTTCGTTTCCCAACATAGCCCCCATAGAAAAAGTTGTTCAGTTTTGTAGGCTGATTGACCCCTTAAAACACTTACAGTCCTATTTTTACGCTTTTGTTCTTCAAAATGAGTATATTTTACTAAAAAACCATGTTTTTCATTGCAAAATGTTTGATAAGTATGTCTTATTATGCATGTCACAATTCATTCAAGAATGCATGTTAATTGTTGTTCTTTAAGCAGTTAATTAGATGTCATCTTAGCTTGGCCATCTAGTCAGTACAATCATGTGTGTGTGACTCATTGTAAGGGTATTTTGATGGTTAAACTACTTTGATTTTATAATATTACGTGTTGGATTGTCTTAAGAACTTACCTATTTCTTTTTGTAAATCATTTAGGTATGTCATTTAAGAATTTTAATTATTCTAAGTACTTAATATTTTATCTTCCTATAAGGCGGTTGAAAAATTCTGACACTAGGGTTCATCGGGTCGTAGGACGACTTCGTGTCCCACACGAAAAGAAAAGAAAGAATCTTCCTATATGGGTTAATTGCTTTAACAGATTTTAAAGACTACAACTGCAAATACAGGAAAACATACTTACTTCCTTTGGCATGAACTATCCCATGAAACTGAACAACTCTGGTTCACACCTTGAAAGGAAGTTAGTACTTTTTCTAACACCCAGTATATGAATGTTTTTACCTATCTATCATGACACTGAACAACTTTCCCAAAGAAACATGGCTCGAAATATTTTAAAAATAACTTTGATACCAGTTCCCTTGGTTGACTGGTACATTTTGTATGGGAGGCACAATTATTTTTCCATATATCAACCTATCTTCCTTGAAGAAAAGTTGTTCAGTTTCATTGACTGGTTCACGCCCTAACATATTTGCAGTTGATTTTTAACACCTATATGTTGATTCTAATATCTGAATAGATAGATCAAATAAATAAATAAATATCTTGGACAGTTCACACAGCGCCATCTAGCCCCAAACTAAGCAAAGCTTGTACTATGGGAACTAAATAGCTGATATTATTACTTATATACTTTTTTTTTGTAAATTAATTCATATTATACATAGAAAACACCCAGACTCAACACAAACATTTGAAAATTTTACTTAACAAATGTTTGTGTCCGGTGGCGATCGGACCCACGACCCTCGGCGTAGGAGGCAGGGGTACCATCGGCTACGCCATCGGGACAGTCATTCAAAAAATCAACACTAACAACAAATCAATAGTACTAGTAGCTTAACAATAAACCATTAAAGTACCCTATTATATGCACTGTGTATAAATGATGCATGCCGCATACAAAACACAACATAAACAACATAATTATCATATACATCATATATACAACATCGCTACCTAACATATGCACATTGTAAACATGTGTTAATCAGTTGATCTTGAATAGAATTTACCGTGTGATGCTGGCTTAGAATAGCATCACCTCACTTTTCCTGCGGGTGCAGTAAAAGGCAACTAAGGGACTCGAGGGTTTCATATGTATTACAAATATAGGCGACAGGCTGACAACCTGTGGCTACAGTGATACACGAATCATCTGAAAAGGTCCTCAATATATGTCAGAGGTGGCGATAACGACCGTAAGTTAACGATCGTTAACGCTCTACCGCATGGGATAAAGGTGTGATTTATGTGTATGTATGTTAAATAGAATAAATGGGAAAAAGTGGTTGTCTGTTAAGTTGAGTTACTGACGATAGTTGAATGGACGTGACAATGTCATAAGAAAATACTGACATTCCATGGTTGCATTTTCTAAACAAATTTTTGATTTTATTTGTTTCATAGATATATGCTGCTGAACGCGAAGGCCGATTATGCCTCTTTATCGCTCGTTCCGCGCTCCCGCTTACACTTCAAGCCTTAAATAGAACGCCTCAGAGTGAAGTAACGTGTATGTATTTATGTATGTATATCCGACGCGTTTGGATGAACCGATTTTGATACGGTTGTCAGAAAATGTTTGTCTGAGTATTAAGTATGTTAACCGACAAAAAAAATGGAGGTTCGCACTTTTTACGTCCGTTGAAGTAGGTTCTCTTTTTGAAAAAGTTATTTCAATTACGATGCAGTTCGTATTGATGCTACTATTGCTATACGTTACTTCCTTATACTGTTTAAAAACTAAAAATAATAATATTGAAATCTATAATGCATATTATTAAGTCACCACATACCCACAGTTCAATAGACCAAATAAACAATAGAACGTAATACTTACGGAAATATAAAAGTAAATACCTACTTTTTTCTGTTCGATCTATTTGAGTTTGATTGAGTACCCTTGAGTTGGAGAAGAGTGCTTCAATATTCGTAAAAACGGCCACTTGCGTTTTGAATATCATATTTTATCGATAGATAATGCATACACAAATCACGCCTCTTTCCCTTTGAGGTAGGTAGAGACTATTTTCTTCCACTTGCTACGATCCTGGCATACTTCTTTCGCTTCTTCTACATTCATGCCTTTTCATGCACGCTCGTCGGTTTAGGGTAATTCTGACCTGACCTTTCTTTAAAACGTCCCCGATTTGATCCAGGCAGGTTCTTCGCGGCCTTCCCCTTTCCCTCTCAACATGACCACTTTAGCATTCCCTTTTCAATCCCTGTCACGAATTCATAATGGTATTATAAAAATAAATAACCGACGAGATACACAGCGCGATCTAGCTTATAACATACTATAGGAATTAGACTAGATAACTGATATGAATAGTGAATACATATCTATCTAATGTGTCATGTTTTTGACCTTTTTGGTCCAATTTCCAAATGGTGTACATTAAAGAAATGTTCAATTTGATGATCAAGTCTAAGGACTCGGAAATGGAAAAAGGCCCTGAAACGTTCGTTTTTGGTTCCGTGCACGAAAGTCCAAAACGACTAATATAACTACACGTTTATAATCTCTTTGACTTGATGTTTTTATAGCCAAAAATACGTCTGAATTTTGTGGGAATCGATAAGTAAAACCATGATACAAGCATAATAAGTAGCATATTTTCGCATGAAACGAAAACAAACGTTTGAGAAATTCAGTTTCTGTTTGAGTTTGATTGAGTACTCGAAGAGACAACTGTCTGTCTGTCTCTCTTGTTGGTCTGTCTTTTAGGTGACAGGCTGACAACCTGTCACTATAGTGATACAAAAAAAAAAGAGAAAAGAAAAGAGAGAAAGAGAAAGATAGTGATACACAGGTTATCACAAACGGCCCTCTACATTTGTCAGACGTGGCGATAGCAACCGTATTTTTACAGCCGTTAACGCTCTGCCTACCCCTTAAGGGATAAAAGCGTTATATATGTATGTATGTATGTGAGTTGGAAAGGTGTACTTTAGTTTCGCTGTGACTGAATAAAAACTTTGTAAAACAAGTACAAGTATTTATATCGAAAAACCATACTAACAGTGAGTTTTGTTTGTCAGCAGGGCTCCCCTCGCGGCTCTATGATGTCTTGCCAGTCGATATCGGCGCGCTACCCCGACCATGGCGACAACACTCACTTCCAAAGGTAAGATTGACAGCCACAACAATGCTGGACACGGGCCTCCCCCTATCGAAAAGAGGCAGGTGCTTTGGCGAGCGCAGTGTAAGATGTTGCATTTACAGGGAACACTGCTATCTCATTTGATGATTATCCCTTATTCGCTTTTCTTGACACCTAGAATTGGGGTGATGCCATTCTAAGCCGGCACCACACGGTATGGTAAAGTTATCTCTACATAGTATAATGCAAAGTCGCTTTTCGCGTCTGTCTGTATGTATGTTTGCTGAAATCTTTAGAATTACTCAACGGATTTTGATGCAGGTTTTTTAAATAGATAGAGTCAAGAGGAAGGTTTTTATGTATAATACTTTCCGGGAAAACATCTTATTCCCACGGGAAAATGAGTTGCAGCAGGCGCAGCCGCTAGTATTTACTAAAATACTAGACGCCCTCGTCCTGATGGACCGATGAGTTAAAGAGAGCGGCTGGTAGCGACTGAATGGCGAAAGCGGGAGATCGTGCCTTGTGGCGTACCCTGGGGATACTGGGGAAGGCAGTCCAGCTGTGGACTGCTGTAGGCCGACGTGATGAAGAAGCAAGGGAAAAAGGACCCACTGATATTGTTCTAATATTATGAAGGTTTATTTTTTTGTGTGGGTATAAGTAATAAAGTTAAGTTTATTACTATTATTAGCCTACTACGCCCTAATACAAGTTTAATAAAAAAATACTTATCCCAAATTTATAAAAAAAACCGTGTGTAGTTTTTGAAAAACTACGCATAATTCGTACTATAGACAGCCACGGTAAGCGACTTGGCCTTATACTACGTAGTATGTAGTAATTATCTTGTAGAAAAAATGTATTGAAAAATTTAGTTTATTTTTGTGTTTTTTTTTTTACAGATCTGTGCGGTTTAATTCGGAGTGTAGAAGTTCCACCAGAGATAAACATGAAATTGATAAGAAAGATATTTCAGGTATGTTTCGTAAAATAATACTTTCAGTAATTGTTATAATTAGGCATTTCCGTGGCCAAGCACTGGAAAAACGTTATTTAAGATGTTACCATCGACTCGACGAAGAAGAAGACAGTTATAGTTAAGGAAACAGTTCGGTTTCATTGGGTCGTCGGACGACTCGGTGTTCCACTTGTAAAGAGAAAGAGAGTTAAATAATTTGAGCTGATTCGTCTTAGCGTCTTAAATCAGCTCAAATTGTATTTCCTAAACTAAACTGTCCCGATGGCGTAGCGGATAGTATGCCTGCCTTCTACGCCGAGGGTCGTGGGTTCGATCCCCACCGGACACAAGTTAAGTCAGTGTTAAGTCAATTTTCAAATATTTGTGTTGAGTCTGGGTGTTTTCTATGTATAATATGTATTTATTTACAAAAAAAAAAAAAAGTATATATGTATTAGTATCAACTATCTAGTTCCCATAGTACAAGCTTTGCTTAGTTTGGGGCTAGATGGCGCTGTGTGAATTGTCCAGGATATTTAATTATTATTATTTATTATTAAACTTATGTTGAAATTTTGGATCAGTCCTAGAATAGGCATGATGACTGGCACGTCAAATGAACTACTTTTTAAAACGATACTTTGTATGAAAATACGAAGAGATGACGTCATGTCTCTCTAGTTTGGCTGGCGTCAAGACACTAACTTTTATTATTAATTTAATTTTCTGTTTATTAATTCAAACGTTGAATATTTCGAAAAACTATAAATGAAGTATGCAGTATTTTTTTGGACAATAGTTTTAGGCGTACAGCTTTTGTAATTTATTTTATTAATGACCCAGTCATCTAGCGAATTGCAACGTCAAATATTTGACTGTACTGTGATGGTAACACACCACAACTCGCCAAGTCAAACTTTGAGCTGCACTTGATCTTCATTTGTTTGTTTTACTTTATTAAACAATATTACTTATAAGAATTTAATAATAAATAAATTACAGGTCAGCCAACTAAATTTGGCACTTGTTTACATATCAAATGTTTTTGGTGGGGTTTGTTTTTCAGGCGCCATAGCACTCGCCGCAATGTCGGGCCACTCGCATCAGATGAGTCAGAGCGCGCCCTCGGCTTCTCACACTTTCGACCTGCCTGAGGTACGTTAAATATCGTACTTGATTCCATGTTTTTGTCTTAAATTAATAATAATAGCAAATGAATAATCTTTTTTTTTTTTATCTATGATGGGCTTACTCTTGACCCCAATCTTACCCTAGAGCAGAGATGGGATCTACGGTGGAGCGAGCTTGCCCAGAAGATGCCTATTCACTCTAGACTTAAAGAGATTCAGGTTATATGCACTCGGAAATACAGACGCAGGCAGGGAATTCCATTCTTTAGCCGTGCGCATAATGAAAGATGATTTGAAACGCTTAGTGCGTAATGTGGGTATTTCAACTAAGAACGGATGGTAGCCGGCCGTCGTGTGAAAACTGTGTTTATTTTATGCAAGACCAGTGTGACAGAGATATATCGTGCGGTAGACTCCTGCAGCCGATCTGGCTCCGCACGTATCGACTCGTTCCTGTGTAGTCAGCCAGGGAGGCCGATAGGCGCTGATCCTGGGCAACCCTACGGCAACCATAATTGCGTCCCAGGCAACGCAGTGTCTGTGCTCTTACCTCAGACACTGATTGAATCGTCTGTCACGGACGTATGACGACAGTGATAGTACATTTTTAATTTGCACCGGCTGTAGCACTTAGTACAAGACCGCAAGATCGCATTAACTCATTAGTCAGATAGTAATAATATAATTATTTTCCAGGCCCCGCCAGCAGCGGCTTGCAGATTCCCAAAGCTGGAAGAATGCGCCCATTTCCACTACGAGAGAGTATCTCTCGGGGGCCTCAGTATAGAAACCGTGCCACTGCCTTGTGAGGAGATGGGGCCAGATTGGACCCCTAGCGATGGTAAGAAATCTACTACTAATAGGCTTCCTCAAACAAGTCAATAGTCTTTTGATGGCACTGTTTTAGGAAGAATCTGACAGCTGTCAAATCATCCATGTTAGGGTTTGGTCTAAGAATGTGCCCATTTTCACTACAAGAGAGTATCTCTCGGGGGTCTCAGTATAGAGACCGTGCCACTGCCATGTAAATAAATGGGGCCAGATTGGACCCCTAGCGATGGTAAGAAGTCTACCACTAATAGCCTTCCTCAAGCAAGTCAAAGTCTTTTGATGCCACTGTTTTAGGAAAAATCTGACAGCTGTCAAATCATCCATGTTAGGGTTTGGTCTAAGAATGTGCCCATTTTCACTATGAACGAGTATCTCTCGGGGGTCTCAGTATAGAGACTGTGCCACTGCCTTGTGAGGAGATGGGGCCAGATTGGACCCCTAGCGATGGTAAGAACCAAATAAGAACAGAAAGCATATAAAATTTAGCGTGGTTTCAACGCCTCATATTATATTTCATCGTCGAACAATTAAATTTACGATATCATTAACTGAAACAAAAATTTCTCTTCCAGGCTGGGTGTGCCTGAGGGTGCGTTCACATGTCAATTCAGTGAATGACAGCAACGTGGACATCCGGCCTCTCACCGGAAGTTGGACTGAAGCCAGCGACGTCAAAGAATGGACTCTCACAAGGAATAAAGACAACTTCCTACAACTCGACGATATGTTGCATAGGTAGGTCTAACTATACTAGTCTTACTAAGTAAAATAGTATGAGAGACCAGTTTGAGTTGGTCCTTGGTCTAAAACGCGGTATTAAAGTTTTTCCGCAACTTGATATATAAGCAATGTGGTCATCAATAAAGCCAACGGCGTCAAGACCCTCACAAGGAATAAAGACAACTTCCTACAACTCGACGATATGTTGCATAGGTAGGTCTAACTATACTGGTCTTACTAAGTAAAATAGTATGTGAGACCAGTTTGAGTTGGTCCTTGGTCTAAAACGCGGTATTAAAGTTTTTCCGCAACTTGATATATAAGCAATGTGGTCATCAATAAAGCCAACGGCGTCAAGACCCTCACAAGGAATAAAGACAACTTCCTACAACTCGACGATATGTTGCATAGGTAGGTCTAACTATACTGGTCTTACTAAGTAAAATAGTATGTGAGACCAGTTTGAGTTGGTCCTTGGTCTAAAACGCGGTATTAAAGTTTTTCCGCAACTTGATATATAAGCAATGTGGTCATCAATAAAGCCAACGGCGTCAAGACCCTCACAAGGAATAAAGACAACTTCCTACAACTCGACGATATGTTGCATAGGTAGGTCTAACTATACTGGTCTTACTAAGTAAAATAGTATGTGAGACCAGTTTGAGTTGGTCCTTGGTCTAAAACGCGGTATTAAAGTTTTTCCGCAACTTGATATATAAGCAATGTGGTCATCAATAAAGCCAACGGCGTCAAGACCCTCACAAGGAATAAAGACAACTTCCTACAACTCGACGATATGTTGCATAGGTAGGTCTAACTATACTGGTCTTACTAAGTAAAATAGTATGTGAGACCAGTTTGAGTTGGTCCTTGGTCTAAAACGCGGTATTAAAGTTTTTCCGCAACTTGATATATAAGCAATGTGGTCATCAATAAAGCCAACGGCGTCAAGACCCTCACAAGGAATAAAGACAACTTCCTACAACTCGACGATATGTTGCACAGGTTGGTAGCTTCAGTCCGAAAATTGCCCCATTACGCATTTAGGCTTTGAAATATCCCAATATCCTATCCCTTATTTGGAACTACAGATTGCATAGTTTTACGTAACATGTAAGCACGTCACTAATACCTCTTGCCCCCGAGGGGTCAAACACAATACCTTGCCCCACACACCTCCTGCCCCCAGCGGGGGCAAAAACAGTTCCCTCAATATATACCCTTTTTTGGCAAATACCGGCTTGTACCAGGTACATTCAGTACGATCCGTTCTTCCCAGAACAACTCCCAAGCTCAGTCTCGCCCCAAAAACTCATCGCCAACACAAAAAAGAGCATCAGACAGAAATACAGAGTTACTGTTTTTATTTTATTTTATTTGGGTAGCTTACAGCCTTAAAAACAATTATTAACTTAATGTATAAACAACTGCCAATTACAAGCTGTTGGTTTTATATTACCACTTTTTTGCACACATAACAATACTTTTTTTAAACTGTATGTTTCCTTGCAGATGCATATACGACCGCAAAGTGTCCGGCCTACCCACACTCTCAGAGGAAGCCAAGCGAGTAGACACCGGAAGCGACGAGTGGCGCCGCCTGGTGGCCGACTACGTGCACCACCTGTCCATCATAGCTGACGACTCCATCAACTGTGGGCCTGTGCTCAACTGGCTACAGATGGACAACAAAGGTAGGATGGGTGACCGCTCCAGAGAGTTGGTATAGACGAGTGGCGCCGCCTGGTGGCCGACTACGTGCACCACCTGTCCATCATAGCTGACGACTCCATCAACTGTGGGCCTGTGCTCAACTGGCTACAGATGGACAACAAAGGTAGGATGGGTGACCGCTCCAGAGAGTTGGTATAGACGAGTGGCGCCGCCTGGTGGCCGACTACGTGCACCACCTGTCCATCATAGCTGACGACTCCATCAACTGTGGGCCTGTGCTCAACTGGCTACAGATGGACAACAAAGGTAGGATGGGTGACCGCTCCAGAGAGTTGGTATAGACGAGTGGCGCCGCCTGGTGGCCGACTACGTGCACCACCTGTCCATCATAGCTGACGACTCCATCAACTGTGGGCCTGTGCTCAACTGGCTACAGATGGACAACAAAGGTAGGATGGGTGACCGCTCCAGAGAGTTGGTATAGACGAGTGGCGCCGCCTGGTGGCCGACTACGTGCACCACCTGTCCATCATAGCTGACGACTCCATCAACTGTGGGCCTGTGCTCAACTGGCTACAGATGGACAACAAAGGTAGGATGGGTGACCGCTCCAGAGAGACAAGTTGTTGCAGATGGATAACAAAGGAAAGATGGGTGACCGTTTCAATATCAATTCAATTCAATCATAATTTGGTATTATAGAGAGCGTAAAAATATTAGCTGAAAATATTTTAAGGGGCGAATTTACCCATGAAACTGAACAACTTTCCCCAAGAAACATAGATAGAAATATGAGAAATTTTTTTGAACGTCCCACAAAAATTGTTTGGTCAATTTGTAATCTGTGTATGGGAAGTCCAAAGTATTTTTTTCATATTTCGACCGATGTTTCTTGGGGAAAGTTGTTTAGTTTCATGGACTGATTCACCCCTTAAAATATTCGCAGCTTATTTTTTTACACTCTATTTAAGAGAAGTTACAGTTAGATAAGAAAGGTAAGATGGATGACCGTTTCAGAGAGTTGGTATAGACGAGTGGCGCCGCCTGGTGAGACAAGTTGTTATAATATATGAAAAAGAAACGAAATATTTTTTTCGGGTTCCCATACAAAGTCACTCAGCTGGTCGGGAATTTCGTATGAAAGGTCGAAAAAGTTTTTCGTTTCCCAACATAGCCCCCGTAGAAAAAGTTGTTCAGTTTCATGGTCTGAGCACGCCTGCAAAGTTTTCGTTACACCGTCTCGTACACCCTGTATATAGTAGGTTCAAAAAATGTTGTTGATATCCCGCTCATATGTCATACATTTTCATAGGCAGACAAGACTAAAAATAATGTCGCCAATTTGGGATTCTTTCTTTAAAAAAACAAGTTTTAGAAAGAGTTATTATACGGGGTGTAAGGGACAGCGTCCCGAATACTGATAGGGTGCAAGCAGACCATGAAACTGAACAACTTTCCCTTAGGAACATATGTCAAGAAACGTTAAAAAATCTTTGGTTTCCCGTAGTAAATGCAGTCGGCTGATCGCGAAATTTTTTTGTCGTTTCCTGACATATGTTCCTAGGGGAGAGTTGTTCAGATTCATGGTCGGCTTGCTCCCTATCAGTATTCGGGCCGCTGTCCCTAACACCCGGAGTATTTTTACGTCATTTGTAAATCAAAAATTAAACCTAAAATTTCGTCTTCCAGGTCACAAGCTCCTGGTGGCCGGTGAGGACTGGCAGACCATCAACACTCCAGCGGTAGCGGCCGCTTACTCCGTCAGGCCTTACGTGTCTCAGGCTAGGGACGAGATATCCTTCGAAGTTGGGGATATGATATCTATTATTGATATGCCAGGTAAGTCTCTGAGGCCCGTATTTATAAATCACACTCAACTCTGAAATCGAGCGAATTTGACAAATGTCAGTCAATACTAACAGCATCTCAAAGTCGCACTCAAGATCGATCTCAGAGTTCAGTGCGGTTTATGAATACGGCCCTAAATTACACATACCTTTACAATACACAATACCTCTTGCCCTAAAGGGGCTTACACACATCAGCGTGCCACAATACTTCTGCGCTCGAAGGGGGCTTACACTCAACTGTGTGTTATCCCTAGGATGTAATACCTCCTTTATCAATACTCAACAATAATGGAAATATTGGTACACACACACAAATCACACCTTTATACCGTCGCAGGGTAGGCAAAGCGTTACCGACCGTAATTACTGTTGTTAAAGCCACATATGAGAAATATTTGATTGTCGTTTTAGATAAGTCGTGTATAACTATAAGTGAAATATTGGTAGATGTTCCGTGCGATGCCGGCTTAGAATAGCATCACCCCACATCCTTCCCGCGGGTGTCGTAAGAGGCGACTAAGGGACTCGAGAGTATTGGTGTATTACAATTTTAGGCGACAGGCTGACATCTTGTCACTATACACATGGTTTCTGAAACAACATTGGAAAACAATCCTCAAAAATGTCAGAGGTGGCGATAGCGAACGTATTCTTTCGGCTGTTAACGCTCTGCCAACCCTGCAAGGGATAAATGCGTGATATAGTGATACTTTTTAGGCGACAGGCTGACAACCTGTCACTATAGTAAAACACATGTTTTCTAAAACAACCTTGGAAAACAATCCTCAAAAATGTCAAACGTGGCGATAGTGGCTGTATTCTTACGGCCACTATCGCTCTGCCTACCCCGCAAGGGATAAAGGCGTGATATATGTATGTATGTATGTATGTATGGTAGATGCCAAAAACTTACATTTGAATATATTTAAATATGCATTTGAATATGTTTTCTACTATATTTTAACCAAAGTGTGTTCATTCTTGCAGGTCCAAACGAGTCCCTGTGGTGGCGCGGTAAACGAGGGTTCAGAGTGGGCTTCTTCCCGCACCACTGCGTGGCCGTCATCGGGGACAAGGTGCCACGGCATATGACACAACCACCACCTATTGTCGGGTAAGTTACTAATGAACTAAAAAACAGCTGTTTCAGAGAAAATTTATGACTTTTCAAGGTGCCTCCGTAAAAGTGGTTCGTATTTGTGATTAGAATCTTGCGGTTTTTTTTAACTGCCTAAAAAATATCTGTTTCCAATTGACATCTTGAGTTGCAATATTTTTTGCAAATGTTTCACCTGTCCAGTTCAGTGCATAATAAAAAATAACCACTACGCCGATCTACGGAAAATCACTGCTGAGCTTTTACATCAGTCACACGAGCGTCGTCTACTAGGAACTAAAAGAAACATATATAACACGCCTTTATCCCTTGCGGGGTAGGCAGAGCGTTAAAGGCCGTAAGAATACGGCCACTATCGCCACGTCTGACATTTTAAAGGATTGTTTTCTAAGGTTGTTTCAGAAAACGTGTATCACTATAGTGACAGGTTGTCAGCCTGTCGCCTAAAAATTGTAATACACCGACACTCTCGAGTCCCTTAGTCGCCTCTTACGACACCCGCGGGAAGGATGTGGGGTGATGCTATTCTATGCCGGCATCACACGGCAATAAAGAAACAGATTAAGAAATTCCCAAAAATGGCAACCCAAGATGTCAATGTCTAAAAAAAATCAACTTTAGACACACGCACAAATCACGCCTATATATCCCTGGCGGGGTAGGCAGAGCGTTAACGACCGTAACGTTACGGTCTTCATCGCCACGTTTGACAATATTTGAGGGTCGTTTCAGATAGTCATGTATCACTATAGTGACAGGTGTCAGCCTGTCGCCTAAAATTGCCAGCAATACACATGAAACCCTCGAGCCCCTTACTCGGCTTCTACGACACCCACGGGAAACAAATGGGGTGATGCTATTCTAAGCCAGCATCACACGGCACATACTTTAGAAACTGGTATTATTTGACAGGTCGGTAGCAGTGGCCCCAATCAAACCGGTCCTCCGCAAGCACGGCAAGCTGATCTCCTTGTTCAGAAGCTTCATCCTCTCCAGACCCTCGAGGAGGAGTCTCAAGCAGCAGGGGATATTGAAGGAGAGGGTGTTTGGATGTGACCTTGGGGAGCATCTGCTCAATTGTGGTCATGATGGTGAGTGATTGTTTTCTTATATCTGAATTGGTGGCTGAATGAATCTTAGTATGATACGTTGGTTTTTGTATGATAGAATCTACGACTTCAAATCAAATCTACGAAAGATACAATTTTCTCTGTCAAAATCATGGTATGACACAAGGTCCATATTTATTTCTTGAACCTTCTATTATTTTGTGGCTATCGAATAAACCGTGGTTTATTTGGCCTAGAAGAGGTACGATAAGACAGTGATCATATTTTGTCAGCACTGGAGTGGTTTATCATTTTAACTAACATAAAATATCTTCAAAACGGATTAGGCCTCTTACCTGTCTCATTCTTTTATCCATGTTTTGTCCTTGTCTTACGCGTTCCTTCTCTTCTGTCCAGTCCCCCTAGTATTGGTGGCGTGCGCGGCCGCCATCGAGGCCCGGGGCGCCGTCGACGGCATCTACCGCCTGTCCGGGGGCTCCGGTCTCACGCAGAAGCTGAGGGCGGAGTTTGACGCCGGGGGGATGCCAGATTTGGCTGCGCCGGCTGTGGTTTCGGATCCGCATGCGGTTGCCAGTCTGCTGAAGATGTATTTCCGGTGAGTGTATAAGAAAATTAAAATTGCCACGGGAAAACTCAAGTACGATAAGATACTAGTAAATGTAGTAAAGGATTAAACGAAAATCGTGCTAATTCTATGTTAAAGAAAAGTCTATGGTAGCAATATTTTACCATGAGAAAAAAAAGCTTTCGTATGGGTGAAGAGGATTTCTTCACACTTTGATTTTACATATACTTTTAAATATTTTAATAATAATTATTTAAAAAACATACTTGAGTTTCGTACGTTATGGAGAAAAACACGTTCTTTCATTGACACATACACACACACACTTGACACACATATCTGACACATGACACACTCTTTTGACTCATTTTACATACATACATACATATATCACGCCTGTATCCCTCGCGGGGTAGGCAGAGCAATCACGGCCGTTAAAATACGGTCGCTTTTGCCACGTCTGACATTTTTGAGGATTGTCTTCCAAGGTTGTTTTAGAAAACGTGTACTACTATAGTGACAGGTTGTCAGCCTGCCGCCTAAAAATTGTAATACACCAATACTCTCGAGTCCCTTAGTCGCCTCTTACGACACCCGCGGGAAGGAGGTGGGGTGATGCTATTCTAAGCCGGCATCACACGGCGTTTGACTCATTTTGTTTATTTTATTCCTTTTCAGCGAACTACCCAACCCGCTCTGCACGTACCAACTGTACGAAGCGTTCGTCGGCGCCGTCGCCCCGCACAACCCGGACGGGCCCAACCCCACGCCCACCGCTGGACAAGACGCCCACGCCATGGACGACGCGAGCAGGCTGCGGGCTGTCAGGCGGGCAGTCGCCAAGCTACCCCCACCACATTATAGGTACCTTTACTTGTAGCGACCTCTAGAAGCTTTAATAAGAAGCTCACTCGCAAGAAGTTCTCAACATATTCGATAGATGGCGCCACGTGACAGAACAATGCAGTGGGCCTGAAACGCGGTATCGAAGTGTTCACCGCGCAACGCATAAGGTGTAACTGCAAATATATTAAGAGGTGAATCAGCCCATGAAACAGCCCAAAGAGTATATAGGTCGAAATTAGAAAAAAAATTGATCGTTTGGTAATTTAGTATAAGGAGGTCCCAAGTTTTTTGTTTATATTTCGACCTATATTCCTTGGGGGAAGTTGTTCAGTTTCATGGGCTGATTCACCCCTTAAAATATTTGCGGCAAATTTTTACATCCTGTATAATAAACCGGTTTTTTTTTTCATTTCAGAACGCTAGCCTACCTGATGCGTCACCTTCGGCGCGTGTCATTGCTGGGCGCTCACACCGGAATGACAGCTCGCAATATGGCTATTGTGTGGGCCCCTAATTTATTAAGGGCCCCTCATACACACCATGCGTTACATGGGGTTGCTGTGCAGGTAATATTATAAATCAATAAAATTAATAAATATATCTAGCATCTGCATACTATAGCGTAAATAATTCGTTAGTTTAACATACATACATACATATATCACGCCTTTATCCCTTGCGGGGTAGGCAGAGCAATAACGGCCGTTAAAATACGGTCACTATCGCCACGTCTGACAATTCTGGAGGATTGTTTTTCAAGGTTGTTTCAGAAAACATGTGTATCACTATAGTGACAGGTTGTCAGCCTGTCGCCTAAAAAATTGTAATACTTGGTGTTTTACAATTTTTACTCTCGAGTCCCTTTGTCGCCTCATACGACACCCGCGGGAAGCATGTGGGGTGATGGTATTCTAAGTCGGCATCACACGGCACCGTTAGTTTAAAGGGTAAATAATAAATTACAAAGGTTATATCGGGAAAACTATTGTCCAAAAATACGACTAACCCCATTCATAGTTTTTCAAAATATTGAAGAATAGAATTTTTAAACTGTAAATTAAAATAAAAGTTATTGTTTTGACGCCATCCAAAAAAGCGTAATGTGACGTCATAGTACAATATTTTCATACGAAATGTCGTTTTTGTTTGTCTTCCTTCTCTGTCCTTTAAAAAGAAGTTCATTTAAGTAGTCAATTTTACAAGTTTGCATGGACTACTATGGACCATAGTTGCAAACCAGCACCATAGTTGTATTTATATACTGGTCATGTATATATTGGTTTCATGTTTTTGTAATAACAGATTTCCTTTTTAAGCTAGGCTTTCGAACTGAGCGTCCCTGACGCAGCGTCTATAGCGTCACTAACGCCGCGTCACTGACGCTCTGGTGACTTTGAATACCCACGACAGACCCACAGTAGCATTACACTTTCGCCGCGCACCGCCCTGACCAGATTGATCTTTATAGCAGTCTTATCATAAAATAATATGGATTTGCAACTTTTTTGTGTGTCTGCGCTAAAATTCTCATGAGACGCCATTTTTCTTTCTTTCTATACTCAAAAACAGCGAAGCTGCAAGCGCGGCCGAGCGACTGACGCGGGCGTCTGAAGACGCGCTCACGGCGTCGTTGTGACGTCACAGACGCCGCGCCAGTGTCGCTGCGCTTGAATGACGTTCTCGAGAATTTCATACATTTGCATAGAACATCTATCTGTCGCACTGTCGCGGCGTCACAGTCGCGGCGTCTCTGACGCTATAGACGCTCAGCTCGACCGGCTACCCTTAATTTCACTGTCACCGAATGGGCACCAACAATAGTTTGTTACTTTATCTGTTCAATGAAAAGTGAATTTAGGTTTATTTTTATTTTTCCTCTTCAACCTTAAAATATTTATTTATACTTAAAATTTTAGGCCGTGTGATGTCGGCTTAGAATAGCATCACCCCACATCCTTCCCGCGGGTGTCGTAAGAGGCGACTAAGGGACTCGAGGATATTGGTGTATTATATTTCTTAGGCGACTGACAACCTGTCGCTAGTGACAACCTGTCACTATAGTGATACACATGTTTTCTGAAACAACCTCGGAAAACAATCCTCAAAAATGTCAGACGTGGCGATAGCGACCGTATTTTTACGGCCGTTGGCGCTCTGCTTACCCCGTAAAGGATAAAGGCGTGATATGTAATTATAGTGATATGTATGTATGTAAAATTGAAGTATGCATTCCAATGTTGTATTGCAGGCGGTGGTGACGGAGTTCCTGATCTGCTACGCCGAGGAGTTGTTCGCTGACGGGCCTGATGCTGAACTGGACGACATGTCAGCACCGCCCACGCCCACGCCTATTGATGTAAGTTAAATGACTTTTTGCTTTATTTTTTATTGTTTCTATATATGTACAGTATGGGATAAATTAAATAAATTTATTAGACAGTTCAAGATAATGCCAATATAGCCGTGTGATGCCGGCTTAGAATAGCATCACCCCACATCCTTCCCGCGGGTGTCGTAAGAGGCGACTAAGGGACTTGAGGGTATTGGTGTATTACAATTTTTAGGCGACAGGCCTATATGTCACTATAGTGACAACCTGTCACTATAGTGATACACATGTTTTCTGAAACAACTTTGGAAAACAATCCTCAAAAATGTCAGACGTGACATTAGCGACCGTATTCTTACGGCCGTTAACGCTCTGCCTACCCCGCAAGGAATAAAGGCGTGATATATGTATGTATGTATGTTCAAGATAAAAGAATTGTTTTTTTTTCAAGATACAAGTATTTTATTAAATATTTCGTAAATATTGAGTTTAGGTATTTCTATCATTATTTAGATATACCTTTTAAATTTCTCCGACACCATAATGATGATACACTCACATTACCAAATTTTGATATCTTGTACAATATAAACATTAAATTAATATTGACACTAACATATTATATAAGGTGTAAAAATATTACCTGAAAATATTTTAAGGGGTGTGATGCCGTGTGATGCCGGCTTAGAATAGCATCACCCCACATCCTTCCCGTGGGTGTCGTAAGAGGCGACTAAGGGACTCGAGAGTATTGGTGTATTACAATTTTTAGGCGACAGGCTGACAACCTGTCACTATAGTGATACACATGTTTTCCGAAACAACCTTAGAAAACAATACTCAAAAATGTCAGACGTGGCGATAGTGACCGTATTCTTACGGCTGTTAACGCTCTGCCTACCCCGCAAGGGATAAAGGCGTGATATATGTATGTATTTTAAGGGGTGAATCAGCCTCTATCCACACAAAATTACCATCCGGTCAAGTCAATTTGTATGGGAGGTCCAAAAATTTTATTTCATGTTTCGACGATGTTCCTTAGAAAAAGTTGTTCAGTTTCATGGTTTGATTCACTCCTTAAAATATTTGCAGCTATTTTTTTACACCCCGTATTTCCTTCGTCGTCAAACAGTCCTTAGGTCATTTTTTAATCTAATTAAAAAAATCATTCTATGTCCTTTAATTATCATGCCAAATATTTTAAAAAATATGAAATGGTATATTAGTGTTAGGGATAAAAACACCAGACCAATGTGGCCTGCAAAATTATATTTTAATGAAAATGGCATATAAAAAAGACAAAGAACAGCAGGTGACGTCACGATGTGACGTCATTGACATCATAGAGATCTAGGTGGCCCGGTCCTTGACAATTATTTAATAGAGTTTACATATCTCATTCTCTGAAAGTAGGTCATTACTGACAAAAAACACGACCTGTAAGTTCAACTTACAGGCGAGGTTTTAAAACTAAGCCTGTAAGTAATTTTAAATATAGAACTAGAAAAAGAACCAATAGAATCGCGGGAATTAAAAAGTTAAAATCAATTTCTTCTTATTTTTAATATGAGTTGCATCCAATTAGTTGCATACGATTTTAAATTTCGAACTGGCCGCTACGAATTGTGTATCTTGAACGCGGGAATTACGTAGTCGGTCCCAAAGTTCTGTCATATATGAAAATACTGATAAAATAAAAAGTACCAATCCGTTTTTAAAAATTTATATATCAATTAAAAATACAATCATCGAAGAATCAAAATAACATAAAACTATTCGAAATGACCTCCCTTGCTTTTAACAACGGCCTTCAACCGCGGCGGCCAGTCGTCTATCGCAGCACGCACCATATCCATGTCGATTTCAGCGACTGCTTTAACTATGGCTGACTTCAGACTCTCCAAATTTTTATGGGGCTTAGCACAGACCTTGCTCTCTAAGACCTGCCAAATTTTATAGTCCAGAGGATTAAGGTCCGGACTGGAGGAAGGCCAATCTTCGTGTCTTATAAACTCAATGTTTTGACGTTCAAACCAGGCTTGAGTGGTCCTGGCTTTGTGAGCGGGCGCAGAATCCTGCTGGAATACAAAGTGATGTCCTGAAAATAGTGTGTTGGGCAGGTCTTTGACGTACCGATCCAAAACCGTCTCTTGGTACACTTTTGCGCTGGTTTTGACCCCCTTTTCGCAAAAATGAACCTCAGTTGGCCCATAGTAGGAGACTCCTAACCAGACCATGACTGAAGAGGGATGATGCCCATGTTGCACCCGCGGAACTTTGTTTCCTGCTTCTTCAGAGCTGGTAGCGTACACTCTATCGTTTTATTTATTATACTTTTCTTCTATATCAAAAATTTTTTCGTCTGTAAAAAGTATATCGCGGTGCCGGTTTTTCGCGTACCGTTTTAACAACACCCGAGATCTTTTGAGTCTAATTTCTTTTAAACGGGCATTAAGTAAGTGCCCACTCTTTTTTTTGTATGCTCGCAGCTTAAGGTCTTCGTTTAAAACCTTTTTGACTGTTTTTCTACTAACCTTCATCTGCAAAGCCATAAGTTTCTGTTTTCGGACAGGATTTCTTCGTATGCGCTCCTTGATCGCTTTGATCACTGCTGGTGTTCTTGCGGAGCGAGGCCGGCCAGTTCTTTTCTTGTCCTCAACACTAGAGACTTCAGTGTACCTAGTTATAGTACGATACCCAAACCTAAGCGTTATTTTCAATTTTTTGAGCAACTTGAAAATGGTACTCGGCGAGTGCCCACAGCGATGCAACGCCAAAACTGCTATTCGGTTTTCTTTCAAAGTCCACTCCATCGTGAAAAATCGCGCCAAATGATTATTTATTGTTTTAAAATAATTGGACGTAGTTATGCAAACAAGATCCAACCCACAACCCGGTTGTTTTTGAGTTATGTACATAGACCGGTCCAGAATGGGATACATTTTCATAAAAAAAAACACCCATGAGGTTTGGCGCCACTTTTCTTGTGAATATGGCATTTTAACAACGATACCATTGTTTAAAGTCTGTTTAGAAAGTAAATAAAGATCCATGCCGCTTATGCTGAACAAAAACCCCATTATAAAGTAATATCCAAGTTACTTGGTTCCTTTTTTCCCCTATTTCAAGGGTTTTAATGAAACCATGTAGCTTGGATCTTATTTGCATTATACTTTTACGAAAAAAAATATGCACCATGTGGCTTGGATTTTGAGTTTGATGAGAATGACGGAGATACTCAATGATATGGGGATATTATAAATTGCATATCAAATAAATAATCACCTATCAATACCTACTCATCATTTATATTCTTTTTTACATCAAATAACCTACTTCACTACAAATAAACTAAATGTTTAGCAAAACTCAAACTGCAGATAATTCGAAATTTTACATCAATATGACATAACTTTTTCCTCATAATGCAATACAGTTAAATTAATTTTTGTTCAAAAATACTTCATACATAGTATTAATACTGACTGCACAGCAAATTTTCCATATTTCATAGCAAAATAACTATCCCAGTCGCATCGCATATTAACCAGTAAGTACAACAAAACCTGTTCATTATATTTGTCTTGACTTTCAAGTAGCCATGCTCGGCATATTTAATGATTACTATACCCAAAAAAATCCTTTTGCATTGCATTATTTCTAAAAGCAGAACAAATTACCTGAAAAAGGGTTTGCGACTTCGCGCACTTTTTCGTCACTGGAGTGCAGAGTGGCGCGATTAAGTAAGATAGAGATAGCACTAGAAACTTGACAAGAATGTAAAATTTTTAGAACCTGATTACGGACTAAATACTTATATAGTTAGAAGCTCAACAGCAAGTGACATGACATTTACTCAAGATTGGGACACTTTTGATGGTTACAAAAACAAGTACTTTCGCATATTGGAGAGTTGCTTTGCCCACCCAACAAACCGCCTGGGTTAAAATGCACCTGCCCCATTTTTTTTAAGAACTATATGTGCAAGCATATTATCCTACTTGCGATCCGACTCAAGTACGTGGCGCCACCTGCAGAAGCTAAAAATGTGCTAATTGGGCAAAAAAGGAAGCGTGGACTCCCTCAAAAGCATGACCCGCCTTTAATAATTCAATAGATTACAATTTTGTATCTAATTTTATATATTTTTTGCTGATCTCATTATGTGGTAAATAATAAATAATAAGACGACTTTGACTAATAAAATGCTGTTTTATTTAGACAAACTAAATAATATACAAATAGAAGCTATATTTAAAAGAAAAAGAGTTAACATGTTTAATGTGCATTAAGATTGTTAGCTGTGCATTCATGAAAAAGCTTTTGCTTTAGGAAAAATCGCTGTACGCTGCGAAAATATATTGTAGTATGTTTAGTGATATTTCGGGTTGAATATTATGCTGTGAAGTCAGTAATTTTGATGGGAATTTGGAATGTTATTGCATAGAAAAAGGATAATTTTTGATTTGCGTTTAAATACTGCCCAATGATATAAAGTCACGTAAAGTAGTTTAAGTGATCGATCAAACGCTGATTATAATGACGATACTTATTCAAGCACTTCGCTTTGATATTTTGTTAAGCGATTATTCTCTTTGAGTCCATGGAAGATTCAAATTCAGATTATGATTAGCATTGCTTTTTGAAACAATTTATTTTGATTTTTGAATTTGTGCCTTTACTTTGATAAAAAGTTTTAATTTTTTTATAATCAAACTCCTCTTATTAAAACGCGATCTTTTATTTTATCTTCCCATTCATATAATAACAACATTATAATTTTCCAGACTAAAATGATCCAAGCCACATCACAATTTTTCAACAAAGATCCAAACGTTACTTTCCATGAAAATTCAACCATTTTCCAGGAAAAATTATAAATACTTCGTGTACATAGATACTTTGTCTATTAACCTACAAGTCAATACACTTTTATTATTTGAAAAAAACTTAGTAAGTTAGATATAAAATTTCTAACAAAACCTTCAATATCTCGAAACTCAAAGGGTGTGGGTTGGATCCCGTTTGCATAACTACGTCCAATTGTTAAACATTCAAAAACGGAATGCAATAAAACTTTTCCAAATCCGTGTTCTAAATTCAAAAATAATATGCCAGTGACAGAACTTTGGGACCGACTACGTATATTTTTAATCTGTATTTTTATAACCTCAATAAATGAGTTTGTCGAATTATTACTCAATAATACAATAACAAAAGTAAAAATTACGAGTATCCCTTCGTTCAAAAAAAATACTACTTTATGTTAGGATACTTTTCTTTCATTTTAATTCAATATTTTTCAATCATAGAAAAAAAAGTTTTGTGGTGCAATTTGAAAACCAGACAATACAATCATGGTTTATGGATCGTTTTCTTGTATTTATCACTTTATTTTACTCACTTTTCATTCGATATGTAAAGCAGTATACGTACCACGGATGTAACATCAATAACAACCTCGGAAAGGTACCGCACTCGCTCCGCTCGGGCGTTAAAAAACCTCGGTTGTTATTGGTAGCTTACATGCCTAAGTACGTAATCTACTATTGTTGGTTGACAGGACCAGCAGCACCACTACGAGACCATAGGTCTGGGCAGAGACGACTCCACGCGCCGACCGAAGAGTCTGCCCTTGCATCCGCCTACCAAACTGCTCAGGTATTTATGATTTATCTTTATAAGTGTTTAATGCCGTGTGATGCCGGTTTAGAATAGCATCACCCCACATCCTTCCCGTGGGTGTCGTAAGAGGCGACTAAGGGACTCGAAAATGTTGGTGTATTACAATTTTTAGGCGACAGGCTGACAACCTGTCACTATAGTGATACACGTGTTTTCTGTAACAACCTTAGAAAACAAATCATAAAAATGTCAGACGTGGCGATAGCGGCCGTATTCTTACGGCCGTTAACGCTCTGCCTACCCCGCAAGGGATAAAGGCGTGTTATATGTATGTATGTAATGCTGGTTTCGAATTGCATCACTCTATTACAGTCGCGTAATACCGTAAGAAGTCCTAATCTTTTAATATGACCCTATTGTAATAAAATCAGAAATAGGAATAAAGGCAGCTTTTATGTCCATTTTTAACCGTGTGATGCCGGCTTAGAATAGCATCACCCCATTTTTTTCCCGTGGGTGTCGTAGAAATTTTGGGCGACAAACAACCTGTCGCTATAGTCATACACGACTTATCTGAAACGACCCTCAACATTTGTCAAACGTGGCGATAACGACTGTAATTTTATGGTCGTTAACACTCTGCCTATCCCGCCAGGTATATAGGCGTGATGTGTGTATGTATGTATATAACATTTGTTTAAGACTTTCGCGCTTTATACTGTTTAAAGCTGATGAACGCGCGGAATAATAACTAGGTAAACATACCTCAAAGTTTCGAGACGCGCGTATACCCGATTTACATACATATAACACGCCTTTATCCCTTGCGGGGTAGGCAGAGCGTTAACGGCCGTAAGAATACGGCCACTGTCGCCACGTCTGACATTTTTATGAATTGTTTTCTAAGGTTGTTACAGAAAACATGTGTATCACTATAGTGACAGGTTGTCAGCCTGTCGCCTAAAAATTGTAATACACCAACATTTTCGAGTCCCTTAGTCGCCTCTTACGACACCCACGGGAAGGATGTGGGGTGGTGCTATTCTAAACCAGCATCACACGGCATACCCGATTTAAACAGTATAATATGTGTATGTAATTTATATTTGACCTATGTTCCCCTTACATCCTGCATAATAACAAATAAGATTCCTAACAATATTTTCAATTGCAGTTTGGAAGAGGCCCGACGCCGTGGCGGTTGCAAGAGCACCACTTCAGAAGTGGTGTCACCGCGGCTGCCCCCGCCCTCCGGCGCCATAGCCGCGGCGGCCGCCGCCTCCGGCACGCAGCTCCGGCCCCAGGGGGACCTCAAACCTAAATACATCGAGGTACGTACACTCAGAAATTATACCATTTAATATGCTGAATTTTGCAGGGCGCTTTTAATCGAACAAGGTGGAACTGTTTAGGGGTGGCCTATGTTCAGCAGTGGACGTCTTATGGCTAAAATTGATGAAACAATTCAATTCGTTTAAAAAACTCAAAATCTGCTTCGTTTAATGTGTTATTGATAACATTTTTAGATTTGGCCAAGCCATTTGACAACTATAATGCATGAAAATATGGTAACTTGTATTTGTATTGTGCTTTACCAATTATGGTCGTAACCTTAGTCGTTTTTTTTCATCAGCCATGGTCTATAGATCAAAAACGTTTTAGTTCAGCTTAAATGTTAAGTTTCATTTATGAGTCACTCAGGGTAGTTTACTTGCACCCTCATTATTCATATGTTACAGTTTTTAAAAGACATGTTTTCCTTGTATTAATGTAAATTATGTTTGTTTTTTGTTGCAGGTTGGCTCTGGTCCTAATAATCTACCTCAGTACCACACAGTATTAGAACTACCTGGAGCAGGTTAGTGTATAATTATAGATAACTAGCTTTTGCCCGCGACTTCGTTCGCGTGGACTTCAGGTTCGTCCCGTATTCGTATAAGCTATAGCCTATGTGTTATTCTGATGTATAAGCTATATTGTGGTAAAGTTTCATTCAAATCCATTCAGTAGTTTTTACGTGAAAGAGTAACAAACATCCATACATTCATACTTACAAACTTTCGCCTTTATAATAGTAGTAGGATTGTCTAAGTTCTGAAATTTTATTTTTTCTAACTGAGCATCACCAGGGTCATATTCGAAACGTTGTACAATGTAATAAACATCTTAATTAAAATTAAGCATATTTGCACGTAACAACAACAAAGCTTCATAGTAACAACAAAATTAGTTGAGTATTACCGACAATTAACCGTGTGATGCCGGCTTAGAATAGCATCACCCTATGTCCGTCCCGCGGGTGTCGTAAGAGGCGACTAAGGGACTCGAGGGTATTGGTGTATTACAATTTTTTAGGCGACAGGTTGACAACCTGTCACTATAGTGATACACATGTTTTCTGAAACAACCTTGGAAAATAACCCTCAAAAAAGTCAGACGTGGCGATAGCGACCGTATTCTTATGGCCGTTAACGCTCTGCCTACCCCGCAAGGGATAAAGGCGTGATATGTGTGTGTCTGTGTGTGTGTTACCGACAATTATAATAAGTGGAACAAGTACTAGTTGCTTTAACTCTTAAAATCCGCTATTTGACTGACAGGTCAATTTGATTTCTTTTTAAAACGACACTACGTCGTCACAAGTCTATTTATACAGCGTCAGAATAATAACTTTTATATAAATTTTCTGTTTTGAAATTCTAATTGTCAAAATTTTCAAAAATGATGAGTGGGATTAAAAGCTTTTTTTAGACGATAGTTTATCAATACAACTTTCATATTTTATTTACTACCTTTTCAAGTTCCTACAATAACATACAGGGTGTAAAAAATTACCTGCAAATATTTTAAGGAGTGAATTAGCACATGAAACTGAACAACTTTCCCCAATAAACATAGGTCGAAATATGAAAAAAAAATTGAACCTCCCATACAAAATTACCGACTGACCAAGTCAATTTGTATGGGAGGTCTAATAATTTCTCTCATGTTTCGACCTGTTTCTTGGAGAAAGTTGTTCAGTTTTATGGACTGAATCACCCCCTTAAAGTATTTGCAGCTAATATTTTTACAGCTTATATTTATTCGTACTTCTGTTCACTTGTTCCTACCAGTTTGTTACATTAGTTTTCCTTCCAGCTTCCCGCTCGGGCGCGCGCGGCGCGGCGGGCGGCGGCGTGTGGGTGTGGCGAGGACTGTTCTCCAGGAACAAGCCCCGCCCCAGGCCGCACACCGTCAGAATATCACAACCGACTCGACCTACCATAACTCCCATACTCGCTGCCACTGCTGAGGTAAGAATTAAGTTTTAGACACTTTAAAAGAACCATTTTGACAGACATCAAATGTATACTAAAAGTACTGTTCACAAAGGACGATGGAACATGTGTTTCGACCTCTTTTATAGCCCATTTTGACATATTTTAAACGCATACTAAAAGTGTTTTTAAAGTGTTCTTAAATGGAACATGCATTCTGGTCACTTTTATGGCCTATCATTGTACAGACAGACGTCAAATGTATACTAAAAGTGCTGCCAACGAAGAAAATGAACCTGAGCATACTGTAGATTTGACATCACTAGAAGATACAGTCTGGCCGTATTTTGTGTATAATAAACGGTTAGTAATATAATAATTAATAATATATAATTTTTTGAAACAGGACGTACCAATGTCTGGCTTGCGGCCGGTGAAGTCGTGCGAATCTCTCGCTTCGGACACCGACACTCTCGCCCCGCTGGGACAAGTGCCCGAATCTGCGCCTTTGAAACATCACACCAGGTATGCTTTCTTATTATTATTATTAGCCACTGTCGTCCAACTGCAGGGCAAAGGCCTCCCTCCCTTTCTTCCATTCCATTTCCATCTCTTTCGAAGTCTGTGTAAGATTTATACAGGGTTACTTTTAATAAGTACACAAACTTTGTTGGATGTTTCTACCCATGATTCTGAACAACTCTTACTTTGGGCCACCTGCAAAATCGTAACAAATTTGGGTGTGTTCTGTACATATTTGTCGAGCAGGTATGAATTCTTGTATGGAATATTTTTCTATATATATTCTTTCTTTATCTTTCTTTACTTTGTATTTTTCTATATATATATTTTTTACACAAGTTTTATTTTTTCACAGATCGGCATCATGCGATTCCTACTTCGAACCCTGGCAAGCGGAGTTGGCTGATATGCGTCTCCGTCTTGCTCCTCAAGAGAGAGACCATCACATGTTCTCGGAAGAAGACGATACTAACATTGCCATTGGCAATCCACAGCCGAATAACGACACTACTAGATGTGTAAGTGTGACGATGATACAAGTAGATTTTTTTTTTTTTTTTCGTGTGGGACACCGAATCGCCCAACGACCCGATGAACCCTATTGTCAGAATTTTTCAACCGCCTTCTACAAGTAGCAGGCTTCTGACATGGTTGTGTAACGACCGCCGTCTAAGTGATCATAGACAGCAACCGGGACCTACGGCTTAACGTGCCATCCGAAACACGGAACCATCTTACTTACGGACAATCGGGTGGTTCAGCCCGCAATGTCCTAACCAGACTGGGAACAAATTCACAAAGAGATAAATATCAACTGTGTGAGTGACTCACCGAGTCACAAGTAGATTTAGCAAAGGCATTACGTCAATGTATGTAGGTGTATGTAATTTAAATAAATGTACACTTCTCATCAAAAAATACTAGACACTTTAGTTTTTATGATTTGTCAAATCACGAAATCTATAAAAACACTATTTATTTTTATTTATAAACCTCATTTTACTGCCTCTAAAATACTATCACACGATATCAGACATTTCTTCCAAAATAAACACCTCTTAAATATTGTATTTCGTACGAAAGATTAATTTGCAAGATGTCCCGGATTGAATGGTCTAAAAAATACATGATACAGGAGATATAAAATTTTAATATGTAGGTAGATTTTGAAAAGGCATTTGATATTGTTCTTTAGATGTGACTGAACAAAATGTATTTATATTCTTTTTGTTTTAAATATCACATGTAATATATAAACAAAAGTTTTACAAGTAAATCTCAAGTAACAAAACATTTGACCTCAAGGTAGCATACTAGGACCAACATATTTCCTACTTTATATCTTCAACATTACATTGATATTCATCATTTTCTCCACAGGAAGGATCACTATGTTCGACCCCGGCCGGTTCCGTGGGGTCCACGTCTTGCAGCAACGAGCCCAGTCCTCGCAGACCGCTCAGAGTCGATATTATTGCTGCACAGAATGCTGACAGGTATAACTTGATTTTTTAAAGAAACGATCTCGAAAGGGCAACATTATTGTTGACATCTCGCTCATATGTCATATATTTTGATAGAGAGACGAACAATAATGTTGCCAGTTCGGGATCGTTTTTTTTTTTATCTTGACGAGATATAATCCAATGTGCCTACTGCCTGTAAAAGTGGTTTGATCTATTATTGCATGATTTTTAACTGACAATGAAGCAGAAATATGTATTTCAAAGTATAACAAGGACGGATCTTATAAAATAATTTTTAAATTTAATTCTGCAAATTTGTGAACACTTATAAACGTGTTTTTTTCTTCCATTCGTCTCTATCAGCAGTCAAATTCTCATTTACGCCTTTTTTGTTCATGTCGTCTTTTTCGTACATAAAATCTGTACTTGTTTATATATTCTTTAATTGTTATTATCAGAAACAAACAAATAAAAACTTTTGAGTAATCAATTAATTTTTCTTCCAGACAACGTTCAATAATAGAAGAGCAACTGGCCAATATTGGCTTCATAGACGGGGACTCCCCGAGACACCCCCTCCCCGCGCCTCCCCCGCCGCCCGCCGCCAAACGGCATAGCGCAAGGCCACACAGTCCGCATCATAAGGATATCGCCAAAAGGTAACATATTTTTATATTCAGATTTAGCAAAGGCATTTGACAATCTTAACTATCACTATACAGGGTGTAAATGTTTTAAAGGGTGAACCAGCCCATGAAACTGAACAACTTTTCCCAAGAAACACAGGCCAAAATATGAAAGTAATTTTTGGACACTCCCATACAAAATGTAGCAACCGAGTGAACTGTATGGGAGGCCCGATTTTTTTTTCATATTTCGACCTATGTTCTTTGGGGAAAGTTGTTCAGTTTCATCGGCTGATCCACCGGTTAAAATACTTGCAGCAATTTTTTTACACTCTGTATTATTTATTCAGAGTCAGCAAAGGCATTTGACACTCTTAACTATCATTATTATTGAGGCGTTAACTGATTTCATTCATTTCATTGACAAATAAACTTTGTTTAGCATTTAGTAATATCATAACGCCAATCTATTCTACCAACTTTCTAATCCTATTGATTAGAACAATATTTCCTATGTGTTCCTCAGGGAAGCATACTAGGGCGTACAAGTTTCCTCGTTTATGTCTATGAGAGCAAGAAATTAAAATCATTCAAAATGTCCCACACAAAAAGAGAACATATCCACATGTTTGGCCTTGAAAACATGTAACTATAATGAAACTAATTGTTTCAGATTGTGCAAAGAGTCAAAACCGACCGTGAGTGAGTTCCAATCGTCACCCATAACTGGAGTTAAGATGAGGTAACATTTCTGTTATTTATGTTCCCTGTGCTTCATACTGTCCACTGCTGGTCAAACTCTTGTCCCAGTTGTACGAGTAACTGTACAACTGGGAGAATTTATTACCAATTGTACATAGAAATTAGTCCTAAATGTACACTTTATTGGACTGCCCTTCGGGTCCTGAGGGAAGCTCAAAATATTCTTTTTTAACGGGAAGTATTTTATTTACCAATAAATCTTTAGGATTTCAAATAAGAATCAAATATTTAAAACTTAGCTTAGTTATAATTTGTACATGAAAATATAGAAAAATCAATTTGAAACGCTATTATACCAAGATATCTTTAAAATGAGTTTGTAATGATTTTGAATGTTTGACCGGTCGTGACTCATGTATTTTGAAGTGTGATAGATGTTTATCATTGTCACTTGTAAGATACAATTTTAGGCTGATGTCTCAGGAACGTCTTTTAAGGCCCTACGCCTTCGATTTTATGTTGAAAAAAGTTTGTGAGGATAGTTAGCCTGAAAGATCGCAAAGCTGCCTTTAAATACATTTAGTTTTTTTTATCTCTATATCTTTTTTTATGTAAGTTTTCTAAGGAAGCCCTTTCGCATCATTCTTTTCTCTTTACAAAAGAGATTGATCTGACAAAATGGAATCAATGATCCATGAAATCATCCTACGAAATTCTTGGGGCATCAGTCTACCTTCCATTTCGCTAAATTAACCCCACAACTAACATTACAGAGAGCGAAACTCCCCTCGTAAGTCGAAATCGTCTCGATACACCGGTTTACCGGCGGACGGTTGCCATGACAACGCTCGCCTCAGCTGGCATGGAGACGGACATTCCACTTTGATAAAAATCGACTGGCCTATTGACAATTCCTCCAGCAATCTCACCAATAGTACGAACACCCCTATGACACCGCCTACGCCCAACTATGACCCGCTAGAATCCGACTCCGAAACTAGCGACAATAAGAGAACTATAAAAATAAACAACTGTGATAATTGCCGTGAAGAGAAATGTCTGAAATGTGAATTGAAGGCCACAGATTACGAAAATGTTAGGTTCGGTGATAACAGTCCAATAGGTGACATTAGTTACCAAAATCTAAACAGACTATCAGCCGTTTCGACTTCATCCACGTCTGAATCTGACAGGAAGAGAGACGAAATGAAAATCATGACGTCGTCGCACGAAAGCTCATCGAGCTATTCCAACGCTAGTCTTAAACATTCCGATGATTACGAAAGCTATAACTTCACAAGACCGAATTACATAAACCTAACAGCGTCGAGTACTAGCAAAAGTTCCCCAGGCAGTCCGTTGAAAAGCCCTTTGAAGTCGACTATAAGTATAACGTTCAGATCGCCGACGAAAATGAAAAAGATCGACCAAGACAATGACACTCCGACCAACGACAGAGACTCTATATACGAAGATGTAGTCTTAGACAAGAATCTGTCTATAGTAGAAGACGCGCCAATACCTGGTAATGACGCCTCATTGCCTACTCCGGCGTGTCAACCGAATTATAACCAAGATCTGATTATCCTAGAAACCCCAACGCAATCTGACCACGACACAGATATAGACCAAAACGTAGACGTGTACAGTCAAGTGAAATTCTTCAAGAAAAGTATTGATGAAGTCAACGCTTTGATCTACGAAACGCCAGAAAAGAGATTGTATGAAAACGTGAATTTCGGAATGGCTGATGTTAAAATACGCGACAAAGAAGATGTAGACAATAATGATCATCAAGAAAACGGGAATATTATCAAAACGAATCTAAATGTACGAGAACTGGCTAATAGATTTGAAAGTCCAACCGAACCTAAAGGACCTTTCATTTTCGAGAAATTCAAAGCTGAAATCAAATATCCAAGCTTAGAAAGAAAAGACGAAGACAAAAAAGCCAATTCTAAAGAAACTAAACCGCCAATTTCTCCAAAATCGTGTAAACTATCAAGAAGTTCGAGCAACGCGAGATCGTTAGACGAAAATGCTTTCGTGAAAGAATTTGGCGACAAAAGTATTGATAGACGAAAAAGTTTCGAAGTAAGAGATACTAAAAGCAGAAAATTCTTACCCGATCTCAATCTAAACATGACTGAGGAACGAGAAAGCAAGGAGAAACTAGAAAGTATTACACCAACGACTGAAAACAAGATATCTCTTATACAGAGATTTGATATCAAACCTGAAATAAAGCCATTTCTAAGCCATGACACAGAAAAGAATCTGAGTAGGGAACGAATAGAGAAATACAAGGAGGAAAGAAGGAATTTCCTCCGTGAAAAATACAGTTCGCAATCGTTCAGAAGCAACCCCGAACAGCTGACTAGAATCAGAATTAAGAAAGACCAAGATAAAATCGAATCTTGCGAGAGACTAAGAGATTCGCCGAAATTCGAGAGACGAAACTCAGTAGATTTGGGGCAAAGAATGAGGTTTTCTTTGACGAAAAGCGATAATAGTTTAGACAGAGAATCTCCAAAGGATGAATGCTCTAGGGAAGAGGAGAGAGAAGATATAGCCAGATTTTCAAGGAATTTTGAAACGTAAGTGGTTTTTTTACTTAAATTTTTGCCAAAAAGTGTTTGTTCGTGTTCTGTGTTGTATTGTGTTGATGTGATTTTCCAAATTTCATTCTTAATCGTTCTGAAAACTAAACCTTCACTCAAGTCATTGGCATAATATCATATCAATCACATTACGCATTTATGAAATTATTCCGTCACATATTTCCAAAAGAAAAAACTTTCTTACTAACTTATTTTGACTTAATTATTGTCCGAACTAGTTTCAAAAATACAGATTATTTTTATGCTTAAATGTGACTGACAGACCTATCCGTTTAGTTGGCGTGCAAAATGTCTCTTTTGGGTTGACATGGTTGCATAAATGATTGAGTCAAAATCATAGTTTTAATTTCAAAAATATTTCTATTTGTCTTCGTGTTGCCAAATCGATGAATAACCCGACTCAAAATATCACGTATATCTCGGACAGATATAAAAACGATCCCGAATTGGCAAAATTATTGTATCTATCAAAATAAATGATATATGAGCAATAATATGTGGATATCAACAATAATGTTGCCCTTTTGGGGATTCTTTTGTTTTAAAAATCATGTTGTAAAGCTATTCAACAATGGAATTTTGCAACCAGGACCCAACAACGAAATGTGAACATTAAAATTCTGCCCCTTTGTTTTACAAAAATACAACACACTAAAAGAGAACTCTTCCTACAGGATAGAGAAAGTGTCTCCGTCGTACAACATTAAGGACATGGCGGCCATGTTTGAACAGAAGTCACAAAATGGCGGCTAACACGGTCGCGAACAATGTAGAATTAGTTATACAGATGGACTAAATAGGTCGTGCAAATACTAAGTTAGGCAAGCGTTTATTTCGCATCAAACACAATAAATTAATACAATGTGTTCATACACACAGTCAGACTAAAAAAATAGTAAATAAAAAATACTAAGGCACGTATTTATAAAAACGCACTCAACCCTGAGATCGATCTTTAGTGCAGCTGTGAGATGCTGTTAGTATTGACTGACATTTGTAAAAATCGCTCTTGAGATCGATCTCATAGTTAAATGCGATTTATAAACCTTGTCATTCGTTAGTGTCTCAGCGCTGAATATCACATTTGTCAAATGTCACTCTCGCAAAATGACATACTTTTTCACATTGCAAAATGTCACACCTTTTCACATTGCAAAATGTCACTTTCGCAAAATGTGCCAGTCGCTACCATAATGACGTTTTATTACCCTATCATTTTTCTACTAGTACATACGTAATTTTGTCAGTTAAGTGACTCTATACTTCTACTACAAAGTCATAGATGGCGCTAAAGCTACCTGTAAGTAGTCAAGTGACAAAAAAATATGAACGAAAACAAATGGTAGACCATTTCGCCGCCTGGAGAGCTTCCGTGGTGTAGCGGTCTAACACGTATGACCCGGTGTGCTAAAAGACGTGGGTTCGAATCCCATCGGTGGAGTGATTTTTTTTTCACATTTGTATGTTTATTTTATTCGGGAATAAATATTTTTTCTAAAACATAAGTATTTAAACGGCCTATTTAGTTTATGCCTCGCTGTCTGGTATAAACAAAACTCTAAAATATTTGTTCAGAATCGTACCAGTAGCGATTATTTAAAGAATGTTATTTATATTGTAAAGAAAAACTGATTATAATGAACAAATTTGTAATAAAATTATTAATTATGTTGTGGTTATTGATTATATTTCGTGTTTATGTTTGAGGAAAATGTTATTTTGGTTTTGATATCAAAAGATAGAAGAAATTCCGCTTAAAAACGTAAATGAAAAAATAACCGTCAAATTATAATTAAATTAACTTGAACTAAGTACTTGAATACCAGAAAATGCGTTAAACATTAAATAAGCGATAATAGTGACTTAAAAATGGATAAAACAGTCACTAAATTGATAAAAAAAAACACAAAACAATTTGAAAAAGGGTTTTTGATTGCGATTTTTTTTTTGTATCATCAAGTATCTTTTACGGAAATATCAAATACCAGAATATCACTTTTCTCAAACCAAATAAGTATTTTGTTTGTGTAAGTGACTTGTTAATTTATTTATTTAATTAAATTAGTATCTAACTGATTAATCTCGTAATAATCATCACAATATTTTTGTGTTTAATATTTTTTGTGTTTTAATTTAAGTTTGCTTCGACAGTTACACCAAATAATGAAATGTAAGTTATTTTAATTATGTTTTTATGACAAATGCCATATTAAATCAAATGTTACGCCCCGTTCTCTACACTCAGCGCAAAACGACGTATTCACAAAATGTCACAAAAGCAAAAAGACGTGTTATGGATGTACATTTCGTACATAAAGTAAAAATGAGTTCTAAATTAAAATACAGGTTATTCTTTTTTGCAATTTATTAATTTTCAATTTGAATATGATTAAATTGAATGAGACGCAACCAGTTTTAGAAAATCTTGCAATATTCTGCCACAGGTAGGATTCGAACCTGTTGCCTTCGCCATTAGTACTGGTGACGCCTCTACCATCTGGGCTATCGCGGCTCAATCGCTGCCAGCGAAGAGATTACCTTTCAAGAGTAGTAGAGAATGGGTTCCGTACGCCAACTACGATGCTATGACACATTGGTTTAAGTTTACTTATACAAGATAGTAAAAAACTGCAACCTAACCAAAAAATATACGTTATTTTATAAAACTATAGTAATACACAAATCATCTGGAAAGGCCCTCAATACTTGTCAGACGTGGCGATAACTGCCGTAAGTTTACGATCGTTAACGTTCTGCCTAGACCACAAGGAATAAAGGCGTGATTTATGTACGTATGTATTTTGTTGTACACACAAATCACGCCTGTATCCCTGGCGGGATAGGCAAGAGCGCTACGACCGCAAAATCACGGTAGTTATCGCCACTTCAGATAAGTCGTGTGTCACTATAGTGACAGGTTGTCAGCCTGTTGCCTTAAATTGCAATACACATAAAACCCTCGAATCTCTAAGTCGGCTTCTACGACACCCACGGAAAAGAAATGGGGCGATGCTTTTCTAAGCCGGCATCACACGGCGAAAACAGTTTGATATAAAAAGTATGTGAATTTTTTATTTTTCGGTTAGGTTGTCAGTTTTCTAATACTTTTTTCGTTTTATTCTAGTTCACAATACCGAATCTCAGAAATACTCATTACGGCAATTTATCTGAAAATATGGTACTCGTTTTATGTTATATAAAAAAATATGTGTTATGTTGCCATATTTGTCGAAATATTGAATAATATGAAATAAAAGATGCATTTATTATTTATATTTTTGTAAGCGTTATATAAGTAACTAGCTTGTGTAGGGCCACTTAAAGACTACCACGTGTACAGGGTGTAAAAAAATTTCTGCAGGGGTGAACTAGTTTATGAAACTCAACAACTTTCCCCAAGGAACATGGGTCGAAGTATGGAAAACGATAGGACCTTCCCATACAGTTCACTTGCTCGAGAATTTGTATGGGAAATCCAAAAAATGTTTTCATATTTCGACATGTGTTCCTTGAGGAAAGTTGTTCAGTTTCATGCACTGCTTCACCCTTCAAAAAATTGGCAGCAATTTTTTACGCCTTATACAGCAACACTGGTAGAAATTATCTTCAGTGTTGCCAGGCGAATGGTAGTTTTGAAGTTTTTGGATGCTCTCTTTAAGGCGATGTAGAAAAGTTGCAAATAATATGCCAAAAGCTCTCTGAAAAGGATCACATTCAAACATAATTATTTATACAGGGTGTAAGGGACGGTGTAACGGAGACTTTGCATGCGTGAACAGACCTCGAAAAAAATTTTTCGTTTCCCAACATAGCTCCCAAAGAAAAAGTTGTTCAGTTTCATGATTTGATCACGCCTGCAAAGTTTTCGTTACACCGTATCTTACACCCTGTATAGAATAATCAGTTTGCATAGCTTAAAGTTCTTTGATTATTCAATTCATATTTGGAAGATTGTACAAAAAGCAATAATATTTCATGTAATATATGAAAGCACCATATGACCAACTTTCTCGAAAACGCTAAGTTCAACAAGTCAATCTGAACAACTTTTCCCAAGAATCATAGCTTACAACAAAGAATAATTACCTCCGATAGAAAATTGCTCAGACAGCACTTTTTCTTTTGGGAGTTGTGAGGTGAAATTTTTATGAAAAGTTGTTCAGTTTAACCTAATGCTTTAGGGTTTTCGGGAAAGTGGTTCAGTACCACCCCGTTTATACATTGTAATGTTTTTTCATTTATTGTAATAACAGTGAATCCAATAAATAGTTGTTGGGTGAACGAGATAAGTAAAAGCAAATAATAATATTAATAAATCTTCGTAATCTGACAATAATATTGTAAAATAAACAAACACTAACATTGTTTTTCATTCTTGAAATTCAACTCTTTTTCAATTAATATACAGGTGTAAGGAGCATCCCTCCCAATACTGATATAACTGTAAAACTGAACAACTTTCCCTTAGGAACGAAAACGAAAAAAAATGCGACCTCCGCTACAAAATCACGTACTATATACTTTATAAATTTTTGCTTGATACCTGTGACGTCTGTCAGTTCCGCGGAAATGCTATGACATAAGGTACATTTTCCTTTGTTGACTTCTGATTTAGTATAGATCTGTCAAAAGTCACAGGTACAAAACTTTATTTTATAAACTATAATAATAAATATATTCTCCTTATTATAATAGGAAGTAGATTTTTTTTGACATTCCTGAAATATATTTCTAAGGGAAAGTTGTTTAGTTTTCTGGCCTGATGAACCCTATCAGTATTCGGAGAACAGTCTCTTACACCCTGTATAAAAAATCCTCTTGGCCCATGCTAGATTTAAATTTATTCAAATTAAATAAAATAACACGACTTTTACTCTTCCTTCTACAAATTATATAGGGTGACCGGTAAATTGATGCATTCCTTTCAAGGGATGAACCAGCTCATGAAACTGAACAACTTTCCCCATGGAACATAGGTCGAAATATGAAAAAAATTTTGGACCTCCCATACAAATTGACTTAGTCAGTCGGTAATTTTGTATGGGTGGGCCAAATTTTTTTTTCATTTTTCGACCTATGTTCCATGGGGAAAGTTGTTCAGTTTAATGAGCTGGTTCATCCCTTGAAAGGAATGCATCAATTTACCGGTCACCCTGTATAATGTGAACCAACTTTTTATAGCTAATAAATAAATAGATGATATGAATTTTCCAAAAAGCTAACACTGACTAATTGTAAACTTTTTGTAATATAAAAATAATCTACAAAATCTTTATAGTAGTGGGATACACGCATTAAAATAAAAATTATCAACAACTGTCTAAATCATAAAAAATAAGGGATTACGTTTTTACTTATGGAAATAATTTGTAAAAGTCAGCGCACATATTGTAGTGCAGTACGATTATTTTACTCTTCAATAAGTTATTTATAGCTTGACCATAAAGAGTAGATAAAAATGAGGGCGCCACTTTCTTCGCGATCTGTCAAATCTGACTGATAAGGCCAAACTACGGCAACAATTTTTCATACAAAATTTTTAGGTCCATTTTATTTAATTTCTACTCTTTCTGGCCAAGCTATATTACGGATTGTTATTTTTTTTTTGGGTCAGCGTAGTGTTGCCATTTTCTGTCTATTATAATTACAACGTACTTTTGTCATACAATTCCTGTGGCCTATGCAACGAAACTACAGGCTACAATTCTACAGGTGAAATTGGATGTACATTGCGTAGCCAGTGGGACATTAAAAAAAGGATTTTTGACCCGCTACGCAATGTACATCGAATTTCACCTGTAGAACTGTAGCCTGTAGTTTCGAAAAACTAGGCACTGATTTTGCGTTTGTATCTCAAAAAAGCGAAAACTATGATTAGTGCGTTTTAAACTCTAGTAAAAGGTCATTGATCCCTCAAACGCAAATCATGATTATGACGTATCAATTTGCATTAGGGGTCAATGCACTTTGGGCAGATTTTAAAACGCATCAACTGAAAAAAGCGAATTGAATTCCAAACTTTCTAAGGTCTAACTCGAATCCTGTGGGTCTAAAAATATTCTGAAATGAGCTTTAAGCGTATATGCATAAGAGCTATGTAATATAATTATACTGCGAGAGATTCGTCTTATGTAGTTATGTATATAATCACTCGCTTAGATAGTGTCGCGACCAGCGTAACTTGACCTCAACGCTCCATACACGCACGTACGGGCGCGCACTGACAGTTGCGCTGGTCGTGACACTATGTAAGCGAATGAAGTTCAGGCTTACATTTTTGTAGCGTAGTGACAAATTATACATTAATAAAATATTAAATGATATTTTTCGTTGTTTTATTCAAGAAGCTGTGTGATGCCGGCTTAGAATAGCATCATCCAAATTCTTCCCGCGGGTGTTGTAAGAGACTTGAGGGTTTCATGTGACATGTCTCTGACAACCTGTCACTATAGTGATACACGAATACTTGCCTTCAATACTTGTCAAACGTGGCGATAAAGAACGTAAATTTACGATCGCTAACGCTCTGTCTACCCCGCATGGGATAAATGCGTGATTGGTGTATGTATCTATGTATTATTCAAGGAAAACCACCATAGTAAAATGTCAATTGTTTTATTGATTTTAGAAATACAATTATTTTGTACAGTATATTTATTTACAATAATACATATCTGAAACTTCAATACATACAATGTTTGTTGATTTACAATAAATTAGGACAAATTAATCAGAAAAACATTATCACGTTTTTAAAAAAGTCAACAAACACCGTAATAAAAACTCTTTACCTAATATGAAGACAGCTGCGTATTAGGTGTGCGTTGACCTTTAAAAATATCTATAAATTCGTCTTGATTACACGACAAATAAAAATTAAAAAACGCACACATTTTATAAAATAAAAAACCTAAATAAAATAGGAAAATGCATCGGGTTGTATTTGGAATGAATAACAGAAAACAGAACTTTTAAAAACAATATTAGCAATTTTTAACCATAAGTAATCTAAGTAAGTAACAGACTTTTAAAATCCATCTTCCTTATTTTCGTGTGGGAGTCGTACAACTAAAATCTGCCTGAATGTGACCATCGTTCTTTAAAATTTGCTCAAATTTTGTTATTTATCCGATAAAATACTTTAAAATATTTTTTCAAACCGAAAGGAAAGAAAGCGAGTAGCCTTGACATGAAAAGATCTATTCGGATCAAGGAGTATGCGGATAGAAGTTTCCTTCTATAAAAATCAGTTGTCTCCTTTTAAAGGTGAAACTAAATGCAATAATTGGAAGAAGCACCTGAATATCGGGCGTGATATGATTTAAGAGCATTCAACCCTGTTTCTTTCGATATAAAAAGTTTCATATTTAATTGTTTGACCGCAGCATCGCAGGTACAAACGAATTTCTAAGGCCCGACACACATCTAGCGTTATTTGACGCACGCCATTTTCAGTAAATTCTTAGAAACTAAACGAAAATTAAATAGAATACTAGGGTCCTAACTAAAATAAGTTCGAGCCACGAAGAAATAATTCATTTTCTAAAATTAAATTAGTTTCGATCATATTACTTTTTCGGTGAAATTGTTACAAAATGATATATTTTCCGGCATTTTTCTTTTTATGTGGGACACCGAGTCGTCCAACGACCCACTGCACCCTAGTATTGGCATTATGATCAACATAAAGAACTATATTATAAGCTGGAAAACTTGGAAAAAGTCAAATTTATCTAAAAATAACATACGTAAATTCAGATTCATCATGACAAGGATTTTCTAAAATTCGCAATAAATACACATTTTTAATACTTACGTAAAACACTTTTTCTATCAAAATCAGACACACTTATTGTCATAAGATCGCATCCATAAAAGTTAACGTACACCAAACCGATACGCATCGCATCGGTCGGATTGCTGATAGTGTGGATTGCTGTATTTAAGCAAATAGAATGGCATCACCCCATTTCTTTTCCGTGGGTGCCGTAAGAGGCGACTAAGGGATTTGAGGGATTCATGTGTATTGCAATTTTAGGCGACAGACTTACTACCTGTCACTATAATGATAAACAAATTATCTAAAACGGGCCTCAACATTGTCATATATGGCGATAGCGACCGTATGTTTATGGCCGCTAACTTTCTCCCTACCCCGCGAGGGATAAACTTGTGATATATGTATGCATGTAAAAAAACTGTTAAATATTGTCACAACACCATTCGTTGGCCTTATACGTCTGTGATAGACGATTTAAGCAGTGTCTGAGGCAAGCCAATAGACACTGCGTTGCCTGGGACGCAATTATGGAAAATGCAGGGTGGACAACATATATCGGGGTAGGCAGAGCGTTAACGGCCGCAAGAATACGGTCGCTATCGCCACGTCTGACATTTTTGAAGATTGTTTTCCAAGGTTGTTACAGAAAACATGTGTATCACTATAGTGACAGGTTGTCAGCCTGTCGCCTAAAAATTGTAATACACTAATGCTCTCGAGTCCTTTAGTCGCCTCTTATGACACCCGCGGGAAGGATGTGGGGTGATGCTATTCTAAGCGAGCATCACACGGCATAACTGGCATAAGGGTTGACAACACCATTAATCAATCAGAATTCTATCCGATGCGGCGCGTATGTGTCGGCTAGGTGTACGTTCAGCTTAAGTGTGGCAAGACTAACTTGGAAATACCTAAATAAAAAATGCAACTTATAATTATTCAATTCTCACTAGTCGCGGCGAGGCCAGCCTTCTGTCTTGTCGAAGTTTCTTTATTTCCAAACTTACTATCCTGTAAGTAAAATAAAACAAAATTAATATATAAGAGGGATAATTAAATAAAAATATACTATTAGTGTTGACAGTAAAATAAATGTTAACATAATTTTCCGCCGACTGAACAACTTTTCCCAAGAAACGTAGGTCAAAATGTCAGAATTTTTTTGGATCTCCCATACAAACTGTCGGTCGGTAATATTCTATGAGAGGTCCACGATTTTTTTTTTCGTATGTTATTGGGGAATGGAATATCCGGAATCGTATATCCTGTGTTCCTTGGGGAAAGTTGTTCAGTTTCATGGGCTGGTTCACCCCTTAAAACATTTGCAGCAATTTTTTTACACCCTGTATATCATACTTATTACTTTTCCTTGATTTAGGGTTCTGAGGTTTTGCGCATTTAAAGTTACACCTTGTATATAGTTTGCGCGGTGAACACTTCGATACCGCGTTTCAGGCCCATTGTTCTGCCACGTGGCGCCATCTAACAGATATGTTGAGAACTTCTATCACGTCTAGCTTGCTTTTGAACCACTTGAGTTAATTACCTTGCTAATAATAACGTTGCATAGTATGAGCAAGCGTACCGTTGGACGCCCTCCGGCCAGATGGACCGATGACTTGTCGAGGGCGGCTGGTAGCGACTGGATGGCGAAAGCGGAAGATCGTTCATTGTGGCGTACTCTGGGGAGGCCTATGCAGTGGACTGCTATAGGCTGATGTGATGACGTATGTGGCGTACCTACCCTGGGGGAGGCAGCCCAGCAGTGGGCTGCTATAGACTGATGACGTACCTTGCTAACAATAACAGCGCAGTAACGTTGCATAGTATAAGCATAGTGAACACATGTGCCCAGCTGCCGGTAGCAGATACTACGCCTGCCAGTAAAGGTCCTACCGCCGCCCCTGTAAAAAAAATTTATAGTTTAAAAAACACTAAATAACACGCTTTTTTTCGTATGGGACACCGAGTTTTCCAAAGACCCGATGAATAGTTGAATCAATAGTTTAAAAAACACCAAAAAACACGCTTTTTTTTTCGTATGGGACACCGAGTTTTCCAAAGACCCGATGAATAGTTAAAATCAATAGTTTAAAAACACGCTTTCTTTTTCGTATGGGACACCGAGTTTTCCAACGACCCGATGAATAGTTAAAATCAATAGTTTAAAAAACACGCTTTTTTTTCGTATGGGACACCGAGTTTTCCAACGACCCGATCAACCCTAGTGGCAGAATTTTTCAACCAACACGCTTCATTACAAGACCTTTCTAACAAGTCCAAACACGGCTATGATACGATCATCCATCATAAAGTTCCAGTTCATGTCTTCCGGCTCCATCATCAGATCAGCTCTACAGTACCATATTATTGTATTGTCATCAAAATCACATACAACTGCCAATTTTCATGCCGGTACGATCTTTAGAAGATGGTTAAATTGGTTTTCTTAGATTTCATTACATAGTTACAAACATACAGGTCGACCTAATAAAAGTATGATAATAAAGAAACGTATGTTTCAATGGATTTTTTGCCGTGTGATGCCGGCTTAGAATAGCATCACCCCATTTCTTTCCCGCGGGTGTCGTAAGAGGAGACTAAGGGACTCGAGGGTTTCATGAGTATCACAACTTTAGGCTGACAACCTGTCACTATAGTGATACACGAATTATGGCAAACGGCCCTGAAAAATTGTCAGACGTGGCGATAGCAACCGTACTTTATGCGGCCGTTAATGCTCTGCTTACCCCGCAAGATATAAAGGCTTACATATAATAGGCGTATATTCGTACTTACCGACGCTACCCGTGCCATCTATAATGGCAGTGACGGTGGCTAGAGCTTGCGAATTTCCCGCTAAACTACTGTGCGTGCCTGAAAACACAATAAACAAATATTTCTGAATTTTAATGATTTTTTTTAAGGTTGTTAATGCTCTGCCTACCCCGTAAATGATAAAGGTGTGATATGTGTATGTAGTGGGACACATTATAGGCTACAGAAAAAAAATGTGTATGTAAGTAAGCTAAATAAAGTTGCCGTGTGATGCCTGCTTTGCCGTGTGATGCCGGCTTAGAATAGCATCACCCCACATCCTTCCCGCGGGTGTCGTAAGAGGCGACTAAGGGACTCGAGAGAATTGGTGTATTACAATTTTAGGCGACAGGCTGACAACCTGTCACTATAGTAATACACATGTTTTCTGAAACAACCTTGGAAAACAATCCTCAAAAATGTCAGACGTGGCGATAGTGGCTGTATTCTTACGGCCACTATCGCTCTGCCTACCCCGCAAGGGATAAAGGCGTGATATATGTATGTATGTATGTAGTAAGCTAAATAATAATTAAACTTGTAGCAGAGTAAAAACTCTGCGTCGGCATCCTTTTCAAATCACCTGTCCTTTCACGAATCATTTCAAACTACGAAATTGGAATGTCGTCAGACGTATCTTTATAAGACTCATTCTATACTAAATCCTCCAACAGGAACGATAGTAGAATAAATAACATAATATAATACTGTCGTAAATAAGATTGTGGAATAAGATCACAAGTGTAAATCGTATAAATAGTGAAGTGAAAATCATCACCGTCTTCGGTCATAAAAATATCAAGGAAACCCTCACGGAAGTACTTATCCATCTGTCCTAGCTTATTCATGATTCGACGACCGATGTGGCGCAGTGGTAGTGCGACTGCCTCTGACGCAGAAGGTTCCGGGTTCGATTCTCGGTGGGTCACTTGCAAAGTTGATATTTATCACTTTGTGAATTTGTTCCCAGTCTGGTTAGGACATTGCGGGTTGAACCACCCGATTGTCCGCAAGTAAGATGGTTCCGTGTTTCGGATGACACGTTAAACCGTAGGTCCCGGTTGCTGTCTATGATCACTTAGATGGCGGTCGTTACACAATCATGTCAGAAGCCTGCTACTTGTAGTAGGCGGTTGAAAAATTCTGACACTAGGATTTATCGGGTCGTTGGACGACTCGGTGTCCTACACGAAAAGAAGAAGAAGAAGGAAAAGCTTATTCATCTTCATCCCTTAATAAAGAAGTATTAGAAGAGTCCAAGTCTTTGTTTTGTAGCACCTCCCAGTGCCACAAACTTTAATAAGATCTATAATATAATGGATGTCTCACCTAGCTCAGCGCTTACTGCCGTAGTAATGAGCGCGTACGGCCCGTTGACCAAGGCTCCCGTAACTATTAACATTGTCAAGTTGATTGCGTATGAAAGCGCGCCGTACATCTGATACGCTAGTAGCTGAAAGTAGAGGAATATTTCTAATTATCTTCATTGTACATACCGGTTGTAAGGAAGCTAATATGACAGGGTAGGATGGGATATGACATGGCAAGGTAGGATATGATAGGGTAGGATATCACAGAGATGGGATATGAAATGGAAGGATTAGAAAAGGCAGGATGGGATATGACATGATAGGATAGGATATGAAATCGTAGGATATGACAGGGCAGGATTGGATATGACATGGTGGGATATGAAACGATAGAATATTAGGATATGACACGGGAAGATATGATCCTACTATATCACAGGATATCATATGGTAGGATGTGATATAGTAGGATATGATAGGGCAGAATTTCTGCTCATGTTGATTAAATAAACTGTAAGTAATAATATCCATGTCACTAATAATAATGCGAAATAGATGTTATTGTATTTGTATTTTTAGAACAGTGTAGGATATAATAGGACAGTATAGCATAACATGGTTGAAAGTTGGAACAAAATTATTCATTCACTACGAATATATTATCTTACCATAGGCGCGGCTAGGGCGTAAAAAGCGACGCAGACTAAAGCCGGGCACGCCGTGCAGTCAGCCAGCAGTCCCGCGGCGATGGCGCCCACTATACCGCCCACGTCAAACACAGTTGACACCTCGCTCGACTGTTTTGGAGTCAGGTTTGCTGTTGGCAATATAAAAAATAAGTTACCATAGGACCCCATAGAAAGAAAATAAAAATAGCTTGCACCTTCCGCTAATTGCTCTCCCGTCGATGTATCGTATTTTATATTTAAATTAAAATTTAAAATAAACACACACACACATATATATCACGCCTTTATTCCTTGCGGGGTAGGCAGAGCGTTAACGGCCGTAAGAATACGGTCGCTATCGCCACGTCTGACATTTTTGAGGATTGTTTTCTAAGGTTGTTCCAGAAAACATGTGTATCACTATAGTGACGGGTTGTCAGCCTGTCGCCTAAAAATTGTAATACACCAATACCCTCGAGTCACTTAGTCGCCTCTTACGACACCCGCGGGAAGGATGTGGGGTGATGCTATTCTAAGCCGGCATCACACGGCAAAAAAAAAAAATGCAATAAAATCCGATGCGTGGTTTAGGGGGAGTTTGCGGTAATTATGACAAGAAGGTAGAGAAATTAAATAGCGACTTCATTTTGTACTTTTATTGATGGGCAAGAGTTTTTGTGATAATAGGTTAGGAAATATAATATGTGCCGATTTGACTATGAAACATCAAGGCGAATCGGCTCAAATTAAATTTACTAAACTAATACCTAAGTTAATGAATGAACAATTTAGTCTACTACTACTATTATTACAGCCACAAAAGTCCACTGCTGGACATGGGTCTCAAAATTTAGTCTAGTAGAAAGCTTTTGATAAGGTCGTGGGTTCGATTCGAATCTCATCAGAGGGCAAGAAGTACTTTTATAGTTTTTGATTAAGTTTTCGTTCATATTCAGATGATTCGTCACGTTAACATGTCTAAAAACAATAGATATTAGGTGAAATCTGATTGGTGTGCCACAAGGGTAAATCCTTGGACCGTCACTATTTTTAGTGTACAAAGATGATTCGGTTATGTAAAATTGGACAGAAATCTTACGAAAAACAAAAAAAATGTTAACAAACTTACTTGAAGACTTAATATAAGTAGGTAGCCAGAACAAGAAGGTATATGACACTAATTTGGCGAAGAACAGTGACAAGGAAAATTCCACAACTCCTGGTATTTTCAATGCTCTTGACAGAGTCACAGCAGACGGTGCTGATGCGGAACTGGACCCTCGCCTGGAGATCAGGGAGGTGGTTTCTGATACTTCTTCTTGCTCCTGGTAGGATGATAGGAAATACTTGTACATATCTATCAATAGGTGGGTCTACATTGAACGAGCAGCCTCAGACGCTCACTGTTCACGCGCAGCATGCAGTGCAATGCGCGGTCGGTGTGGACGGTTTTTCGCCCGAGCATGAGAATTTTAACATGCGCTGCTCAGGCGAAACACGTCCACACCGACCGCGCAATGCAGTGAGCATCTGAGGCTGCTCGTTCAATGGAGACCCAGCTATTAAATCAATCAATCAATCAAATATGTTTATTATGGTACATACATACACATCACGCCTTTATCCTTTGTTTGAAGTCGTAAGAGATGACTAATGGACTCGATAGTTTCATGTGCATCACACTTTAGGCGACAGGCTGACAACCTGTCACTACAGTGATACACGAATCATCTAAAAAGGCCCTACTTGTCAATCGTGGCGAGAACAACGGTAATTTTACGATCGTTAACGCTCTGCCTACCCAGTAAGGTATAATGGCGTGATTTGTATATGTATGTATGTGTGTGCTAATGGTGATGTTCTCTGTACTCTCTGTCTTGTCACTTGGGACACAGAGTCTACGAACGACCCGAATACTTACATGTGGTGATGAGTTTGCGGAATGCCGGTTCGGCCTCAAATTCGCAGACTGAAACAAAATAAAATGTTTTTAGTGTCAGTGTAGAAAATAATTACAAACCAGGCAGTTTTTTTTTTATTATACCATCACCCCCAAGGCTAGTGTAAAATTAGCTTATTTTTAAAGCGACATACAGACTTTTTATCTCACGAGCGCAGTTTAGCGATACTTGTGTGTGTTATCTCTCTCTCTTTTAGTTTTGGACACTGAGTCGTCCAACGAAAAGAGAGAGAGATACACACACAAGTATGACTAACCCGCGCTCGTGTGACAATAAGACTGTAAAACGGTATGTATGAAATTATGAACGTAAGACGTCATACGTTGCTATTTTGGATGGCGTCTAAACACTTACTGTTTTATAACTTTTCTGTTTCTGTTTATTAATTTAAACTTTGAATATTTCGAAAAATTATGAAAGAAGTCCGTAGTATTTTTGGACAATAGTTTTAAGCGTACGACTTTTGTATTTTATTAATGAGCCAGTCCCCTAGCGAATCCTACCAGCAGGTGTCGTAAAAATCGACTACGGGATAATTTGGCCAGAGGGCTGATGTTAACGCGGTGCCTACCCCGCCAGGGATGTAGGCGTGATTTGTATTTGGGCTGATGTGGATGATGATGAAGGGATAATCTATCCAAGATTGGCAGAGCGTTCCCTGTGAATTAAACATCTCGCACTGCGCTCGCTAATCCGCCTGCCAAGCGTGGTGAGTATGGCAATACTTCGCAATAGAGGGAGGCTTATGTCCAGCAGTGGACTGTTATGGCTGTTAAGGTAAGGTAACCGTATTACAGGCATTTGTTTACCAATCACATCGTGATTTTTTAAAGAAAGGATCCCGAATTGTTAACATTATTGTTTGTCTACATACATACATATATCACGCCTTTATATATGTATGTATGTAGGGTAGGCAAAGCGCTAACGGCCGTAAAAAAAACGGTCGCCTACACGACGTCTGACAAATTGAGGGCTGTTTCAGATGATTCGTGCAATACAATAGTGACAGGTTGACAGCCTGTCGCCTAAAAAAAATGCAACACACATGAAACCCTCCAGTCCCTTAGTCGCCTCTTACGACACCCGCGGGAAAGAAATGGGGTGATGCTATTCTAAGCCGGCTTTGTTTGTCTCTCTATCAAACAATGCCGTGTGATGCCGGCTTAGAATAGCATCAACCCACTTTTTCCCGCGGGTGTTATAAGAGGCAACTAGGGGACTCGAGGGTTTCATGTGTATAACAACTTTAGGCGACAGGCTGACAACCTGTAACTACAGTGATACACGAATCATCTGAAAGGCCGTCAGTGCATGTCAGACGTGGCGATAGCGACTGTGACCTTACGATTGTTGGCGCTCTGCCTACCCTGCAGAGGATAAAGGCGTGATTTGTGTGTGTGTCAAAAATAATGTTGTCTTTCGGGATCCTTTCTTAAAAATCGATTTATACTAAGATTCATATTATTCTTACCGATTCAAGATCAATCTGGGGGGGGGAAAGTAAATTATGCTATTAGTGGTGGTAGTTAGTTTAGGTCAGATGGCAGTCGCTCTGTGTAAAAATTTGGTTCCACGTCAAAAAAATCTGTGTAATAATTTGGTAGCCGACCCCGACAGCGAACGGGATAAGGCAAGGAGAATGAGTTATAGTCTGTAAGTTTAGGTACTTATCTTTTTATAAGCAAACTTTGTATGAAAGTGACACTTCTAAACTGTCAGTTTCATACAAAGTTTGTTTACAAAAAGATAAGTACCTAAACATACAGACTATAGTTAAGAGTAGTTAGGTGAATTTAACAAAATTTTTATTACCTTTCCGTGTGATACCGGCTTAGAATAGCATCACCCCATTTCTTCCCGCGGGTGTTGTAAAAGGCAACTAAGGGATTCGAGGGTTTCATGTGTATTACAATTTTAGGGCTGACAACGTGTCACTACAGTGATACATGAATCACCTGAAAGGCCCTCAATTCTTGTCAGACAAGGCGATAACGACCGTTATTTTGCGATCGTTGACGCTCAACCTACCCCGCCAGGGATAAAGGCTGATTGTGTGTGTTTGTGTGTTTTTTGGGGCGGATGGTTCCTTAGTGGAGAGATTGGTGTATTACAATTTTTAGGCTGACAACCTGTCACTATAGTGATACACATGTTTTCTGAAACAACCTTGGGAAACAATCCTCAAAAATGTCAGACGTGGCATTATTCCTGACCTTATTCTTACGGCTGTTAACGCTCTGCATACCCCGCAACGGATAAAGGCGTGATATATGTATGTATGGTTTCTCAGTTCATATATTCAAGATACACATACATGAAATTTAAATAACAAACCCTCGTAGTCATTGAGATCTATTGATAGGATGGCACGTTAAGCCGTAGGTCCCGGTTGCTGTCTATGATCACTTAGACGGCGGTCGTTACACAACCATGTCAGAAGCTACTTGTAGAAGGCGGTTGAAAAATTCTGACACTAGGGTTCATCGGGTCGTTGGACGACTCGGTATCCCACACGAAAAGAAAGAGAGACTGAGATCTATTTGTTTGAAAATCCCTAAATTCCGGACATAGCCGCTTAACACAATGGTTCCACTCACCTGGTCACCAACTATGACTTGTGACTGCTCTTCTTCCGTCTCACTCCTCCTCGATTGCCTGCTGTGAACCTGCCAAATATGGTAATGGAATTATTTCTGAACAACTATAAACATTGGGTGACAAGTGTATACAGGATATAAAAAAATTGCTGCAAATATATTAAGGGGTGAAGAAGTCCATGAAACTGAACAACTTTCCCTTAGAAACGTAGGTCGAAGTATGAAAAATATTTTTGGGCCCCCCACATAGTTGACTCACTCGGCTGCTACATTTTACTGTACTGTACTTTACTATTTCGATCTATTTTTCTTGGGGATTGTTGTTCAGTTTCATGGGCAGGTTCACCACTTAAAATATTTGCAGGTAATAATATTTTTGCACCTTATATTATGATACAGGAAATGTCAATTCCTAAAGTCATTAGGAAATGTGTGTAAATGTTATTATAATAAATTATGATAATAAATATAAATAAATATATTATGTTAATAAATTATATTACATAAAGAGCAATAGGAAATGTATAAAATTTTGCTTTCAGTACTAAATAAAACGCAACCTAACCTGACCTTTCCCCCAGCTGTAGGTTAAGTTGGGTTAGGTTAGGTGAGGTTAGACAAGGTTAGGTTGTTTATGTTTGGTTTGGCTATGTTAGGTTGGGTTTTATTACAGAAATCATTATTTTAAACATTTCCTAATAGAATATCGGAATTGTATACATTTCTTAGGATATATTATGTGTTATAAGAAATGTATGAAATCCGTCATTGATTACAATTTTTAAAAGAGCAATAGGAAATGTATAAATGCTTTCAGTACTATATAAAACACAACCTAACCTAACCTGACCTTTCCCCCATTGTTGGTTAAGTTAGGTTAGGTTAAATGAGGTTAGTTTGGGTTAGGTTAGGTTGTGTTTTATTACAGAAAGGATTGATGACCGATGTGGCGCAATGGTAGTGCAACTGCCTTTGACGCAGAAGGTTCCGGGTTGGATTCCCGGTGGGTCACTCACAAAGTTGATATTTATCACTTTGTGAATTTATTTCACGTCTGGTTCGGACATTGCGGGTTGAACCACCCGATTGTCCGTAAGTAAAATGGTTCCGTGTTTCGGATGGCACGTTAAGCTGTAGGTCCCGGTTGCTGTCTATGATCACTTAGACGGCGGTCGTTACATAACCATGTCGTAAACCTGCTACTTAAGCCTGCCTTTTAAGGCGGTTGAAAACTTTTGAGACTAGGGTTCATCGGGTCGTTGAACGACTTGGTGTCCCACAAGTAAAAGAAAGAAGACAGAAAGGATTCTTAAGGGAAAAGTATCTTACCGTCTGCTGATCTTGCAGGCCGACGTGTAGGGGCGTGGGCACCAGAAATAGGAACACTAGTAGGGCTGCAGCCCCCATCACTAGAGCGGGGTACACGAACGACAGCGACCAGTCGTTTTCCACGTACTCTGCCGCTAATAGGGTACCTGGAAAAAGAAGGAAAAAAAAGTGTATATGTTTATGAAAACATATACACGTAAATGCAAACTCACTTGTATAATACGCGATTTCACTTAACAAATAAAAGGTTTTTCAACAAGAACTTTGTTTTTTAAAACAAAATAAAACAAAAAAATAGTGAAAAATTAATTTAAAAAAATTGTATTACAAAGAGAAAAGTTCGGCAATTATAAATGAAAAATGATATCTGATTAATGTCCACCACGACCACGCTACAGCCAATGAAACGATCAATTTATTGCAAACCAAACCCGATCGCATAATTTCGCGAAACTCAGCTGTTAAACCCTCCATCTCGCCAAAAGTGATTAAAAATTTTGATAAAAGAATCAACATTTTTACCATGTACATAGACTCACTTACTAGGTACACAATCTCACTTAATAAATACACAACACTCTTATATTTACCCAATCGATCGCTCTTAGCGATAAGGCCACCATTGCGCATTTCTTTAGTTTTATATGTCCTGTATTGTCTTTGCAATAAAGTGTTTTTATTTACTTACCCAATATATTCCCGAGGGAAGTATGTGAGTTCCAGATGCCAAATATGAGTCCTTTTTTCCCGCCAAACCACTTGCCCACCACGGCCACGGTGCCCGGCCAGCCAGTGGTCTGAGCTATACCAGCGCCTGCCTGGAAGGGAAAACAATCGTATCTTCAAACAAATATCACGCCTTTTTTCCTTGCGGGGTAGGGAGAGCGTTAAAGGTCTTAATAATATAGCCGCTATCGCCACGTCTGACAAAATATTGCGGGCTTTTTCAGATTCGTGTATCACCGTAGTGACAAGTTGTCAGCCTGTCGCCTGAAGTTGTAATTAACATGAAGCCCTCGAGTCCCTTAGTTGCCTGTTACGACACCCGAAGGAAGAAATGGGGTGATGCTATTCTAAGTAGGCATCACACGGCAAATCGTTAATATTCGTTTGTGAATTACTTTTGAACTAACAACGCGATCCACTAAGACGTAAAATACATATAAGGTGTACAAATATTAACTGCAAATATTTAAAGGGGTGAACCAGTCCAAGAAACTGAACAACTTTCTTCAAGGAACATAGGTCGAAATATGAAAAAAAAATTGGCCTGCATACAAATTGACTTGGTCGGACTGTACATTTTGTATGTCCAAAATGGTCCAAAAATTTTTTTCATGTGTCGACCTATGTTCCTAGGTTGTTGAAAGTTGTTCAGTTTCAGTTTCTGGTTCACTCCTTATAATATTTGCAGCATTTTTTTATCCTGTATAAAAAAGCAAGTGAGCTCGGTACAAACAGGTACTTAAACAAGACCCAAATCTTATCAATCTTATCATGACAACAAACAATTAATTCATCTTCTGCTTGAATAACAATTATCTTTGTTATCTGTATTGTGTCATGCGTATTACCGCAGCGGATATGTCCAGTCAGATATGTTTATCTTGTTTTGTGTGTAATTATATTTGTTATAGAGAGATAAAATATCCTTCATCGGGATGCTTTCTTGGGTAACAAATTATGTAACTTGTTGGTTTAAAACTGTTGTCAGAAAATACCATTATTATTATCTCAAAATGTGCAATATAAGAATTATATAAGAAGTAAATATACTTATAATAGAGAAATCGGGACCCTAGCGTTTTTATCATTTGATAAAACACGAACCTTATAGAAAACTATTTCGAATTTATGACGTTAACTTGCAAGGTGTCCCGGATTTTCCAGGAATTTTAATGGGCTGTTTTCATTCAAAATATCGTTTTAAAAAGTAGTACGTTTGAATGTAGTTTTTCGCTTTATAACAGTTGAAAATCGATATTTTTATTTCATGTATATTTATTGTTTATGTTATTCGATGTGCGAGCGAAGAGAACTTGTTATATCATTAAGTTTGATTCTCATGTGACTCATTCATTATCTTTTATGGGAATTAATTGATAATCTTTAAACCTACGTGCCCTCTGCTCCGACGCACGAAATTCTTTTACACTTACTTATAAGGTGTAAAAATATTAGCTGCAAATATTTAAGGGGTGAATCAGCGCATGAAACTGAACAACTTTTCCCAAGAAACATAGGTCGATATAAGAGGAACTTTTTTAGACCTCCCATATAAATTGACTTTATCGGTTGGTAATTTTGTCCAATTTTCTTTATTCATACTTCTACCTATTTTCCTTGGAGAAAGTTGTTCAAATTCATGGGCTGGTTCACCCTGTATAATTCGTCTGCAATAAATTACCAAACAAGGAAGAATCTCACAGATATAAGTTTCATTATTTTCTTACTTGTACGAGTAGAGAGTAAAATAAGTAACCAAACTAGGGACAATCTAATGTAGGGTGATGCTATTTACCTGTACGAGTAGATAATATGATATATTGTGTATGCCGGCGGTGTAGCCGATGCCAAACAGATAGCAGAAGATTGCTGAAGTCAGCATTCCCATGGTTAGGAAGTACCGGAGGTCCACGCGTTCAGCTACCATACCTGGAAAATTAATACATACATATATCACGCCTTTATCCCTTGCGGGGTACGCAGACCGTTAACAGCTGTAAGAATACGGTCGCTACCACCACGTCTGACATTTTTGAGGATTGTTTTCCAAGGTCACATAAAAATAAAAACTGCATGTCTCGTGGGTAACAGCCCGAAAATGTCATCACTTTCCTTGCCTTATCCCGTTCTCTGTCGGGGTCGGCTACCTAACCTAGAGGATTTGATGTGGAACCAAGTTTTTACACAGAACAACTGCCATCTGACCACTGCAACCTGGAGGCTAACCTGGCCCGAATCCTAGGTATATCATCTGAATTGATATTTATTTGAATGTGGGGTTTCATCACGATGTTTTTTCTTTGTACGTGAGTAAAAACACATTGGTACATGGCGGGGATCGGACTCGCGTCTCAATATTGTAAGACCAGTGTACTAACCACTTGGCCACCAATGCTCTTGTCATGTTCAACTATCGTCAGTAAACTGACTTAACAGACAACCGATTTTTTCCCATTTATTCTATTTAAGATTAACTGATTAACACTTGCTTACAATGTGCATATGTGTGTCCTAACCACTTGGCTACCGTGTCAGAGCCAAAATCAAACTTTTATTTATTTTAGGATTTTGTGTTTTGCTAGGCTGCCCTCTATTCTAGAATGGTATACTTTATAATGATGAAAGTACAGTCACATGGGGGAAAATGAGACTAGCGGGTAACTTGGGACATGGTCGACACCATCTATGAACCAGCTATAACGTTGTAACTGGTTGAAAACTTTGGACTCTACATTTATTAACCAGTTATAATTATAACGTTATAGGCTTATAGCTGGTTCCTAGAAGCTAGTGTCGACCATGTCCCAAGTTACCCGCTAGTCTCATTTTCCCCCATTTGACGGTACTTAATCATTATGAAAGAAAGTGTACTTGCCAGATATAAACATGGCTGCCGCATACGAGAACAGGAAGGCTGAATCCAGCGCCCCGAGTAACGCGTTCGCTTCATTCGTATCTGCAAAACACGAATTCGAATTACATATTTATGGTACTGATCTATCATAAATGAAAATAAAAAATCGAAAAATTTACAAGCGTCGACCGGGAATCGAACTCGGACCGCGTGGGGTACCGGACCACTGCTCTACCACTGAGCTATCGACGCATCGGTTGGCTTCGTCAATTTCTCGATCTCTTGATGTCTTGAAGCGACGATCTTAGCGACATCTAGTAGTACGAGTAGTATTTTAGTACTAACTTCGATTCCCGGTCGACGCTTGTAAATTTTTCGATTTCTTTTTTTCATTTATGAGGTTAAAATAGCACTGTAAGTGCGGTACCTAAATGCCAATAAACTGATCTATCATGTCAACGATGACGTATTGTATTGTAACTTACTCACATTCTAAAAGCATTCGTTGTGAATCTACTCGGAAATAAACGATTGAAATCTTGAAATCACCTTGTTTCTATTATTATAATCATCAGCGTAATAAAGAGATGGTTTCGTGTTTCGGACTGCACGTTAAGCCGTAGGCCCCGGTTGCTGTCTTATGATAACTTAGACGGCGATCGTTACACAACCATGTCAGAAGTCTGCTACTTGTAGAAGGCGGTTGAAAAACTGACACTACAGTTCATCGGGTCGTTGGGCAACTGGTTGTCCAAAGAGAGAATACTCACTGAAGGGTGGCCAGTCGCACCAGGTGTCATTATCAGGGTTGACTCCTGGTGGAGGCTTCAATGCTGAGCAGTTCTGATGAAGCACAGATTTTACCACGGATATCGGCTTTCGTGTCAAGTGATAGGTCATATACGTGATGTAGGTTAGAACTAGGATCGATACTTGGTACCTGAAACAAGGAGATTGAAAATGCACATATCACGCCTTTATCCCTTGCGGGGTAAGCAGAGCGTTAAAGGCAGTAAAAATTCGGTCATATCGCCAGATCAGACAAATATTGAGGACCCTTTCTGATGATTTGTGTGACTCTGTAGTGACAGGTTGTCCGCCTGTTGCCCATGAAACTCTCAAGTCGCTCAGTCGCCTCTTACGACACCCGCGGGAAAGAATTGGGGCGATGCTATTCCAAGCCTATTAAAAAATTTCTCAAGATTTTTCTCAAGAATAATTTAGCTTTTTCGTATATAATGACTAGAATAAAGTTCAAATAAACTTTCCTCGTTGCCGTGTGACGCTGGCTTAGAATAGCATCACCCCATTTTTTCACGTGGGTGTCGTAGAAACCGACTAAGGGGTTCGAGGGCTTCGTGTTTATTGCAATTTTAGGCGACAGGCTGACCACCTGTCACTATAGTGATACACGACTTATCAGAAACGACCCTTAAATATTTGTCAGACCGTGGCGATAAAGACCGTTATTTTGCGGTCGTTAACGCTCTGCCTACCCCGCCAGGAATATAGGCGTGATTTGTGTGTGTATGTGTAAACATTCCTCATGATGTTGATGGTATTAAAACATTCTCGTTGCCTTATCACGTTCTCTGTCGGGGTCGGCTACCTAACCTAGGGGATTTGAAGAATGGAATTTGACTATTTTAAGGCACTATTCTTTTTATAATACAGGCAAGATGCAAACATAGTTCTAATATGAGTAAGTATATTAATATTTAAAGCTACAAAATATACTCAATTCATTCTCCTTGCCTTATCCCGTTCTCTGTCGGGGTCGGCTATCTAACCTAGGGGATTTGACGTGGAACCAAGTTTTTACACAGAGCGACTTCCATCTGGCGTCTGCAACCCAAAGGCTAATCTGGCCCGAATCCTAGGTTAAGTCACATTCAATTGAACACATTCCTATCATACATTTATATGAAGAAATTAAGTGTCAAGCTCGCAATTCCATATACGACTACTTATTTAGAACAGATAAAGTTCACGCCATGTATAAAACGGCAAACGGCCCACCGAACTACGAGTACATATTGAGTACAGATAAGAGCTACGCCATGTATGAAATGTCTAGCAACCCACCGCTACTAATCGTTTTCCCGAAGAAATATCACATTTTCCCGGCATGTTTTACACATATAAACCTTCCTCGTAAATCACTCTATCTATTAAACAAAACTGCATTAAAATCCGTTGTTTACTTTTAAAGATACATTCAGACAGACGTGGGAAGCGACTTTGCTTAAACTATGTAGGTATGTTGATATGTGAATCACATTGCGAGTACAGTTATGGGCAGAGGATTGCAGATTACTTAGTCACTACTGCATCAAATTACATTGTAGTTTTTTTACTATATTATGTCACTAGTAGGCCGCCCAGCGGCTGCGCCCGCTGCAACTCATTTTCCCGTGGGAATAAGATGCTTTCCCAGCAAGAATTATACATAAAAGCCTTCCTCTTGAATCACTTTATCTAATAAAAAAACCTGCATCAAAACCTGTTGTGTAGTTTTAAAGATTTAAGCAAACATACATACAGACAGACAGACGCGAAAAGCGACTTTGCTTTATACTATGTATGTAGTGATTATGCCTATTATAGGATTTAGAACATTAGCGTTGCGAGGGGTGGTTTTATTTACTTACCCCCTTAAGTACATGGGGGTATAATCACATCAGATAAAGAAACGATCTGTAAATGGCGGCGGTTACTTAAGTGTGAGGGAGAAAGCATGAACGCCCGGTATATGCAAGAGCCTCAGTGGGAGAGAGAAAGCACGACATTCAGGCGCCATTTACAGATCGTTTCTTTAACCGGACGGGTATATATGTGCTACCTACCCCCAACAGTAAAAAAATATAGCTTGAAGAAAACGACATTTATCGAAAATAATTTTGTCGAAAATCAACTGCTTGATTTTTTGAAATGGAGTTACAACATTTTTTTTAACATACAAGTATGAGTTAACAAAACAATAAATCATAGTTTGATAATATTAATGAGGGAGTGTTTTTACCTATCTTTAAATTTTTATCATAAACATAATCAGCGTCTGATAGATTATAGTAATCAGAATGAAATTATTTTTATAGTGATATATGTTGTGGACTATGCAATGTACTCGTAAATGCTGGATGCATATTTGACTGTTCCGATGGCGTAGCGGATAGTACTCCTGCCTTCAACGCCGAGGGTCGTGGGTTCGATCCCCACATGACACAAGTAATCTTTTGAAGTCTTTTCAAATATTTGTGTTTAGTCAGGGTGTTTTCTATGTATAATATGTATTTATTTACAAAAAAGTATATAAGTATTAGTAGCTATCTGGTTCCTATAGTACAAGCTATGCATAGTTTGGGCCTAGATGGTGCTGTGTGAATTGTCCAGGATATGTTTTTATTTATTTATATATTGGGAATTTAATCCACTCACAGATAGTGCTATTATTATTCTTATAAATGAAAATTATATTTTTTAGATACTTATGTGGCTGCATATAAACAAGTTCTTACATTACTACAACAGTTGATAAGGGGATAATTAAACCAAGAAATAGCAACAGAACAAATTTCATCCTATAAACATTAGCAGTTATCATAAGCAAAGTTTTTAATGGGCACTAATATCTTATCAATAATTAGCCACGAGTCTAATATAATGTGTAAACAGCTGCCTTGCCACTAACACACTTAATTGTAGATTATTTATTCAGTTAGCATTGATGCACTTAGCTCATTACTTATTTTATTTTGTACAATATCAAAAGTACACTAACCCAATGAGCATGTATGAAAAGGCTGATAAATGTTGAGGAAGCGAAAGAGGTATGTCAGGATCATAGCAAGAGGATGGTTTTTTTTTTTTTTTGGATATAGTCTCTGCTTACCCCACCGGGAAAGAGGTGTGTATGTATTTATCTCAACATTAATCTGGTAGGTGGTATATTATGTGAAATTTTGATTGCGTGGACCAGGGGTCTGATTATCTAAGTTTTATTCGAAATAGGATGCCCTTAGGCTGGCCACAGCACTTATGGTAATCATTAGTATGGCAGTGCAGTCTAATATAAAATAGAGACTTATGTTTTTGGAGTAAGTTGTTCAATTTTATAGGCTGTTTCATTTCTTGTTTATTTTTATTAATTACTTTTGTATCATAGAGGCTAATTAAGATAGGCTTCTTAAAGGGATACTCTAATCAAATTAATTATATTGAATTAATTATGTTTATTCAGCACAAAGTAATTTAAATGCATTAGGCATGATGATGATGTCAAATGAGCAAGTTTTTAAAACAATATTTTGTATTAAAATATGAAGAGATGATGTCATGCCTCTCTAGTTCCAATGGCATCAAAACACTTACTTTATATTATTTTACTGTTTACTAATTTAAACTTTGAATATTTCGAAATACTATAAATGGACTATGTAGTATTTTTTGACAATACTTAAGTGTATAACTTTTGTATTTTATTAATGACCCAGTCATCTAGCGAATTAAAGCAACATAACAGTTATTGGTGTACATTTACTGAACTCTCTTTCATGATAACGCATCTCCTAACGCACACCATTAGTGTACAAAAAAAAACTTTTAAGTGGCCTTAAAAATTAAAAATAAGAGCATACAAAAAAACAAAGAATCATTATTTTCATGCACAAAATGAGCTATTCTAAAACGACCTTAGCCAACTATAACCGTAATTATAAAACTAAAATAATTACCATAGTAGCCTGTTGATCTGCATCCTTGGAAATAACTTGCTAGATAAACTCTGTAAGCATTGCACGCCGATCGGCGCGTCCGGACTCACGCCGTTCATTTTGGAAAAGAAAAGGAATTTACGACGAAAACCTTTATAAATTATCCTGAATATCATGCCACGATGCTGATATTTCACGCCCCCCTGCTTTGAATACCACCCGCATAGGCTATTGTTTGTCAATAACCAAATAATACGGCGAGAACAATGAAAAGAAATACACTAGAAACTTTTACACGAAACACCGTTTTTTCACTGTCGAAGAATACATTTTGCTACACGGAATAATCGGTCGAATATTTATGCAACGTATGATTAGAATATCACATGAAATACACGAGGAAATGAATTGTTTTCGAATTTTTATGGGATTTATAGTTTACACTCCACGTCCACCACATAAATGTCACAATCGAAAATGACGTAAAGCAAAATGACGTTATTATAGTTGCCAGACTAGTATTAGTCAAATTAACAGTAACTGCCTGTGTGATTGTTGTAGATCTAGCATGCGTGGCACACAGAGCTCCCTTATTTGCGCTTCATTTTGGCAATGGTAAGCATGTGCTGGGTAGATTCCTAGATTCAGTCCGATCCATTCTTCCCAGAACAACTCCTAAGGTCAGTTTCGCCCCAATAGCGTGATTGGGCTGGTTGTTTGAACAATCATTCAATTATTTCCGGGTGAGCCCTTGCTGGAGCCCCACCAAGCCTACTGGCGTAGTTTTGATGGCCCAGGCCGAAAATGTTAAATCCATCACCCAAAAAACACACAGTATAACATAAATAACAAATTGCATTATAGTCTGTAAGTTTAGGTACTTATATTTTTGTAAACAAACTTTGTACGAAAGTGACACTTCTGAACTGTCAGTTTCGTACAAAGCTTGTTTACAAAAAGATAAGTACCTAAACTTACAGACTATAGTTACATCATTATCTCAGGGTACAATGCCTGCGGTCATCACTCTCTTAAGTAAGAACCATTCGAAGGCAAAAAGATAGGAAAACTACTAAAATCATAATCTGGCAGCACTAAGGAAATGTTTGTAGCGTCACCTATGAGCGAGTAGGAAAACTTTTAAAACGTATAATGACATCTGTGACCGCGTAAGAATACTGCTTTCTAATTGCAAGTGTTTTTTCTATTACTTAACAGATGGCGCGCTCTACGCCTGTTAGTGCTGCCAGACGTGTCAGAAAAGATAGAAATTCAGGTTTTTCTTTTTAATTTTGACGCAAATTAAGTATTTGACTGGACATTAATTTGAATTGGAATATAGACACATTTGCGGTTTGTTAAATCTCATTAGACAAATTCTAATAAAAATGTTATTTGCAGTGCCGTGTGCTGCCGGCTTAGAATAGCATTACCCCACATCCTTCCCGCGGGTGTCGTAAGAGGCGACTAAGGGACTCGAGAGAATTGGTGTATTACAATTTTTAGGCGACAGGCTGACAACCTGTCACTATAGTAATACACATGTTTTCTGAAACAACCTTGGAAAACAATCCTCAAAAATGTCAGACGTGGCGATAGTGGCTGTATTCTTACGGCAACTATCGCTCTGCCTACCCCGCAAGGGATAAAGGCGTGATATATGTATGTATGTAGTCGATTCGTAAGGGATGACAGTATCTGGTATCCCTGAAACCAAAACAAATATGGCCGCCGTTGTTTAATGTCAACTAGTAAAAATGTATTTGGTGTAAATAAAAATGTTTGCACGAGCATCTTGTGTGTTACTGTTGATTTTCTCTATAATAAATTACCTGGGAACATGTGAGTAAACTTTTAAAGGGTATTAATATGTAAGGATTTTCCTATAATGATACCTGATTACCGCAGCGCTATTTTTTCGATTTTGCTGCTCAATTTTTGTTTCCAAGGCCTTGCGAAGCGCTATAGAGTTGTTGAATTAGCTTATCTTGCAAATTAAACTCAAGGTTTATCTCTGTTTGCCCAAAAACACCTTTGAAACAACTACTCAGGTTCATGGGTTTTTTCGTCAGCCAGTATGTAAAATTCGCTAGCCTACCGTTATTTTGGCATAGTAAACACATCCTTTCACTTTTGATCTAGGTTTATTGTTTATTTGCATAACCAATGTTTACAGTTACGTCGTATGTAAGTATTCCTTTGGTAGATTTTCCCATAGCAACTATGGTCTCATTTATAATTCATGACATGAAAATCCATGAGGCATTACCACCCCATACCTTTGTAATTCTTTGTCTGTAAGTATGTAAATAACTTGTTTTTGGAACATTTAATGGAAATTTTGGACTTCCATACAAATTGGCTAAAGTTATTTTGTATGGGGGTGAAATTTATTATGAAAAAAAAGTCACTATGAAACATTTTTTTGCTCATAATATTTTACATTATGAAGAATCATACAGTAGACAGGCATTTGATGAATCTGTAAGAATACTATAGTTATTTTCTTGTATGATTGAAACAGACTTTTCATTGGTTTTTTTTTTTGTGAGATTCCAGATAACTTCATATATATTTGGGTAAATAAATACATGCCTACTAGGTACCAGTAAAACATACATATACCTGCTATGTCTGTCCGTTCTGCTCTTCCTAGAACAACTCCTAAGTCCAATCTTGCCCCAAGGGGTTTGATTGAAGTGACTATTACAAAAAACAACCAACTATAATAGCCCACTGCTTATCACTACATAGTTTAAAGCAGAGTCACTTTTCACGTCTATGTATGTATGTATGCTTAAATCTTTAAAACTACACTACAGATTTAGATGCAGTTTTTTAAGTAGGTAGACGGCTTCAAGAGGAAGGTTCTTATGTCTAATACTTGCCGGGAAAATACCTTATTCCAATGGTAAATGAGTTTCTGGCTGCTAGTTGAACAGAAAATTGTTTATATTTTCAGGTACGGCTGAGCTACAATTCCCATACTTGGCTGTCTACAGCCCGGGTGATCCGGAGTACACCGATGTCATAGTTCGGAGAGTTGGTGACAATCTTAACTTGACATGTACGTTGAAGGGAGATCTGATACCGAGGATATATTGGTGGAACTATATACCTAATGATAACACTACTGCTTCAGACAGGTAATGCTCTGGACTACTTATCTGATAAAATTATATACATTATAACCTTTTTCTTTCTTTTGATGGAGACCAATATTATGTACTATGCCTACTGATCTTATTCTAGATATTTATGCTTTTTATACAGTGTGCTAGGCTAGGTAAAATATATTGTTTTATTAAGTGCGTCTCAGATGCGCGTGTTTTGCATGACGTAGCGCATGCTCAAATGCTCATGCTCGGGCGAAACACGTCCACATCGGCCGTCAAAATGCCGTGCGCGGCGGTGAGCAAATGAGGCTGCTTGCCTGGTATAGACGCACCTATTCAAGGGATGAATCTGCCCATGAAACAAGTTTTTCCAAGGAATTCAAGGAACAAGTTGTTTTAAAATCGACATATCTATAACTTGTAATTGAATAATTATTTAATTTATTACTTAATAGCTACTTAAATAATGTTTTGGTTTTGGATTTGAAATGAAAAGAAATTAATTGAGCATTCTTCAAACTTGAAAACTCTTCATTTAAAAAAAATTGATGAGATGCCGTGTGATGCCGGCTTAGAATAGCATCACCCCATTTCTTTCCCGTGGGTGTCGTAAGAGGCGACCAAGGGACTTGAGGGTTGAGGGTCATGTGTATTACCAGTTTTAGGCGACAGGCTGACAACCTGTCACTATAGTGATACACAAATTATCTCAAACGGCCCTCAATATTTGTCAAATGTGGCGATAGCGACTGTACTTTTACGGTCGTTAACGCTCTGCCTACCCCGTAAGGGATAAAGGCGTGATATATGTATGTATGTAAAAAAAATTGCGCTTTTAAAATAACCTTTCACAACAATATTATATTTATTCCAGGCCATACAAATCAGACTACACAAACCGAAACCCAGTGACAAGCAGTAACCTAGTGAAAGAAGATCTACAGATATCGGACAGCGGTCACTACGTCTGTACAGCCATTGATGTTCAAAGCACGCATAGTGCACATACCGCTACCAAATACATTCTTGTACAGAATAAGAGTAAGTAACTATAGTTTATAAAATATAGCTTGATACCTGTGACGATTGACAGATCCATACTAAGCGAGAAGTAAACAAAGTACAATAGACCTTATGTCATAGCATTTGTCTGAAACTGACAGACGTCACAGGTATCACGCTACGTTGTATACATCGGACAAAGGTCACTATATCTGTACAGCCTTCAATGTTGAAACGGCTAGCAAATACCTTCTCGTACAGAATAAGAGTAAATGTACTTTTAATTTTAATTCAACAAAAAGCTTTAGCAAAAATAACTTCAAGTTGGACGACTCGGTGTCCCACACGAAAAGAGAGAGAAGACTTCAAGTTAAAGTTGCTAGAAGAGATGAATGGAGTTGTGAACTGCCAGTTCAAATGACCTACTTTTTAAAATGATCTAAAACAGTATTTTGTATGAAATTAGGAATGTATGATGTGAAACATTGCTATTATGGATGGCTTCAGAACACTTATTTTTATATAATTTTATTCTTTAATAATTTAAACTAAGAATATTTTAAAAAATTGTAAATGAAGTCCGTAGTATTTTTGGACAATAGTTTTAAAAGCGTACAACATTAAAAAAAAAATGATTTAGTCCACAAGCGAATTGTCGCCAAAGTTTGTGATACACATTAGGATTTCAATTCGAGTACCTTAGTCGCCTTTTACGACACCCACGAGAATTAAATGGGGCGATGCTATTCTATGCCTTGCCGGCATTATGTATTTTGAGTAGCTTAAATTGTAATTGTATTGTTCCAGGCAACTGCGCTCGCGGCGCCCTATGGTGCGGCCATTGCGTCCTGGGCAACTATGTTTGTGATGGATTCAACGATTGTCCGCACGGAGAAGATGAGGCCCCGGGGTTATGTTTGCCTCGTGTCTGCAGCCGTGAGTAACACAGTTGATAGAACAGGGGTTGGTCCTGAGAAGACCAACAGCCACTGCGACTTTTGCAGATCTATTGTGGCACAACGTAACATATTATTACACAACATAAGACCAACATAACACAATTTAGCACAATGTACTAACACATATTGCTAGGCAACTAATATAACAAAATACAAAGTAATATAACATATTATTACACAACATAAGATAATATAATTCAACAAAACACAATATAGCACAACACAATATAACACGTTGATATACAACTAAGTATGTGATGGATTCAACGATTGTCCACACGGTGAAGACGAGGTCCCGGGGCTGTGTTTGCCTCGCGTCTTCAGCCGTGAGTAACATAACACAATATGAAACAATATAACACATCATGACATAATATAACATAACACAATATAACGTAGCATAACATAACACAATTTGACTCAATATGAAACGACATAATACAAAATGACACAACATAACATAACACAGCATGCCTAACAGTTTGAAGTACCTATACTAATAAATCTGTATCTAAGTCACTGTGACAATGAAATGACAGTTGAGTCTCAATGGCTATGCTTACCTGTCTTGGTTGTACCCCGTGAATAAGAATTTCCTGGTCCACATACATACACATCATGTAAAAACTTACCAACTTTTTCACTGTTCCCTACAGGCCCAGACAAGTTAAACTGCACATCAGGCCGCTGCATATCAGAGGCGGCGTGTTGCAGGCCGCCCTCCGCGCTCTGCAAGCAGCCCGCCTGCTGCGACGAGCATCCACGATACTCCAGATTGGAAGGTACGTGGAGTCTTATCTTGTAGGGCACCGAGTTGTCGAACAACCCGATAAACCTTGGAGAAAACTTTACAGCCACAACCGTCACCTGCAAGACTTTGGTATTGCTATACTCAGAAATTGAATTAGCGAGCGCAGTGCAAGGTGTTGTATTCATAGTGGATCCTGCTGCCCATCCCCTGTATTCATCGCTTAGTCGCCCTTTTCGACACGGGTACACTAGTACGACACTAGTGGCCGCTGCATATCAGAGGCGACATGTTGTAGACCGCCCTCCGCTCTTTGCAAACAGCCCGCCTGCTGCGATGAGCTTCCTAGATACTCCAGATTGGAAGGTACGTGGAGTCTCTTTTCAACTTTTGTATTTTATTAATGTCAACTAATCACAGATAATATAATACTACTAAAGTAGTACAGATACCTAACGTCATAGAGGGAGTCCGATTGCCCTAGGAAGGCTATTGGCGGGCTATTTGATATGTCGACTCAGCGCGTGCGCTGCTAGCGACATCTAGCTTATTTATTGGATACTTAGTATTGACGACATTAGATTGAAAAATATTGCAAAAATGTGAATAATTCGCGTGTTTTCCGTCACAAAACATCTTAAATAATGTATTTATAATTTTCCAACACTTTGTTTTTGTAAATTTGCTTTTATTCCAGTCTCTTAAGTTACATTCGCGACCCGTATCGCCATCTATTGATTTATTTTTGGACTAATTTCTTGTAGTAGGGAATGAGACCCCATGAACTAGTAAATAGGGTTGTAGAGTGGCAGGTCGAACGAGCTACTTTTTAAAACTATCTAAAACGGTGTTATGTATTAAAATAGCAATGTATGTCTTCAGTTATTGCTATTTTGGATGGCATAAATTTCTTTATATAGGGTGACCGGTAAATTGATGCATTCCTTTCAAGTGATGAACCAGCTCATGAAACTGAACAACTTTCCCCATCGAACATAAGTGGAAATATGAAAAAAAATTTTGGTCCTCCCATAATAAAAATAAATTGACTTAGTCGGTCGGTAATTATGTATGGGTGGGCCAAATTTTTTTTCATTTTTCGACCTATGTTCCATGGGGAAAGTTGTTCAGTTTCATGAGCTGGTCCATCCCTTGAAAGGAATGCATCAATTTACCGGTCACCCTGTATATTAATTCAAATTTTGAATACAGTGAAATATCATGAATTAAGTCCGTAGTATTTTTGGAAAATAGTTTTAAGCAGCTTTTGTAATTTATTAATGACACAATCATCTAGCGCGTTATTACAATATCAGAACGAGGCTTTTCAAACTAAAGTACTTTAGTTTTTTTTTTACTTACATAGTGTTGCGGAAGCAACATAGTAACATATTTTCACGTAGGGAACTTTGATCGTATCTCAATGCCCTACGTGATTTACGTCATTATAATATTAGTATAGTATAAGCCATAGTTTAAGATCAATAAATGTGCATTAAGTAAACAGCTACGGTCTTTATAATATCGCTCCGCTACTGATCATCAACCTGCGTCGAGCATGGCAGCCTTCAGCGACGGCCGCGCTGGAGCGCTGGAGCGCTGACCATAGAAGATCCTGGACTCCAACCATCATATCTACAACATCACCATTTCCATTCCATTACGTATGCCTGGCTATAATGGCATACGTAATACATAGTTTTAAGATCGCTGCTTGGACCGTATTAATTTTATAAAAATAAGAAATCCAACTTTACAAGATGTCAATATTATTGCTTAGTTATTTGGGCGTAATAAATCATTCATTATAGAAGCACACACACCCAAATCACGCCTTTATCCCTCGCGGGGTAGGCAGAGCGTTAACGATCGTAAAATTACGGTCATTATCGCCACGTTTGACAAAGTACTGAGGGCCCTTTCAGATGATTCGTGTATCACTGTAGTGACAGGTTGTCAGCCTGTCGCCTGAAGTTGTAATACACATGATACCCTCGATTCCCTTAGTTGCCTCTTACAACACCCGCGGGAAGAATTGGGGTGATGCTATTCTAAGCCGGCATCACACGGCATTATAGAAGCAGTTATCACAAATGTGTTTTTTTTATCTGCTGTATTTCGATGGAACCTGTCTGGCTAACATGCGTGCCACGACATATGTATTTTGTCGTTTCATATGCGAACAATGTCACTACGGAAGAATGCGTAACTTATTCGCAGTGAAATTAGCCGCAGAAGACATATTGCGGTGACAAAATTTTACCGTGGCACGCATGTTAGCCATGCAGGACACATTGCTATAAATATTATAATGTATTTTTCCCAATCATATTTATTATTGATTTGCGTATGCTTACCCAGCAGGGTGGGCGGAGGAGTACCCGCCGCTGTTCGAGGACCGGCGCGCGCCCGACGAGTACGGGTTCATACAATCTACCATATACACCGTCACGGGTATGTATTACATTGCCTTGTATTGTAGCATTAAGGCCGCCTTGTTGTACTGATTTTTTTTGTTTGTGTTTTCTACATGTTGTTCAATTTTGTGCAATAAAGAATTTTGTTATGTTATGTTATGTTGTATATAGTATATTTTGCCCTTTTCTTTGTGTATTTATGTACGTAAATTGAGTTGTTTTAAATAATGATTACATTGTAAAATTATTTGCAGCTTGTTTTTAATTATTTGTCTAATATTGTAGTTAAAATTTTGTTTTTAAATGTTATAGTATCATTTCCTACAAGGGGGTTTCTTTGCTATTCATTGCTTGTTTATGTACAGTTGACTGACAGACTGTCCCGATGGCGTAGCGGATAGTACTGCCTTCTACGCCGAGGGTCGTGGGTTCGACCCCCACCGGACACAAATATTTGTTAAGTCAATTTTCAAATATTTGTGTCGAGTCTGGGTGTTTTCTATGTATAATATGTATATATTTACAAAAAAAAAGTATATAAGTATTAGTATCAGCTATCTAGTTCCCATAGTACAAGCTTTGCTTAGTTTGGGGCTAGTTGGCGCTGTGTGAATTGTCCAGGATATTTATTATTATTTATTAGTTAAATTATTTAGGTTTTGAAGATAATATGAAAAAAATTAAGATTTGTAATGTGAAATTGGAACAAATTTCATCAATTTAAAATAAATTGTAACAGAGTGTTAGGAAAAATAACTCTTTTCTTTCAAGCTTTATTTATATTGTCAACTTCATTACTTGACGGATGTCTTTTGCTTTGGATGAGCAGGTACATACAGACCTACTATGAAAGGGGCTTTTTCTAACGCCATCTATAAAATTCGTAAGAGGCGACTAAGGGACTCAAGAGTATTAGTGTATTACAAATTTTAGGCGACAGGCTGACAACCTGTCACTATAGTAATAATCATGTTTCCTGAAACAACCTTGGAAAACAATCCTCAAAATGTCAGACGTGGCGATAGTGGCTGTATTCTTACGGCCACTATCGCTCTGCCTACCCCACAAGGGATAAAGGCGTGATATATGTATGTATGTATGTATCAATAAAATTAAATAAATGCTGCAAATATTTTAGGTGGTGAACAAGCTCAATAAACTGTATTACTTACCCAAACAACATGAGTTGAAATAGGAAAACAAAATTTAGACTTCCCATTCAAAATGTACCGATCAAGTCAATTATACGGAAAGTCCAATTTCTTATTTTTTTCATTTCATTTCAGCCTTTGTTATATGGAGAAAGTTGTTCAGTTTCATGGGCTCCTTCACCCTTTAAAATATGAGTATTTGCAGTTAATGTTTTTATACCTTATATTGATTAGTTTTTTTGGAAATAATAAATAAAGTACTATAATCTTTTTTCCAGCGTGCGCGCTAATCTTCATGATAGCGGTAGTGCTGCTTGTGTCAGCTATATGCAAGATGCACATGAAACGCGCTGCGTTGAGATCCTACACGAGAAGAGTTGACAGATTGACACCTCTACAGAGAGATGTTAGACAGGTAAATAGAAAAATAACTAATATTTATTATTATTACTAGCTTGTGATGTCGGCTTAGAATAGCTTCACCCTATTTCCTACCCGTGGGTGTCGTAAGAGGTGACTGAGGGACTTGAGGGTTTTAGGTGTATTACAACTTTTAGGCGACAGGCTGACAACCTATACTATAGTTACTATAGTTACTATAGGTTACTATAGTGATACAAATGTTTTCTGAAACAACCTTAAAAAACAATCAATATGTCAGACGTGGCGATAGCTACCGTATCCTTACGGCCGTTAACGCTCTGCCTACCCCGCAGGCTTAGGAGGCATGTCGCCCGCAAAATATCCGGGCCGTGGGCGAGTTGACCTTTCTTGAAAAATTTGTGGTTATTTGGACCGAATGCTTTTTTAATATTGGGCCAGATAGCTACAAATGTAACTTATAGTGGTTATTTGGTCCAAAAAAAAAAATATATTGCAACATTAAATACAAAATAGAGAAAACAAATGACAGAAAACAAAAGATAAAATTACTATTTCATATTAATAAGTATTTTTGTATTAATAGGAACAATTATTCTTTTTTTAATTTGATATTTTTTATTGTAACCGTTTGTCCTTTTTGTTTTATTAATATATTTACCTGACCAAAAAAAACAACGGTGCAGCCATTGGTAGGAAAGTAATTTTAATAAGAATTTTTTTTTAACAATAAATTATAAAATATTACATAATTCGGAGTATGCGCGGTGTGCCAACTTGCACCTTTCGCCGACCGGCGCGATTCGCCAACTCGCTCTGTGCCTACTCGCGCGTTTAGCTTACTGCAGTGGTTCGCCACCTACGCGTTTAGTAAACTGTCATGGTGTACAGTGAACATAAAAAAATAGTTCGTTTAGTTCCTTGTAGGTGGCGCTGGCTTCAAATGGAAGCTTTTTATACATGTCTGCAGTGATTTCCCATAGATGAGAATCACTGAACATGACAAAAAATCCCTAAACAACAGCGTCACCTAATACAGACAAGTGTTGCGATCAGTATCAGCTCAAGAGATCCTTCAGTTTGTTTTCTGAAGGCTGTCATTAAGGTCGAAAATTGCTTGCACCATATTTTCTGACTCTACTATCACTTACAAATGTAATGAAGTGATGCACGCGATTTTCGACCTAATTGACATTTCTCAAAAGGGTCGTATTAACATATTTTTGTCGTATTAACAGAGCTTGTCAAAACAACAACATCCTCAAAGAAACTGATAGTGTAGCACACCACACGTAGTTTCCGACATAAATGCATGTTCATTTTGACTGCTGTTATTCAAAATGTAGGACTCGTCAAAACCAACAACTTCCTCAAAGAAACTGAAAGTCGAGTGTAGCGAGACCAATCATTCATCTAAACTGATAATCTAGCGTGCATTGCTTAGTCTCCAATCAAAAAAAATAATCTTAAATCTTTCAAATATTCCAAAATGCGGATAAATACGGGTGAAATCATAGGTCATATTTATTCTTTATTCTTTATTGTGTACAATTATAAATAAATGTGAACTTAGAAACTAGATTACAATAGGTGAACTTATCTCTTTAAAGAGATCTCTTCCAGTCAACCTATACAGTGGAATTAGATATAAGAATGTAGACGGGAACAAGACGGCACACACATACCATAACATATGAATACACAAATAAATATTATATACGTACTACACAAATAACTACCTAACATACCTATATACATACCCATATATATATATATATATACATTATATACATTATATATATCTACATACATAATTATATTAATCTATTTGTGATAATTGTGATAATAAGTGCTCTTTCACTCTTTTTTTGAAAGACGTAATGGAGGGACAGGCTTGTATTGACTTTGGAAGTTTGTTCCAAAGTTGAGTAGCTCTAACCGTAAAGGATTTGAAAAAGAATGTGGTATTGGACCTGGGGCACTCAAGTACCTTAGTGATACATGAGCGCCTGGACCGGGTGTCGGGAGGTAAGAGATGGAAACGGGAGCGGAGATAATTAGGAGAGGAGGGGTCTTTTAGGATTTTGTAGAGAGCAGAAAGGATGTGCATATCACGGCGAAGGCGGATAGGGAGCCATTTTAACTGAGCGCGAAATTGAGAGACGTGATCAAATTTTCGAAGTCCGAAGATAAAACGAATCGCAAGATTTTGAAGGCGCTCGAGTTTATTAAGTAGCTCCTCAGTCACATCCAGGTAGCATACGTCAGCGTAGTCAAGGATGGGGAGAAGAAGGGCATGTGCCAGCATGATTTTGGTTTGAAGAGGAAGGAAGTTCTGGAGTCGTTTGAGAGAATGGAAAGAAAAATGCATCCGCCTACTAACATCGTTAACCTGTGCTGACCAAGATAAATCACAATCCAGAATAAGTCCAAGATTTTTGGCCTTCACTGCATATGGGATGCAGATACCATTATAAAAAAGTTTGTGTTCATCTGTGAGTACCAGTTTACAGCGTAGTCTGCTGCTACCCACAATTAGGGCCTGGGATTTACTAGGATTAACTAGCAGACCGAAATTTTTTGCCCAACTTCCAATAGAAGTGAGGTCATCGTTAATTTTACCAACAGCGTCAGTAAAATCAGATATAGGACAATGCCTATAAATCTGAAGATCATCTGCATACAGATGGAAGGGTGAAGAGATAACACGAGTAATATTATTTATAAATATAGAAAAAAGAAGGGGAGAGAGGACGCCGCCTTGCGGAACACCAGCAGTTAAGTTGAACCACTCCGATTTTAAATCGTCGGTCTTCACACACTGCTGGCGACCATGAAGATATGATCGGAACCACCCAATCACTGAAGGAGCAATGTTAAGAGAGAGGAGGGAACCAAGAAGGATGTCAAAGTCAACCGAATTAAATGCGTTGCTGAAGTCTAGCAAAGTAACAATGGTCAACTCAGTGTTGTCCATAGCATGGCGGATATCTTCAGTAACATTCAGCAACGCACTAACCGTACTATGAGAAGGGCGGAAACCGGATTGGAAAGGACAGAGGAGGTTATTGGAAGTCAGATAGGAGTATAGTTGCCGTTGGGCAACACTTTCGAGTACTTTCGAAAGTATGGGGAGGATGGAGATAGGACGATATTGGGATAAGGAAGTTGGGTTGGAACATTTAGGCAGTGGTATAACAAAGGCCTTTTTCCAAGCTGAGGGAAAAACATTATGCGTTAATGAAAAATTTACAATGTGGGAGATAACGGCAGTAATGTTATCCAGGATAGGAAGGAGCATATCGAGGCTCAGATTGTCACTGCCCACTGCCTTTGTGGATATGGAAAGGATGCTCTTCTTAACTTCGTCCCCCGTGACTTACTTACTTTATTAGTCTTAGTCTGATTTAAAAATAAAAAGGTTTAAAGATTTTGTACTTAAATGTACACAATAGCTGAAGTTTACCAATCGCGCAGGTCGCGAATCGCTGCAGTAGGCTAAACGTGCGAGTAGGCACAGTGCGAGTTGGCGAATCGCGCCGGTCGGCGAAAGGCGCAAGTTGGCACACTGCTGCCAGACCCAATTTTGTTCGCGTACATACTGGTCAATTGATTACTGTAAAAGGATACATACATACATACATACACATATCACGCCTTTATCCCTTACGGGGTAGGCAGAGCGTTAACGGCCGCAAGAATACAGTCGCTATTGCCACGTCTGACATTTTTGAGGATTGTTTTCCAAGGTTGTTTCAGAAAACATATGTATCACTATAGTGAAAGGTTGTCAGCCTGTCGCCTAAAAATTGTAATACACTAATACTCTCGAGTCCCTTAGTCGCCTCTTACGACACCCGCGGGAAGGATTTGGGGTGATGCTATTCTATGCCGGCATCACACGGCATAGAATAGCATCACCATCATCATCACATCATCTGTAAAAGGATGGTCTCGAATATTTGTGACCCAGAGTTTTCATTATGATTTCGCCAGTATCAAGTTTCGGCGATGACTTTGACATATTAAAAAAGCATTCGGTCCAGATAACCACAATTTTTTTAAGAAAAGTCATCTCGCCCACGGACCAGATTTTATGCGGGCGACATGCCTCCTAAGGGACCCCGCAAGGGATAAAGGCGTGATATATGTATGTATGTATTATTATTACTAGCTTGTAATGTCCCACTGCAGGGCAAAGGCCTCCTTCCCTTTCTTCCATTCTTTCCTATTTTGGGCCTCCTCCATCCAATTATAACGAAAATCTATTTAACAATTTTTGACGTACAACATTTCCTTCTCTATGGTAATTTATGTACTCTTGTCTATATAACACATATTTCTTTTAATATTCCGTGATCAGGGCAAACTACTCCCTATCATTCCCTGATCTGTGCAAACTTCTCCCTATCACTCCCTGATCAGGGCAAACTTCTCCCTATCATTCCCTGATCAGAGCGAACTTCTCCGCATCATTCCCTGATCAAGGCAAACGCTTCCCTATCATTCCCTGATCAGGGCAAACAGGTCAAACATCTCCCCATCAATCCCTGGTCAAACTGGGCAAACTTTTTCAATGGACTATTATAGATTCGCATGACGGACTGTACCGGACCGCCTTTTTTTAAACCTTTTTTTTTTTTGTTACAACACCTAGTAAGTATACAGCCAACCGTGTTGTAGTGGTTAACACGTAACAGGTACACTGACCCGGCAATTCAGAAGACATGTGTTCAAATCCCATCGTTGGCGTGAATTTTTTCCAGTTGTTTCACTTTTTAACCTGATAATTTACTAATATTTAATGTTATTCCTATAAAATCTTTAAGAATAAGGAGAAAATGTTATGTAACTTATGATATTTTTTTGCAATAAACAGTTTAAATTTAAAATTTCATTTTTTTTTTACTTATAACAGATGCATCGTTTCCCGCCGTGTTACGAAGCCTCACGACTGCTAGAAGCGGAGAGGAACGGGCAGCTGCCGGCCGCGGGGCAGCCGCCCGCCGGGCAGCCGCCGCCGGACGACGCCGCGGGACACAACGCTAGTCTGCCCGCCAGCCCGCTCAGGGATGCTAACCAGGTATGCAACTTTGCTGAAAACCGCATCTAAATCGGTTCAGCCAAAATCGAGATACATATACTTACAGGTCAAATTGAGAACCTAATGTTTTAAGTTTGTTAACGTTCCATCTGATCACTCAGATTACAAAATGGCTGACTGACATGGTATGGTTATATTGCGGAGTTCGTCGTAGAACAAGCTTCAATTTTGTGTAATGATATAAACATTTACATACATAGATACATATATCACGCCTTTATCCCTTGCGGGGTAGGCAGAGCGTTAACGGCCGTAACATTAATGGGCAGATTGTGGAGCGTGTAGATGAAACCAGAAATTTAGGCATATTATTTGACAGTAACCTTAGATTTGAATCACATGTTTTGAATCTCGTAAAAAATAGCATGTACCGACTGAAAGTACTGTACAAAGTCCGTGATCTTCTTAGTGAAAAAGTTCGAATGACTTTATGCGAATCACTGGTTTTATCGAGACTTAACTATGGCGACATAGTCTTCGGGCCAAGACTATTAGAAAAATCAAAACGCCTCCTGCAACGAGTTCAAAATGCATGTTGTCGGTTCTGCTATAAAGTACCACCACGCAGCCATATTTCTCCATATCTGAATGAGGCTGGTATGCTAAATATGAAGTCCCGTAGACAGCTTCATCTAGCGAGTCTTATGTTTGAAGTCATGCAATTTGGGAAACCCGAATACTTGCGCAGTAAACTTAAGTTTTCACCTTTCTATGATAGGTATCTTGCTAGAAGTACACGTGCTCCCCTTGCTGGTCATTTGCATCGGACTGTCGCTTTCGAGGGTAGTTTTCGGTTTCAGGCAACCAAGTGCTGGAACGACATTCCACCGCCAATAAGAAGTATTTGCTACAAGGGTTCATTTAAAAATCACTATAAAAAACATTTGTTAAATGTTACCAAACTGCAGATTCCGGATGGTTGTCTGGAATGGCGAAAATACACTGCACTACAATAACCGTCACAGTTTAAAAAGCTAAAAGATACTTGAGTAGGCACACAACACTTACTGCAAAATGCACACACTGTTCTGGGTATTATTTCTTTTTTATTAATTCTTTTTTTTTCTATGTATCGGGAGTTTATTTTTACACTACCCGATTACAAACATTTATTTTCTGCTCGGTTTTGTTTCCCGCTTTAACTCGCGGGCGACGGCTGAAAACCAGTGTTGCCTCCTGGCTAAATACACTGAGCTTTAGCCCTTTCACATCACTGCAGCACACATGTTTGTGTGGGATGAACTAAAATGTATTTTAATTTTATAATTTTATATTTCCTTACAAATGTTAAATGTGTGTGATGCAGGAATATGAATAAAGCATTTATCTATCTATCTATCTAAGAATACGGTTGCTATCGCCACGTCTGACATTTTTGAGAATTGTTTTCTAAGGTTGTTTTAGAAAACATGTGTATCACTATAGTGACAGGTTGTCAGCCTGTCGCCTAAAAATTATAATACACCAATACTCTCGAGTCCCTTAGTCGCCTCTTACGACACCCGCGGGAAGGATGTGGGGTGATGCTATTCTAAGCCGGCATCACACGTATAAACATTTAAGCCACTGTAATTTTGACAATGTCAAGCTGAAGTGGTAGGAACGAAACATGCAATGCAGCCAAGTCTCGGTTCCAAACTTTCTACCCCGTTAAGAGCAGCATGCACCACCGGCGGCCAAGTCGCGGCTTTTAGGCAGTTCAGGGGTTAAATAGAAATTATACTCCATAAAATTTAGCTTGATACCACTGACGGGTTAAATGTTATGACATAAGGTCCATTTTCCTTTGTTTACTTCTTATTTTAGTATGGATCTGTTAAATTTCACAGGCATCTTGATGTCATCTATATTTTATTAACTATACATCCTGTTTTTTCCAGTGGCGCGCTGAATGCGGCGAGGAGGAAGCAGATGGCAGCACCAGCGGGTTCAGGCTTGCCAGACTCTCCTCCTTGTTCAACTCTAGATATCGACAGGTAAAAACCGATTAAAGAAACTATCTGTAAATAGCGACTGATTGCTATGCTTTCTCTCTCCCACTGAGGCTCTTACATATACCAGGCGCTCATGCTTTCTCTCTCCCACTGAGGCTCTTACATATACCAGGCGCTCATGCTTTCTCTCTCCCACTGAGGCTCTTACATATACCAGGCGCTCATGCTTTCTCTCTCCCACTGAGGCTCTTACATATACCAGGCGCTCATGCTTTCTCTCTCCCACTGAGGCTCTTACATATACCAGGCGCTCATGCTTTCTCTCTCCCACTGAGGCTCTTACATATACCAGGCGCTCATGCTTTCTCTCTCCCACTGAGGCTCTTACATATACCAGGCGCTCATGCTTTCTCTCTCCCACTGAGGCTCTTACATATACCAGGCGCTCATGCTTTCTCTCTCCCACTGAGGCTCTTACATATACCAGGCGCTCATGCTTTCTCTCTCCCACTGAGGCTCTTACATATACCAGGCGCTCATGCTTTCTCTCTCCCACTGAGGCTCTTACATATACCAGGCGCTCATGCTTTCTCTCTCCCACTGAGGCTCTTACATATACCAGGCGCTCATGCTTTCTCTCTCCCACTGAGGCTCTTACATATACCAGGCGCTCATGCTTTCTCTCTCCCACTGAGGCTCTTACATATACCAGGCGCTCATGCTTTCTCCCTCACACTGAGACTTAAATATAAAAAGCTGCAAATACTTTGACAAACATACATACATATACGCCTTTATCCCTTGCGGGGTAGGCAGAGCGTTAACGGCCGCAAGAGTACGGACATTGTCGCCACGTCTGACATTTTTGAGGATTGTTTTCCAAGGTTGTTTCAGAAAACATGTGTATCACTAAAGTGACAGGTTGTCAGCCTGTCGCCTAAAAATGTTAATACACCAATACCCTCGAGTCCCTTAGACGCCTCTTACGACACCCGCGGGAAGGATGTGGGGTGATGCTATTCTAAGCCGGCATCACACGGCATATTTTTACACCTTATTATAATAAAATAATGAATATTAAACATATGATGTGCTGAATGGATATGATAGCCTCTTAATAAATGTCTATTTATGTCTATGTGTCATTCTTAACATCTTAAAAATATAACAAAATTTAATACAGGTGTTCCTCTTATGGTTTAACGAAAAAATCTAGATTCTAGACACCCTTGGCTACCAATTAGGAATATTTTTATTAAATATTGGACACTCCATACAAACTGCTCTATCAATCAGCATTATTATTATGGGAGGCTATATTTTTTCACACACACACACACACACACACAAATCACGCCTATATCCCTGGCGGGGTAGGCAGAGCGTTAACGACCGTGAATTTTTTTTCTCAAACAATAAAAATCATAATTCCAGATTGGTAGCTAAGTGTGTCCAGAATCTAGATTTTTTTCCTTGAACCACTTAAGAGGGATACCCTATATAAAGTTTTTTTTTTAATATAATTTTCTACCCACAGGTAGCAACAGAATGCCTGGACGTGGAGCTGCGAGCCGTCAGAGCAGCCTCCGCGGCCTCCTCCCCCACCAGGCACCCTCCCCTGAGCCACTACCGGAGCCCTACGTCGTGTGACCTCAACAATGAATACTTCTTGCATCAAGAGGTCTCTGATTGTGGACGGGACTTGAATTTTATGGCCACAGGTAAATTAATTTAAGCTCTCTTTAAAAAATGGGGTCGTAATTTCAACTAAAAACAATAAAAGTGCTTTATGAAATGACAAGTATTATATGACAAGACAAATATAACATGCCATGACCAATATTATATGACTTATATGACAAGTGAAATATAACATGTTATGACAAATATTATATGACTTATACGACAAGACAAATATAACATGCCATGATATTTTATGACTTTTATGACAAGAAAAACCTTATATCACAGTCATTTCATAATACGTATTATAATGAAATTATACGTAATATTTGGAGTGACTACCATTATACAAGGTAACACCGTGTGATGCCGGCTTCGAGTAGCATCGCCCCATTTCGAATAGGTGTAGTTAAAAGCGATTAAGCCCCCCCCCTGAGCCACTACCGGAGCCCTACGTCGTGTGACCTCAACAATGAATACTTCTTACATCAAGAAGTCTTGGATTGTGGACGGGACTTGAATTTTATGGCCACAGATGTGTAAAAAAGGGGCAAAAATAATAAATTGTATGGCATAATATGTATTTGTATGACATGGCAATTAATAATATGACATGGTCAGCATTACGTAACATGACAAATATTACATGACATGACAATACAATACGTGAATAATATGTTTTTTTTTTCAATTTCTACCTACTACTTCTACAGCTACAACAGTCCACTACTGGACATGGGCCTCCCCCAATTGGGGGGTAATTGCCATACCACATATTGGCAGGCGGACTGGCGAGCGCAGTGTAAGTTGGTGTAGATATAAGCAAAACTGCTCGCTCCCTGGATTCAACTCTTAGTCGCTTTTTACGACATCCACGGTCCGAAATGGGGTGATGCTATTCTAAACCGGTACCACACGGCTACATACGTATTCTCGGAAAACACTACCCTTTTTCCAGCTTGAACCTTTTTGTATACCAAACTTAGTTTACTTTTATTTTACAGAATACTTCAGAAGAAACCGAGAAACGCCGAGACCGCTGACTCTACAACTAGGTAGGTTCCAACTGAGCATCCCCCGACTAGGTCGCCGACGGTCCTCGGACAGGAGACCTGACACTCCCAACATCGCTGAAATCAATATAGACGACCTGGACTTCGTCAGACTCAATTCCAACGAGACTTATACCTTAAACGGCCGAACTATTAGACTTTTGGGCGCCGATTTTGAAAACTATCCCGTTCTAAACGACACAAATGTCAGACCTCCACCATATAACGACTCAATGAGATACAAAATCTACGGACCCCCACCAGAGTACCTAAGTAGGGACACATTGAATAATGAAAGGGAAAATACGACAGTCACTGAGGAGCAAGCGAGACGGAATATAGAAATGCCTCCGTGTTACGATGATCTATCAGGTAATGATAATGGTAATAATGCTATGACTGTCGTCGCTTCGGTAACAGAGAATGCTACTGACGATAATACTCAAAATGTCACAATTGCAGCAAACGTTAGTGACGATAATGCTAATAACGTTGAAACTAACGCTGCGAATAACGTTACTAATAATAACGTTCCTAATGCTGACGGTAACGTGACAAATAACGTTAACGTTACTAGTTTAAGTGCAGTTATAGATGATCTCCCGGCCATAGATGATGTTAACGCTAACGGTTTGGATTGTGGTGTTGCCATAGAAGCGACGAGTAACGTTATAACGACAAATAACGTTACTGAAAGCGTTGCAAATAACAACGAATGTTAGTTGGGGAACGTTTGAATCTCATCTGAATGTTGCCATTTTTAGCCAAGAACAAACTATAAACTGGCGATTTTAAATATCCCTTCTGAGGGTGCGTACAACATGCGATTAATATTGTTCAAAGAAATATGTTTGACACAAAATGTCAAATACCTATCATCTGAGAACAGGATAGAAATAACAGGGTTATTTTCTAGTTGTAGGATGTTTCTACTCATGATTTTGAACAACTTTTACTATGCGGCCACGTGCGAAATCGCATAAAAATTGGGTGTTCCATACAATTTTTCCGAGTACGAATTTTAAGTATGTTTTTTTTGTGATTTCTCATGTGGCCCCATGATACAAGTTGTTCAGAATCATGAGAAGAAACAAAACAAAGTGTGTATACTGACTGAAAATAACCCAGTATAAAATTCCCCAAAGTATGACAACGATACATAGGTCAATATTTATAAATCGCACTCAACTCTGAGATCAATCTCAAGAGCGATTTTGACAAATGTCAGTCAATACTAACGGCATCTCAAAGCCGCACTCAAGTTCGATCTCAGAGTTGAGTGTGATTTATGAATACGGGCCATAGATTGTCACGAACTGTCCTTATCACATAGTGTGCGATCATATCCTTAAATTTATTTCAAGTCAATTGGTTTATTATTTTGCTCATTTTATTGACAACGAAATTTGTCCATAGTTGTCAAAATCGTCCAGAAACTTAAATTTAGATTGGCTTGTTTCTTTGCCGTCTATTTTGGTTAATTTGAAAAAGCTACAAAATATACTTTGACATGTTCTTAACGTCAACATTCATACTCAAAAATTAATTTGTTTTAAGACAAACTTTACTTGAAAAATATTTAAAATTTAGTATGTTTGGTATCTGTTTTTACTCACGTACATTTACCGACTGCTCTTACGGTGAAGGAAAAACATCGTGATGAAACACACATTCAAATAAAATTTTAATTCAGATGATATTTGAATGTGGCTTAACCTAAAATTCGGGGCAGGTTAGCCTTCGGGTTGCAGAGGTCAGATGGCAGTCGCACTGTGTAAAAACTTGGTTCTTAAAATCCCCTAGGTTAGGTAGCCGACCCCGACAGAGAACGGGATAAGGCAAGGAGAATAAATTGAGTATATTTTGTAGCTTTAAATATTAATATACTTACTCATATTAGAACTATGTTTGCATCTTGCCTGTATTATATAAAGAATAGTGCCTTAAAATAGTCACAAAAACTCGTTGGTAAAATAAAATTTAATGTATAAGGTCTCGTAGAGTGGGGAAGAAAAAAAATGTTATAATAATGTAAAGTATGGCCGTTGAAATAGGTCATATATGACAGCTGTCAAACTCAAAAGACATGACAGCAAAGAAATTTAGACCTTATGTCACAGCATTACATGATTTTGACAGCTGTCAGATATGGCCTATTCGAACGGCCATATTTTAGTACCTTTATTCATATAGTGCCCCAAAACTCAATCGATTAAAATATGACCGATAAATGTTCTAGAATATATTTTCATCGTATCCACACAATGAGTAAATCTATAGACGACAATGGTGTCGATTCGATAATTCTCTTAAATAAAAATAAAGCTGCCACTTTTAATAGGCTTAGACTATGATAAGAAATGATCGCGACTAAAATTTCCTTATAATTTGATGCACAAAACTCGTTATCGATCAACTAAGGCTTCTACTAACTTTTTGCGACAAAGTTAATACAAATGAAATAAGCGGAAAAATTAACGCCACCGATGGGATTCGATCCCACCACGTCAAAACAATTAAAAATATAGGGACTAAATGACTCTAATAGGGCATAGATATTTTTAAACATTACATGACTAAGATATCTACAATTTTTTTCAAAACCTGTTCAGAAAGTGAAAGCGCTATTATCAGTTAAGAGAAATTACCGAATTGGCACCACTAAATAACTTCTTAGTCTGTTCATCAAGAGATGTTATTTAAAAAACACTCAAAACCATCATTGACGTGTATTATGATACTTGCAAGGGAAACGATAGCAATCGCTTTTCTCAGTGATTGCGACAGTCTAGCGATAATCGCTTAAAAACGTCGTGTTCATAGTAAAAGCAATCTCTTGACAAATAGGCTGGTACAAGATACTTAGATTATTCTCAAACTTGTGCCCTACAAAAATGTACGAAATCGTATAAAATAATCTACTTTTAAGTGTATAATTTGATTCTTAGCCATATCTTAATAAAGGCATCCTAAAAAAAATTTATTGACATGTTGTCACATGTCATAAAAAGTTGCCATAACTCTTCAAAAGTTGTCCAAGTGTCAATTTGTTTTTCAAGTTACTTTTAATAAGAGCATTAGTATTAAATTCAATTTTTTAATTTCTATTAACTTAAAATAGTGACGTCACTTTCCGTCAGATGGGTTTAGAAAGGGATAGTAGATGATCGCGACTAAAATCGTCTTATAATGAGGATTTTTTAGACTGATAGTAACACTATTCCGAACCAGGTGGCGCTGTCTCCGCTTTTTAAAATTAAGGGATCATCTGTCAAGTTCAGTGCATAATAAATAAAACTACCTCTGGAATGTCACTGCTAAGCTTTTACATCGTTCCCATGAGCGCCACCTACTAAGAACTAAACGAAAACTACGCCATCTTTAACTACAATACTTGTATTTTCTTTGTCAGCTGAATAAACGAAACAGATATTTTTGAACATGACATGTTCAAAAATAAATCATTATTTACTATACTCGACTAAGTGTATTTGACAGAAAGTGACAACAATATTTTAAGTTAAGTGAATTTACCGAATTGACACCTATAATATTGATAAATGTTATTTATTACGTTTTGAAAGAATTTGTCCACGATTTAAATGTTTTAAATAATTATTCTTAGGAAGTTAAGTTGCCATTTAAACGACATATTACCATTAGGTATAATTATGAATTTTTAGGTGTAATATTATTATACTGGGTCTTAAAATCGTTCTAAAAGCGCTGGCCGATTATAACGATACTTTAGTACAGGGTGTTTATTTAAATGCGTGCTGTGGCTTAAGGGTAAGTTCAATATTGATGGAGGATACTGTAAAAATGTATTTAAGAAAATGTACATAGCCAAAATTTGATACAAATTCCACCTTAGTTTAAATTCATCCCTAAATTAATTAAGACAATAAGTACTTGTGTTGACGCCCTCTACAAAATAAAAATATCAATGATATATTTTTACAAAACAGAATATACACTGTGTTTCAGAGAGAACGCATTGAATTGGCCGCGGCGTTAAGGATTTTTTAACACGCGAAGTAAAAAAATATATATTTTATTTTTAATTTACGCTTTCCTTAATCAATATTAAACCTATGCTTAAGACATAGCACTCATAAAAATTTACACCTTGTATATTTAACTAACATTAGGACCCTATATTACATGCGTTTATTCGTAACAGTGATACTCAGTTTTAAGTGTAAATATTTATTTTCTAGTTACATTATACGTTTTTTAGGACGTTACTGCATGAAAATCATTTTTTTATTATTTCCTACTTTTTAAAGATATTTTCACCTGTAATATCTTATACAGGATGTTACGTTATAGTCAGAAATACTGCCTACTTCGATAAAGCGTGCTTTTTTTTTACTAGTGATCGATATTGAAAATTGAGGCCCTTATTTATAAATTGAATTAAATTAATAAACAAATTTATAATATATATATAAACTAAATAATATTATGATTTGTAATTCTAAATATATATTACAATCTAAAATATTTATTTATTTATTCCATTCTTTATAATAATTATATTTTAATTATATTGAGATCGATCTTGAGAGCAATTTCGTCAAATTTTGTTACGCTTGAGAGCAGTCCTAAAGACATCTCAAAATTATCTCTCAAGGTCGATCTCAGATAAATACGGGTCAAATTATGGGCTGATGACTGACAAAATAAGAAATTGGTTTAAATTTACGTAAAAGTATCTTCTAAACGTAATGGTATTCAAGTGAATTTCCTATGAGAATGAACAATGATTTTCACTTCGTTTTTTTCCCCCTTGGAAAAATCCTATTAACTTTACACTCACACAACAAAAGTTTTCAATATCGGTTACTAGAAATCTCTACTCAACATATCTTTGTGATAATTTCCTTGTGTTCATAACTTACTCATTTACTTTTATTTTTATATCGAACGAAGTCAAAAATGTAACTTTCGAGTAACGTCGAGTACTTTTTAAGTTATACGTGTGATTATGTCTTCCTTTTGGTTTTTTGACTGTTTATTTATCTCATTTTAAAAGTATAGAATGCATTTTTATTAATCAGATTATAGGCGTACTAAGTTACTTAGTTATCACCTGCGGTTACCTCGGTTCCCTGGGTCCGGTGTCGCTTGGAACCTGGGTAACACGAAAAGATGTTCGCGGGTAAATTGGGAGTTTTCAAGATGGCGTCTTTAAGAAATAAAAATGGCGGCCGGACCTCATACTTATTGAATATATTTTTGAATTTTATTTGTATAAATCTGATTAATAAAAATGTAAAATGTATTTATTTTTTTAATTATTGGCAGCAAAATCTAGTTATTACATATATATTATTATACATGTTTTTTCTAAACTCGTTTTCACACACATATCGTGTTAGCACAATAAAAAAAATCGTAATTAGCATTGAATGTAATCACTTTAAAAGTATACGTAGTACTTAAATCGTAGTTATAAAAATTGTAGTTATATTAAATTTTAATATACTCGTAGTGAATCAATCCTTATTTCTTTAGAAATTTGAGGTAAAATTTGTCTGTTTTTTTATTTTGTTCTTTGAAATTACGTTCAATTCGTTAGATACTGGGTCATTAATAAAATGTAAAAGTTTAATACTATTGTTCAAAAATACTACATACTCCATAAATATATTTTATGTCCGTCGCGTCCCTTAATAGCCTCTTACAACACCCACGGGAAAGAAATGGGGTGATGCTATTCTAAGCCGGCATTACACCGCAAATTGTGCCCTATTTATAAAGAAATAAGTGTTGAATTGAAGTGAACCATTCCGGCCACTTTGCTTCGAATGGATGTTTTCGCTAAAATCGTTTACTTAACAAATAATTTTTTTGATCAATACAGGGTGTAAAAATTTATATACAGCGTGTAAAAATTTATATACAGCGTGTAAAAATTTATATACTGCGTGTAAAAATTTATATACAGCGTGTAAAAATTTATATACAGCGTGTAAAAATTTATATACAGCGTGTAAAAATTTATATACAGCGTGTAAAAATTTATATACAGCGTGTAAAAAAAATGTTAAAACAATCCTAAAAGAGGTCAGTCTTTCGACTGTCCCGATGGCGGTTAGTACCACTGCCTTCTACGCCGAGGGTCGTGGGTTCGACGCCCACAGGACACCAATATTTGTTAAGTCAATTTTCAAATATTTTTGTCGAGTCTGGGTGTTTTCTATGTATAATATGAATTTCATAAAAAAAAAAAATATTAGTATCAGCTATCTAGTTCCCATAGTACAAGCTTTGCTTAGTTTGGGGCTAGATAGCGCTGTGTGAATTGTCCAGGATTTGTTTTTCTTTTCGGTGGGGCACCTAGTCGTCCAACGACCCGATGAACCCTAGTGCTCGTCAAAGATGTTCAGTATATTGACCTCTTTTTGATTTTTATAAACTTTTTTTTACATGCTGTATATTCAATAACGGCTAAATAACTACAATAAATGACTAGACTATGATTATTGTAATGCAATAGCAACTAAACCATAATTATTTCAATAAAAATCTCCTGATGTTCTATAGCTTCGAATGTATGGAAGAAAACTTTAAAAACTACATTATTGTAAGTATTTCTTAAAATATGCATTAAAAAAAGTAGTCTATTTGGCGAACATCCTGTACATAACGAATAAAATAATAGTGAATAAGTCATAAGGAGAACTTTGTACTACCTCCAAATAAATACAGGGTGTTAAAGAAATAGTTGAAAACCACTCTCAAGCAAATAAAATCTGCACAACATCTTCAAGTTTAAAAAAATAACATATACAAACGCTTATTCATACAAAACTTTGGTTTTTCATACAAAATACAATTTTTATGGAAAAAGACTGCGTTTTCTAACAAAATTTTCGGCTCGGGTCAATTTGTATGGAAAATAGGCTTGGTCAAGTTATAAATATGGAAAAATAAAACAATTTTTCTTATGTAATTTCGGCTAGGGTTCATTTGTATGAATAATAAATGTGCGCTTTTAAGCGGAAGTTTGATGATCTGAGTAAACCATGAAAGATTCAGCTATTTTCTTAACACCCTGTATACTTAATTAAATAAATTAAACATATAAAAACTCATCCGACCAAAAATACTTTACATACAATAAATAGTAGCGTGAAATATATTTTCAATACGAAACTAGCAGCTTGTACTCGTAAGTGTAATTTAGTCACCATTTTGTCGATTTTTATTAGCCGTTTGTTTAAAGAAACGATCTGTAAATGGCGGCTGATTGTCATGCTTTCCCTCTTCCACTGAGGCTCTTACATATGCCAGGCGTTCATGCTTTCTCCCTCACACTTAGGTAACTGCCGCCATTTACAGTTTCTTTATCTGATGTGATTATCATAGGCGTTTTTCAAAGTGTTATTTTACTTTCCGAAAACGATAAAATCTACTGCTCAAATTGAATAATTTTCCAAAATTTTAAAATGTACTTACCGCTTTTGGAAGATTACTCGGTCAGCTAATGTTGTATGCGAGGAGCAATTTTTCATATATATTTTGATCTATTCTGTTTCGGGAAAGTTGTGCAGTTTAATAGGTTGACCTTAGCCTTTTGGTCTTACCTAGGCATCCTGTATTTATCCTCTTATCCTAAAATGTCTGAAAGTTACGTAATTATCATTTAAAAAACTAGTAACTATTTAGCGTGACATCATTTTCAAATGTGTCGCAAGACGTTAGCATTTAAAGCACAAATTCGAAAAATACAACATTGAAAAACGCTGGTTATAGAAAAGTTATGTAAGTAACTAATTTCATTACTATCTTAATACAAGAATAAAATAATATTACAGTTTAAAAACATTACACTATTTTGTATAGAAGTGTCGTTCTAAAACACATTTTGATAAGTTGATAAAATTATGACATTTCATGAAATAAAACGATTTTGACGAATTAAGTTGTGTTTTTATTTTGTTATGACATACGAATCCTTTGTGAAAATCGTTGTGTAAAAAGAAATAAAAACACAACTACATCGAAAAAACAGAGCCTGTATTTACAAATCGCACTCAACTCTGAGATTGATCTAGAGTGCGACTTTGAGATATTGTTAGTACTAACTGGCATTTGTCAAAGTCGCACTCAAGATCGATCTCTGATTTGAGTGCGGTTTATAAATGCGGACCTAGGCTCGTATTCATAAAGCGCACTTAACTATGAGATTGATCTTGAGTGCGACTTTGAGATGCTGTTAGTACTGACTGGCATTTGTCAAAGTCGCACTCAAGATCGACATCTGATTTGAGTGCGGTTCATAAATACGGACCTTAGATGTGTATTATAAAAGTCAGCGCATATCTAGTACATTATACCGCGCGCCGTCTTGAACAAACTTTATGCCACAACATTATTGTGATTATTTTTCATGTCATTTGTAAGAACTATAATAAAAAAAACTATGCGAAGGTACTTAAAAAGTAGAAATCGACTCATTGTATTAGTTTTAAAAGTATACAAATATGAAGAAACAAATATTAAAATAAAATACGAATGTTTTTTTGTTGTGCATATTAGAAGCACGTAATCACGATTCACGAATAAAAAATATTTTCAGAAATCATGTTTTACTATATTGCACATCAACCGTAACATGAACGGAACGGCCGTCTTTTATTTCTTGTAAGCATTAGCTCATAAAAGTAAATATAAGCCCATTGCTCAGTAAATCTAATAAAAAACTAACTCTAACTAACAAGCTTGCTTAGTTTGGGCCCTCTGAGATTTTCAGCTCTTTCTGAACAATTCGTCCACGATATTTTTTTTTTATTATACCTCTTCAAAAATGCGTTTGTTAAAAAAAACATTCAAATCCGTTTAAGTTACGACTTATGTGCGCTAACCTTAAGTGTACAAACGCCATACATTTCATCTATCTATGTAAAATAGTACAAATAAGAAAAATGCCTTCACGTTGCCTTAGCGTCTACAGAGTATTCAAATAAAGTATGTTTTAGAAGCAAATGTGTTGTTTTATATTATTTATTAAGATTATTGAACAGACGTTTAATCGGGGACGTTTTAAAGAAAGGTCAGGGCAGAAGTAAAAAAAGAGACATAAATCACGCCTCTTTCCCGTTGTGGTAGGCAGAGACTATTTCCTTCCACTTGCTACGATCCTGGCATACTTCTTTCGCCCCTTTCTTTTTACATTCATCAGTCTCTTCATACACGCTCGTCGGTTTAGGGTACTTCTGAACTGATCTTTCTTCAATATAAATGAGTTTGACCTCCTCTTTAAATAATAATAGGGATTTTACTTTTATTTTATTTTTATTTATTGTTCTGGTCTCTGGATAGATGGTACCTACTGTGCTTGTTATGTTACCGCAAAGAACGGAACGTAATATATATATATATATATTTATTTTTAAACTTGGATCCGAACTTATTTGGAGCGAAAGTGTCAGTGTATGCCAGATTGACAGTTAGTGTTGCGATGTTTTTCTTAGTCTTTTGGCTTTGGAATCTACACAAAAATCTAGTAACATAGTTGGTTCAACGCTATCTATCGAGTTCTTGGAATACTAGTATATTCTTTATTCTCAAAAAGAAAATCTATTAATAAAAAAAAATTAGATGAAAACAACATTGTTATATCAAACATTTTTTATTTATGAGGCACGTTGTGAACATTTGGTAAAGATCAACTGATTTTAACAGAATAAATTAAAACTCTTACTTGACGTACAAAATCGGTACAAATAAGATTAATTAGGTATTTAATTTTTCATACAAATATAAATTACGACATTATTAACGATAATAAATACAGTAGTACTTAATAAAAAAAACCGTTACAAAATATCAAAGTGATAAATGCCAAAATCGAAAAACGTCAAAGTGGCAAAATACAACAACCGGATGGAAAACATATAATGGTCGAATCGAGATTCGAATAATAATAAAAACAAATAATCTGACATTCTATCACAAACATACATACTGACAACATTCATTTTAACTTACGAAAACTAGGTTAGAAATAGTGGGTAGTTTGTGTGGTGCCGGCTTAGAATAGCATCACCCCATTTCTACCCGAGGGTGTCGTAAAAGAAGACTAAGGGATGAATCCATGGAACGTGCCGTGTGATGCCGGCTTAGAATAGCATCACCCCACATCCTTCCCGTGGGTGTCGTAAGAGGCGACTAAGGGACTCGAGAGTATTGGTGTATTACAATTTCTAGGCGACAGGCTGACAACCTGTCACTATAGTGATACACATGTTTTCTCAAACATCCTTGGAAAACAATTCTCAAAAATGTCAGACGTGGCGATAGCGGCCGTATTCTTACGGCTGTTAACGCTCTGCCTACACCGCAAGGGATAAAGGCGTGATATATGTATGTATGTCCATGGAACGGGCAGCAGCGTTCTCCGTGAATATCTACTTTATCTTGCACTCGCCAAGCTGCCTGCCAAGCGTGGTGAGCATGGCAATACCCCCAATTTAGGGGAGTCCTATGTCCAGCAGTGGACTGTTGTGGCTGTAGAAGTAGTAAAGTAATTTTTCTTCGTAGATATTTCTAGCTGTTGTGATGTCTATGGTTAAAATTTTATATGTGTTTATACATGCAGGCTTTAAAAAAAAATTATGCAAATATTTTAAGTGGTGAATCAGTCCATGAAACTGAAAAACTTTCCCCAAGAAAATATGGAAAAAATGTCCAGGTAGGCCAATTGTTTATTCTAATTTCGCTACCTATGTTTCTTGGGGAAAATAGTTCAGTTACACCCATTAAAATATTTGCCGAAAACTTTATTTAAACCTTATATTTCACTTGATGATACGGATTTTAATTCGGATCCATTCGCTTCTTTTGCGGCTTTTTTCTGAAATTTAGAATAAGTATAATAAAAATACCTTTAGAAAAACTATCTTTTGTCGTTGGTGCTTGGTTGTATTTATATTTATACATTTATGTATGCTCTGTATTTCAATAATATCATTAGAGAATGCTTTTTATGCCTTGTGATGCCGGCTTTGAATAGCATCACCCCATTTCTTTCTCGCGGGTGTTGTAAGAGGCGGCAAAGGGACTCGAGGGTTTCATGTGAATTAAAATTTTAGGCGACAGGCTGACAACCTGTCACTATAGTGATACAAGAATCATCTGAAGGGGCCCTCAATACTTGTCAGACGAGGCGATAAAGGCCGTAAGTTTGCGATCGTTAACGCTCTGCATACCCCACAAGGGATAAAGGCGTGATTTATGTACGTAAATAGTGATGTGCCAGTACTGGTTACTGTTTTTATCGGAATGGGAATTTTTGATTCTGTTTCTTTTAGTTCCTAGTAGATGACGCTTGTTCGAATGATGTAAGGCTGCCCCCACATTGGGCGTTGGCCGAGCGTACGCGTTTCCTGAGCGTACTGCCGGCGTCGGCGCGGCGCGAACGTCGCCTCAGCGCACCGTCTGCGGGGCGCAGGCTCAGCGTTGTCCAGCGCCGCGCGGGCGCTGTGTGAACGCCGCGCAGACGCCGCGCTTACGTCGCGTTCCACAGGCGTTCGGCCGCCCGTGTCCCCCGCGCACATTCCCCCCCGCGCCCGCTAGCATCTCAGTTGCGGCCGAACGCCCGTGGAACGCGACGTAAGCGCGGCGTCTGCGCGGCGTTCACGCAGCGCCCGCGCGGCGCTGGACAACGCTGAGCCTGCGCCCCGCAGACGGTGCGCTGACGCGACGTTCGCGCCGCGCCGACGCCGGCAGTACGCTCAGGAAACGCGTACGCTCGGCCAACGCCCAATGTGGGGGCAGCCTAAAAGCTCAGCAGTGGTTTTCCAAAGGTCGGCGTAATAGTTATTTTATATTATGCATTGAACTTGACAGATGATTGACACGAAAATAAATTGACAACCCAAAATGTCAATTAAGTATCACTAATGAAACACAGTGCAAGAAACGAAGGCCCGTATTTATAAACCACACTCAACTCTCGAGATCGATCTTGAGTGCGACTTTGAGATGCTGTTAGTATCGACTGACACTTGTCAAAATCACTCTTTGAGATCGATCTCGGAGCTGAGTGCGATTTATAAATTTGGATCTAAATATGTTTTAGGGGCTATAAACTCGAGCAAGGATAGTTCAACCAAGTACCAATATTATGTAATAATTATAAATGAAAATAAAAAATCGAAAAATTTACAAGCATCGACCGGGAATCGAACTAAATCGTAATTAATATAAATAACTACTACTAGATGTCGCTAAGATCTTCGCTTCAAGACGAGCATTAAGAGATCGAGAAATTGACGAAGGCCAACCGGTGCGTCGATACTATCGACTCGATAGCTCAGTGGTAGAGCAGTGGGCCGGTGCCCCACGCGGACCGGGTTCGATTCCCGGTCGACGCTTGTAAATTTTTCGAATTCTTATTTTCATTTACGAGCACAATATAGCACTGTGAGTGCGGTAAATCCGAATAAAATTCTATCATATTCTGTCTCTCTCTCTCTCTCTCTCTCTCTCTCTTCTCTCTTATGTTTCGTGTGGGACACGGAGTCGTCCAACGACCCGATGAACCAGCAGGCTTCTGACATGGTTGTATAACGACCGCCGTCTAAGTGATCATAGGCAGCAACCGCGATCTACGGCTTAACGTGCCCTCCGAAACACGTAACCATCTTACTTACGGACAATCGGGTGGTTCATCCCGCAATGTCCTAACCAGACTGGGAACAAATTCACAAAGTGATAATTATCAACTGTGAGTGATAAAATCCACCCTTATGTTGTAGATATACCTGTGATCCGCACTAAGCGTTTCGCTTCAACTTTTATCATGCGTACGGCTAAAGAGTGGAATTCCCTGCCGGCGGATCTTTTTCCGGAACAATATAACTTGGGCCTTTTTAAGGCAAGAGTGAATAGGCATTATCTAGGCAAGCATGTACCATCTTCGTCTGCATCTCCACTTACCACCAGGTGAGATGGCAGACAAATGCGGGCCTATTACATATAAAAAAAAAAAGTTATAATTACATTAAATTTAGCAACTGTCTTGTACACCTCATCTCTCTCATGGTTGATAATTGCAAATTCTTCTCTTTCTTTCTTGAATGGAGAGAATTTGAGCCATAGGTCCATCAGCGACTTGTAATCCTAATAAAAGAATAAATATATTAAAAAGGGTTTATTTGCCATAAAGGTTCCAAAAATATTACACAATTCGGTTGCAGAAAAGAGGGAAGATTGGAAGTAACTCCACCGACAAGAGTTTGACTCTTAAAGGAGAATGCCCATACATGGGCTAACCATATTATGTCTTGCGCAACAAAACAAATGAATGCAATATATAATATCGCCAATTTCAATGAAAAATAGCAACGTTAATTGTTGCACATACATACATAAATACATATATCACGCCCTTATCCCTTGCGGGGTAGGCAGAGCGTTAAGAGCCATAAGAATATGGTCGCTATCGCCACGTCTGACATTTTTGAGTATTGTTTTCAAGGGTGTTTCAGAAAACATGTGTATCACTATAGTATAGTGACAGGTTGTCAGCCTGTCGCCTAAAAATTGTAATACACCAATACTCTCGAGTCCCTTAGTCGCCTCTTACGACACCCACGGGAAGGACGTAGGGTGATGCTATTCTAAGCCGGCATCACACGGCATAAATTGTTGCACAAAACCGGTAAATTAATAAAAATTAAATATAAAATCTACCTTAACCTATTTTAACAAAAAGAAATTACTGAGGCGTGAACCTTTTCTACACTGCTTACCGAAAATAACGTATTTAGAACTAAATACACTAAAGAGCGCCAAAAATTGGCACTTTTGTCTCTTTCGATGCCCAACTTTGACACTCAAAACTCCAGAACTAGTATGTTGCATAAAAATTTCCTATGCTAAAATGAAAAGCAATATTTCATCTCTATTACTATATAACTTTTGCCTGGATGCGATTCCTGCAAGTGTGACGCAAGACTGATGAAAAACAGGACGAGCATCCAAACAAAAGTTGTCATGATCCTTTAAAGAAGAAAAAATCTTACTATTTCATCTATTGGTTCAATTTCATTTTTTTCCATGTAGTCCATGATCTCCAACTGATTAAATGGATCGAGATGTAATCTGCAAAAGTTTATATACAGGGTGTAAGAGACGGTGTAACGAAAACTTTGCAGGCGTGATCAGACCATGAAACTGAACATCTTTTTCTGCAGAGGCTATGTTGGGAAACAAAAAATTTTTTGAGTTTCCATTTTAAGTCAGTCAGCTGATCGAGAAATTGTGTATGGGGAAGGTCGATTTTTTGTTATGTGTACCAACATAGCCTCCGTCGAAAAAATTGATCAGTTTCATGATTATGAGTGACCCATCGGAAATCAAACCCGGGACCTTCTGCGTCAAAGGCAGTCGCACTACCACTGCGCCACATCTTTCGACTCAGTGAGGCCCTAAAAATGTATGAGTATCTTAAAAAGGTACATACGCGCAAATCCTGGCAGGATTCATGACGGCATCAAATGCTTCTATGATTTGACCGAACCCGAGACCACGCATACAGTGTGCCAAAGCTTGTACACAGTAGTCACGGGGCATGCTATAGATCCTGCAATATAGTACACACACATCGTGTAAAACAATGTCATCATTATCAATCAATTAATCAATTTATTAACGAATTTCAAAGTACACCAAGATTCAAGCAATTAAAGCACCTTAACAAACTTATATGGCATTATCGCAACATTTATGCTATTAAAAAAACCGCATCAAAATCGGTTAATTAAGTAGTTTAGGAGCTAGGTTCCACCAGACAGACGCAAACAAACAAACATACATGTGAAAACTATAACACTGCTCTGGTTCGTTCGTCGGGGTTAAAAAACAATTTGAACGATGACATACATACACATATCACGCCTTTATCCCTTGCTGGGTAGGCAGAGCGTTAACGGCCGTAAGAATACGGCTACTATCGCCACGTCTGACATTGTTGAGGATTGTTTTCCAAGGTTGTTTCAGAAAACATGTTTAACACTATAGTGACAGGTAGTCAGCCTGTCGTCTAAAAATTGTTATACACCAATACTCTCGAGTCCCTTAGTCGCCTATGACACCCACGGGAAGGATGTGAGGTAATGCTATTCTAAGCCGGCATCACACGGCATAGAAGAATGAATGATTTCTTTTTAGAAATAAGTAGGTAGTACCTGTTGTGTTTTTTATCTAAATGTGATTGTCCTGTGTTTTATCTTGTGTGCAATAAACAGTTAAATAAATAAATAAAGAATGATTCACTTCTGGAACCGATCGTAGAAGAACCTCTGCAGAGATCCGTAGTCAGGGTTGGGCACGAAGATCACCTCATCGAACATCTTCATCATTGGAGCGCATTTAGCGAGGAACGGTTGCGAGCAGGTCGCTACAACCAGAAAATATACTACATTATTTAAGGTGTAAAAATATTAGCTGCAAATATTTTAAGGGGTGAACCAGCCCATGAAACTGAACAACTTTACCAAAGGAACATAGGTCGAAATATGAAAAAGAATGTTGGTCCTCCCATACAAAATGTAGCAGTAGTCAACTCTATGGGAGTTCCAAGTTTTTTTTCATATTTCGACCTATGTTCCTTTGAGAAAGTTGTTCAGTTTCATGGCCAGCCCTCACCCCTTAAAATATTTGCAGCTAATATTTTTACACCCTGTATATCACGCCTTTATCCCGTGCGGGGCATTCAGAGCGACAACGATCGTAAAAATACGGTTGCGTTCGCCACGTCTGACAAATATTGACGGCCGTTATAGATAATTAGTGTATGACTATAGTGACAGGTTGTCAGTCTGTCGCCCAAAATTGCAATACACATGAAACCCTCGAGTCCCTTAGTCGGCTTTTACGACACCCGCGGGAAGAAAAGGGGTGACGCTATTCTAAGCCGGCAGCACACGGCATAGTAAGAAAGAATACAAATGTACATAATTATTTTACCTATAAATATAACTTTTTCATTAACCGGGAAACGCTTTAACATCTTCATTAGTGGGTTTTTCATCTTTGCAGAGTTCAACAGCTTATTTTCGTCTGTTTCCTACATACAAAGATGTTTTATCATTATCGGTCACACATAGGTACACATTCTATACTCAATAAAATTTTGCGGTCTACTCGCAAAATGGTCTAATTCCTAAACTCAAAACGGCTACTAAATTGAAAATTTGAAATTTGAAAAATTGAATTTGCTACGTCGCAAAATGACCTAACAATTAAACGCATAATGTCCTATGCATAATGACTTAAACGTATAACGTCCTAAACGCGTAATGTCCTAAATAACTACTCTTAGCAAGAACTTCGTGTTGCCTACAGGCCGGCCGGTGTAACATTGCTGATTTAAAAAAAAAACACGCTTTAACTTAAGGCTTGGCGCAGGACATTAAGCGTTTAGGATATAATGCGTTTAGGACATTATGTGTTTCGGTCATTATGCGTATACGTCATTATGCGCTAAGGCTCATCTTTGGCGAAATGCAAGCGACGCTAATGACATTTTTTTCTCTATGAGCAAATGCTATGATGTAAATTTTTCTTTGCTTACAACTATTTTAGATTTCAAGCAGAATTTTATGGAATGTGGTAAATATATATTACTAACATACATATATCACGCCTTTATCCCTTACGGGGTAACCAGAGCGTTAAGGCCGTAAAAATATGGTCGCTATCGCCACGTCTGACAAACATAGAGGGTTGTTTGAGATAATTTGTGTATCACTATAGTGACAGGCTGTCAGCCTGTCGCCTAAAAGTTGTAATACACCTGAAACCCTCAAGTCCCTTAGTCGCCTCTAACGACACCAACGGGTAGGAAATAGGGTGATGCTATTCTAAGCCGGCATCACACGGCATATATTACTAACCTTTTTCAAAAAAACCCTCTCGATATTCTTGAAGAATATCACCGAGGGTTGGAAGACCTGTGCAGCAGTCATCACCTCGTCCAGCATCTGCGTAGGATTCTCCAGCTTAGAGCTGAACAGCTCAGGGGAAATGTCAAACTTTACTGCGTCTGTCAATTTAAAATAGGAGTTCAAAAAAGTACGTACGTCGCCGTAACTTAACCTAACCTAACCAAACCAAGCCTAACCTAACCTAACCTAACACCGTCATACTTTCTGACGAAACAACACTACTTACTACCCACTATGTATACCAGGCGTTCATGCTTTCTTCCTTACACTTAGGTAACCGCCGCCATTTAAAGATCCTTCTTTAAAAAAAATCTTGTTTTACCAAACCTAACCTAGCCAAACCTAACATAGCCAAATCTTACTATATCTAACCTAACCAAACCTAACCTCACCAAACCTACCCTAAATATCGATATTGACATATCTAATTCAGTCGATATCGATATTTGATATCGGTATAGAGCTCTCATACATCGGTATTATAGCGATATTTGATGCCGATATTTCAGAAATTTCAGATGTCGATATATCGATATTTAGGACTCTTCGGTATGTCAATATATAGATATTTTTGGCCGTCGTTATATCCTACTTACTCATTTCCCCGCACACGCAATCAACGAGGTAGCTCTTCCCGTTCCTGGGTGTGCCCATCAGCATGACGGCCTTCTTGCGCGCGGCTCCAGGGTCGAGTCCCGCTCCGAACACGCAGGACACCACCAGGCGGCGCTTCACGTCGCCGTAGCAGGGGGAGGGGAACCTGGAAGTGGGTAGGTGACGTAAAAACACGTAATTCGCTAGTTTCCTAGTCATTAATAAAGTATAAAAGATGTACCTACGTTAAAAACTATTGTCCAAAAATAATAGGGATTTCATAATTTTTCGAAATATTCAAAGATTTAAAAAATAATACAACTAAGTAAGTGTTTTGACGCCATCCAAATATACGACGGCAGGACGTCATACTTTCAGTTTTTCATACAAAATACCGTTTTAAATCGTTTTAAAAAGTAGCTCATTTGACCAGTCAGGAATGTAGCCTGAATGTACAAAAACAAAAATTACGCGTAACTATATTCCTTGCGGGGTAGGCAGAGCATTAACAGCCGCAAAAATACGGCCACCATCGCTTCTGACTCAGAATTTCTGACTTATTTTTATTTTTTATCCTACCCGTACCGCGTTTTCTACTAGGATTTTAAAAATAAATTGAGAATGACTAATCCATTTATCTAGTGATAATATCGTATGTGACATTCTAAAACTATTCTCTACGAATCAACTGGAAATAAAAACATTTTGAATATGATGATTCGTGTATCACTGTAGTGACAGGCTGTCAATCTACTTGGAAATAAACGATTGAAATTTGAAACAAATACATACGTAGCATGAGGATCTTGAACATTGCACTCATACGCTCTGTAGCTGATATCGCCTATAATATCGTCCAGTTTTGACGTTGGTTTTGATAATATTTCCATATCGAAAAGAGGGCGGAGCTAAAAAAAACATCAAAATTCATACAAAGACATGTAAGATTAAGAACTGGTTGTTGCTACAATATTGGTGGCACTCATTGAAAATCGCCATTTTGGCGCTGGCAGTCAAGGAAAGCAAATACGAAACTACCCGGAACTAAATGATTTAGTTGCGAGGTCGCCACTGTGGCGCTGGCAATCAAGGAAAGCAAATACGAAAGTACCCGGAACCAAATAATTTAGTTCCGAAGTCGCCACTGGTGGCGCTAACAGTCAAGGAAAATAAATACGAAAGTACGTGGTACTCTCGTTGGTGGCGCTTCAATTAGGGCCGCAAAACTAGCTGTCATGTGTATCAATCAAGCTGTCATTTGTTGCTATCAATGCCCTCAGGGTAAAACCACTGACCTGCTTGGATCTGAGCATCTCTGGATCAACTACAAACTGTGGTTTAACCTTTTCAGGCTTCGGTTTAGGTCTCATTTTCATGATTGGCCAGGGTTTGTTGTATTTTTTGTACACCATCTTTTGAACTTTGTTGAACAGCTGCAACTCCAGTCTGTGAAAAGAACAGCGCCCTCAGTCTGCTAAATGAAAATTGTTTCAGTTGGATGTCGATTGGATCTCAGTTGGATGATTTCGGTCATTTCGTAGTCTGCTAACAGTTTAATGTATAGAAAAATCACAATGGCAATTGAATGACAGTTGAGTTTCGATGGTGTTACAATGACAAAAAATAGCAGACTTGGGGCCCTGGTTAAGAGGCTGATACGAGCTGAAAACCGGTCCCTTTCTGACAAACGTCAAATAGCACACGTGCGAACGGGACGTCATCTTGCCGTTTCGACGATTTTTTCGTATTCTTGATGATAATTTTTTTTAAATTTTTTCTCCGAAAAAGGAGTCCTTTCACCTTTTCTCCTACTTTTCGGGGTATATCTGTTCCAGTGACCGACACTCTTCAACTCCTTGGCATGGAGCTGTCCTCTGACCTCAACTTCGGCACCACCATCGAGTCCAAGGCTCAAATTGCAGCTAGAAAGTTGGGCGTCCTTAATAAAGTCAAACGGTACTTCACGCCTGAACAGCTTCTAGCTCTTTATAAAGCTCAAGTGCGATCTTGCATGGAGTACTGCTGTCACCTTTGGGATGGCTCGGCGAAATACCAACTTGCTGCACTGGACTCGGTGGAACGCAGAGCCAAGAGATTAATAGGCGATAAAAAACTGGTGGCGACCAAGCTTCACAGCCTGGCTCACCGCCGTAAGGTTGCTTGCCTATCGGTCTTCTATAGATTGTACTTCGGAGAGTGTGCGCGTGAGCTACATGAGCTGATACCACCGTCTCCTTTCTTCCATCGGACATCCAGACGCACGGCCGGCTACCATCCGTTCTTAGTTGAAATACCCACATTACGCACTAAGCGCTTCAAATCATCTTTCATTATGCGCACGGCTGAAGAATGGAATTCCTTGCCTGCGTCTCTATTTCCGAGTGCATATAACCTGAATCTCTTTGAGTCTAGAGTGCATAGGCATCTTCTGGGCAAGCTCGCTCCACCGTAGATCCCATCTCTGCTCTAGGGTAAGATTGGGGTCAAGAGTAAGCCCATCACAGATTAAAAAAAAAATCGGTCGAAAAAGTGTTATTTGAAAATCGAAAACAATGAATGGATAGAGAAGGCGTGAAGGTGTAAGGCGCTTATTCTGATAAGATAATAAACCATTATTGCATGGGTATTATTCATACAAAATGCGATAAAAAATGGTTTCTTTTTAAAGGTATTAACTTTACAATGTTTTTCTATAAAACTAAAATACAATAACATAATCTCACTCTTAAACTCACCACTGAAAATATTTGCTGCTAATATTGTTACACCTTATGTAATAATACTACCTCTTACATAGACAGTGCCATATTAATTGGAGACAAGAGACGGAAGTACCTCATCATCTGATCAACGATGTGGCGACACTCCAAATGCATTGCCTCCATTAGATCTTCAGTCAGGACCGACTTCATGAACCTGAACAAAAATACAGGGTAAGTATGAAAATATGAATGAATCAGATGAATAAAATGAACGAAATGAACGAAATGAACGAAATGAACGAAATGAACGAAATGAAAGAAATGAACGAAATGAACGAAATGAACGAAATGAACGAAATGAACAAAATGAACGAAATGAACGAAATGTAAATGAACGAAATGAACGAAATGAACGAAATGAACGAAATGAACGAAATGAACGAAATGAACGAAATGAATGAAATGAATGAAATGAATGAAATGAATGAAATGAAAAATGAATGAAATGAAAAATGAATGAAATGAATGAAATGAACGAAATGAACGATATGAACGAAATGAACGAAATGAACGAATAGAACGAAATGAACGAAATGAACGAAATGAACGAAATGAACGAAATGAACGAAATGAACGAAATGAACGAAATGAACGAAATGACCGAAATGAATGAAATGAATGAAATGAATGAAATGAATGAAATGAATGAAATGAATGAAATGAATGAAATGAATGAAATGAATGAAATGAATGAAATGAATGAAATGAATGAAATGAATGAAATGAATGAAATGAATGAAATGAATGAAATGAATGAAATGAATGAAATGAATGAAATGAATGAAATGAATGAAATGAATGAAATGAATGAAATGAATGAAATGAATGAAATGAATGAAATGAATGAAATGAATGAAATGAATGAAATGAATGAAATGAATGAAATGAATGAAATGAATGAAATGAATGAAATGAATGAAATGAATGAAATGAATGAAATGAATGAAATGAATGAAATGAATGAAATGAATGAAATGAATGAAATGAATGAAATGAATGAAATGAATGAAATGAATGAAATGAATGAAATGAATGAAATGAATGAAATGAATGAAATGAATGAAATGAATGAAATGAATGAAATGAATGAAATGAAAGAAATGAAAGAAATGAAAGAAATTAACGAAGTGAATGAACGAAATTAATGAAATGAATGCCGGCTGCCCGCGGCTTCACCCGCGTCGAGGTTGATTATAAAAACCATCGTATTTCGATGTGAAAATGCATCACATTACGTCTAATAACATATTCTAACTATTTACGTTTATCTGTACAGTTACAAACTAAACTGGATGGCGTTGGACGCCCTGAAGGGCTGGGAAAGGTAGCGTCGGACGCTATGGGGGCTCCGGACGCCTTATGAAGGGAGGGAGACACTCCGTCAGACACTGTCGATCAAGTTGAGTGAGGTTTATAAATACGGGTCCGAAGAATCTTACCCATAAACAACTTCGCCGTTCTTTTCCAGAGGCCAGCGATCGAAGATTGACCACGCCTGTCGGTACTTACGCAGTGCCTGTAAAATACTAGAGATGGGCGGAATATTCGGTTTAAGTTCAAGTTCTTTATTGCATAGTCAAATCCACATAGATAGATGGTATAGCGGCCTGCTCCAGCGGCTGCGCGCGCTGCAACTCATTTTCCCGTGGGAATAAGGAATTTTCCCGGCAAGTATTATACACAAAACCTTCCTCTTGAATCACTCTATCTATTAAAAAACTGCATAAAAATCCGTTGCGTAGTTTTAAAGATTTAAGCATACATACAAAGCGACTTTGCTTTATACTATGTAGTGATTCGGCGTGTTCGGCAGATTTACTGTAATGTTCTGTGAAATTTACCGAATATTTGACCCAATAAAAAGATGTTATTTTTGGTACAGGCTGTTAGGAAAAGTACCTACTGAGTTCCTTTCTAGGGATGAACCAGCCACGGTTGCAGTAAACATTAAATTCTCTTAGTCCCTTACTCTTTCTTCCCCTCAAAAAAGAAATAGGGTGGGATGATACCATTCTAAGCCGGCATCACACAGCGAATGTAAAAATTGCCCGGAAAAAAATGTCTACAGTGAAAAATCACTCTTTATTCACGAAATAAGATGTTGATATTATTTTTCAGTTTTTTTATACGCTTCTCATCAATAATCTGGGATACCTTGCAAGTTTATGTTTCGTTCGAATAAGATTATTTAAAAGGTGTGTTTTATTTGGAATAAATCTTGCTTTTTTTCATGTGGGACACTGTTAAATTGTCCAACGACCCAATTAATCCCTTACAATAGGGTTCATCGGGTCGTTGGACGACTTGGTGTCCCACACGAAAAGAGAGAGAGAGGTTTCTCTGATATCGTGTAATAGGGAGTAAAATGACCGGGTTGGTCGACTTGACACTAAGCTTATGTTCATTAGGTCGTCGGACGACACGTTGTCCCACACGAAAAGAAGAATACGGAATACATATCGCGCCTTTTTCCCTTGAGGGGTAGGCAGAGCGTAAACGGCCGCAAAAATACGGTCGCTTCCACCACGTCTGACAAATATTGCGGGCTCTTTCAGATGATTCGTGTAGCACTATAGTGACAGGTTGTCAGCCTGTCGCCTAAAGTTGTAATACACACGAAAGCCTCGAGTCCCTTAGTCGTCACGTACGACACCCGCGGGAAGAAATGGGGTGATGCTATTCTAAGCCGGCATCACACGGCATAACGGACAATCATGGGGTCTCATTCCTTACTAAAGGAAATTAGTCCAGAAAAAAATCAATAGATGGTGATAGCGAATGTAACTTAAAGAGTCTGAAATAAAGATCATTATTTAAGATGTTTTGAGACGGAAAACACACGAATTATTCACATTTTTGCAATAATTTTCAATACAAATGACGGAAATACGAAGTATCCAATATATAACCTAGATGTCGCTAGCAACGCACGCGCTGTCTCAACATATCAAACATACATACATACATATATCACGCCTTTATCCCTTGCGGGGTAGGCAGAGCGTTAACAGTCGTAAGAATACGGCCGCTATCTTTTTTTTGAGAATTGTTTTCCAAGGATGTTTGAGAAAACATGTGTATCACTATAGTGACAGATTGTCAGCCTGTCGCCTAAAAATTGTAATACACCAATACTCTCGAGTCCCTTAGTCGCCTCTTACGACACCCACGGGAAGGATGTGGGGTGATGCTATTCTAAGCCGGCAATATCACGACATATCAAATAGCCTGCCAATAGCCATCTTAGGGTAATCGAACTCCCCTCTTTGATGTTAGCTATCTGTACTACTCTAGGAGTATTATATTATCTGTGACGGAATACATACGTCAGAAATAGGTTCCAAAGTTTCCGTCGGTCGTACCAAGTAACCTATGTCCGTGAACGGGTTACATCTTGATGTGAAATAGTCATACGCATCCTGCTTTTCCTTAGCTTTCGCAAGTGCAATCCTATTCATTTCTTCTTTCTTCCTCTGTAGTGCCTCTTTCCGCAACTGAGGAATGATTTTAATACTGTTTAGCAAAAGTCAGATGGCAGTCGCTCTGCGTAAATACTTGGTTTCACGTCAAATACCCTAGGTTAGGTAGCCGACCGACAGAGAACGGGATAAGGCAAGGGAAATATAGTAAAAGTCAACCTCATCATAATTATTTGGCCTCATACGTCTGTGACAGACGATTTAATCAGTTTCTGAAGCAGGATCACAGACACTGTGTTCCCTGGTACGAAATTATGGAAAACGCAGGGTTTCCCAGGACCTGCGCCACCCTCGGCCTTCCTGGCTGACTCCACAGGAACTACAAGTGGATACGTGCGGAGCCAGGTCGGCTGCAGGGGTCTGCCGCACGATAGACCTCTGTCACACGCCCCTGACGGGAGCAAAGAATCACCGGAGCAATTAATGACCGAAGCAATGAATGACCGAAACAATGAAAGTTCGAAATTATGAATGACCGATACATTAAAAGCCCGAAAACTTAAAGATTGAAACAATGAATAACCGAATTTATAGATGATCGAAACAATGAATGACCCAATCGATGAATGATCAAATGAATGATAAATGATCGAAATTACATAAGACTAAAATTATGAATAATCGAAATTATGACTGATCGAAACAATGAATGACCGAAGAAACGAAATACTGAAACAATAAATGACCGAAAATACGATTGACCGAAACAACTATTGACCGAAACAATAAAACACCATTATAATGAATGAATGAATAATCACAATAACGTATGATTGAAATTACGAATGCTCGAAACAATAAATAGCCGAAACAATAAATAACCGAGACACTGAATGTTCGAAATTATGAATGACCGAAACAAGTGATCGAAACAAGTGACCGAAATATCAAAATAATAAGTCACACAAATAAAATAAAAATCACTGTTGGTACCGTTTCTTTGGTTTCTCTCGTATATCGCTCGTCATCGTCTCTGCTGCTCTCTCGTCGCTGCTCCGCTATCGAGGGATACTGCCCCCTCACCACCACGACTGTGCCGCCCTCCGACTCGCGAGGATATTGAGGGAAGCAGCCGGGGCCTTGGGTGCGATGGATGGACGGATGCAATGAATGATCTAAAAAATGAGTGATCAAAACTACGAATGAACTTAAAAATGAATGATCGTTATTACAAATCACCGAAACAAAGAATGACCGAAACGTGAATGCTCGAATAAATGATTAACCGAAACAACAAATGATCGAAGTTACAAATGGCCTAACCAATGAATGCTCGAAAAAAACGATTGAGCGAAACAGCATATGACCGAAACAACAAATGATCGAAACAATAAAAGCTCGAAACAATAAATGGTCGAAATTTTGAATGACAGAAGGAAAAGTGAACTACGATCGACCGAAACAAGTATCGAAAAAAATTAGTCACAGATAAAATAAAAATCACTGTTACCGTTTCTTAATGATAGGTTTCTTAATGATAGTAACAATGAACGATCGAAACCAGAAATGACTGAAACAAAAGAAAAGCCCTGTTACCTGTTCTTTAGTCTTCCCCGCGGTTTCATTCCTATAATGCTCGTCATCGTCTCGCTGCTCCGCTATCGAGGGACCCTGCCCCCTCACCACCACTACTGTGCTGCCTTCCGACTCGAGGTAATATTGAGCGAAGCAGCCGGAGCCTTGGGCATGATGGATGCAATGAATGACCGAAATAATAAATGACTGACAAAAAGAAAGATCAAAATTACGAATGACTGAAAACATGAATGCTCAAAAAACGATTGACCGAAACAACGACTACCCGAATCAACAAATGACATAACAACAAATGGGCCAAATACCGAATGACCTAAGCAAGAAATAATCGAAACAATTAATGACCGATATAACGTATGACCGAAATAACAAATGATCGATATAACAAATGACCGAACCAATGAATGACCGAAAACATGAATGCTCGAAAAATCACTGCTCCAAACAATGAATGACCGCTGCTCCGCTATCGATGGACACTGCCCCCTCACCACCACGACTGTGCCGCCTTCCGACTCGAGAGGATATTGAGGGAAGCAGCCGGAGCCTTGCGTACGATGGATGGACGGATGCAATGAACAGTCGAAATAATTAATGACTGAAACTGTGAATGACCTTAAAAATTAATGATCGAAATTATGAATGACCGAAACAATGAATGACCGAAAACATGAATGCCTGAAAAAGCGATTGACCGAAACAACAAATGACCGAGGCAATGAATGATCGAAACAACGATTGACTGAAACAATAAAAGACCGAAATAACAAATTTTAGAAACAACGAATAACCGAAACAATAATTGACCGAAACAATGAATGGCTGAAACAATGAAAGTTGCAATAACGAATGATCGAAACACTAAATGACCGAAATATTGAAAATATTAAGCCACAAAGATAAAGTAAAAATCAATAATGTTACCTGTTCTTTAGTTTTCAACATCAAATGACCGAAACAACAAATGACCGAGCCAATGAATTACCTAGTCAATGAATGATCGAAACAAAGATTGACCGAAACAATAAATGATCGAAATATCGAAAATATTAAGCCACACATAAAATAAAAATCACTTAAGTTACCTGTTCTTTACTCTTCCCCGCGGTTTCTTTCCTATACTGCTCGTCATCCTCTTGCTGTTCCGCTATCGAGGGATATTGCCCCCGCACCACCACGACTGTGCCGCCTTCCGACTCGAAAGGATATTGAGGGAAGAAGTCGTAACCCTCGTACCTATAATAAGCATAAGTATTAAAAAATATTAAAGTTAGGTTACATTGTTTGTCTTGGAGTAAAAAAATCTGAGATTTGAATTTATTTAAGAGTTTAGCCTAGCTGGGAATTTTCATACAAACGTATTCCCTTGTTTGTCTATAAATATAATAAAATTAATTTTAGGCCTATTGAGGGCATTTTCAAAAAATAATTACGAGATTAGAAAATAGAAACTTATATTTTTTTTGTTTCAAATACCTAGTACTTCAGATAATAGCCAAAGTCGCAATTTTAAAACCTTCTTACTACGAAACACAATTTTGTAAGTTTCCTTGAATTTTATGACTTGACCACGGGAAATTCTTTAGGTACTAAAAATATTAAGTAATTAAAATTCTCTCCACGAACGCCGCAGTACAGTTTTTTTTTATATTCTTCACCTTCACGGAAATACAGAAATACAGAAATATTTATTTGCAAGAATACAGATTTTTAGATCTTAAATTATAAGAGTATCATTTATTCGCTTGCATGCAAGCTTGCAAATTACATTTTTCCACCAGAGTATTATTATATGAAAATTAAATTTATACAGTAAACAGGAAGTTTCAAGTTTCAATAATCAAAATACACATAATTAATAATTTAGAACACAATAAAGTAAATTTAAAATGTCAAGAATTCTTTTATACTAAGTATAAAAGCAATGCTGAAGTAGCCATTTTGACAAAGTTGTCTTAAATTTTTTGCCCTTTAGTAATTTAATGTGATCTGGAAGCTTATTATACAGTAAAATGCACATATTAAAAACAAAAACAAGCATAAACTACTGAACCGATTTTCATTAAATTTGGCACAATTATAGAAGGGTATACTTCCAAACGGGCGGAGCCGCGGGCACCCGCTAGTATTATTATATTTTTGGAAAACTTGCTATATTTGCCACCACATTCTGGATTTGAACCAGTGATTTTTGCCATGAGTACTTCCTTCTAGGCTACCGTGGCTCAGTCGCAGTCGAAATAATGCTAGTGTAGCTTTGCCAAAAACGCTTGGCAGGTCTCTGACTAGCTGGACCCTTAATTCTGCATCTGAACAGGGCCTTAATTGGTGCTCTAAATGAAAGTTGCTTCTTAGATGTCGATTGGATCCAGGATGGATGATTTCGGTCATTTCGTAGTTTGCTAACAGTTTGAAGTATAGAAAATCACAGTGGAAATAAAATGACAGTGGAATTTTGATGGCGTTACAATAACAAAAATAGCAGACTTGAGGCCCAGATTGTATGTAGTTAAAACACATTATAGTTAACACATAAAATCACATTTTTACCAATACAACGCTTACCATTCTTCAAACCAATCTCTTATCTCTTTTGTGATGTTATCCGTAACTTCATCTTGGCGAAAGAAGACGAGCCTGGCTTTCTCTCTTTCCAACATCTTTGTGTAAGGCACTTCGACCTTCTTTCGTGCTTGTCGGCGTCTCTCATATACCTGAAAAATATCAGTTGGTTTTTAACATTTTTGTACCAACAAAAAGCGTTGCATAAGACGCTCTCTGATGACTAAAAGAAGGACCGATGACTTAAACCTGATGGGGGCCTAATAATGGGCTGATGTGATAACACCTAAGAACAACTGAAAGTTAATGTTTACCATTTTGTAGAAATTACCACAAGATAGTAATTTCGGAGACTTGGTGTTTTTATCAAACACTAGATATTGATATTTCAAACTATCAAACTTAGTTTCACGTCAAATCCCCTAGGTTAGGTAGGCAACAAAGAGAGAAATGGAAAGGCAAGGAGAATGACTAGATATTGATATTAACTCTTTGTTACAAAGTTATTACATACGACACATGTCTCAAGTAAGTAGAAACAAGCGGTTAAACTGCCTAGGACAGAGCCAAGCGTGGTGTAGTGGTTGACCCGGCAAGTCAAAAGGCACGGACTCGAGTCCAATAGGTTATCTTAGTTAATATTAACTTTGTAAAAAAAAACTGAAAATAAGTTAACTTTTAGCGAGTTTTCAACTTAATCGTACACGTAGCTAGGTGGCGTTGTACGATAGACTCTGCTGGATTAGCTGTCAAATTTGGTCTATAGCGGCGTACAATGTCATCTCACGGTTTATTTTCTCAAATTGCATATTTACATACATATATCACACCTTTATCTCTTACGGGGTAGGCAGAGCGTTCACGACCGTAAAAAATATGATCACTATCGCCACGTGTCACAACAAATATTAAGGGCTATTTCCGACAATTCGTGTATGATAGTGACTGGTTATCAGCCTGTCGCCTAAAATTGTTATACAGATGAAACCCTCAAGTTCCTTAGTCGCCTCTTACGACAATGGGGCGATGCTATTCTAATGGCGGCATCACACGGCAAGTAGTTATCTCATAAAGACTAAGTAGGACCTCGGTAAGCATAGCGGTACCTTTTCGTTTTCCTCTCTGAATTTCAATGGACGCCGGTCTGTGTCTGGTACTAAACCCAGAAGAATATCTCTTTTGTGGTCCAACAAATGCTGTCTTTTGGCTTGCATAAAAGCCCTGGAAGACAAGTTATGGTGTGAAAAGAAGATACAGATAAATTCTTCTTCATCGAGTCAATGGTAACTTAAATAACTTTTTTCCAGTGCTAAACAGATAAATTGAACCTGAACAACACACACACAAGGGACAAAGGAGTCATGTTATTATGTTTGTGTATAATAACATGACTCCTTTGTCCCTTGCAAGCATATCGATAACATTGTTTCGATCATTCATTCCTTCGGTCGTTCATGATTTCGAACAATCATGATTTCTGTAATTAATTACTTCGATAGTTTGTAGTTTCGATCATTCATTCATTCGGTCATTAATTTCTTTGGTCATTCACAATTTCGATCAATCATGACTTCTGTCATTCATTTCTTCGACAGTTTGTAGTTTCGGTCATTCATTATTATGGTATTTTTTTTTACGTACCTGTAGACCTTTTGTACGAAATCAGCAGCCTTATTCATCATGTCTGGTGGCGGGCTTGGAGAGTACTTGCAAGAATCCAGGTATTTTTCTGTACACATTGCTTTGTAGTATTTCCTGGAAATATGTATGCAGGGTGTAAGGGGCGGTGTAACGAAAACTTTGCAGGCGTAATCAGACCATGAAACTGAACAACTTTTAGTATGGGGGAAACTATGTTGGGAAACGTGTTTTTTTTTTCCATACAAAATTCCCGATCAGCTGAGTGACTTTGTATGGGAACTCCAAAAAAATTTTTCGTTTCCCAACATAGCCCCCATATAAAAAGTTGTTCAGTTTCATGCTCTGAGAACGCCTGCAAAGTTTTCGTTACACCATCTCTTACATCCTGTATAAGGTGTAAAAGTATTAGCTGCAAATATTGTAAGGGGTGAATCAGTCCATGAAACTGTAAACAACTTTGCCCAAGAAACATAGGTTGAAATATGAAATATATAAAAAAAAAACAAAATTACCGACCGACCAAGTAAAGTATGGGAGGTCCAAAAAATTTTGAGGTATTACACGTGGTAATACATATGAAACCCTCGAGTTCCTTAGTAGCCTCTTACTACACCCGCGGGAAAGAAATGGCAAAACCTGTACGATAGAAAAATATAAAATTAATATCAATACCTAAATCGTATATGCTTTTGAATGAGGACTGCATGCAAGTAAGACTCAGGATAGCGGTCAAATGCATCTTCTGCAAAGATAAAAATGTATGGGTTAAGATGTTAGGAAAAGTACTCATAAGTAGTCAAGTATCGATGTGGCGCAGTGGTAGTGCGACTGCCTTTGACACAGAAGGTTCCGGGTTCGATTCTCGATGGGTCACTCGCAAAGTTGTTATTTATCACTTTGTGAATTTGTTCCCAGTCTGGTTAGGACATTGCGGGCTGAACCACCCGATTGTCCGTAAGAAAGATGGTTCCGTGTTTCGGATGGCACGTTAAGCCGTTGATCCCGGTTGCTGTGTATGATTACTTAGACGGCGGTCGCTACTCAACCATGTCAGAAGCCTGCTACTTGTAGAAGGCGGTTGAAAAATCCTGACACTGGGGTTCACTGGGTCGTTGGACGACTTGGTGTCGCACACGTAAAGAAGAAGAAGAAGTAGTCAAGTAAAAATAAAGGCACTGCCTCGGGGTTAGCCAGACACTACAAGATTATCTGCTTAAAACCGCATTTTAAGTTAGGCCATTGGGAAGAAATGTACTTAGTTCAAAAAGATTACTGTGGACAAATCCAAGAAAGTTATAACTCTACATACATACACAATTCATGCCTTTATCCCTCGCAAGGTAAGCAGAGCGGTAACGTAATTTTACGGTCGCCGATGCTCTGGCTACCCGGCCAGGGATACAGGCTGGATTTGTTTGTGTGTGTGTGTGTTAAACCCACCTGTCTCTACATCTGACTCTTCGACTGACTCTGTTCCTTCTTCCTCTTTCGCTTGTTCCTCTTTTACTTCTTCCTCAGGGCTCGTGTCTTTCTCTTCCTCTTCTCTTATACTTTCTGAGTCAATACTGCCTGGTATTTCTCCTTCTATGGCGGCCAGAAGTTGAGATTCGTCCATTCCGTATTGCTTTACCTTCTTTTTAGGCTGTTAATACACATACACACATACATACATATAATCACGTCTTCATCCCTTCTGGGGTAGGCAGGGCGTTAACGATCGTAAAATTATGGTCGTTATCGCCACGTTTGACAAGTAGTAAGGGGCCCCTTCAGATGATTAATGTATCACCGTAGTGACAGGTTGTCAGCCTGTCGCCTAAAGTTGTAATAAGTGGTAAAACACATGAATCCCTCAAGTCCCTTAGTTGCCTCTTACAACACCCGCGGGAAGAATGGGGTGATGCTTTTCTATGCTGGCATCACACGGCAAGGCTTTTGCACCTTATAGTATAAATTATAAGGTGTAGAAAAAATTGCTGCAATATTTTAAGGGGTGAAACAGCCCATGACCCTGAACAACTTTCCCCAAGAAACATAGGTCGTACTATGAGATATTTTTTTTTAACTCCCATACAAATTGACTTGATCGGTTGATAATTTTGTATGGAGGGTCCAAAACTATGTTGCATATTTCTATCTATGTTTCTTAGGGAAAGTTATTCAGTTTCATGAGCTGATTCACCACTTCAAATATTTGCAGCTAATAATTTTACAACCTGTATAATAGCTTTTTTTAAAGAGAACCGACTTCGAAGGAGACAGCTTAATTTATTTTTTTAATAGTACTCTGTAGGTTACGCAGAAGGACCCTCTATGGACGATCTATGTTATTACCTTCTGGGCTTCCAGGATTTCCGCCTTTTTCTTTCTTATGGCAGCATTCCTCCACTGCTTCTGCAGCAGTTCTTCGTAAGTGCCAGGCCTGGCATCCATCGGGAAGTGGTAAGGCACCACTATCTGTGAACCAGTATTCAGTTTTTGTGCCCTTTAGAAGATTGGCTTGGATTGGATTGGCTTGAGATCGATCCCCGCTATGTACAAATGTGTTTTTACTCACGTACATTTACCGACTGCTCTTTCTTACGGTGAAGGAAAAACATCGTGATAAACCCGCATCCAAATAAAATTTTAATTCAGATGATATTTGAATGTGATATATAACCTAGGATTCGGGCCAGGCTAGCCTTCGGGTTGCAGAGGTCAGACGCAGCGGATGGTAGGTTAAGTGACATTCACGTATCATCTCAATTCAAATTTCAAATGTTGGTTTCATCACAATGTTTTTCTTCGCCGTCGGTTTGAGCCGCGCTTACACTAGGTTCGTAAAATTTTTTGTAGGAAATAGAAAAATATACTCATCCTACATCATCTAAAATTTACTACTTTGAATAAATGATTTGGGTTTGAGTTTGGTAAATATAATGTATACGTGAGTAAAAACACATTCGTACATGGCGGGGTTCGAACTCGGGTCTCACGATTTTAAGACCAGTTTTCTAACCACTTGCCACTTGGCCACCGACGCTCCCCACCCCGTACATGTCAGCAAATTAAAATAGGCCTTATGTGATAGCATTAACATGATTATGACAGCTGTCAAATATCACTGCGAATTACCTGAATGTCAAACGGTGTCTTAAGCAGCTGTATCAAAGCGTCGTCCAAGTATATGTAGTTGTTGACTATTATGTGGGTGAGCTCGTCTCGAAGTTCATACATTCTGAAAAAGGCAGATTAAACAGAATATGTCCCGATGGCGTAGCGGATAGTGCCCCTGCCTCCTACACCGAGGGTCGTGGGTTCAATCCCCACCGGACACAAATATTGCTCAGTAATTTTTTTTGTTAAAGTCTGGTGTTTTATATGAATATAATATGTATCGCCACGTCTGACTGTTTGAGGGTCGTTTCAGATAGGCTGTGCATAATAATATAAATTATAATAGTGTTATAGTGGCAGGTTGTCAGCCTGTCGCCTGAAGTTGTAATAAACATTAAACCCTGGAGTTCCTTAGTAGCCTTTTACCACAACCTCGGGAGGAATTGGGTGATGCTATTCTAAGCCGTCACCACACGGCGTTCTTCAAAATATAAGGTGTAAAAAAATATTTGTTCCTGGGATAAGTTGTTCAGTTTCATGCGCTGGTTCACCCCTTAAAATATTTGCAGCTAATATTTTTACACGCTGTATAATAAAATATTAACCTTTTGATCAACAAACTGATGATCTCTTGAATGTACGGCGCCCTCTGTAGTTGAACGTTGTTGAGATACGCATCGTACATGTCATTGATGAGCGTACAGTACTGTGTATACAACCGCCCTATAGTTTCCGGTGGCAATTTGCGCTCCTTTAAACGTAACCCCTTTTTAGCGTTTTCCTGTAACAAAATCAGTCAAATTATGTATTTGTAGCTTTGAAGTTATCTGGATAGGTCGTCCCATACAAATGACAGCTGGCTACCTGACCTAGGGGATTTGACGTGAAACCAAGTTTTTACCATCTGACCTCTGCAACCCGAAGGCTAACCTGGTCCGAATCATAGGTTAAGTCACATTCAAATGTCATCTGAATTCAAATTTTATTTGAATGTGGGTTTCATCACGATGTTTTTCTTTCACCGTAAGAGCAGTTACCTGAAGGTCCAAATCCTCGTTATACAATCTCTCTCCTCTGCGGACCATCTCAAGCCACTTCTGCTGCGACTCAATCGCCAGGCTGACATGTTCTTTCGGTTTGTAAGATAGCTCTACGTCGAGATCTAGCTCAGGTTCAATCGACGGCGGTTTTCTTCTCACGATCATGGTTCACTTCGCTAGATATGTTTCTGTCTGAAACGATTACAAGCATCCTCATCAAATAAAAATAAAAATATTAAGCTTAAAATAAAAATACATACTTATACTAAAAATGTTAATAAAATAAAGGGTGTTAGAGACAGCGTCCCGAATACTGATAAGGTGCAAGCAGAACATGAAATTGAACAACTTTCCCCTAGGAGGAAATGTCAGGAAACATAAAAAGTTTTTTGGATTCCCATAGTAAATGCAGTCAGCTGATCGCAATTTTGCATGGAAGGTCGAAAATTTTTTGTCGTTCCCTGGCATTATGTTCCCAGGAAAAAGTTGTTCAGTTTCATGGTCAGCTTGCACCCTATCAGTATTCGGGACGCTGTCCCTTACACCCTGTATATACTTATCTTACTAATAATGTTAATCAATTTTACTAAGAAATACAGACTTATAATATTATTGCTGGTATAAAACTTTCAGAAATGATAATTGTGAGCTCTTTACTACTATTAATATTAACTCTATTAATAATGTGTTTGTTTTATACTACTTATATTCTAATAATAGCATATCTATTGTACTTGTCCTACATATATTTCAATAATGTTGCCTTAGTCTCGATCGGTGCAAAAGCACGCATGGGTACCACAGAATACCAGCTTTGTATAATAGCATAATATGCTGAGTGGGATACCTTTTTCAATGAACGACCAGTGCCTAGTATTTAAGTTACTAATGTTGTATTGCTTCATGTACTTTGAAATAAAGATTTCTATTCTATTACTATAATATTCACCCTACAGTCCACCGTTCTCCAGGTGGCATCGAAACACAGCTTACCTACGGAAGTTTAGGTAGATCTTCTTTTTTTCGTGTGAGACACCGAGTCGCCCAACGACCCGGTATACCAAGAGCACTTCACGGTAAATTTAGGTATATAGGTAGCTTATTTTAAATTAACATTACACCGACTTAATTTACATTTTATCAACAAAAAATTTATGTAAAAACAGTTAATTTAGAATTTAGATCAAATTATGATCAAAATTTAGAATTTAGCATTGTGTAGCAAAATCGTGGAAATTTTGATTTATTGTGATGAATGACATGAACTTGACAGAAGTGACATAATAGATGAAGAAGAGTTTGTGTAGTGAGTACTCACTGCTTGCTTGCATCCAACTTCTAAACATTTTCTTAAACAACATTTGCTCGAATAACATTTTCTCGAAAACTTTGGCGCTAAGGGGGCGCATAATGTGGACCACTGTTTTTCATGGAGAGGGTCTTTGTGACCGACCACCACCCCAACTACTAGATATTTTGGTGGATAATCCACTACAATAAAGTGATACACAATTTTTCTGGAAGGGGCTTCCTTAAAGAAAAAAAACGAGGTGCTAATGTGTGGACTGTTAATGCTGTGAGCGCAGTGTAATACCTATTATATCTCCTCTTGTAGGGTGGAGCTTGATATCCGAATATTGTTTTAGGTCATAGAGTTACTTATATATTTTTAATTACTTATAAATTGTTAAGCTGTCTCTGTAAAGGTAGAGATACAAGCGATGAAGCCGCCTTTGTTTACTTTTAGTTATAGTTTTTGTGCCGTTTTGTGTTCTAATATTGCCGTGTGATGCCGGCTTAGAATAGCATTGCCGTGTGATGCCGGCTTAGAATAGCATCATCCCATTTCTTTCCTGTGGGTGTCGTATGAGGCGACTAAGGGACTCGAGGGTTTCGTATATTACATATTTAGGCGACAGGCTGACATCCTGTCACTACAGTGATACACGACTTGTCTGTAGCGACCCTCAAACATTTTGTCAGACGTGGCGATAACGGCCGTAATTTTACGGTCGTTAACGCTCTGCCTACCCCGCCAGGGATATAGGCGTGATTTGTGTATGTGTATGTATGTGTTCTAATATTGTGTTTCTCGTAAGCAATAAAGAGTTTATCTATCTTTCTATCTATATTATAAGTCTATGGTTTTAGGTTTATGGTCTTTAGTCCTGGTTCTATTAAGTACCACCAATGATTATATTCATGCTTGGACCATTATTTCTGTCTCCAGTTTTTGAACGAAATATAAATGACGCTCTTTGACTTGGTGCCTACACATGAGAGGAAAAGAATTAACATGGATTTTAGGTCTTTATTTTACGAAAATAATAGAAATCTCAGATTAACTAAACAATTTTAATCCAGCTTCTCATATATTCATCTTTAACACATTCAGTTCTTTTCGTCCTTCTTCATAACACCTTGGAAGGCGCTAGTGGCTGCAGTGAAAGCACTAGCAATCTTCGGGCCATTTTCCGTTACCAGGTTTAAAACTTTATCAAACCTGAAACATAGAACATCCTTGATATAATATATCCATGAATGATCCAATGAAAAGTCTTAACCATATAAGGGACCATCACACAGTGAGAAAGTGCCAAAATTCCATAAATTAAACTCAGTGTGCAGCTTCCATTACCCTTATCTTTTAAAAACCTTATGATGATGGTGATGATGATGAGGTACTCTTATCCCTCATCAGAGGCATAGACTTCAAAGAAGAGATTTCCACTGCTGCCTATCCTGATCCACACATATAAATCATGAACACAGTATCAAAGTGTTTGCGCCAATCGCTATATAAACAACTTCCAAATATGCCCTGTCGGATCAGTTGGTACCCTCACAACACTCGACAAGGTGGGGGTAGCTACCCTTTTCCCTCTTTCATCGCCACTTGGTCAACTGGCCCCATCGTCCCTGACTCCTCCTGAATATGTTACTTAAACTTCAACTCTTCTAAACAAGAAGGAAGAAAAAGAATACTCACCCTTTCTCCGTATCGACCGCCATCTTGCCGACGGCCTCTTTGAAGTTCTCCAGAGTGACGTGGCCCTTTTCATTCGCAGATTCCAGCAACTTACGAGCCTTCTCCTCCGATCCCTTCGCTGAACTGATCATCTTTGCTGCAAATTGAATTAAATTCTTATAAAAAAGTATGTTATGGTTGTGCAGAGTCAGGTTAGTAATAGCATCAACACATTCCGCCATGAGAATTCCCTCCTTCTTCTTGTCAATGGCCGAATTAGATCTTGTCCTGTCAAAGCAACATTTGTACAATCTCTCCGCGTCACTGTGTCCGCGTCAGTCAATAAAAATACAAAATTGAAGGTTTATTGAGACTGTTGCGTTTTTCACCAATGACTATATGTACAGGGTGTAAAAAAATACAGGTATATCCCGCTCGCATAGATGCAATTCGACGAAAAGAAGATGTAGAATGTTTGTCGTTGATTTAAAATCTATAGGTAAAATTTAAAATGCTTACAATCCTTCATCCACTGAATAACGCTGTCCACTTTGACTTTGCCGTCTTCTTTCAGTTTTTCAAATGCGCTTTCAGCAACCGTACCTAGAAATCAAACTTGGATAAGTATTAAAAAAAAATAAGGAACATTTTTCCCATACTTAGAATCATCCTTAAATCAGTAAATTACCAAATTTCTAAATACACGATTTATTTGAAAACATTACAAAGTAACATTAAATCTATTAGAGCGGAGAAAGCTCGTTTCGAAGATACTCTTTGGGTCGCTGAGTCATCAGAATTAGTTGGTTGTATTCACAAAAAAGAACTAAAATCTACATACATATATCACGCCTTTACACCTTGCGGGTTAGACAGAGCGTTCACGACCCTATAAAATACGATCGCTATCGCCACGTCTGACAAATCCTTGAGGGCTTATTAAAAGAAATGGTGTATCACTATAGTGTCAGGTTCAGGTTCGCCTTACATTGTAATACACATGGAACCCTAAAATCCCTTAGTCACATTTCACAAAAATAGTCACACGGCATCTATCACTAAAATCTATCAATATAATATTGTTTCAGATTGTTAGGTAAATCGCAATTAGGGAAAACGTTATTCGGAGAACGTACACATGGACGCCTTATCTGGCATGCATGAATCAACCTCCAAGGGGGCTTTTCTATCTGTCTGTATTTGAGCTAGTTTATGATGTCATTCTAGACAGCGTTGCATTAGGTTGAAATTTTGACATTTGAATAGGGAATTCTCTTTTATTTCTTTTCAATTATTATTGTAGTCGCTGGATTGATGGCGCTGTACTTGATATGTTACCGCAGAAAACGGAACGTAATATTATTTTTTTGTTTCTTTGAAACTTGGACTGGGACTCATTTGGAACGAAAGTGTCAGTGCATGCCAGACTGTCAGTCAGTGTTGCAACGTTATTTTTTAATCTTTGGCTTAGGATAGGAATCTACACTGGAATCTGTTGTATAGTCTGTAAGTTTAGGTACTTATCTTTTTGTAAAACACACTTTGTATGAAAGTGACACTTAAGAAATGTCAGTTAAATACAAAGTTTGCTTACAAAAATATAAGTACCTAAACTTACAGACTATAGTAACATATTCAGTTCAACGCCATCTACCGAGTTCTTGGAATACTAGTTTATTTTTTAATTCTCAAAAAAAAATCCTCCTATTAAGTTAATATTCTTAAAAGAGACTTTAGTTTAGATGAATGAATCCACGAAAATTGGCTAGAAAATTTCCTATTTGTACCAATTTTACATGTACCTACCCACAGCTATACTGGAAGTAGGTCTAGATCTAGAGCTTACCAGTACTGGTGAGCTTCGCCAAATAGTTATCAACAGCGCCTTTAGTCTCTTTGGCTAGTTTCTCCATGCCTGTTTTGAACTGATCTATCTCAATGGAGCCTTTTATATTGCCGAAAGTTTTCTTAACAGTTTCCTCTGTGACGTTTTTTCCGTCCAAGATATTGGCTATAATAACAATAAGTAAGTATAAGTAAGATTGTTTTTTCAAGCAAAACAAAAGTAAGAAAAAACTGCACATTCAAAACTCAAACACATATTAACAGGAAAACTTAAACTAAAAATGCGCAAATGCGGCCTTATCGCTGAAAGCAATCTCTACTAGACAACCTTAAGTGCATTGAAGGATTTAAAAATCGTTCCAACAAAGTTATCGAGGACTTAGACCGAACCTAGGATCTTCAGTACGAAAGTCTAGGGGCCTGTCCTACAGCACCTACTACTGAGTCATCCAACGGCCCGATGAACCGCACTTCAACCACCTATGAAAGTTTGAATCCTGTCAGAAGTTGGCTGGCGAGATTGTTTCCAGATTGTTGCCAGTTTGGTTGGAGATTGTTCCAAATATAGCAACGTATTTACTTTGAATTACCAAAATCATTTATACACATACATACACAAATCACTCCTATATCCCTGGAGGGGTAGGCAGAGCGTTAACGGCCGTAAAATTACGGTCGTTATCACCACGTCTGACAAATGTTTGAGGGTCGTTTCAGATAAGTCGTGTATCACTATAGTGACAGGTTGTCAGCTTTTTGCCTAAAAGTTGTTCGTTTATAAGTCACAACTTACCATCCTTCATCCATTGAATGATTCCGTCCATATTATTCTTATTCTGTGATTTCAAAGTGTTAAATACGTCTTCCATAATATCACAAAATTATATTAAAAATTAAATTGTAAAATGTCGCAAAATTGGGTCATGCTTAGATTATTTTTATTTTGATGACATTAAAATTTTGAAAATCACGTAGGCTACGACATTTCTTTTTTTTTAGGAAAGGCGTTAAAAAATTATATAGGGTGTAAGAGACAGTGTAACGAAAACTTTGCAGGCGTGATCAGACCATGAAACTGAACAACTTTTTCTATGGCGGCTATGTTGAGAAACGAAAAAATTTTTTCGAGTTCCCATACAAAGTCACTCAGCTGATCGGGAATTTTGTATGGATGGTCGAAAAAATGTTCACGTTTACCAACATAGCCCCCATAGAAAAAGTTGTTCAGTTTCGTCATTGCACCGTCCCTTACACCCTGTATTTTAATAGGGAGTAGCGGCCAACTCAGCGGTTAATCGTTTTTCCGACATGCTTCATAGGAGATCAACTATTAGTCGAGGCCCTGAGCGTTTTAAAATTCATCTCCATTCGGACAAAAGCAGATAACGGAATTAAAAGTGGCGTGCCTCAGGGTAACCTCATTAGCACCTACTCTATTCAATATCTACACAAATGTACATTCGTGTACAGTCTCTGCGCATCACTTACTTCAATGAGACTGTTGCATTTTTAGCAATAATTAAATACCTATTACTTTTCTAGGTGCTTACTGAACGTGCATCATCATGTATAACCGGCATGTTGGTAACGATCACAAGAAAATCGAAACCTAAAAAACTGAATTTGCTATGTGAGACGATCACCAACTGTACCGCCACTACACTAACTAACACACGACGAAGCACAAAAGTATGTCAGATCCATACTAGAAATGTCAATCCGTAATAAAACCGCTCAACCGCTGTCAACACAGAGCTATCGCACTGTCGTCCGTCGAGTGCGGTTTCTAGTATGGATCTGACAGATCGCTGCGATTTTTGCGCTCCGCCTTGCGTCAAGTGTTCGTGTTGTACTTTTTACAATGTGTACTGACTAAAAAAGAGCCCTGTATACAACAAAACGACATTTTGCTTTTCCAAGATTTATTTGACTAGATAAAGATAAAGATAAAGTTATAGATAAAGATATTTATTTGCATTAAATGTAGTTTACATGGTGTTCATTCTTACATATAAAATATAAATAGTATCATACATTTAGATTATGGTCAATCACGCAAATTTTTAAAATCATTAAAGAAAATATTACAAAATAAACATGTCAATTTAATTTAATTAGAATTTAAATAGTCCTTGATAGAATAAAAACATTTTTCTAAAAGCCATCTTCGTAATGTCAACTTGGATCTAGTCATCATTAGGTTTTTCATATCTTCAGGTAAATGATTATATATTCTCACACTCATTGCGAAACTATTCTTACTCATCATTTCTGTCCTCATTCTTGGTAATACTAGTCTTTCAGGATACCTCGTGTTAAAAGTGGTAATTTGATGTTTCTTTTTGAATAAACCAGGAAAACTCTTTACAAACACACATACTTCGAATACTAGTAAAACGCAGGTTAGTTATGTAGTGCTCTGATTGTCTAGAAATTAAAAGTTATGCCTCCAGCATAATTAATACTTTCAGTATTAATGTTTTGTATCGTGTCCGGACTCTCCACCACCTGTTTCCAATAATCCCTGATCTCTTGAATAACCTCATCTCTTACTGCCTCGAACTTTTTCGCTATGGCATCTATTTCTTGGTCTGTATCGCGCGATAATATACCTGTTGATGTTTTAAAGTTTTTAGTAGGGTATCGTGTTAATATTATAAATGCGAACTCAGAACTTTATTTGTAATCATGGGTACAAGTATAGAATACAGATGACAGGTTGGTTGACGACCGATGTGGCGCAGTGGTAGTGCGACTGCCTTTGACGCAGAAGGTCCCGGGTTCGATTCTCGGTGGGTCACTCACAAAGTTGATATTTATCTCTTTGTGAATTTGTTCCCTGTCTGGTTAGGACAATGCGGGCTGAACTACCCGATTGTCCGTAAGTAAGATGGTTCCGTGTTTCGGATGGCACGTTAAGCCGTAGGTCCCGGTTGCTGTCTTTGATCACTTAGACGGCGGTCGTTACACAACCATGTCAGAAGCCTGCTACATGTAGAAGGCGGTTGAAAAATTCTGACACTAGGGTTCATCGGGTCGTTGGACGATTCGGTGTCCCACACGAAAAGAAGAAGAAGACAGGTTGGTTAAGTATAGTCCTCCATAATTTGCCGTTATAAGCATACAAATATTTTGTACTTAGAACTATTTAACAAAGTTTCTATATTTGTTTGTTACTCGTTCACGCAAAAACTGAAACGAAATTCGGCACACACACACACACACACACGCACACATAGAGGGTATCTTGGACACATGGCTTTCACTGTTAAACACTACATCACGGCAAGTCATAAGACGTGGGTTCGAATCCCATCAGTGGCGTGATTTTTTTTCACTTGTTTCGTTTTTATTAACTTTGTAACAAAAATATATATCAATATCTAGTGTTTGACTAAAACAGAAATATTACTATCTTGTGCAAATTTCTACAAAATAATAAACATTCTATAACTACTTTTAAGTATATTTTTGACGACCGATTTGGCGCAGTGATATTGCGACTGCCTTTGACGCAGAAGGTTCCGGGTTCGATTCTCGGTGGGTCACTCACGCTGATACCACTTTGTAGATTTGTTCCCAGTCTGGTTAGGACATTGCGGGACGTTTGTATGTACTAAAAAGTTAGTAACTTGTTTTTTGCGAGTGGGATACCGAGTCGTCCAAAGACCCGATGATTGAAAAAGTAGTTAGACTTACCAAAAAGCGTGACCATTTGAGCCAAAGTGAGTTTTTCTCTATTAGGAGCCAGCCGTTCATACGATATATTAAAGAAGTTTTCGGTTATAATCCTGCCATCTATGATGCGGCATTGTTTGAACCATTTCAGGATTAAGGAATAATCTGCATCTGAAAATAGAAAGAAACGTGCCCTCCTAAGCACGAAAACCATATTTTTGACGGAAAGTGTACGTATATAAATTAACTGCAAGGATTTTAAAGGGTGTACCAGTACCTATGAAACTTAACAAGTATCCCCAAGTAACATGAGTCCAAATACAGGGTGTTAGAGACGTGATCATGAAACTTAACAACATTTTCTATGGGGGCTATGTTGGGAAACGTAATTTTTTTACGAGCTTCCATACAAAGTCAGTCAGCTGATCGGGAATTTTGTATGGAAGGCCGAAATTTATTTTATGTTTACCAACCTAGCCCTTACAGAAAAAGTTGTTCAGTTTCATGGTCTGATCACGCCTGCAAAGTTTTCGTTACACCGTCTCTTACACCGTGTATATAAAAAAAAACTATTGGACAGCCAATACAAACTGAAAATATTCCTAATTGTTTTATTTACATCCTGTATGTATTTACAAAAATAGTTTTACCGACCTTCGTTTTCTACATATTTCCCGTCATTTTTGTGATTTTGTACCCGTGAAAGTCCTTTTAGGATTGTGTGAATTTCTTCCACATCTATAGTTGACATTGTTTTATATATTTTTTACTTTAGTTGGTTTATTTTAGTGAATAAATAAAGTTAAGGCAGTACAAAATTAATCAAGTAGGCTATGTTACCTCGTGGTTTTGGCGTTTTCATACAAACGTATTCTCCTGTTTTCTTCCCAAATAATGCCTCTAATTCTTTTTTACGAGTATTACATTAAGGCGTACTAAGGGCGTGCCTCTATTATTTTCTTTTTTCGATAAATAAATTACTATAAACACGATTTTTTAAAGCATCCCGAATTAGCAACATAATTGTTTGTCTCTCTATCAAAATATATGACATATTATGAGCGGGACGTCAACAATAATGCTGCCTTTTTGGGATCGTTTTTTTAAAAAATCGTTATACAGAAGAAAATATGCCCCATTTAATTATGTCCATATAAAACACAAAAGGTTGTTTTTTGGAAGAAAATAGTATTATGGCCTTAAGTCGGCCTAGTTTTATTAAAAATCGCTACTGAGCTTTTACATCATTCGCATGATAATTAATGGGTACGCACCCATTAAGAACTAAACGGACATATTAAGTTCCCATATTTTCTAGACATTGAAATGGAAGAAAATGGAAATAGTAGAAAATAAAATTCTGGTTACAATAGAAAATATATATTTTTTTATATTATTACAATATATTTTTAATTTTTATTATATTAATAGTGTAAGTCAGTACAATTCAATAGACATTAAACCATATTTGATATAAGAAAATTTCCTTCATTCAAAAACTCTTTAAAAACTATCCATGAATGTTTAGAACATTCATACAGTTCCTAAATTATGTTAAAATATAGGTTTATCTAAAAGATTAGAAAATAAAAACTTATTCTAAAAAATATATGCGTATGTACAAAACATTCTTTGGATTTTTTAAGCAATTTCCAAAGTAATTCAATTCTCCGTACGGAAGCGCTTAAAACAAATGTTTTTATTTTACTAGAATACTGGTAACATATTATAAATCAAAGTTACTCAACAAACATTGAAAACAATTTAAGACCATGCGTTCAAAATATAAATAAGGTGTAAAAATATAAGCTGCAAATATTTTAAGAGGTGAATCAGCTCGTGAAATTGAACAACTTTCCCCTAGGAACATAATTTTGCTATATCAGGTGGAGGCAAAAAATCTTCGAACCCCCTTTGCTGACTGCATTTACTATGGGAAGTCAAAAATTATTGACGTTTCCTGAAGTGTTTTTTACGGGAAGTTGTTCAGTTTCATGGTCTGATTGCACTCTATCAATATTTGACAACCTGACCCTTACACCCTGTATGTAAAATCAAATTAACGTATTAATAAACCGCACTCAACTCTGAGATCGATCTTGAGTGCGACTTTGAGATACTGCTAGTATTGACTGACATTTGTCAAAATCGCTCTTGAGATTGATCTCAGAATTGAGTGCGGTTTATAAATACAAGGCTTAGATATTTTCTTACAGTTTGAGCATAAAAATTGAGACATGGATACACTTTTGTTATACGTAATGGAATTTTAGAGCATTCACCCTATGGAGGTGTTAAAACCTGCGAATCGAAAAAAAAAATTGGGTGCTCCATACATTTTTGCCGAGTAGGTATGAATTTTTCTATGGAACACCCAATTTTTTTTGTCATTTCGCATGTGGCCCCATAATAAAAGTTGTTCAGAATCATGAGCAGACTCACCCTACAAAGTTTGCGTACTGACTAAAAAATAACCCTGTATAAGGTGCCAATTGCCGTGTGATGCCGGCTTAGAATAGCATCACCCCACATCCTTCCCGCGGGTGTCGTAAGAGGCGACTAAGGGACTCGAGAGTGTTGGTGTATTACAATTTTTAGGCGACAGGCTGACAACCTGTCACTATAGTGATAACAACCTTAGAAAACAATCCTCTAAAATGTCAGACGTGGCGATAGTGGCCGTATTCTTACGGCCGTTAACGCTCTGCCTACCCCGCAAGGGATAAAGGCGTGTTATATGTATGTAGTATGTATAAGGTGCCAAATGGGCAGTGAATTCTGTCAAGGGGTAAGCTCGGCTTTGCCATCTCTATAGGGTGTCATTATCACCCTTGTAAAACTGGACAACATTCCAATGGAAGATCAAAGAAAACTTTCATACAACTTTTCTCTACGTTGTCCGAAATGACTACTATACCGGGTGTAAAAAAATTCGCTGCAAATATTTTAAGGGGTGAACCAGCCCATTACTATTCGACCAAGTCAATTTCTATGCGAGGTTCAAATTTATATTTCAGATTTCGACCTATGTTTCTTGGGGAAAGTTGTACAGTTTCATGGGCTCATCCGCACCTTAAAATATGTGCAGCTAATATTTTTACACCTTATATTTAATTCGTTTATATACATATTACGTACGTATTTATCATATTTAAGCACCACATTTAATATATTTGTACACGAAAATTACAAAAACAGGTATAAAACGGTAACGCTAACGTATTTTATGGCAAAAACACTATATTTCTGTAGCTAAATAACTAAATCAGGTATTTAGGAAAATGACCACAAGTTGAATGACACTTTTATTTTGTTTTTACTGTTGGACTTATTATTTTAATTAAAAAGTGTGATGTTTTTAGCGATCAGTAAATGCCTTGAGGGAAAGATTTCTCAAAAATGCAACATTTTCATACATTTTAAAGCATTTATAAGCATTTTCATACAAATTCAATCATTCTTTGTATCACATATTTTATGTTACCTTTTCCACACTCTTTATAATATGAGTTGAACTTATTACAAAGACTTGGATATCATTTTGATAATAATTAAGTGTTGCCAAATATCACCTGTAAAAAAACACATTGTTTTTTATTTAACATTTATACAAAAAAAAGGGAAAAAACCATAGTTTTTACATCTTTCTTTAAGACATAAACTTTTTCCAAACTAGCAACACTATGAGCCTCAATGCACGATAAACTAAGTCACTGTCAAACTCCAAACTAAACCAATCACTTACTAAATTATGACGCGAGCTAAAGTCCAAAATCAGTCGTTTTGTGATCTACCCGTTTATGCTAGGGTAATATCGCGACCTACCCGTATATGCTGGAGTTAAATCGCGATTTACTTATTTATGCTGCGGTAATATTGCGATCTACCTGTTTATGCTGCGGTCATATCACGATCTACCCGTTTATGCTGCGGTCATATCGCGATCTACCCGTTTATGCTGGGGTAATCTACCCGTTTGAGATGCAGTCACATCGCGATTTCCTTATTTATGCTGCGGTATTTACAGATAATTATATCAGTTTATGCCGCTTCACATTCACATTTCTACCCGTTTATGCTCAAGATACATCGCGATCTACCCGTTTATGATGGAGTCACATCGCGATTTACTTTTGCTGCGGTATTACAAGATCTATCCGTTTATGCCACTTCACATTAACATTTATCTAATCGTTTATGCTTGAGTTACATCGCGATTTACTCATTTATGCTGAGGTATTTCAAGACCTATTCGTTAATGCTGCTTCACGTTCACATTTATCTACACGTTTATACTGGATAATATCGCGATCTACCCGTTTATGCTGGAGTCACATCGCGATTTCCTTATTTATGCTGCGGTATTTACAGATAATTATATCAGTTTATGCCGCTTCACATTAACATTTATCTACCCATTTATGCTGGAGTCACATCGCGATTTACTTATTTATGCTGCGGTTTTTCAAGATCTACCCGTTTATGCTGGATAATATCGCGATCTACCCGTTTATGCTGGAGTCCTCCTTGTTCGGTCGCTTGGGAATGAAAGAGACAGTCATCAGGTCGTCCTCTTCTTGCAGCAAGCAACCATCACTGGATTTGGTTCGGTTGAATAACCTGGTAGAAAAAGAATAATTACATTATTTTTTTACTCGGTTCATTTATAAAGTATGTAAAAATACGGCTGCAAATATTTTAAGGGACCAACCTATGAAACTGAGCAAGTTTCTCCAAGGAACATAGGTTGAGATATGAAAAAAAAATTTGGACCTCCCATACAAAATTAGCGACCGACCAAGTCAATTTGTATAGTAGGTCCAAAAAATTTTCCCATGTCTCGATCTATGTTTCTTGGGGAAAGATGTTTAGTTTCATGGGCTGATTCACCCCTTGAAATATTTACAGCTAATATTTTTACACCTTATAGATTTAGAAACGAAAATGAAAATAGGTAACAAAGTGAAACAAACAAACAAATTATTATGTTGTAATGGCAGTTCACGATTATGGCAAAAATCATTCCGCAACCACATAAAATCCATATTATCTTTCCGCCCCATTTTAACTAAGTATAAGGTTCGTATTTCTAAATCGCTCTCAACTTTGAGATCGATCTTAAGAGCGACTTTGACAAATGTCAGTCAATACTAACAGCATCTCAAAGTCGCACTCAAGATCGATCTCAATATTGAGTGCGGTTTATTAATACGGGCCTTAGAGACGATTCTTCTACAACAGCCGTCAAATATTTATTTGTCATAGTTTATAAAATATAGCTTGATATCTGTGACGTTTGAGTTCCATACTAAAAGAGAAGTAAATAAAGGAAAATGGACCTTATGTCGTAACATTTGCCCAAAACTGACAGACATCACAGGTATCTAGCGAAGTTATATAAAATATAGATGCATATGGCTGTTTTTACGGCAGTTAACGCTCTGCCTACTCTACAAGGGATATAGGCGTGATGTGTGTATGTATGCATAAATATTAAATATCAACTGTTTAAATTTTTAACTGCTAGATCCAGACGCAAAGGTTCCGGGTTCGATTCTCGGTGGGCCATTCACAAAGCTAATATTTATCACTTTGTTACAGTCTGGTTAGGACATTGCAGGCTGAACCACCTGATTGTCCGTCCATAAGAAAGATGGTTCTGTATTTCTGACGACACATTAAGCTGTTGGTCAGGAGCCTGCTATTTGTAGAAAGCGGTTGAAAAACTTTTGACGCCAGGGTTCGTTGGGTCGTTCGAAGATTCGATGTCTCACACGAAGAGAGAGAGAGAGAGTGATCTAAGAAGATCTGTCACTGAAAACTGACCTCAATTCTGTTATTTCCGGAGTACCTACCATATCCCTTATAATCAAAATTGATTTCCCAACACCATCGATATGAAGTTATCTACACACTGGATAGGTCGTCCCATACCAATGACTAGGCTAGTTTTGCAGCTCTAATTGAAGCGCCACCTATGAGAGTACCGCGTACTTTTGTATTTGCTTTCCTTGACTGCCAGAACCAAAATGGCGATTTTCAATGAGTGCCACCGATATTGTAGCAACAAACAGTCCACAGCTAATTTCAGGTCAGTGCCCAACACACAATAAATAAATAAAATTATAAAAGCGCACGCAAACACTCACACACACACACAAAACTAATTATATTCAAACTACACACCACTGCTACACCTTAAGTAGCGACGTTTCCCACGTATCGCTGTTACTTCTGTGCAAAAATCAATAAATAATAATAAAAATAAAATAATAAAGATAAAATATAGGTGCTTGGTGAGTTAATTCTTGCGTGATTTTAGCTGTGCTAATGTGAAGTTTAGTTTTGGTATTTATACAGGGTTTTAGGAAAACTGAGTTCTTTTCAAGGGATGAATTAGCAAGGGATAAAGGCGTGATATATGTATATATGTATGAATTAGCTCATTAAACTGAACAACTTGCCCCAAGGAACATAGGTCGAAATATAAAAAAATGTTTTGGACCTCACGTACAAACTGACTCAGTTAGGTACATTTTGTGTGGGAAAGTCCAATTTTTTTTCATATTTCGACCTATGTTCCCTACGGAAAGTTGTTCAGGTTCATGGGCCAATTCATCCCGTCGGTGGCGTGAATTTTTTCCACTTCCACTAACTTTGTAACTAAAAGTTAATATCCATATCTAGTGTTTGATTAAAACGCCAAGTGTTAAAAAAAAATACTTACTGGTAGACAATTTCTACAAAATAGTAAACATTGAAGATAAGAAAACCCTAAAACTATAATATAAATGCAGCATTTTATAGTATAACCCGTTTATTTAAAGAGAGAAAACCGAAATGTCTACATTATTATTGATTGACATCCTGCTAGTTCATATTAAGTCATGTAAAAATATTGGCTATCAATATTTCAAAGGGCGAATTAGTTCATGAAAGTGAACAACTTTCCCCAAGGATTAACATTTTTTTGTTACTAATTTAATACAAATGAAACAAGTGGAAAAAAAAAACACTCCACCGATGAGATTCGAACCCACGTCTTTAGACTTTCCGGGTCAAACATGTTAACCGCTACGCCACGGTTGGCTCTGTCCATGGCGGCGAAATTGTGATCCACTTGATCACCCCTTGAAATATTTGCAGTTGATTTTTTTACATTACATAAAACAATTTTCATACAAATGGGAGAACTATTTACTGCCAACTATATATTGCTATCTACCATTTCAAGACAAGATGTATTTTTTTTTTACGAATGAGTCTTTTTGAAGAAACGAATGCGAAATATAGCGTTCTACGCCGCCAGACTTTACCCAATTAGTTGTCAAATTTTGACAGTAATTAGAACAGGACAGCGCCATCTTTCGGATTCGTTTCAACAAAAAACACTGTTTTTTTCGAGCTTACTAGTCAGCCCAGATACTACTAGATGTCGCTAAGATCGTCGCTTTGGGACGAGCATCAAGATATTGAGAAATTGACGAGAGCCGACCGGTGCGTCGATAGGTCAGTGGCAGGGCCTGTAACCCACGGGTTCGATTCCCGGTCGACGCTTGTCAATTTTTAAATTTCTTATTATCAATTATAAGCCGTTACTAACTACTACTATTTCTACAGTCAGAACAGTCCACTGCTGGACATGGACCTCCCCCAATACCCCCCAAATCTGGAGGAGGCCCATCAGTGGGCAAATTCACAAATATTTTCATTTATAAGGCGTTACTTGGTGTGCCGTGTGATGCCGGCGTAGAATAGCATTACCCCACATCCTTCCTGCGGGTGTCGTAAGAGGCGGCAGAGGGACTTGAGGGTTTCAGGTGTTTTACAACTTTTAGGCGACAGGCTGACAACCTGTCACTACAGTGATACATACATTTTCTGAACCAACCTTGGAAAACAATCCTCAAAAATGTCAGACGTGGCGATAGCGGCCGTATTCTTACGGCCGTTAACGCTCTGCCTGCCCCGCAAGGGATAAAGGCGTGATATATGTATGTATGATATTATCATCTTATTCATACACTTTGTGGATTCGCTCCTTTGCAAAATGTCGTAATAAGACGATCCACCTACAGCCGCTAGATGGCGCTAGTAGTTTTCTGAAACGCGGTAACGAAATGTTTTGTAGTGGTATATATATACATATGTACTTACTTGGTGATATTAGCTTGCGTGGCGCCGGGGCTGGCAAGCGGGCGAGTGGCGGTCACGGTGTCCGGTTCCGCGTCTTCTAGAGCTAAATGCTCTGTCGACCTTTCTAGCTGTTCCGCTGTTGGCTTTTTGAACCTAATGTTGAAATGAAAAGACTTGTAGGAAAGAGTTTAATAAAAAAAGTAATACATTTAGATAACAATAAAGTATTGCTGCGTGATGCCGGCTTTTAATAGCATCACTCTTTTTTTTTTCTGTGAGTGTCGATTAGAGACTCGAGTATTACCTGTGTAACTGTGTATTACAATTTTAAGCGACAGGCTAAAAACCTGTCACTATAGTGATACACGATTTTTCTAAAACGACCACATGTGGCGATAGTGACTGTTATTTTACTCCGCAAGGAAGAAAGACGTCATATATGTATGTATGTGCTTTCTATAATATAAAATGGCGTTTATAATTTTTGACTTGATTTGACTTGAAAATTTTGTTTGAGACTCTTCAAGTTATTTTGTCATGTTAATCAATAGACATAACAGTCCACTACTGGACAGTGGACATGAACATCGCATTAACCCTTGGCTTGAGTTGAGGTTGTCTGTCGTACACATCACGCTTGATGGGATGGCGAGCGCAGTTCAAATGGGTGTTTTTACATAGAACGCTGCTGATAAATTTAGGAATGTGATTTATGTATTCGCTTTTTATGACACCCGGGAATAGATAAGGAGTAATTTTACTAAAAGTTGGCAACATAACCCAAAACCTCTACTAAAGGGGTACTCACGTTTTGAGCAGTAAACTTGAGCAGACGACGGAGACTGAACTCATCGCCATCGCGGCCGACGCCATCCACGGCTGAAAACATAGTCACCTTGGAAACATGTTTGTGTTGGGTTATGATATGTTTGCGATGGGGTTTGATATGTTTTTTGTTGGGGTTTGATATGTTTGTGTTGGGTATGATATGTTTGTGTTGGGTATGATATGTTTGTGATGAATTTTGATATGTTTGTAATGGGTTTTGATACGTTTGTGTTGGGTTTGATGTTTGTTTTGGGTTTGGATATGTTTGTGTTGGGTTTTAATATGTTTTTGTTGGGTTTTCATATGTTTGTAAAGGGTTTTGATATGTTTGTGTTAGGGTTTGATGGTATTTGATATGTTTGTAGTGGTATTTGATATATTTATGTTAGGGTTTGATATGTTTGTGATGAGCTTTATATGTTTGAGTTGGGTTTTGATAATGTTTATGATGAGGTTTGATGCATTGCCGCTATTTCATATGTTTTTAATAAGGTTTTCTGTAATACAGTTGGAAGAACTTGTTATCATTTTATTGTAATTTTGACTGATTTACTTTCACTGGGTTTAAATGTTTGTGTTTTGACATATTTACCTGTAGTTGCAGCCCATACGCGGCGAAAGCTCCGCTGGCTAATGGTATTCCTAGTAGATTATAGACGGATGCGAATAAGAAGTTCAATCTGACACGACGCACGGTCGCGCGCGATAGTTCTACGCACGCCACTACGTCTAATAGGTCGTTCTGTAAGGAAAAATAGCAGTTAAGTATATAACGTGTTAAAATATAAGCTGCAAATATTTTAAGGAGTGAATCAGCCCATGAAACTTAAAAGCTTTCCTCAAGAAACAAGATTTTTTTTTTTAGATCTCCCATACAAATTGACTTTGTTGGTTGGTAACTTTGTATAGGAGGTCCAAAATGGTTTACATATTTCTAAACTATAACTTTTATCCAGATAGACTAAACTGACAGCCAAGAATGGCCTTTTTTTTTTATTTTGCAAGCATTATTCTAATGTTGTGGTTTGACTCATTCATTTTATTCATTGAACTGTTGGGAGATGATTCCTCGATGTAGTTATTTTTGCAAATAAATATGCATAATAAATACATTCCCTTCTCCGCCAGATTTTAAAAAATGGGTAGGTAGGTCAAATAGACGACTGTAACATTAACCCATATGGTAAACAAACTTTACAACTTACTTCGCTGCTGTGGTGATTGTAATCCTCTGACGATAACAACAAAAACGTATTGTTGTCTGGTCAGACAGGAAATAAATGTGAAGTTAGTTTGTATCAAACAAAGTAGTATGTTTGTCTTTTAGGCCTATTTATTAACGCAAATTTAAATTAACTAAAATATTTTCAAAAATATTCAATGACTGTCTTTGAATCATATAGCTTGATCATTCGGGGTACAACACTATATTTTTTTACTTCTAAATACAATAACGTGGCAACCCACCAAATGTCAATTTAGTCTATCTGGATAAAAATTATAGTTTATCTATGTTCTTTGGGGAAAGTTGTTCAGTTTCATGGGCTGGTTCACCCTTTGAAAGGAAGTTAGTAACACCCTGTAGAATCAAATTAAATTGTATCTTACCCTCATAAGAACAATATCAGCGGCTTCAACAGCCACGTCGGTACCGCTGGCGATGGCGATCCCCACATCCGCTCGGGCTAGCGCTGGGGAGTCATTTACTCCGTCACCAACCTATACAAATAAGAGAAAACGGTTTAAACATTTTATTAACATTATTATTTATCAAACAATCTTACAGAATAACTAGTATTTATCTAACAATTGCCGCTTAACAAAAGTTGTTTGCCGCGGCACGAAAAATGTCTTACAGGTAAATCTTGAGGTCTGCTAGAAGAGATTTCTTTTTAGAAATAAGCTGACCTGTTGTCTATTGTTTCGGACCAGTTCGGATCATACGCTTTATACTATTGTCCAATAATACGGACTTCATTCATAACTTTTCAAAATATTCAAATATCGAATTAATAAACTAAAAAGTCATATAAAAGTAAGTGTTTTGACGCCATGCAATATATATATTTTTTTATCAATACTTTCCACTCTGACGTATTAACATAACAAAAAAAATATATATTTTTAAAAAAAAACATTAACAACTGCAACGTACCATAGCAACTTTCTGTCCCTGTTCCTGTAGTTCCTGTATTTTGGCCACTTTGTGTGAGGGCAGCACCTCCGCGTACACTTTACTGATGCCAACCTAAAACAGAATAAACAGATTAGATTATTATATTCAGATTATCAAGAAATAAAGTTTATTTTTTACACCGGTGATAAAAACCATTCGCTCTTTCTTTAATTATTTTCAAACATTGCTAAGTTCGATTGCCCGCTATATCAAATATTTTATTTACTTTCTAGCTTTTGCCCGCGACTTCGTTCGCGTGGACTTCAGGTTCGTCCCGTCTTCGTATAAGCTATAGCCTATGTGTTATTCTGATGTATAAGCTATATTGTGGTAAAGTTTCATTCAAATCCATTCAGTAGTTTTTACGTGAAAGAGTAACAAACATCCATACATCCATACTTACAAACTTTCGCCTTTATAATAGTAGTAGGATTTAGTTGCGATACGGTGGCTGCAAAAACGGACGAAAAACCGTCATTTTTGGCACGGTCAGGCAACTTTGATCAAGATGATCTGTCAAAGCCAAAAGGACTAGTATCCAGTCTAGAAAAACTTACAAAAAATATCTGTCAAATCACTATCTCGACTTTGCAAGCAGACTATAGCTTACCTGTTGAGCAATAGCATGCGCCGTTCGTCTATCAGTGAGTAGATACACACACCCAGTATAGCTAGTCTAATTTACCTATTTAATCTAGATTTCTTGTTTAATCTAGCTCAATCTAGCTTTCTTGTTTAATATATCTTCCCTGTATAATTTAGCTTCCCTGTATAATCTAGCTTCCCTGTACTAGATTTCTTGTTTAATCTAGCTCAATCTAGCTTTCTTGTTTAATATATCTTCCCTGTATAATTTAGCTTCCCTGTATAATCTAGCTTCCCTGTACTAGATTTCTTGTTTAATCTAGCTCAATCTAGCTTCCTTGTTTAATATATCTTCCCTGTATAATTTAGCTTCCCTGTATAATCTAGCTTACTTATTTAATATATCTTCCCTGTATAATGTAGCTTCCCTGTACAATCTATCTTCCCTGTATAATCTAGCTTCCCTGTATAATCCAGCTTACCTGTTGAGCAATAGCATGCGCCGTTCGTCTATTATCGCCAGTAAGCAGACACACGCTGATGCCCTTAGACCTCAACGCTAGTACGGCCAGTCTAGCTTCGGGTTTGACCGTGTCTGCCACGCCCACCGCGCATACTAGACGATCTGTAACAATAAGGATCTTTTTAGATAGCATTCTCCTTGCCTTATCCCGTTCTCTGTCGGGGTCGGCTACCTAGCCTAGAGGATTTGACGTAAAACCAAGTTTTTACACAGAGCTACTGCCATCTGACCTCTCTGAGCCGAAGGCTAACCTGGTCCGAATCCTAGGTTAAGTCACATTCAAATATTATCTGAATTCTAATTTTATTTGAATGTTGGTTTCATCACGATGTTTTTCCTTCACCGTAAGAACAGTCGGTAAATGTACGTGAGTGAGCACACATTGGTACATGGCGGGGTTCGAATAAGGATCGTTTTAGACATAATAAGTATTAAACCTTATCTATAGCGGATTGGCGAGCGCAGTGCAAGATATTGCAGACACCGGGAACGCTGCTGGCGGTTCCATGGATTCATGCCTCAGTCGCCATTTACGACACCTACGGGTTGAAATGGGGTGATGCTATTCTATGTCAGCTTTTCACTTATTATTAAAAGAAGTCACACATAGTTTGAACAGAGTTTTCAAAGTTGTCACTTATGGAAATTAGAAGTCACTTACCGCCATAAAAAGGCTTTTTAATCTAAAAAGTCACAAAATAGTCCTTAGCAGTTATTTATGACTAAAGGTAACTTCATTGAATTTTAAGTCAATTACTGCCAAGCCAATAGAAGTTGTTTATTGAAAAATAGAAGTAATTGAATTAAAATATAACCCACTTATCGTCAATTGAAATCACTTACTGTGAATAGAAGTCACTTAAAGAGAATATAAACTCACTTACCATAATAATATCACAGTATGCCCACTGGCCTGGTCGGCTCGCAAGGCGCGGGCGACGCCGGGGGACACCATTATACCATTGTGAGCCATCCATTCACTTATATGCCATTTATTCACAATAAAAGTCACTTAATTCAAATATGACTCATCTATTGTCAATTGGAGTCACTTATTCTCAATACAGGTCACTTAAAGTGAATATAAACTCACTTACCATCAATAGCAGCTAATATCACAGTATGCCCACTGGCCTGGTCCGCTCTTAAGGCGCGGGCGACGCCGGGGGGCACTATTATACCATTGCGAGCCATCCATTCGCTGTTTCCTATCACTACTATGCGTTCCGATTCGACATCCTGAAAAGAACATAATTTTTTAGTTAGAAAATAATAAACTTCATATCGTAACGATACATAATCATTATTCTTTTGACTGTCCCAATGGCGTAGCGGATAGTATGCCTGCCTTCTACGCCGAGGGTCGTGGGTTCGATCCCCACCGGACAAAAATATTTGTTAAGTCAATTTCCAAATATTTGTGTTGAGCCTGGGTGTTTTCTAAGTATGATATGTATGTTTTTTACAAAAAAAAGTATGTATGTATTAGTATCAGCTATCTAGTTCCCATAGTACAAGCTTTGCTTAGTTTGGGGCTAGATAGCGCTGTGTGAATTGTCCAGGATATTTATTTATTATTTATTTATTCTGTCTCTCTTCCTCTTTTCGTTTGGGACACTGAGTCATCCAACGACCCGATGAGCCGTAGTGTCAGAGTGGTTGATATCATGTAAAAGAAACTTAAACTAACGTATAGTCAGGCTACTTTTATAAGTCTTATATTAACAGCCGTCAAATCCTTGGTTATGGTATAAACCTATTACAGAAGGAATACTCTTTTTTTATGACTTCTCATAAAAAAATAGACTTGACAGCTGTCACAACGGACTTAGCTTTAGGAATGATGACCCATTTTCATTTGTCGATATACCTTCTAATAGTATTTAAATGACAGCTGTCATAATAGGACTCAAATAGTGGCCAGACTGTACATAAGCTATGACTTACGTTAGTCTCAGCGTCAGGGCCGATCAAGGTTTGCAGCCTGGCCGCCGCATGGGCCGAACTAAGGGCCACGTCGCCGCCCCCCGCTACCACTTCCACCGGGACGCCTTCTAGGAAGAACGTTGAGCCAGGGCCGGCGCTGTAAGAGGAAGGAAACTTGAGAAACATAGAGAAATTCATACAAAATTTGAAAAAAAAAAATTTATAAAGAATGTGATATTGACACAGATGTATATGAAATTTAATTTTTTTTTTGTTTTCATCGTTTTTCTTCATACTTTAAATCGTGTGTCCACGTAATCTCGTAACACTGCGCAAGTGGCATTGTAGTAGATTAGTTTGATGATAGATGGCGCTGTTAGTTTTTAAAACGCGGTGTCGCCTTTTTCACGGAGTAACTATAGAAATTCGGTGGTTAGGCTGTTGGATCGCAATAAGCTACACAGACGCCACAACATGCTTTTCAATGCACGATTAAAAGTAGATAAATAAGTAATATTAATAAAGGTAACCTAGATGACTAATAGCGTTTGTGAGGTTGTCATTCTGTTGTTTCTCTCTGATAGTGGTTAGCACTCGCTAGATGACGACCGATGTGGCGCAGTGGTAGTGCGACTGCCTTTGACGCAGACGGTCCCGGGTTCGATTCTCGGTGGGTCACTCACAAAGTTGATATTTATCACTTTGTGAATTTGTTCCCAGTCTGGTTAGGACATTGTGGGCTGAACCACCCGATTTTCCGTAAGTAAGATGGTTCCGTGTTTCGGATGGCACGTTAAGCCGTAGGTCCCGGTTGCTGTCTATGATCACTTAGACGGCGGTCGTTGCACAACCATGTCAGAAGCCTGCTACTTGTAGAAGGCGGTTGAAAAATTCTGACACTAGGGTTCATCGGGTCGTTGGACGACTCGGTGTCCCACACGAAAAAGAAAGAAGAAGAACTCGCTAGATGGCGCTGTTAGTTTGTAAAACGCGGTAGCGAGTTGTTCACGGAGAAAGTATATAGTCTGTTGAGGCAAATTGATCAGTTGAGAAAATGATCTGTTGGATCGATATACTAAATTAGGAAATAAACTAGACGCCGTAACGTGCTTTTCAAGACACGATAAAAAGTAAGTAGATAAATACTTAATATTAATAAAGTTAATAGCCTAGCTTGATTAATAGCGTTTATATAAGTCTGTAATATTGACCTACCTGGCTTGGTTTATAGCGTTTGTGAGGTTGTCATTCTGTTGTTGAGTTTTTCCTCTGATGGTGGCCCGCAACCCGCATCCGGGCGCGGCGGTGAACCGGACGCATCGGATGTTGGTTGTCACTTCCGCCGGGTTGGTACTGGCTGATCCGCTCAGCACTGCCGCGCACCATTTTACTATGGCTGTAAGAGAAATGTTAGGTTATAGATAAAAAATATAGAAATTGTTGAGAAAGGATGATATATGATGCTATGGGAAATTTTTATTCTGTTCGTTTAGGTCCGAATGACGGAAAAGCTCAGCAGTGATAAATAGGGGTTTTTCTCAATGTGCCCTAAACTTTAAAAAACAGACTTATTGTAGTGCATTGAACTTGGCAGATGACGCATCAGAATCAGTCTAGTTATTTAGATTATGTTTGCTTCAGAAGGGGTTGGAAGGCTAAAGTGTAAGGCTAGAGTGGCAGTTACCTGATGCTGCAGGGTGTTCAGAATTCAGCTCAGCAGTCAGCATACAAGCCAGGGTGTCAGCAAGTGATGCCGTTTCTCCGGTTAGAAGCGACACTATTAGGTTAGATGGGATTGGAAAGTACTAGAATGGCTTACCTGATGCTACAGGGTGTTCAGAATTCAACTCGGCAGTCAGCATACAAGCTAACGTGTCAGCAAGTGATGCTGTTTCTCCGGTTAAAAGTGACACCTTGGCGACGGAGGTGCAGCCGCGGGTGATCGTGCCAGTCTTGTCGAATATCACTGTTTTCACCTGGGGAAAGTATAATGAAGATTAGTGTAAAAAGAATATGGGAGTCTCTAACTAGTAATCTACTGAATGTTAAGATAAATGTAAAAAAATCTATTACAAAAAAAGGCAGGGTATTTAACAGATTGAATATTAAAGTATAGTTTTACAAATCATGTTTTTAGAAAGAAGAACATAATATAGTCTTCCTATTATACGAGGTATAAGAATATTTGGACCTCCCATACAAAAGGTACCAGCCGCTATAGTCAATTTGCATGGGGGTCCAAAAATGTTTTCTTTTTTGACCTATGTTTCTTGGGGAAAGTTGGTCAGTTTCATGGGCCGATCCACCTCTTAAAATATTTGCAGCAAATATTTTTACACCTATAGGTTTAAGAATCACAAATTAAGCGGTGACATCTCTCATTCATTTCGTCATCGCAAAAGTGAAAGGAGTACTAACTGAGATTTTGTTCAGCAATATATATATAAAATTGAATTGAAGCCATTTCAAGTCAAAATGTTAATTTTAATAGCACGAAAGAATTCAATTTCGTAGGGCTTGAAGAAAAATATATATACGTATATTACTAGTACTAGTACCTTATGTGCGTTTTCCAAAGGCTCCGCCCCTTTCACCAGCAATCCCAAGCTGGCGCCGCGACCCGTCGCCACCATCACCGCCGTCGGTGTGGCGAGGCCTAAGATAATAAATAATACATGAATGAAAATCATGCACTCATCATTCTCCTTGCTTTATCCCGTTCTCTCTTGGTGTCGGCTACCTAACCTAGGGGATTTGACGTGGAACCAAGTTTTACACAGAGCGACTGCCATCTGACCTCTGCAACCCGAAGGCTAGCCTGGCCACACTATGAGGGAAAAAAGCCTACAAGATAAACATAAGAATAGATACATAGATATTACAAAAATTTTAAAACTTACAAAGTACGTTAATAACCTGTGAAGTTTTTGAAGTTTAGAGCATGTTAAAAAAATCATCACGATAATAACCTACATCTAAGAAAATTACATAAATACTTAATTTTTTTTTTAATATTGTTTTACCACTTACCTAAAGCACATGGGCAGGCTATGGCAAGTACAGACAGCGCAAAATGGAATGCGTTTTGAACAATCAGCTCCCAGCGAGTGAAGTCTTGTGATAAGTACATGTCCTGTGGAAGTCAAAATTAATTCATTACTTCATTTGACTGAATACCGAATGCCGACCGATGTGGCGCAGTGGTAGTGCGACTGCCTTTGACACAGAAGGTTCCGGGGTCGATTCTCGGTGGATCACCCACAAAGTTTATATTTCTGGGGGCACGGCAGTGCCCCCGCCAAGTCGAGCTAGAAAGCGGCACAGCCGTACCATCCTTTTCTCGAAGCGGTTCAGGCCATTTTCAACACCTTATAACTTTCTTGTGGATAAAACAAAAGACTTGAAACTTCAGGAATCAATCAAAAGCCCTGTAGATACGGTATATTTCAAATTTCGTTCACTTTGAACCAGTGGTTTAGGAATTATAGCTAGTCAAAGTTCTTAATTTTGTCACTGACTCACTCACTGACCGATCATCAAAATTCTAAGGCACTTCTAGCAGACATAGAGACTTCTAATTTAGAATATAATTTGGGTTTAGTGTATGAATCAAGGAAAAACTTAAAAATCTAGCAATTTCAATGCAGTTTTCTAGATAAACCGATAGCATAAATAACTTTGTAATTCCATAGAAATGTACTGTTTACCAAGTTATATTTTGCTGTCGCTCCTAAAATACTTTGTTTTGGTCCAGCAAAATAATCACAGATGTTGCTGTTAGTTTCTAAAACACGCTATCGTTTTGTTTTCGGGAAAAATATAAGGTGTCGACCGAAATTAATGTCACGGTACCTTTCGCCACCTCTCACTGGTAAGTAAGTGCTAATGGTAAGGAACTCGGTGAAAAATCGTCTAACCTGCTAGATTAGACTATAGTTAAGTATTAAAGCGCAAGAATGCGCAATTTGTGAATACAATAGACTAAGAAGCATTTACCGTCCAGACTTGACAAAAATCATTACTACAAGGATTCCGAGAAAACCACATAAAGATAGAGAGTGGGCTATGAGAAAAACCGTGGCTGAGGCTCAAGAAATAGAGCCGCAAAAGAAAAAAAGGAAGACTACCTACAAAAAGAAATGAGATCCCCTCAAAAACATTAATATATAAAAAAAATCCAAGTCTCGCTACTGAGCTGTTAAACCGTAAAAAGGTATGAGATCCATTTGAAACCAAGTCGGCTAACGATTTGTTCATTCCCCACTTAAGAGATCTATCTTAATTAATTACGTAATTAGCTAATAAGCATTATTTTATAGTGACCATATCAATATTTTCAATATATTTTAATGTTTACAATAAATTGAATGACTTGGCAATCGCACTGAATGTATTAATTTTAATATGTATTACACGTTAACCTTCTGTTCTAGTGCGATGGCTAAGTCATTCAATTTATTGTAAACATTAAAATATATTGAAAATATTGATATGGTCACTATAAAATAATGCTTATTAACTAATTACGTAATTGATTAAGATAGATCTCTTAAGTGGGGAATGAACAAATCGTTAGCCGACTTGGTTTCAAATGGATCTCATACCTTTTTACGGTTGAACAGCTCAGTAGCGAGACTTGGTTTTTTTTTATATATTAATGTTTTTGAGGGGATATCACTTTGTGAATTTATTCCCAGTTTGGTTAGGACATTGCGGGATGACCCACCCGAATGTCCGTAAGAAAGATGGTTCCGTGATTCCGATGGCTGGTTGCTGTCTATGATTACTTGATTACTTAGACGGTCGTTACACAACCATGTTAGAAGCCTGCTACTTGTAGAAGGCGGTTGAAAAATATGGCCTATTCGAACGACGAGGGTTTATTGTACATTGGGTCGTTGGACGACCCGGTGTTCCACACGAAAAGAGAGAGAGAGTGCGTCTCCACTGAAGCGGGGCGGGGATTTTGAGGCTCATTGGTCAATTCATGCCGCGCTTAGCTTAGCTTAGCGCAGCCCCGCTTCAATAAAGACGCACCCATACCCTCCGATAGTGGGAGGCCCACGTCCAGTAGTGGACAGTCGTGGCCGTGAAGCACTTACAGGGCTCTTGATGCGCTCGAGGCTGATGGCGCCGCTGATGATCCAGCAGACCAGCGTCAGCAGGGACAGGAACACCACCAGCGGTACGAAGTACCTGCAATTAATAGATACATACATATCACGCCTTCATCCCCTGCGGGGCAGGCAGAGCGTTAACGGCCGTAAGGATACGGTTGCTATCGCCACGTCTGACATTTTTGAGGATTGTTTTCCAAGGTAGTTTCAGAAAACATGTGTATCACTATAGTGACAGGTTGTCAGCCTGTCGCCTAAAAATTGTAATGCACCAATACTCTCTAGTCCCTAAGTCGCCTCTTACGACACCCCCGGGAAGGATGTTCTAGGCTATTCTAAGCCGGCATCACACGGCATACATACATTCAATTATTTCACATTATCAAATTCATAGTTACAGTGCTAAAACTAAATAAAAATGTCAGAGGATAATCATCATTCTCGTTACCTTATCCCGTTCTCTGTCGAGGTCGGCTACCTAACCGAGGAGAATTGACGAGGAACCAAGTTTTTACATAGAGGATAGTTCGATCGTCAAAAAATAAAAATATGCCCTGTTAAAAATGTGTTATGTTTTATGAGTTGTTAAAAATGTGTTATGTTTTATGAGTTGTTAAAAATGTGTTATGTTTTATGAGTTGTTAAAAATGTGTTGTGTTTTATGAGTTGTTAAAAATGTGTTATGTTTTATGAGTTGTTAAAAATGTGTTATGTTTTATGAGTTGTTAAAAATGTGTTATGTTTTATGAGTTGTTAAAAGTGTGTTATGTTTTATGAGTTGTTAAAAATGTGTTATGTTTTATGAGTTGTTAAAAATGTGTTATGTTTTATGAGTTGTTAAAAATGTGTTATGTTTTATGAGTTGTTAAAATTTGTAATGTTTTATGCATACATACATATATCACGCCTTTATCCCTTGCGGGGTAGGCAGAGCGTTAATAGCCGTAAGAATACGGTCGCTATCGCCACGTCTGACACTTTTAACGATTGTTTTCCAAGGTTGTTTCAGAAAACATGTGTATCATTATAGTGACAGGTTGTCAGCCTGTCGCCTAAAAATTGTAATACACTAATACTCTCGAGTCTCTTAGTCGCCTCTTACGATACCCGCGGGAAGGATGTCGGGTCTTTTTATTACTTGATTCAAATATGTTAAGCTTCATGTCATTTATCAAATATGTATGTAAAATATGATTTGTTTCAAATGTTCTGACGAGTAACTTGCTACTTTTGTAATTTTTTAAATTGGAGTATGGTTTTCCGTTTAGTAAGTTAGAAAAATTATATAATTTTAATAAAATTATATTATAAAATTTAATTCTATATAATTAAAAAAGAAATTAGTAACACTTTGGAGGGTGACTATACTCAAGATTCTGAACAACTTTTATTTATGGGCCACCTGCGAAATTGCAAAAAAAAATGTGTGTTCCATAAAAAAATCCATACTTACTATGCAAAAATGTAAACACCCAAATTTTTTTTTGCAATTGCATGTGGCCCCATAGAAAAAGTTGTTCAAAATCATGAGTAGAAACACCCTACAATGTTTGTGTACTGAGTGAAAAAAACCCTGTATCTTACCCTGCTATAGTGTCGGCTAGTCGCTGCACGGGCGCCTTGCTGCTCTGTGCGTCTTCTACGAGCCGCACGATCTGCGCTAACGTACTGTTTTCACCTGAGTAACAAATAATACATACTTAAACATTTGTTTTTCAATTCTTATATAGTATTTTTTAAATCCCTTAAAAACCGCGACAAATTATATAGATAAAATAAATATCCTGGAAAATTGACACAGCGCCATCTAGCCCCAAACTAAGCAAAGCTTGTATGATGGTAACTAAATAGCTGATACTAATACTTATATACTTTTTTATAAGTAAATACATATTATACATAGAAAACACCAAGACTCGACACAAATATTTGAAAACTGATTTAACAAATATTTGTGTCTGGTGGAGATCGAACCCACGACCCTCGGCGTAGAAGGCAGGTGTACTATCCGCTACGCTATCGGGACAGTCAAAAAAGATATTCGTAAACAAGAGTCAAATCACACTTAATCAATAATAAATCACGCCTTCATCCATTACGGGGTAGGCAGAGCTTCATACTGAGCTATGTTTCATATAATGTGCATTTTAAAATGTTCACCTATAGTTAGGTATAATATATTACCAGTATGTGTCGCTTGTATGAGCAGCGCGCCGTGTTGGTTTATACTGCCGCCTATCACTAGAGCACCTGTAGACAACATTTATAAGTTAGAAGTATCATTAAACATAAAAAAAAACACTCATTATTATCAAGTGTTTCTAAATTATCGTACTCAATAAAAAATGAAACACAGATCATGTTTCATTTGAAGTGTAAAAATAACAGTTTATAGCTTAGATTAGATAGTGTCGCGACCAGCGTAGCTTGACCTCAGCGCTCCATACACGCACGTACGAGCGCGTGCTGACAGTTACGCTGGTCGTGACACTATGTAAGCGAATGAAATTTATACTTTTATCTATTATTTTGATACCTCAAATAGTCATCAGATTTACTTTATATTATTTCAAGAAAATATATATATATATATATATATATTATTTTTTTTCTTGAAATAAGTTGCTCAGAGCTGATTTACCTCTTGAAAAATGTTTAGCTAACTTTTCCGCAGTTTTAATACAATAATAGATGCAAAACTTCCAAAAACAATTTAATATGTAGAATTAAGTTTTACTAGTAACCTTTAGTTTTAGCCACAGGCATAGATTCTCCAGTGATCAGTGATTCGTCACACGAACTTTGTCCGGATATCACTTTGCCGTCTACTGGGATTTTAGCTCCGGGCACCACCTAAAACAAAAAAAAAACACGAAATAATAAAATTTATTATTTGACTTCTTTTTTTCTTTTCGTGTGGGACACCGAGTCGTCCAACGACCCGGTGAACCCTAGTGTCAGAATTTTTCAACCGCCTACTACAAGTAGCAGGCTTCTGACATGGTTGTGTAACGACCGCCGTCTAAGTGATCATAGACGGCAAACGGGACCTACGGCTTAACGTGCCATCCGAAGCACGGAACCATCTTTCTTACGGGCAGTTATTTTCTGAAAACTATTGTCTAATATTACTTCTAAAACCCACTCATGGTTTTTGAAACTTTTGACAACTAAAATTTTTAAACAGAAAATTAATATTAAAAGTTACTGTTTCGACGTCATTCAAAATGGAGACTTGTTAGGTCATAATTCTATATTTCCGTAAAAATGACGTTTTTAAAAGTATTTAATTTGACTTTAAAGCAAATTACCTTTAACACATCTCCCCTCTCTACTAGATCCACCGGTATACTCTTCTCGCTGATGACCTGCTCATCAGATCCTAAAGTCACAAGGACCGCTTCAGTTGGCTTCAGGGAGAGCAGTTTGGATAACGCTTCTGAAGTTTTGCCCTGGAAGAAAAAAAGAATATCATTATAAGAGTAATTCAGTCTTTTTGTGATTTTTGTCTTTTTGTGACTTTTGCCGTTATGTAACTTCTATCTTTCTATAACTAGCTACTTTTTGTAACTAATATATTTTTGTGACTAATGTCTTTTTGTGAAATATGCTAATTTGTGACTTGCGTCTTTGCGTCTTGTAAATTTATTACCACATATTAGCAACATATTCGAGCCATCTTCCCAAAGAATATCATGTCAAGAATGTGAAAGAAGAATGTCATCAGATTCGCGTCTTCTTGTAACTTGACTGTGTTCTTTTGTAACTTAATACGCCTTTTTGTAACTCGTGTCATTTTGTAGCTCGCGTTTTTTTTTGTGATTTACGTATTTTTGTGATTAGCGTGTTTTTGTAACTCGTGTATTTATGCGACTTACGCGTTTTTGTGATTCGCTTCTTTTTGTAACTTTAACTTACCTTAGCCACATGCTCCAACCATCTACCTAATGACACAAAAACTAGTAACATAGGAGGTGTATCGAAAAATGTCATCGGACTCGCGTCTTTCTGTAGCACCATCGCCGCTACCACCACGCATATTGAGTACGCGTAACTGAAACGACAAAATAAGTCAGTATAAGTATGTGGCCAAGCATTTTTTTTTTTTTGCTAAGTAGTCCTCTTAAATGCATTATATTTATATCTTTTTTAAATCCTCTGAAACTGTATTGTCAAGCTATTTTACATAAGGTACTCTAAGCCCTTAATACCAATTTCGTGACCATTTTAACCAATAACTTTGGTTAAGAAAGGTTTTTGTAAGCCTTAGCTGCTAATAAGTATAATATTATTTTACATATCTCATGCTCTGAAAGTAGGTCATTACTGGCAAAAAACACGACCTGTAAGTTCAACTTACAGGCGAGGTTTTAAAACTAAGCCTGTAAGTAATTTTAAATATAGAACTAGAAAAAGAACCAATAGAATCGCGGCAATTAAAAAGTTAAAATCAATTTCTTCTTATTTTTAATAGGAGTTGCATCCAATTAGTTGTATACGATTTTAAATTTCGAACTGGCCGCTACGAATTGTGTTGCTTGAAGGCAGGAATTATATTTTTAATCTGTATTTTTATAACCTCAATAAATGAGTTTGTCGAATTATTACTCAATATTACAATGACAAAAGTAAAAATGACTAATATCCCTACGATCAGAAAAATGTCTACTTTATGTTAGGATACTTTTCTTTCATATTAATTCAATATTTTTCAATCATAGAAAAAAAAGTTTAGTGGTGCAATTTGAATAGCAGACGATACAATCATCATTTATGGATCGTTTTCTTGTATTTATCGCTTTATTTTACTCTTTTTTCATTCGATATGTAAAGCAGTATACGTACCACGGATGTAACATCAATAACAACCTCGGAAAGGTACCGCCCTCGCTCCGCTCGGGCGTTAAAAAACCTCGGTTGTTATTGATAGCTTACATACCTCAGTACGTAATCTACTATTACATATCTCATGCTCTGAAAGTAGGTCATTACTGACAAAAAACACGACCTGTAAGTTCAACTTACAGGCGAGGTTTTAAAACTAAGCCTGTAAGTAATTTTAAATATGGAACTACATAAAGAACCAATAGAATCGCGGCAATTAAAAAGTTAAAATCAATTTCTTCTTATTTTTAATAGGAGTTGCATCCAATTAGTTGTATACGATTTTAAATTTCGAACTGGCTGCTACGAATTGTGTTGCTTGAACGCAGGAATTATATTTTTAATCTGTATTTTTATAACCTCAATAAATGAGTTTGTCGAATTATTACTCAATATTACAATGACAAAAGTAAAAATTACTAATATCCCTACGATCAGAAAAATGTCTACTTTATGTTAGGATACTTTTCTTTCATATTAATTCAATATTTTTCAATCATAGAAAAAAAGTTTAGTGGTGCAATTTGAATAGCAGACGATACAATCATCATTTATGGATCGTTTTCTTGTATTTATCGCTTTATTTTACTCTTTTTTCATTCGATATGTAAAGCAGTATACGTACCACGGATGTAACATCAATAACAACCTCGGAAAAAAACCTCGGTTGTTATTGATAGCTTACATACCTCAGTACGTAATCTACTATTAAAAGGGGCTTAGATTCTTTTTATTTTATTTCATTCGGGAAACTTACAGTTTTGTACATTACTCAGAATATATAACGCCAAAATATTTATTACCGATTAGAGAAATAAGGTTATAAAAGGTAGTGGAAAACTCAAACTATTTGTTAGTTTAGTCATGGATATCAGTTTGGTAATCGCTCAGTAATATTATCATGGTAAATTGACTCTTTCTCTTTTTCGTGTGGGACACTAAGTCGTCCAACGACCCAGTGAACCCTAGTGCCAGAATTTTTCAACCGCCTTCTACAAGTAGCAGGCTTCTGACATGGTTGTGTAACGACCGCCGTCTAAGTGATCATAGACAGCAACCGGGACCTACAGCTTAACGTGCCATCCGAAGCACGGAACCATCTTTCTTACAGACAATCGGGTGGTTCAGCCCGCAATGTCCTAACCAGACTGGGAACAAATTCACAAAGTGATAAATATAAACTTTGTGATTGACCCACCGAGAATCGAACCCGGAACCTTCTGCGTCAAAGGCAGTCGCACTACCATTGCGCCACATCGGTCGGTAAATTGGCAAAACGTTGCCTTTTTCAAAACTTCTGAACTAAAACCTATTAAGTATAGTATTGTTTTAGAAGGAGCTTATATTAGAGAAATTAAGTTATAAACGATAGAGAAAAAGGCTACCTGATGGTAGTAGTCATAGATATGAGCACGTCCATGTTAGAGGAACCGTGTTTGAGCGCCTTCCACGCTTGCTTGTAGAAGTGGTAGCCGCCGACAAACTAAAAAAATACAACAAATATTTAGTTTTTCTGCTCCTCTGTGTGGGACACCGAGTCATCCAACGACCCGATGCACCCTAGTGCCAGAATTTTTGAACCGCCTTCTACAAGTAGCAGGCTTCTGACATGGTTGTGTAACGACCGCCGTCTAAGTGATCATAGACAAGAACCGAAAACACGGAACCATCTTTATTATGGACAATCAGGTGGTTCAGTCCGCAATGTCCTGGGAACAAATTCATAAAGTGATAAATTTCAACTTTGTGAGTGACCCCCCAAGAATCGAACCCGGAACCTTCTGCGTAACAGGCAGTCGCACTACCACTGCGCCACACACGCACTAATCATAGTGGATACAGCTTAATCTAAAAATTAACTTCACTTACTTGGACAGGCGTAGCTAGTAGAAACATGATAAGATTCTCGGCGCTAAGCCCCGGTATAACACAGCACATATCCTTAGCGCTGTGACCGTGAGCCATCTGCGCCATGAAGTACGCCATCGCAATCATACAGGGACCTCCGAATATTAGAGATATTAAAAATGCTGTCCGCCATTTTCTTATTTCTTCTCTGTAAAAAATACAAGCAAATTAAAAATACTGTTCAAATTTGGTACTCAAATGCATTTAAAAAGTTGAATGCAATTTCAATATTAGTATTACATAATCCAAAATAAATTTAAATTTTAAGAAATTCAATTCCGATTTAAGTATGTATTATGGAATTCAAATTCAAATTTAGTAACTAAAGTCATTTAAAATTTTTTGTTCAACTTAGTTTTCACTATTATAAGTTTTCATATAATAGAATTTTAATTAAGTATGCAACTAAATTCAATTTCAATAGAAATGTTATTCAATTATATTTTTAAGTTTTAGTGGCACGAATTAAATTTCAATTTTAGTTTACTAAACTAAATTTCAATGTTAGTATTACGTAATTCAATTTTAGTACTACGAAATTCAATTTCAATTTTTATATTACGCAACTTCAATTCAAACAATAAAAACATGTAAAACATATTTAAACAGTATATGGTACATACTTGTGCTCTAAGTAGTGTGCGTCGCCGCCTCGGTTGTGGGAGCTGATGACGGTGGCTTCGAACCCCAGCTGGTTGATGGACTCACATATCGTCCGGGGGCCCACTTGCTCCGCTAGGTATTTTATTCTTGCTCTGTGAAAGAATGGAAATATTATATATGAATATAATAGTAAATGAAGACAACTATTCTTATTAAGTAAAAAAAAAATGTAAAAAAAGCAAAAGCAACAAATGGCAATTGTAAATTTTTAAGTAATTGTTAAATAAATGAGTCAAATTATAAATGATTCAATATAAAAGTTATTGAGTCAAATTATAAATGATTCAATATATTAGTATATCTATTTTTCTTTTCAAGATGTCTATTTTACTTTTAAAGTGAAACCTTACAACTGTGAAATTGGACTAAAGTATGGCCATTCGAATAGGCCATATTTGAGAGCTGTCAAAATCATGATGTTATGACATAACGTCTACTTTTCTTTTCTTTGTCTTTTAGTGTGGGTTTGACATCTATCGAATATAGCCTATTCGAACTGCCATACTTTTAGTTAAGCTAGGTAATAAACTCTATTCTACTTATCTATAGGCATTTGGTTTCTCTCAATTTATTGATAAAAAACCAAACAGAGAAGATAATAGGCAAATGTTGTTGAAATGATAAACAGATATTTCTTATCTGTTCTAAAGCCATGAAACTGTCTATTTTTGAGTTACAGTTGTCCAACTTACTTGGAGGTAGTGAGCGCCACAGAGCACGAGACTACGCCGGTTAATTTAAGTACACTTTTCTCTATTTTGTTGACACACGACGCGCACGTCATGCCTTTTATCTGAAACAAAATTATTCATAATCAGAGAAATCTAGCCACTTTCGTTTTTATGACTTGATAAACATGAAACCTATAAAAAACTGTATTGGGGACATTATCATTAAGATTTGTAAACCTAATTTTACTCACTATTACACAATATCAGACCTTTTTTAAATCAAAACACCTTTTAAATAATCTGATTCGTAAATCATAAACTTGCAAAATGTCCCGGACTTTTTTGATGAGAAGTAGTAGTTTGCCGTGTGATGCCGGCTTAGAATAGCATCGCCCCATTTCTGTTCCGTGGGTGTCGTAAGACGCGACTAAGAGACTCGTGGGTTTTTAAGTGTATTGCAATTCTAAGCGACAGGCTGACAACCTGTCACTAATGATACACGACTTATCTGTAACGACCCTCAAATATTGTCAGACGTAGCGATAACGACCGTAGTTTTAAGGTCGCTAACTCTGCCTTCCCTGCGAGGTATAAAGGAGCGATTTGTGTATGTATGTATGTTGTTAAAAATATAATACGAACCATAACTTGCAAATCCCTCTGGCCACTATCGTCGTACTCGCCAAGCACTTCCGCCGGAAACCCGAGTTCCGTTATAGAGGCCGCCACGTCCACGGCGGATATCGTTTGCGGATCATACTTCACTTCCGCTTTCGCTGCTAACAGGGCTATTACTATGGATTCTACACCTGGGAAAGAAAATTAATGGCGTTAGATTTTTAATAAATAGACATACAGATTTGACAGTTCACAAAGCGCCATCTGGCGTCAAACTAAACAAAGCTTGTAAGATGGAAGCTAGATGGCTATAATTAATATTCATATGCCTGTTTTTGTAAATAAATACACAGTTATACATAAAAAACACACAGATATTTGAAAATTGATTTAACAAATATTTGTGTCCTGTGAGAATCGAACCCACGACCCTCGGCGTAGAAGGCAGGGACACTATCCAGAGTATAATGATTAAGATTTTGAGAAATATGCCATATCATGCCAGCTTAGAATAGCATCACTCCATTTCTAACGGTGAGTGACATAAAATCAGTGATTTAAAGGCACCAGCATTCTCTGGAAAATGCACTGCGCTTTCTAGGCCGCCTACCAAACGTGGTTAGTACATACACCCCAACAGATACGGACCCATGTCCTCTGACTATTGCGACTGTTGATGATGCTTGAAAAAACTTATAACCGAGAACTTATGTAACCGCGTTTTAAAAATTTATAACGCCATCTATTGGCACATTTAAGAACTAACTCTCTTTGCTCCCATTTTACTACTTTAAGTATTACTATGTTCCGTGTCGTGCCGTCTTGGAATAGAGTCACCCCATTTCTACCCGTGGGTGTCGTAAAAGGCGACCAAGGGATGAATCCAGGTATCGGGCAGCATGGTTCCCTTAATTCCCTTAATTTAAGAACGTGCGATGATCTTAGTAACCGCGTTTTAAAAACGTACAAAGCCATCTATTGGCACGTTAAAGAACTAACTCTTTTTACTGCCCTGATCCATTAAAACCTGTAGTTTTAGAGTCGTGTTTCTCAATAGCGGACACACAACTGGCACATGTCATTACTTTGATTTCCAATATGATGATGCTTGAAAAAACTTGCGATAACTTTTGAAACCGCGTTTTAAAAACGTACAGCGCCATCTATGGGCACGTTAAAAAACGAAATCTTTAGTTACCTGTAATTTTGGAGCAGTGTTTCTCAATGGCGGACACGCAACTGGCACATGTCATTCCTTTCACCTCTAATGTTGCTCTCGCGTCTTTCTTCCCTCCGCCCTCCCCGGGGGGCGAAGAGGGGGGGCCGGCGCCCTGCAAGAAAAAACAGTAAAATAACAATAAAACAGTACATACACATACATACACATATCACGCCTTTATCCCCTGCGGGGTAGGCAGAGCGCTAACGGCCGCAAGAACACGGTCGCTATCGCCACGTCTGTCATTTTTGAGGATTGTTTTCCAAGGTTGTTTCAGAAAACATGTGTATCACTATAGTGACAGGTTGTCAGCCCGTCGCCCAAAAATTGTAATACACCAATACCCTCGAATCCCTTAGTCGCCTCTTACGACACCCGCAGGAAGGATGTGGGGTGATGCTATTCTAAGCCGGCATCACACGGCATAAAACAGTAATAGTAACAATAAAATAGTCATAGTAATAAAACAGTAAAACAGGGTGAAAGGGATAGTGTAACGAAAGTTTTGCAGGCATGCTTAGATTATGAAACTGAACACACACACACACAAGTCACGCTTTTGCCCCTGGCTGGGTAGGCAGAGCGCCACGTCTGACAAATGTTTGAGGGTCGTTTCAGATAAGCTATGTATCACTATAGTGACAGGTTGTCAGCCTGTCGCTTAAAATTGCATTACTAATGAAACCCTCGAGTCCCTTAGTCGGCTTTTACGACACCCACAGGAAATAAATGGTTTGATGCTATTCTTTCCGGCATCACACGGCCCTAATAAACAGTGAATACAGGGTGTTAAACGTAACGAAACCTTTGCAGGCATTTTTAAATTAGGAAACTGAACAACTTTTAGTAGAAACGTTTTTTTTGTTTCCCATAGAAAGTCAGTCAGCTTTTGCTTGTATTATTTTGATCCTGTATATGTTTTGATTTAATGTGAGCAATAAAGTGTTTCTGTCTGTATGTCTGCTTGGAAATTTTGAATGGGAGGTCAAAAAACATTCAAGCATTCTCGTTTACCAACATAGCTTCCATACAAAAATAAATACCTTCAGGAGTGAAATGTCCAAGATGTTTGAATGACCGTATTCCTAAAATGACCAAGTGGCGAAATGACCAAAGTGCTATATACAAGATGTGATTCGAAGGCTCGAAATTCAATAATTTTTTTCAAGGGACGTTGGTAGAAATTATTTCTCTGAAAGTCTGGTTTAAAAGTATGTTTTCGTAGACCTCATTTTCCTAATGTTAGTTTTACTTTTTCAGACTTACGTTGCATTGTGTTTTACTTTTCACTGGTGTGCTGGGTTTGACTCCGTCGCCGTAGCCTTCCTCGCTTCGCGTTTGTGACGATTCTGAAAATGAATACATAAAAATATATACAATTTCCGTGTTTTACCGGTTAAAAAAAGCATCACGCCATTTCTTCATAAGAGTCACAAGAAGACTAAGGACGGTTCCATATGGTTCCATATGAAATGATTATATATCTCTCGTTCTGCTTACCCCGCAAGGGATACAATTGTGATATTATGTGTGTAGGAATTTCTAGTTGTAAATAGCTCTTTACTGCGTTGTAAATTTTACAAACCACGCTAAAGTATGGCCGTTCGAATAGGCCATATTTGACAGCAGTCAAACCCATACTAAAGGACATGCCAAGAAAAATAGACCTTATGTCATAACATTAGCGTGATATTGACAGCTGTCAGATATGGCCTATTCAAACGGCCATACCTTAATCGTGTGCTGACCCTAGGCTGTACGAAACTTGTAAGCAAAATTTTAATGCAATAGAGGTTAATGACTTTAATTGACCTTAAGTTGAGGTTAATGACTTATATTATATGTATATTTATACTAAACCGAATGGTATACATAATCAAGCAAAATAAATTTAAATTAGATTACAATATAAAATTTGGATTATTTGGTCTAAAATCGCTAAAACTGAATATTACTTTCAGTTTCAACAAAAATTCAAATAGGACAAAAAGTATTCTCTAAAGTAATAAACAATTTAACTTCATCAAGAAGACTTTTAAAACTCCTCAATATTATTGTAAATAAAAAAGTACTCGTTCTCATTAAATTTCAACAAGCTCATGACCGTCTAAAGTCCCAAAAAACTTGTGATAACTTTTGTAGCCGCGTTTTAAAAACCAACCGCGCCATCTATTGGCACCAAAAAAAAAACAAATATTATAACCTATTTTGTATTCTTTTAGAACTCACCTCTCGGTGGTACTCCATCCACTAGTAGTACTTTAACGTCAAATCCAAGCTCGTATATCGTATCAGCTATTTTATTTGGTGGCACGTTCTTAGCTAAAACTTTAGCTTGAGCGTCTGATAGGCTGACTGTGCATGTGATGACGCCGTCTAGTTCTCTTAGCGCTCCTGAAAAATAAAAATAATTAAACGTTAATATACAAGAGTGAGTACGAATTCTAGATACTGCTAATCCCTAGGCCCAAGTATTACGATTGGTCTGTTTTGTTTTCGGGTATTATCTGAACGCCATCGGAAAACTGCGCATAACATTAGGAGATAAGAACGTATGTCATAATCAAATCGGTAGAGTAGAATAGCAGCACCCCCCCTCTTGCCATGGGGGTCATAAGAGGCGACCGAGGAGGGATCAACCAGACCCAAGACCAGTCCTGGAGAAGGACAACTGCACATTAAACCCGGAACGTGTTCTCCGTCAGGCGCGTGTGACAGAGGTATATCGTGCGGTAGACTATCGGCACGTATCGACTCTTCGTTCCTGTGGAGTCAGCCAGGGAGGCCGAGAGGGTGGAGCATGTCCTGGGCAACCCTGAGTTTTCTATAATTGCGTCCCAGGCAACGCAGTGTCTGTGCGCTTGCCTCAGACACTGTTTGAATCGTCTGTCACGGACGTATGACGCCAGTGTGTGTGACTATTTCTTTATAATAAGATAACCTACCTTCAATGGTGTTGACGCAGGATTGACACGTCATTCCCTCCACGGATAGAAGGATTTCCCGCTCAGAGTCTGGTCCAGACATATCTATTAGCAGTTCTGTCGGTATCTCTTTCGGTAGGAGATTTCTGGAAAAGAGAGGTCATTTAGTAATTGCCATTCTATTTTCATTTGTTCCAGTGAAAGGAGCTTGCGAACTAAGTTCTTAAATAGACAAAGTAAACTAAAGTTCATGCGGCGAGCGAAGCGAGCTCGATATTTGTAATTGATGTACGGACATAATAAATGAGCCCGATATTACGCCTTTGTTTACTTTTAGTTATATGTAGTATATTGTGCTGTTTTGTGTTTTAATGTTGTGTTTGTTATAAATAAGCAATAAAGAGTTTATCTATCTATCTATCTACACGAGTTGCATAAACAATATTATTGCGGTGAGCGAAGCGAGCTGCATATTTAGGAACACTGTCACACACGCATAATAAATACGGCGCTCAAAACGAGCTCGATATTACACTTGTTGCACAAACGAAACAAATGCCAAGCGAAGCGAGTTTAACGTTACATTTTATGAAAAAGTAATAGCGATATAATGCCGTGTGGTGCTGGCTTAAAATAGCATCACGCCAATTCTATCGACAGGTATCGTAAAAAGCGTTTGGATAATCATCAAGCGAATGACCTGCAGCGTTGCCTGTGTATGCAACATCTTACACTGCGCTCGCCAATCCGCAAGCCAAGCGTGGTGAGTATGGCAATTCGCTTTAATAGGAGGAAATCCATGTCCAGCAGTGGACTACTGTGGCTGTCAAGGTAGTGTAGTTACCTGGTCTCGTCTTCGCTGGAGTCAGGCGGCACATCAAACCCCATATCCTCTATTCGCTCCTTGATCTGTTCCGCCGAGCAGACGCGAGGTTCATATCTGAAGTAACCGGCCTTCTCTTCTAAATCCACCTGGAAAAAAGAAGGTAAATATTAACAACGTTTGTATGTGTTTGTACGCATCGCGACTCTAAGAGGCCTAAGGCCCATATTTATAAACCGTACACTACTCTGAGATCGATCTTGAGTGCGACTTTAACAAATGTCAGTCAATACTAACAGCATCTCAAAGTCGCGCTCAAGATCGATCTCAGAGTTGAGTGCGGTTTATAAATACGGACCTAAGAGACGACCGAGGGATCCTGGGTAATCCCCAAGATCGGTCCTGGAGAAGGACAACTCCACAAGTCCACATTAAACCCGGAACGGGTCTCCGTCAGGCGCGGACAGAGGTCTATCGTGCGGCAGACTCCTGCAGCCAACCTGGCTCTGCACGTATCGACTCGTCATTCCTGTGTAGTCAGCCAGGGAGGCCGAGAGGGTGGCGCTTGTCCTGGGCAACCCTCGTGTCCCATAATTGCGTCCCAGGCAACGCAGTGTCTGTGCTCTTGTTTCAGACACTGATTAAATCATCTGTCACAGACTTATGAGGCCAATGATGGTATGTATCGCATTCGCTATATGCGTGTAGCTGTGTGTGTTCCTGTATTTCATTTTGTATTCTTTCGTGTCGCGTTAGGTACGCCATTAATAGGGGGGAGAGCGCGTGTAATAACAAATGTGTCAAACCCAGTAGCGTTTGAAAACAGTAGTGCGGTGTGCATCGTCGAGTGGAAACAAAATATATGCAGCGAGCGAAGCGAGCCCGATTTTACACTTTCGACAGAGACGAAAATACGTCAAGCGTAGCGAGCTCGACTTTACTTGTTGTACAAGCAAAATATTTGCGGCGAGTGAGTACTATGTGACGCTTAGTGGTAGGCATTTTGTATCTCACCTTGGCGTGTCGTAACCCTGGTATCTGTTGCACGCCCGACTCTATGCTGCGCACGCAGGATTGACAAGTCATGCCATGGATTGACAAGTCATGCCATGGATTGCCACGGCATGCCATGGATTGACAAATCATGCCATGGATGGTGGGTGACTCACCTTGGCGTGTCGTAACCCTGGGATCTGTTGCACTCTGGACTCTATGCTGCGCACCCAGGATTGACACGTCATGCCAGGGATTGAAAAGTCATGCCATGGATGGTGGGTGACTCACCTTGGCGTGTCGTAACCCTGGGATCTGTTGCACGCCCGACTCTATGCTGCGCACGCAGGATTGACACGTCATGCCATGGATCGACACGCGTATCGTCACCGTCTCCGGTTCTCTGTGGACAAAGAAAAGTCTGCGTTCAATTGGCGTTTTCATATCTTATTTTCTTGTGAGAAACCTGCCCAGTAGTTTCATTCGGTGCAACGTATTTCCTTGTAAAACTTAGTTCTTCCTATCATACGATGCTTTTTGCTTCCCTGTGCTAATTTCCCTTCCTAACTAACATTATTTTGACTGCTCTCTTCCCCAATATACACCCACCCTATCCCCAACCCCTTCAACTTTTTCCATCCTTCCTCAATACAATTTTTTGTTTTATGGCGTTTGCATTATGATTTCGCCAGTATCAAGTTTCGGGATAACTTTGACATATATTATTGGAAATTGGAATCACAAAAGAACGACGAACAGATCCATTGACGATTTTTTTAACGCAACACTTCATCCTTCCTCTATAGGTATGCTCCTAAAACTCAAAGGAAAGAGCTTGTGAGCCAGTATTTATTTAGTGACGGCTTTGAAGTATGACTCTCAACCCTTAACTTGACACAAGTGACGATCGTCTTCTTTGTTTTAACAATAATCACGACATTATCTCGAGTACCAAATACAAAACGTAAAAAAATACCAAGTACCTTTCGTTGATAATTTCGGTATACATAACTAATTCACTTCATATAACTTGTTATAATACTCGTAATATAACAATAACACTGTTTAAAATAATAAACTTATTCTGGACTAACGTCAACTTGGCTAGCGATTTGAAAACAAACTCTTTTGAACTTCGCAACTTAAGTCACAACATAACAGTAACTTTTTACATCTACAAAGCCATACAACATCACGCTGAGTGCAAAATGTTATAACTTAGCTGCTAAATCGCTTAGTACTTTAGACGGGTCATTTGTATGATAAGGAATACAGTTGCTTTAACCGCTTAATGTCTCATTTGCATAATATAAGCGGTGTTTGGTGCCGTGTGGATTTGGCATCACTATTGTATGGGACAAAGTGAGTGTTAGGAAAAGTACTGTGGTCGTTTGAAGAGGTATTAACCAGTGTATTCAATTGAACAACATGAACATAGGTCGTAACGTAAATAATGACGACCGATATGGAGTAGTGGTAGTGCGACTGCCTTTGACGCAAAAGATTCCGGGTTCGATTCTCGGTGGGTTTGTATTTATCACTTTGTGAATTCGTTCGCAGTCTGGTTAGGACATTGTGGGCTGAACCACTCGATTGTACGTAAGAAGGATGGTTCTGTGTTTCGGATGGCACATTAAGCCGTAGGTCCCGGTTGCTGTTTATAATTACTAAGACGGCGGTCGTTACACAACCATGTCAGAAGCCTGCTACTTGTAGAAGGCGGTTGAAAAATTCTGGCATTAGGTTCATTGGGTCGTTCGAAGACTCAATGTACCACACGTAAAGAAAGAAAGAGTAGTAGAATATAAACAAAACTATTCAAAACAAAAACGTACCTATGTAAAATCTTTGCGGTTAGCCATAATAAAATTACTCACTAAAACCTGTATCGCGGTAAAAACCCCGTTTTTATACTTTAGTCATTTACTCAATACATTTTTATGTTTCGATCTGTTTCTTGAGGAAAGTTGTTCAGTTTTATCCCGCGAGAACATCTCTGTATCTATTTGTCCTAAGACCCTGTATTTAAAGTCTATGCCCGTATTTCTAAGAATTAGTTCCGCTAGATGGCTCTTCATGCTCTTAATGAAGATGTCAAAACTTGTCAAAAGTACACTGACACCTAACAGCCTATTGTTAGGGATTTTCTAGGGCCACAGATCACATACATTTTTATTCTAAAGTATACGTAAAGTCCTACGTCGTTTTAAGAAAATATAGATCGCGCGCAACGGAATACTGGATACTACTATACTAAATAAAATGTCTTTGATCGGAGCGTCAGAGTGAACAAGAAAGAACATTATAATCCCGGGATTTTCGGGACTGGAAAATGGACGGGATCCCGAGATTAGGTATAGACGGTGATCTACGTCACGAGAGATAAAAGCGATATAATGTATGTATTTGTATGCATATTAACCTCGATCCTGATAAAACACTTCCTTCTTCCACTTCCGAGTTAGCTATTCTTACCACTTTCTATAAGCAGAAAGAGATGCAGGAAACTATTATCACGTTTATCCATAAAATTACGCATTTAAAACTGAGTTTGTGTGGCATACAGTAAGCTCTCTAATTTTGAAAAAAATTACAACTAGCTGGTGCCCGCGAACTCTCTCTCTTTCTGGGACACCGAGTCATCCAACGACCCAATGAAACAAGTACCAGAATCTTTCAACTCTGTTTCGCCGAAACAAAAGAACCAAAAACTTTATAATGTTAGCTGATACTAAAATTATTGGTAGGCTAAAATTATCCTATCCTACTACTATTATAAAGGCGAAAGTTTGTAAGTATGGATGTATGGATGTTTTTTTACTCTTTCACGTAAAAACTACTGAATGGATTTGAATGAAACTTTACCACAATATAGCTTATACATCAGAATAACACATAGGCTATAGCTTATACGAAGACGGGACGAACCTGAAGTCCACGCGAACGAAGTCGCGGGCAAAAGCTAGTTACTAAATATAATTTAATGTAATTAAAATTTAAATAACTGTTACATAGTAAAATTACAATTAAACATCACTTGGTATATAAAGCGTCACGAATTATACGCGAAATTTCCGGTAAAATACAATTTATCAAAAAATAACTTATTTATTATACAAAACATTTAAACACTTACCGGATTATAAAGCGAAGTCTAAAATCTCACGAACTAGATCTATTTCGTTCTAAATTCAAATCCAAACTGACCAATAGCGTGTGTACACTCCCGCGCAATAGAAGACATAATGTTTTTTGTTTTATTGTAAACCGTTGGAGGTATTTTAATAATAGGTCTATATTAACACAAACTATAATATTATTGTACGTCAAAGACTCGGACCTACTTCGCCACGGTCCCGACTCGTCACTTTATAGGCCTGACTCAGGCCTACTCCGCCACAGACTCAATTCGCCACTTTATAGTCCTGTATTTTTCATCTACAGCCACAACATTCCACAGCTTGACGTACGTCTCTCCCAATTTGGTGGTATTGCCATACTCACCACGCTTGGCAGGCGGATTGCCGAGCGCAGTGCAAGATATTGTAAATACGTATTCACAGAAAATGCTGCTGCCCGTTCCCTGGAGTAATCCCTTAGTCGCCTTTCACGACACCCACGGGTAGAAATGAGATCACCCTATTCTAAGCCGCTACCACACCGCATAGGGCTATATTAACACAAACTATGGTTTTATTTTAGTTTAAAGCAAGACTGATACCTAGTTAGTCACAGTCCTGGTTCCCCACATATTGTGACAACCGATGTGGCGCAGTGGTAGTGTGACAGTCTGCAACGCAAAGGTTCCGGGTTCGACTCCCGGCGGTGCACTCACTAAGTTGATATATAGATTTTTTTTAATTTGTAATTTCTAGTCTGGTTAGGACATCACATGCTAAGGCACCTGATTGTCCGTAAGAAAGATGGTTCCGTTTCGGAGCGAACGGGGTTGCTGTCTATGATTACTTAGGCCTCCTGGTCTGCTATTTTACAAGGAATAAAATGATTCTAAAACCTTTTTTGGCTTATGGACTATCAATCAGTGTTTTTTCAAATATTCCACATTGAATAAAGAACGTTGTGGTTTGATAGTTACATAACTTGAGGTAAAAACTAGCCGATTTTTTTATGCGTGACGAGTTGGTATTGTGACCAATCGGCCTTTACTCGCAGGAAAACTGCATGCATAGTCTATAAGCGTTGGCCACAGTATCCGAAGGTTCCTGGTTCGATTCTCGGGGGATTATATCTCAGACTTACTATAGTTTGGTTAAGACATTGCAAGACGATACTTAACCAAAGGAATTTGACGTGGAACTATTTTACACAGAGCGATTGCCATCTTACCTGTGCAACCCAAAGGCTAACCTGGCCCAAATTATGTTAAAATACATTCAAATATCATTTGAATTCAAATTTTATTTTAATGTGGGTTTCATCACGTTTTTCCTTCACCGTAAGAGCAGTCAGTAAATGTACGTGAGTAAAAACACATGGCGTGAATCGAACTCGGGTCTCACGATTGTAAGACCGGTGTCCTAACCACTTGGCCACCGACTTATATCATTACTAATTATGTTTAAATAATTTAGTAAAGTTATGATATATATTAGTATAAATAGGTATAACATCTGTTATTGTATGTTGATGTTATAATTATGTTTTGAAATACTTCCAAGTCCTTTGTCTACATTAGTGGGTACTAGGTACGTACGTAGGTAAAATATTATTATCTATTATCTATCTTAACATTCCCACACATAATGTAAACTTAGCTATATTTACAGACTATCTAATTATGTAAAAAAGAAATTAAGTACCTATTTGAACTTCGTATCAGTAGTCCACTGCTGGACAAAATCAAAATCCACATAATTTTACGTATGTACAGTAAAATTAAGTTTCATATAAATTACAATTTTAAGGCGACAGGCTGACAACCTACCACTATAGTAAACTGATACATGAATATTTGAAACGACCCTCAATATTTGCCAGACGTGGCGATAACGACCGTAGTTTAGTCGTCGTTAACGCTCTACCTACCCCGCCAGGGATACAGGCGTGATTGTTATGTGTATGTGTGTGAGATGTTATTTTTGAGCACGTGGCAAATACTTTCTTAATCCAATCTCCAAGCTGTAAAACCGGTAATTTCGGAACAGTTTGGAAACAATACAGCTTTGTTTACCAACACCGGTTAATTTGGGTAAACAAATGAAATGACGTAATTTTAACAGGACAATTGGTTTACTTTTGTCATATTCGGTTGAGTACATGGGTGACCGAGCATTGTTCGGCATTTTTCGGCCGAAAAAATGCATTAAAATTAGCTATAGTCTAATCACCAATACGAACTATAAGGTCTCGGTCTCGAATTTTGCGGACAGCGTGGACAGCAAAGGCAGGACGGCAGGATCTTCTGGCCAACGAGCGGCGCACTCCCTAGAATAAAAAAGCCTCCCCGCTGCCCGCAAAATTCGAGACCGGGGCCTTATGGCGCCATCTCAAACGAGTTTTTACATGAGAGTAAAAGGGACAAATGACAATTATCACCGCGATTACGCACGTTACAGGAAGAGACAAATGAGAATTTGGTACTAGCTCATTAACATGAATAAGGTGTATTCATCGCCTTGACATACAAAATTTCACGGGAATTGTTAGAGCCGTTTCCGAGATGCCGATTATCAATTAATAGAATTGCTCGCTTGTAGGTAGATATAAAAGTATTAGATTATAAACGGACACCGGTCTTACAATCGTGAGACCCGAGTTCGGTCCCCGCCTATGTGTTTTTACTCATGTTCATCTACCGACTGCTCTTACGGTAAAGGAAAAACATCGTGATGAAACCCATACATTCAAAGCTGAATTCAGATGATATTTGAATGTGACTTAACCAAGGATTCGGGCCAGGATAGCCTTCGGGTTGCAGAGGTCAGACGGCAGTCGCTCTGTGCCAAAGCTTGGTTCCACGTCAAATCCCCTAAGTTAGGTAGCCGACCCCGACAGAGAGCGGGATAAGGCAATAGGAATGATGATTATAAATTGCATGATACTACGAGCAACTGTTAAAACAGTTTTGTTGGACTATGTTTAGTTTTAAGATAATGAAAGAACATGTGCTTCATAAAATAAACAAAAACAAATAATGAACACTTGTTCTGTAATGTAAATAACTATAAATAAACAAGAAACAACATTGATATATACATATTGAAACATACAGGTGTAAAAAATCAACTGCAAAAATTTAAGGGCTGAATCAGTCGATGAAATTGAACAACTTTTCCTGAGGAACATAGGTCGAAATATGAATAAGAATTTTGGACCTCCCATAATGGACCAGCTGGTTGAGTCAAAATATAATATATATTTTTTTAAGTGTTGGGGGCAGCACTTTGCCTCGGGAGACGAGCCAATCACTACATAGTATAAGGCAAACTCTCTTTTCGCGTCAGTCCTTATGTCTGTCTGTATGTGTGCTTAAATGTTTAAAACTGCGCGACGGATTTTGATGCTGTATTTTAACAGATAGAGTGATTCAAGAGGAAGCTTTATATTTACGGTCGTTGACGCTCTGCCTACCCCGCCCGAGATATAGGCGTGATGTGTGCGTGTCTAAGTGTTACAATGACGCTTAAGTTCATTTTAACGGTCCCTACGTGAGTAATCCCAAAACCGCATGAACTAACTTGTAAAAACACATTACATACATACATACACAAATCACGCTTTTATCCCTTGCGGGGTAGGCAAAGCGTTAACGATCGTAAAATTACAGACGTTATCGCCACGTCTGACAAGTATTGAGGGCGCTTTCAGATGATTCGTGGTGGACAGGTTGTGGCTTGTCGCCTAAAGTTGTAATACACATGAAACCCTTGGGTCCCTTAGTTGCCTATTACAACACCCGCGGGAAGAAATGGGGTGATGCTAGTCTAAGCCAGCATCACACGGCAAAACTTGTCCACATTACCTGATCAAAATGGCCGCCGGCGTACACAAAAAGTGAAAGGAGACCTTGCTTTACTTAATTCGTACTTATGTACCCATGTCGTGTGGTCTCTGAGACCTTCAAGCAGCTCCGGGAATTCATGTTGATGGATTATGTAAGTTAACCTGGGCTCCGGTCGAATAGTATCACTGCATTTTTACCCTTTACGTTTACATACATACATATATCACGCCTTTATCCCTTACCGGGTAGGCAGAGCGTTAACGGCCGTAAGAATACGGTCACTATCGCCACGTCTGACAATTTTGAGGATTGTTTTCCAAGGTTGTTATAGAAAACATGTGTGTCACTATAGTGACAAGTTGTCAGCCTGTCGCCTAAAAATTGTAATACACCCATACTCTCGAGTCCCTTAGTCGCCTCTTACGACACCCGCGGGAAGGATGTGGGGTGATGCTATTCACACGGCATTTTTTACCCTTTGGTGTCGGTAAAGGACGCTGGATAAAACCAGTGGATAGCGTCCCCTACGAATATGCAACAGTTGCAACTAATGATTCCGATTCAACGAATGACTTGATGAAATGATGAATTCTTGAGGAATCTTATTATTTTCCGATATCCACTGATTACCTGGGCCATCTCAAAGTCAGTAATTGGGTGGAGGTGGCGCAGGACAGGGATCAGTGGAGGAAGCTCGTTTCGGAGGCCAAGATCCATTTCGGGTTACTGAGCCAGAGAAGTTAGTTATAACCACTGATTTGTATTTAAAGGATGTTAAGATTTGACCATGTGATCACACAGAAATAAAGTGGATAAAGACACGTATAGTTAGTAATACATTACGTAGGCCGATCTATGCCGTGTGATGCCGGCTTAGAATAGCATCACCCCATATCCTTCCCGCGGGTGTCGTAAGAGGCGACTAAGGGACTCGAGAGTATTGGTGTACTACAATGTTTAGGTGACAGGCTGACAACCTGTCACTATAGTGGTACACATGTTTTCTGAAACAACCTGAGAAAACTTCTTCTTCTTCTTCTCCTTAGCCTTATCCCATCATCTGGGGTCGGCTCTCCTTGTCTGTCTTTTCCATTTGTTTCTGTCCTGTGCGGTTTCGGCGTCCACATTTGCCTCTTTCAGATCTTTCTCGACCGTCGTTAACCAAGTGGCGGGGCGTTAACCAAACAACCTTAGAAAACAATCCTCAAAAATGTCAGACGTGGCGATTGTGGTCGTAACCTTACGGTCGTTGACGCTCTGCCTACCCCGCAAGGGATAAAGGCGTGATATATGTATGTACATTACGTAGGTAGTAATGCATGAATGACCGATTATGATACCATTACATAGATTAATTGGGTATGTAATTTAATATTGAGTAAGACTAGCCAATTAATTTATAGTCTATTTAAGACGTAAGAAATAATTTTGATATTTTTATGTGTTTTTTCAAAACTGCACCCACACCACACAAAATCTAAATGAAATATATTATGTAAAATACCCAGCAGGACAGTAGTAAGGACACCGGTTTTAGAATCATGAGACCCGAGTTCTATCCCCGCCATGTACGAATGTGTTTTTACTCACGTACATTTACCGACTGCTCTTACGGTGAAGGACAAACGTCGTGATGACACCCACATTCAAATACAACTTGAATCCAGATGATATTCATTCGGATGTGACTTAACCTAGGATTCGGGCCAGGTTAACCTTCGGGTTGCAGAGGTCAGATGGCAGTTGCTCTGTGTAAAAACTTGGTTTCACGTCAAATCCCCTAGGTTAGGTAGCCGACCCCGACAGAGAACGGGAGTAGGCAAGGAGAATGATCTTCTTTTTTCGTGTGGGACACCGAGCCGTCCAACGACCCGATGAACCCTAGTGTCAGAATTTTTCAACCGCCTTCTACAAGTAGCAGGCTTCTGACATGGTTGTGTAACAACCGCCGTCTAAGAGATCATAGACAGCAACCGGGACCTACGGCTTAACGTGTCATCCGAAACACGGAACCATCTTACTTACGGACAATCCGGTGGTTCAGCCCGCAATGTCCTAACCAGACTGGGAACAAATTCACAAAGTGATAAATATCAACTTTGTGAGTGACCCACCGAGAATCGAACCCGGAACCTTCTGCGTCTAAGGCAGTCGCACTACCACTGCGCCACATCGGTCGTCAGAATGATGACCCTGCAAGATAATACCCGCCCTATAGTCTTCTTCTCTTTTCGTGTGGGACACCGAGTCGTCCAACGACCCGATGAACCCTAGTGTCAGAATTTTTCAACCGCCTTTTACAAGTAGCAAACCCCTATAGTAAGTTTAGTAAGCTACCCCTCCTATTCAGTAAGCTGAATCATACGTGAGAGTGAATGAAGTAAACTGTCCTGAATGAACTGATATTGATTTATGAACGAGCAAAATGCGTGGGCAGATTATAACGTAGCCTGCGTGGGTTATCTATCTATAGCCGGACTAAGTATTACAATTTTTAGGCGACAGGCTGATAACCTGTCACTATAGTGATACACATGTTTTCTGAAACAACCTTGGAAAACATACATACATACATACATATATCACGCCTTTATCCCCTGCGGGGTAGGCAGAGCGTTAACGGCCGTTTCGAATACGGCCGCTATCGCCACGTCCGACATTTTTGACCTTGTCCGACCTTGGAAAACAATCCTCAAAAATCTCAGACGTGGCGATAGCGACCGTATTCTTACGGCCGTTAACGCTTTGCCTACCCTGCAAGGGATAAAGGCGTGATATATGTATGCATGTATATAAATGACTAGCGGCCCGTCCAGCGATTGCGCTCGCTGTAACGCAGTTTCCCGTGGGAATGAGATGATTTCCCGGCAAGTATTATGCATAAAAACGTTCCTCTTGAATAATTCTATCTATAAAAAAAACTGCATCAAAACCCGTTGTGTAGTTTTAAAGATTTAAGCAAACATACATACAGATACGAAAAGCGACTTTGCTTTATACTATCTAGTGATGTATTTCATCAACATATCATTTCAGCCACAAGACGTCCACTGCTGAACATAGACCTCCCCCAAAGATTTCCACCTTGTCCGATTAGAAGCGGCCTGCATCCAGCATTTCCCTCGGACTTGACCAGGGCCCTAAGTCTGCTAAATGAAAATCGTTTCAGTTGGATGTCGATTGGATCTCAGTCGGATGATTTCGGTGATTTCGTAGTCTGCTAACAGTTTAAAGTAGAATAAAGTTTAAAGTAGATAGAAAAATCACAATGGCAATTGAATGACAGTTGAGTTTCGATGGCCTTACAATGACAAAAAATAGCAGATTTGGGACCGTCTGTCCATCCCGCGGGGGGCCGTCCTACGCTGCACCTGCCGGTACGTGGTATCCACTCGAGAACTCTAATCCCAGGTAGTTCACTCTATGTATAAGGTCACCCTTGACTTATCCCGTTCTCTGCCGGGGACGGCTACCTAACCTAGGGGATTTGACGTGGAACCAAGTTTTTACACAGAGCGACTGTCATCTGACCTGTGCACAGCAACCAGAAGGCTAACCTGGCCCGAATCCTAAGTTATCAAATACCGTCTGGATTCACATTGTATTTGGATGTGGGTTTCATCTCGATGATTTTCCTTCACCGTAAGAGCAGTCGGTAAATGTACGTGACTAAAACATTGGTACATGGCGGGGATCGTACTCGAGTCTCACGATTGTAAGGCCGGGTGTCCTAAACACTTGGCCACCGACGCTCTCCTTAATCTATGTTTAGGTTAATACATAAAATACACTAGGTCACTATTAAATGGTAGAAATTGTATCTGAAAGAGGAAACTGCGTGGGTAGATCGTAGACTGCGTGGGTGGTTCAGTAATAAACTCAGGAGTATTATAGGTCATAGGTTAAAGGGGTTGAAATCACCGGTTAGATTATTAATTTTCCCGTGGTAATAAGTTGTTTTCCTGGCAATTATTTACATATAAACTTTCCTCTTATATATCACTCTATAAAATCTGCATTAAAATCTGTTGTGTGCCTTAAAATATTTAAGCAATACATAGATACGTACATCGTCATCGTACATACGTACAAGCTGGCATCACACGGCAAACAACATGCATTAGCGTCTCCTTATAGTTCATAGACGGCTTTCAAAAATTAGGTTATAATGAACAAGAAAACTAGTTGTATTTGCATCATAACTCATGGGCCGAAGTCATTCCCACTACAAGCATTTTGTTACCGCGTGTCAGAAAACTACTAGCGCCATCTAGCGGCTGTAGGCGGATCGTCTTATTACGACATTTTGCAAAGGAGCTAATCCAGAAAGTGTATGATTGAGATGATAATATCATACATACATATATCACGCCTTAATCCCTTGCGGGACAGGCAGGTCATTAACGGCCGTAAATATACAGTCGCTCTCGCCACGTCTCGCAAATTTTTAAAAAGTTTTTTCAGGTGATTCGTGTATCACTGTAGTGACAGGTTGTCAGCCTGTGGCCTAAAGTTGTTATACACTAGAAGCCCTCGAGCCCCTTAGTCGCCTCTTACAACATCCGCGGGAAATACATGGGGTGAAGCTATTTTAAGCCGGCACCACACGGAAATTTTTAATCTGTTTATTTAGTTCCTAGTAGGTGGCGCTCGTGCGAATAGTGTAGAGTGCCTTTCAACGAATAGTTCCTATGGCGTCATGTTGTCAGTATTGCAAATGAGTGTTGCCGTATTCTCTTATTATTTATTTATAATAATGAATTAAATTATTTTCGTTTGTTTGATTGATTAATCCGCGGCTGTTTTCATGTTTCCGTAGAAATGAGATGTTTTCCCGCGGTAAAAAGTAGCCTTTGTCAATCTCCAGCCAATTATCTAACTACATACATATAAATCCGTATATCGCGCTGTTGTGACAGGAAAGACGAACAAACAAACACACTTTTTCATTTATAATATATTACTAGCGGGCTGCCTAGCGGCTGCGCCCGCTGTAACGCATTTTCCTGTGGGAGTCATATGATTTTCCGTCAATTATTATGCATAAAAACCTTCCTCTTGAATCGTTCTATCTATTTAAAAAAAAACTGCATCAAAATCCGTTGTGTAGTTTTAAAGATTTAAGCAAAGATACATACATACAGACGCGAAAAGCGACTTTGCTTAATACTATGTTGTCTACCTAATCAATAGAATACTGTATTTTTTGGAGAATCCGACCTGAGCTGGCAACACTATTTGACTAACCTGTATGGCGGAACCCGAATTTGAACACACCTTAACGAGATCATTGGAGCCTTATTGCGTTTTTCACGTTTACAAAACTGTTTCACTTTTACAAAATTGTTCTTTCGCCACTTCTCAATGCATGATTTTCACAACATACACAAATCACGCCTTTATCCCTTACGGGGTAGGCAGAGCGTTAACAATCGTAAAATTAAAATACGGTCGCTATTGCCACGTCTGACATTTTTGAGGATTGTTTTCCAAGGTTGTATCAGAAAACATGTGTATCACTATCGTGTTAGGTTGTCAGCCTGTCGCCTAAAAATTGTAATACACCAATACTCTCGAATCCCTTAGTCGCCTCTTACGACACCCACGGGAAGGGTGTGGGGTGATGCTATTCTAAGCCGGCCACACGGCATGGATATGGGGTAATATTTTTTACTATTAACTGAACTGGACTTATAATTCCTCAATTTAAAAAAAAGCGCTGACAGGTCTACCTAGTTCGGAATAGTCTTACTGTCAGTCCAAAAATTCCTCATTGTCTACCTGACTGACAGGTCAAATAAATAGTCAAAATACTGAACTATGACGTCATAAATTCAATATTTTGGATCTGGTCAAAACAATAACCTTTATATTAATTGTCAATCAAATTGTTTATATACTTAACCTGTCAATAACCAAGATAGACAAAAGCATCTCATTGCTCACCTTAAAGTACAGGGTGTTAGGTTAGGTTACCAGAACCTCACATTCAATCTGCCTCAGTCACTGATGAAACTGAACAACTTTCCCCAAGAAACATAGGTCGAAATACAAAAAAAAATTTGGACCTTCCCATACAAATTGACTTGTTCTGTTATTTTGTGTGGGAGGTCCAATCTGCTCCATAAATTTCTTTCATATTTCGACCTATGTTTCTTGGGGTAAGTTGTTTAGTTTCATGAGCTGGTTGACCTTTTGAAATCTTTGCAGCAATTTTTTTAACACCTTGTATTACGTGTAAATGTCAGTTGCTGTCTATGATCATCACTTAGACGGTGGTCGTTACACAGGGGCGTGCGGTCCATAAAGGCATAAAAGCACTGCTTACCCTGCGATTTTCACCCGCTTACAATTTAATAATTAATTCATTTTAATTTTTATTATCTTAGAACAACACTTTGTCGTTAAATGGAACGCAATTACTGTTACGCGCCACTATTGGCTGAATATCTCTCAAGTACGAAATGTCAATCAAAGAAAATGGACTCGCCCGCTGTTTCGCGCCACTATTCGCTGAATCGAAATGTCAGTCAGAGAAGGTGGACTCGCCCGCTGCCTAAAAGTATGAATGTGTGAAATCAACGTAACTACATTGTAGGTGTGACCTTTCTACACACACAAATGTTGCAATGGTGCAGTAGTAGTAGTTTTTTGTGTGGCGGAGTATGAAAGCTCAAGAGGCAGTACCTACCTTAGCAACATTTCAACTACAAAACCAAACGAATTTTAAAAAGTAAATCACCATAGTCATCCGCTCGCAAAACGTGCGTGGTGCGTGAGGGATTTTAGTGCGTATCCAAAGTTGGTGTATTTACAAATTGCAAATAACCTCCATTATTTGATGCGTATTGTTTACTAATTGTTTTCGTTGTTATTTAAATTGTAGTAAAATTTAGTATTATGGTTATTTGGTGTTATGGTTCTTTTTGACAAAATAAGAATGAGGTCTGTGTTGAAATAAGTTTATACGGATGACATGATTGTGTTTACAAAAAGGGCACCAGTTTTTGTAAAAAGTTTTATCATAATGTGATCTGTGTGTGTGCGATAGAAGCAGAGATGGATGTGTACCCGATTTGGAAATGACACTCACAAGAAAGGTACGTTTGCAAATTGGCTCGCGATGTTTTGTGAATAAGGTACCAATATAGTTAGATAATTTTGTTTGTTTATTAATGTGACGTTTGCCATGATAAAATCCGGTTAATGTTTCGTTTCCGAAACACCTTCAAAATACCTACATAAAAAAATTTGAAATGCATCTTTGTTTTACCTACTGCCTACCCAGTGATGAAACCCTGTGCACGCCACTGTCGTTACACAACCATGTCAGAAGCCTGCTACTTGTAGAAGGCGGTTCAAAAATTCTGACACTATAGTCTGTAAGTTTAGGTACTTATCTTTTTGTAAACAAACTTTGTATGAAAGTGACACTTCTGAACTGTCAGTTTCATACAGTATTAGTTTACAAAAAGATAATTACCTAAACTTACAGACTATAGGGTTCATCGGGTCGTTGGACGACTTGGTTTCCCACACGAAAAGAGAGAGAGACGTAAATAAGTATGATCCGTGCGCTAAGGAGTATAGAGCTATAGAACGGTACGTGAAAGCGCGTTAGGAATTTCTCATCATGCCAGAATTGCATGACTGCGGGAAGATGGAGTAATGAAGAAATAGCGAGAATTCTTCGTATCGGAGAAAAGGTTTTGATCAGGCCGATCGTAGACCGTATCTCCCACTCAATAAGAAGAAAGGATATTTTTTAGGATGTTTTGATTAGCTTTTTCGAGTTAGACTGAAAGCTGTAAATGGAGAAAAAATAAACCGACTCCAAAATAGCGAAAGAATAACTTAATTGTTTACGATGAAAAGTACTGTCAGGTGTATAGGAGTACTCCAAACGAATCGAAATATTATTGCCCCAAATGATTATGGAAATCAGTTCTCCGTATTTAGATTTCATATTATATTTTTCAAAATCCCAGCGTCAAATCATGATAAGACATTTACCTAAATGTTTACTTTTCAGACCCAAAAAATATCTTCATCGGTTTTATTCGCAAAAAAACTCGGTTTAATCGGTGAAAATCTTAGGGTCAATTCACACCGCGACGCGACGCGACGCGACGATACTCAAAGAGGCCAATGATTTTGCGCTACGCCGCGCGTCGTCGCGAGACGCATCGCAACTTCGCGAGGCGCTTCTTAAAATCGTAGCAGGACGACGCCTCGCTGTAATTCTCACAATGTAATGTGTATCTTTTCGTGTAGTGAATAAAGTATATTCTGAGTCACTCTATGAAAAATGTGCGCGCAGCGTCGCGCCGCGTCGCGTCTCGGTGTGAACTGACCCTTAGGTGAAAATAATCGAAAACTAAAAACTAAATAAGATCTCAACGAATTACACTAACCCTTTCCACAAGTATACAACGTTTGGTTCTTATTTAGTTTTTTATACAACGTGTAACGTTAAATGCGCAAACCTCAAACACTCTCAAGCAGCCCATGAAACTGAACAACTTTCCCCAAGAAACATAGGTCGAAATGTGAGAAAAATATTTATACCTCCCATAAAAATTTACGTGGTCGGTCGGTAATTTTGCGCATTTAACGTTACACGTTGTATAAAAAACTAAATAAGAACCCACTCTTTTTTCGAAGCAGGTTAAATATAGTTGAGCAATATTTACACGTTGTATCAGTCAGACCGACAATATTGACAGTATTAGTTTACTGTCATGATAAGATAGCCAATGATGCAGATATCTGCCCTAAATCAAAACAAATACGCCAAATAAAAAAAATAAAATCAATGATGAAATCAAAATCCTATGGATGATGAACTGTGGGCTGAACCGCGCGGATTAACGTGCTGTTCGAAACACGGAACTATCTTTCTATTCTACATACATAAGTACATCCATACATCACCCCTGCATCCCTTGTGGGTTAGGCAGAGCATAAACGGCCGTTAAAACGGCAATTTACAATTTACATTTGTGCCTCATTTTAGCAATGACCGTTTAGTTTCAGTCTGATGCGTTCTTCCCAGAAAAACTCCTAAGCCCAGTCTTGCCCAAAGGGCGTGATTGGGCTGCTTGTTTGAACAACCAATTAATTATTTCCGGGCGAGCCCTTGGTCCCCACCAAGCCGACAAGCGTAGTTTTGATGGCCCCGGGGCCAAAAACGTAGAGTTCAACACAAAAAAACCCTTCAATTCAATGCCATGAAACTTACCCATGCTCGTCATCCTCCAGCTTCTGATACTTGATACCCTTGGACGGCATCTTGGCTGGTCTTCCACTTGACTAGTTCACTCACTGATACAGTTCACTTTGACTCACTCACTTATACATGTCAGTATTGGATCGCTCACTTTTAGGTTACAATGTAATCTAAGGAGACTCTAATTTTCATATTACGAGTATTATTATGGATTATCGAGTACTGCAGAGTTATTTAAGTCATAACTATGAAAATTTTTACTATAGAGACATATTGAAAATAGGAAAATAATATGGTTATTCCATACATTTTGGTTGTAGGTAGGTAATCTTTTTTTAGTAAACATACATACATATATGCCTTTTTCCCTTGCGGGGTAGGCAGAGCGTTTACTGCCGCAAGAATACGGTCGCTATCGCCACGTCTGTCATTTTTGAGGATTGGTTGTTTCAGAAAATATGTGTATTACTACTATAGTGACAGGTTGACAACCTGTCGCCTAAAAATTGTAATATACCAATACTCTCGAGTCCTTTAGTCGCTTCTTGCCACCCCCGTGGGAAGGATGTGGGTTGGTGCTATTCTAAGCCGGCATCAAACGGCATTTTTTAGTAAAAGTTGCGATGATAACAGATTAAAAGTTGTACTTTGTTGCATTTGTGTTCTAGGTATGTAAAATGGGTTCATTGGGTCGTTGGACGACTCGGTGTCCCACACGAAATGAGAGAGAGAAAGAGGGAGAGAGAGGAGGGAGAGACAGAAAGAGAGAGCGAGAGAGAGAGAGAGAGAGAGAGAGAGAGAGAGAGAGAAAAGAGAAAGAGAGTATATAAATAAATTATTAGTAATACCATTTACAGTTATTTTATTTGTTATACCTATTTACTAATTTCCGAATTTACTAGTTTTATTCGTAGACTACATTTAAACAATGAGAAACGTATCATTTATTATGTGCATATTCGATTAACTTCGATAATACTGAACTGATTTTGATAATTCACCATTAAATTGTTACACGGACATGGACAAAAAACTTTCAATATAGTAAGTAAGTAAGTAATTACACTTTATATTTCGATAAAGCCTACGACTGCCATCTATTGCGCGAACTTTGCAACTAATATTTTAAGAAAATACTCAATACCAGAAACGTTTCAGTAGTTAACCGTGAAAATTTAAAACAATAAACAAACACACAGTGGATAAGGATCACATCACACCACGCAGCGTAACGCGACGCAATTTTAAGATATTCCAACATAACTTAAAGCTGAACATGGGCCTCCCTTATCGGTGGATATGTATTTACCATTCTCACCACGCTTGAGAGGTAGATTGGTGAGCGCAGTGCAAGGTACAAGGTTTTTGACGCACATACCGCATATTTATATATATCGCAGAGCATACATATATCGCAGGTAGGCAAAGTGTTAACGCCACAACCGCCACGTCTGACATTTTTGAGGATTGTTTTCTAAGGTTGTTTCAGAAAACATGTGTATCACTATATTGACAGGTTGTCAGCCTGTCGCCTATAAATTGTAATACAGCAACACTCTCGAGTCCCTTAGTCGCCTCTTACGATATCCGCGGGGAGGATGTGGGGTGACGCTATTCAAAGCCGGCATCACACGGCACAACAACAACAACGAAACAACATAACAACGTCTAATTCGATGGAGCCGGCTGCACGAACCAAAAAACATGACTCATGCGGCGTTATCTCGCTTTGATGCGTTCCATTTAAAGCTTGAAGCGCAAGCGAGAGCGTGAAACGAACGATAAAGAGGCACAATCGGCCTCCGCGTTCGGCAGCGTATATCAATCAAACTGATTAAATTTTAAATTTTCTTTTGAAAAATGCAATTATTCTATCAGCATTTTCCTATGACGTTGTCACGTTCAACTAACTATATACGTAGTTAGTAAACCGACTTTACAGACACAAATTTTTTTATCAGCGGGGAAGCCGTTGCTGCTGCCCGTTCCCAAGATAAATTTATCCCTTAGTGGCTTTTGTACGAGTTGTGGATAAATGCTATTCTGAATTCAATTTGCTATTCGTTAAAAAAGAAAAGTTGGACGTTTCTTTAATCGCGTCGCGTCGTGTCGCAGTGTCAGTTGACCTTAAAAAAATTCGGCGCACGTACGTGTAATGTGTGTGATGGCACCCTAATTAGTATTTAAACTGAGCAAAGCCTTATTTTCAATTACAAAAGACAATATATTCCAGTAAAAACTATTTAATTTGAATATTATCACTAATTAGCTACTTAATATTCTAAGCTTTGTTTCCTGCGATAGGTAAATTATAAATATTCATGAAATTTGTATTATTTCACTATTTCTAGAAATTCTAGTCAACAAAAGCTGAAAATAAGAATTTTCGCCTTATTTTCTGGTTGAATAAATGTGTGTAAAATTGGAAAACCGGTGATTTATTTATTTATTTTATTTTATTTATTGATTTAAATGTGTTTGGTTCTACATGAAAACTTTACAAATATAGTCAAATTATATTATTTCCTGCATTATTACATAGGAAAATGTTGTATTATTTACTTTATTTTCAAATGATGGCTCCATGTTTCGGATTGCACGTTCAGCCGTAGGTCCCAGTTAATGTCTATGATAACTTAGATGGCGATAGTTACTCAATAACGTCAGAGACCTGCTACTAGTAGTAGGCGGTTGAAAAACTCTGACACCAAGGTTCATCAAGTCGTTGGGCGACTCGGTGTCCCACTCGAAAAAAGAATGAATTTTCAATTGTGTTTTTCATCAATCTTTTATGATTTACAATACGACTCTGGGTTAAGTTAATTGCCAAATTAAGTTAATCTCAAAATTAAAACGTTTGTCGCCACTGAGGGACTATTTATTATGTGTAGGTATTACAATTTGTAGGCGACAGGCTGACAACCTGTCACTAAAGTGACCACGACTTATCTGGAACGACCCTCAAATATTAGTCAGACGTGGCGATAGCAACCGTAGCATTACGGTCGTTAACACTCTGGCTATCTTTCTTTCTTTTCGTGTGGGACACCGAATCGTGCAACGACCCGATGAACCCTAGTGTCAGAATTTTTCAACCGCCTTCTACAAGTAGCAGGCTTCTGACATGGTTGTGTAACGACCGCCGTCTAAGTGATCATAGACAGCAACCGGGACCTACGGCTTAACGTGCCATCCGAAACACGGAACCATCTTACTTGCGAACAATCGGGTGGTTCAGCCCGCAATGTCCTAACCAGACTGGGAACAAATTCACAAAGAGATAAATATCAACTTTGTGAGTGACCCACCGAGAATCGAACCCGGGACCTTCTGCGTCAAAGGCAGTCGCACTACCACTGCGCCACATCGGTCGTCAACTCTGGCTATGATTTATGTATGTATGTAGTTTTCTAGACACGGCTATTGAATGTTCTCTACAGCAAAGGGTTTAAATTTAAGTTTTTTTTTTCGAATGAGTTTTCCTCACACACACACACACACACACACACACACACACACACACACACACACACACAAATCACGCCTTTATCCCTTGTGGGGTAGGCAGAGCGTTAACGGCCGTAAAAATACGGTCGTTATCGCCACGTCTGACAAATATTGAGGGACCTTCCAGATGATTCGTGCATCACTGTAGTGACATGTTATCAGCTTGTCACCTAAATTTGTAATACACATGAAACCCTCGAGTCCCTTAGTTGCCCCATACATACAAAAAAATGGGGCGATGCTAGTCTATGCCGGCTTACATCACACGGCAAAGGGTTTTCTTTGTTTAATAATTTCGTTTTCTCGAATAATCTCAACCTAAATACGAAACACTTCTACCACTTTCAAATCCGTTACGCGGTTATCTGTATTATATTTGCTTAAAACACTTGATCTGATAAGTGTGTTTACTGCCTTACGACTGTATCGAATGTATTGACTCATTCTGTCAAGTATTTTACGCCTTTATCCTCCTTGCCTTATCCCGTTCTCTGTCGGGGTCGGCTACCTAACCTAGGGGATTTGACGTGGACTGCCATCTGACCTCTGCAACCCGAAGGCTGACCTGGCCCGAATCCTAGGTTAAGTCACGTTCAAATATCATCTGAATTCAAATTTTACTTGAATGTGGGTTTCATCACGATGTTTTTCCTTAACCGCAAGAGCAGTCGGTAAATGTACGTGAGTAAAAACACATTGGTACATGGAGGGGATCGAACTCTGGTCTCACGATTGTAAGACCGGTGTCTTAACCACTTCGTCACCTACTCCACTCTGTCAAGTCTTTTAGGTATTATCCGTAAAAGATGTACTTTTAGAAACTAAACAGAAAGATTACACCAAAAGTCGCTAAAACTTCGGTCTCATATTATGACACACGAATCACGCTTATATCCGTTGTGGGGTAGGCTGAATGTAAATGGCCGCAACTACCGTCGTTATCGATGGAAGAACAAATGATGGGGTCTTAACCGGCCTATTGCCTCAAATACCTACACCCTAGACCTTCGAGTCCCTTAGTCACTTCTTACTACTTACAGCAGCCGCTGAAAAGCAATAAGGTGATGCTATTCGTAGGCGGCATCACAGGGTATGTCAAAGACTCTATAAAAAAAGTTTTCATAGGTTTTAAAGGCGAAACGTTCTAACGAAAGGTCAGGTCAAAAGTACCTACCCTTAACCGACGAGCATGTATAAAAAGGCTGATGAATGTTGAGGAAGCGAAAGAGGTATGTCAGGGTCGTAGCAAATGGAAGAATGGAGTCTCTGTCTACCACTCCGGGAAAGAGGCGTGATTATTTGTATGTATGTATTATGCCGCGTGATACCGGCTTCGAATTGCATCACCCCATTTCTTTCCCGCCGGTGTCGTTAGAGGCGACTAAGGGACTCGAGGGTTTCATGTGTATTACAACTTTTAGGCGACAGGCTGACAACCTGTTACTATAGTGATACACAAATTATCTCAACCGGCCCTCAACATTTGTCAGACGTGGCGATAGCGACCGTATTTTTGCGGTCGTTAACGCTCTGCCTACCCCGCAAAGGATAAAGGCGTGATATATGTATGTATGATTTAGTGCGTAGTTATTGACCGGACAATTCATTTTGTAACACAACAATGGTTCAGGTCAATCAGCAAGTCAGTGAATTAGTTAAGCCACTATTTCTACACATCGAGGTTCGCTATTTATATATATGTTACGGGCAACGTGATTAGTCGGGCACTATTAATACTGACCGGTCATTATTAATAGTGCCCAAAAACGTAGGGCAAAGTGATTAATTAATCACTTGGACCGGTCAGTATTAATAGTGCCCGAGTGCCCGTGGTCAATGTAATAATTTAGTAATAATTGTCTTAGTCTACTAATTTTCAAACTATTGAAGTACCTAATATTTTTACAAAATTAGTGCTACTGATATTATTACATTTATAACTATTTGGAAGTACCTAATATTTTTACAAAATTAGTGCTACTGATATTATTACATTTATAACTATTTGTTTTTTTATTTTTAACTCACATGTTTGATTAAATTGATAACTTTAATGAAAATTCTGTAAGTTTAAGTTAATTTACCAATTTTTATACTGTCATTCCTAAATAATATTTGTATTTAAAAAAAGTAGTCAACTTCTGATGTTATTTAATTTGTTACTGTTTATTTTTGACTTTCATGTTTCATTATTTTGAATAACTTTTCATAAAAATTATGTAAGTGTAATTTCATTGTCTCAGGTACCAATTTTTAATTTATTATTCTTAAGTAATTTTATCAATAAAAAATAGGTAGATACTAATGTTATTACATATTTAACTGTTTATTATTCAACTTCTATGTTCAATATTTTGTTTTTTATGATATTTTGTTTGTTTTTCTGTAAGTTATAGAAATATAGAAATAGAAATAGAAATCTTTATTTCAAAGTAACTTATAACATAATTAACTTATATACTAGGCACAGTTTGTAGGTACTTTGAAAAGGGTATGCCACTCAGCATATGCAGTTTAACTTCATTTAATAAAAAAAATACTTTACAGTTGTTTATTTTTATTACTTTGCCCAAGGTAGTGTGCGAATTATTCATACTGACCAGGAAAAGTAATTAATCATGCTGTTTTAATCACATTGCCCAATTAGGTCGGGCATTATTAATACTGACCGGTCACTATTAATATTGCCCGGACTTATCAATTTGCCCGTAAAATATATTAAAAAACCGTTCATTATACGAACGATTAATTGTTTTGCCGTGCCGTGTGATGCCGGCTTAGAATAGCATCACCCCACGACGACGATGTCGTAAGAGGCGACTAAGGGACTCGAGAGTATTGGTGTATTACAATTTTTAGGCGACAGGCTGACAACCTGTCACTATAGTAATACACATGTTTTCTGAAACAACCTTGGAAAACAATCCTCAAAAATGTCAGACGTGGCGATAGTGGCTGTATTCTTACGGCCACTATCGCTCTGCCAACCCCCGCAAGGGATAAAGGCGTGATATATGTATGTACGTATGTATTAAATTAATCGTTTTTTTTATGAGGGATTGATACAATTTTGGTTTCATCACGACGTTTTTTCTTCACCGCAAGAGCAGTCGGTATATGTACGTAAGTAAAAACACATTGGTACATGGCGGGGATCGAACTCGGGTATCACGATTGTAAGACCGGTGTCCTAACCACTTGGCCACCGACGCTTGTTTATAAGTACAAAGTTATATTTAGTATGTCCTCTACAAACAATATGAAGAGATAAACGATAATATTTTCTAACCACTCAATGTTGTGATTATAGTTAGCACGTATCTTTCGAACAATACTTATTTATCTTTAGTTATATACCTAGACGACATTGTATCTGATTTTTATTGTTTGAATGCTTGTCAGCTAAAATAAGAGATGAGAAAGTTTTGGTTAAAATTATGGTGTTTGCAGACTACGTGTCTTCCGTGTGAGCTTTTTTATATTAACATCAACAGATACAATGGCCATACATATATATATATATCACGCCTTTATCCCTTGCGGGGTAGGCAGAGCGTCAACAGCCGCAAAAATACAGCCGCCATCGCCACTTTGGACAAATATTGAGGGCCCTTTCAGATGGTTCGTGTGTTACAATAGTGACAGGTTGTAAGCCTGTCGCCTAAAGTTGTATACACATGAAACCCTCGAGTCCCTTAGTAGCCTCTAACGACACCCACGGGCGGAAATGGGGTGATGCTATTCTAAGCCGGCATCACACTGCTTATTCTCTGCTTGCATTCCTTAATCAGCTTCAAGACAACATCGTGTAGCAATGGGGTGATGCTGTTCTGACCCGGCATCACACGGATAAGTAAGCAAGCGACTCAATTCGGTAACTTGCGGTAACATCGGGCTGGCGAGTGCAAAGTGAAAGTTGTTGCAAATTGGAGCAAGAGAAATGATACTGATTCGCTGCGCCCGCGCATACCGAGAGAAGTTTAAAGTTTGGGAAAATAACTATAGTCTGTTAAGTATAGGATGATCTCTGTGACGTTTGTGACGTTGGAGCTAATGACAAAGGAAAATGAACCTTATGTCATAGCATCTGCTCCAAAGTCACAAACGTCACAGGGATTATCCTATATTTCACAGACTATAATAACTTTTAACCGTTATTAATTCTCTTTACCGCTACTCAGTCACTTTTTTAATAGTTTTAGTTTATCTAGAACTCAAAAGTTGAACAGAATTTTTAACAAAATTATATCGTCAAGTTTTTAAAGAAAGAAAAAAAAAGAGTAAAAATCACCGAAAGAGCGCCACTCTGTGAGAACACTTCACTCAAATTTAGGCCTTACTTTAAACAGAAGTAAGAATGGACTAAGCCCGAGCTTCGGAAGGCTCGTTAAGCCGCTTTGCCTATGATTAGATTAGAAATGCGCACGTCGTTTTGCGCTCGCTTCTGTTGCGCACGTCTTTCTAGCAATAGCAAGATAGGTACGTTAGGGCCGACGCATATCTAGCGACACATACAATGTATAAATAAAGCAAAGTTGTTTTTCGCGTTTGTCCCAATGTCTTTATTTATCACTACATAGTATAAAGCAAAGTCGCTTTTCGCGTCTGTCTGTATGTATGTTTGCTTAAATCTTTAAAACTACACAACTGATTTTGATGCAGGTTTTTTATTAGATAGAGTGATTCAAGAGGAGGTTTTTATGTATAATACTTGCCGGGAAAAATCCTTATTCCCACGGGAAAATGAGTTGCAGCGGACGCAGCCGCTGGGGCAGGCCGTTAGTGTGATATGTACAATAAAGAATACAGTTTATCTGATACTGTGAACCCGGAAACAATTCACTCGTAACCGATAAAAATACATACCGATTCTATTAGGTACTATAAAAAAACCTGTTTAAATGCAAAACAAAAACAATGAAGTCTTATTTCCGTTTACCTAACGCGTTATCAGTTACGCAAAGATAATGCAGCTAATGTACTATACTTAAAGTTTAATTAAATCATTAATTACGATACATACAAACTAACAGTCATACAAACATATATAAAAAAACTTTAATGAAAGATATGATCATCATTCTTCTTGCCTTATCCCGTTCTCTGTCGGGGTCGCCTATCTAGCCTAGGGGATTTGAAGTGGAACCAAGTTTTTGCACAGAGCGACTGCCATCTGACCTCTGCAACCCGAAGGCTAACTTGGCCCGAGTCCTAGTACATATTCAAATATCATCTGAATTCAAATTTTATTTGAATGTGGGTTTCATCACGATGTCTTTCCTTCACCGTAAGAGTAGTCGGTAAATGTAGAAAAGTAAAAACACATTGGTACATGGCGGGGATCGAACCTAGTTCTTCTCCTTTTCCGTCGCGTGGGACATCGAATCGATGAAGAGCCCGATTGATTTCAAGATTTCAATCGTTTATTTCCAAGTAGATTAAAAAATGCTTTTAAAAAGTCAGGAATATACAATACAATAAATGAATTAGTCATTGTTTTGTCTCAATTTTCTCTTTTTTATAACAATTTTATATTCCTAGTCGAAACGCGGTACGAGTGGGATAAAAAAAGGCACTGCCTGAGGGCTGGCCAGGCTGACCACACAGCATGTAACTTACGCCACCACCAACAATGTATGAAGTCAACCAATTAAAGTTAATATTTAAAAAATATTTACATGTGTGTTAATCATCCGGACGCCCTGAACAGAAAAACCTGCTCAGAAGTGTTACTATTCTCAATAAACAATTTGTACCAATTTTATTGAACCACGTCATCTGACTTTTGAAAGTCACTACTAGTAGATTAAGTTATCAATGACACCAACAGGCCGACAGCAAAACGTGCCCTCCGAAGCATGGAAAGGCCGATTTTTTTTATTTTTACTATATTTATTTTGTGAATATGTTGTTTACGACGTAAACTATACGTGACTTAACATTAGTAAACGATAATTACTACATGCAATCGCTACATATTATAAAGCGTAGTCGCTTCCCGCGTTTGTTCCTATCTACTTACATACAAGGTGTAAAAAAATTGCTGCAATATTTTAAGGGGTGAACCAGCCCATGAAACTGAACAACTTTCCCTAAGGAACATAGGTTGAAATATGATAATAATTTTTGTACCTTCCATACATATTTACTAACTAGCTGGTGCCCGCGAACTTCGTTTCGCCATATATCATCCATCATATAAGCTATATAAAGGAAGCTCACTGATAAACATGGGCCTCCCCCATAGACTCTAAGAACCATAAAATAATATATTATAAGCTTATATTAAATTGTTGGTAGATAGATACCCGAAAACTTGGTTTCGCCGACTATACAGTGTGTAAAAATATTAGCTGCAAATATTTAAATGGGTGAATCAGTCCATGAAACTGTACAACTTTCCCCAAGCAACATAGGTCGAAATATGGAAAAAATTTTTGGACCTCCCATACAAAATGTAGCAGCCGAGCAAGTCAACTGTATGGGAGGCCCAAATGTTTTTTTCATATTTCGACCTATGTATTCCTTGGGGAAAGTTGTTCAGATTCATGGGCTGATTCACCCCTTAAAATATTTGCACCTAATTTTTTTACACTTCATATGTAATTTAAAAAAACTGTTAAATCCTAAATTTACAATTTCCACATGCAAAAAAGAGTAAGAAAACGGTGATTCTTTTATATATGTTTGGTCTTTTTGATTCCTGTAGGTTGAATTTGCTGAATCAGGTTACAGATTAGTCACTCCCTGTTCCAAATCCTCGCTTTACAGTTCATTTTAGCAATTTTTTTAAAATCATGCGTTTACTTTCAAAGGTATCAATTCCGTGAAGTAGACTGATGCCACATTTCTTAACATTGTGATGGATGAATAAAGACCGAGTTCATGAGTGTGAATAAATAAAACATAAGCTTATTAAAAACCAAGTAATCCCACTACAAATCCTATCCTATCCTACTTCCTACTAATATATTAATACAAAAGATTTGTTTGTTTGTTACTCCTTCACGCAAAAATTGCTGAAATGATTTTCATGAAATTGGGCACAGATGATGTGTGATGCCGGCTTAGAATAGCATCACCCCACATCCTTCCCGCGGGTGTCGTAAGAGGCGAATAAGGGACTCGACGGTATTGGTGTATTACAATTTGTCGGCTAAACATATAATAACAGTATGTAACAGAACAACATTGGCTAGTAACGTAGATATAAAGAATAGCCTTAACAAAATTAGCAAGAAAAATTAAAAACAAAAAATTGTGGTACTTCGCTGGCCGACTTACATCATAAGCAGATCCATTTCCGCTGAGCCATTTTAACCATGGTTGGAGCGGCAAAAATAAGGATAGGTTAGGTACCCCTTCACACAAACTTTTGCTTTGAAGCTATTGCAATTTTCCCGCGGTAAATAGTAGATTACGCGATCCATAAATAAAGATTGTATCGTCTGGTACGCAACTTACGAGGGGAGGTCAAAAAGTTCGCGGAATGACAAGGAAGAAGGGTGAAATTAAACATGAAATTATTTTTCCTTTTCAATATATTCTCCCTTAACTCGAATAGATTTATGGGATCTATCAAATAACTTATTAATACCGTCTAAAAAAAATTGTTTATCTTGTGCGTCAAAATAAGCCGAAATCGCTGACTTAACCTCATCATCGTCGTTAAATTTTCTTCCACGCAGCTCTTTTTTCATCTTTGGAAATAAATAATAGTCGCTGGGGGCCAGGTCTGGACTGTAGGGTGGATGGCGCAGTAGTTCAAAACCACATCGGTGAATGGCAGCGGTCGCAACACGACTGGTGTGCACGGGCGCGTTGTCATGCAAAAGCAGCACTCCTTTGGTCAGTTTTCCTCTCCTTTTTTCTTTAATCGCTTCCTTCAATCGATCTAACAAGGAAGCGTAGTACTCTCCCGTTATGGAAAGGCCACGATCTTTATAATCCACCAGAAGAATGCCTTCAGAATCCCAAAATATTGTCGCCATGATCTTTCCGGCCGATTGAGACACCTTAAACTTCTTAGGAGGGGGAGTGCCCTTTTTCTGCCATTGCATTGACTCTTGCTTTGACTCAGGTTCATAATGATGAACCCAAGTTTCATCCCCAGTCACAATACGGGACATAATTTCTTCCTTTTGATCTCCACAGCGGTCCAAAAACTCGCGGCAACAGTCGACGCGCTCTCGCTTTTGAAACGGCGTGAGCATTCTCGGGACCCATCTTGCGCAGACTTTACTCATACCAAGATGTTGATGAAGGATATTCAAAATGGTAGTTTCTGATACACCAACTAATGCTGCAAGCTGTTTCTTCTTCAAACGGCCATCCTCCAATACAAGTTTCTCAACTTTATCGATGATTTCCGGCGTGGTGGCCTCGATCGGCCGCCCAGAACGGGGATCGTCTTCAATTGACTCCCTTCCTTGCTTGAAAAGATTATGCCACTTGTAAATCATAGTTTTTCCAGGAGCAGAGTCCCCGTAAACAGATAACATATCTTGAAAAACAGTTTGCGGCGTTTTTCCCTGTTTGGTGAGGAACTTTATGACGGCGCGATGTTCAATTTTTTCCATACTGCCAACTTTCTTCCCGATTCACTTGTTTAATCGTTGATAACTCAAAGACTAGTGACCCAATTAGGCTAAAACTTGGTATTTATAGTAATAATGAGTTACTCAATTAGCGAGTACCTGGACAAGCATCCCTACCCCCGCCAACCCCTCCATTCCGCGAACTTTTTGACCTCCCCTCGTACACGTCTTGTACCACGGAACTTTTGTTTTCGAGTGTAAAAAATATTGAATTATTAAAAGTTAAAATTATTCCAATATTAAAGAGATATTTTTGTAGTCGTAGACATATTCGTAGATTTTACTTTTCTCATTTATTGAGGTTATAAAAATATAGATTAAAAATAATAAATACGGCCTCTTGTTATTTTTCTTTCTGCGCGCTTATTCAAAGTGACACAGTTCGTGCTGGCCAGTTCGAAATTTGAAATCAATCTCGGGTCCAATAAGCCCATACACATCTTTTTACTACGCGGCACTATGAAATTTACGTAATCTACAAACTTATTTTATGCGTAGCAGCCAACCCCCCTTTTAGGGGTATGTTTTTTTTTAGCCTATAACCTGGTCGGTGATTTACTTGACATTTTGGTACAAATTGCATCAAAATCCGCTCGGTCGTTTTCGCGTGATGCTTCCGCATATCCACAAACAAACAAACATCTAAACATCTAAACATCTAAACATCCAAACAGACAAAAATTAAAAAAATTGCAGAAACGTGTTTTGTTATCAATATTAAGTGTCACGAAACAATTTTTTTTTGGATATCTTGTATGTACAGACTTTCGGTCCTCTTGAGCTTTATTATATGTATAGAAGATACACCAAGTCAATTTGAATAATTGTAATATTTTTACACCTTATATAATATATATATATAACCTATACATCTCCCATGTGATGCTGGTTAAGAATAGCATCGCCTCCTATCTTTCCCGCGGGTATCGTAAGGGGCGACTAAGGGACTCAGAGGTTTCATGTGTATTACAACTTTAGGCGACAGGCTGGCAACCTGTCACTACAGTTATACGCGAATCATCTGATAGGGCCTTCAATACTTTGTCAGACGTGGTGATAGCAACCGTATTTTTGCCGCGACGGATAAAGGCATGATATATGCATCTATCTATGTATGCTTAAATCTTAAAAACTAAACAACAGTTTTGAATGCAGTGATAAATAGAGTGATTCAAGAAGAAAGTTTATATCGACGCCCAACTTACTAAAAGACGTAACTGTCATTTTTGACGTAAGTGAGTTATTCAGCGTAGATATTCCATTTGTGACGACAAATCAATCGGTATATCTGACGTATCTGTATCATCAGGGGTTTGGACAAAAACAGGTTTTGGTAGGTAGACGAAACTAGAAAAATATACAAAAAAAAATCTTACTAAGCGACGTAATTGCATACGTCTTTTAGTCAGATTTTAAAATTATCAAATTATAAACATATGTATAATACTTGCCGGGAAAACAACTTATTACCATGGGAAAATGAGCTAGAGCGTGCGCAGCCGCTGGGCGGGCCGCTAGTAACAACAATAAAGACACGATTAAGGAAAATCGCTTAAAAGACAACCGGTCGCCATCTTTACAAATTTTAAGGAAAAATAATCATGCACATATCATGCCTTCATCCCTTGCAGGGTAGGCAGAGCGTTAACCGCTGTAAAAACACGGTCGCTGTCGCCACGTCTGATAAATGTTATGGGCTCAGTAGTAAAGTGACAGGCTGCAGCCTTATCGCTTAAAAATTGTAATATAAATGAAACCCTCGAGTCACTTAGTCGCGTCTTACGACGCCCACGGCGAAGATGGTGCTATTCTAAAGGGTGATGATTCTAAAAGGTGATGCTATTCTAAACCGGCATCACACGGCAGTTGCAATTAGGTAAATTAATAATTAGGATTAAATTGCATATTATAAATACATAATGCATGCAGTAAGCTAGTATACTGTGTGATGCTGGCTCAGAGAAGCATCGTCTCATTTCGACCCGTGGCTAGGTAAAAGACTACTAATGGAAGAAACGAGATTGTACCAAGCTGTTCTTTTGTTGTATTTCTTTATATTTGTTTTGTTGTGCAATAAAGTAAATTTGATTGATTTGAGAATTGACAGCGGCAATCCCTGTGGATATAACACCCTGCGCTGCACTCGCTAACCCACCTACCGCGATGAGTACGGAAGGCACCCTTACCCAAGAACTGGAGAATGCACAGACACAATTAAAGGTTTTCTTGCAATTTTTAGTCCTAAAAGCTTTTTAGCAGCTTTTTACCTAAATCATCATCACTGGCCTCATACGTCCGTGAAAGACAATTCAATCAGTGTCTGAGGCAAGAACACAGACACTGCGTTGCCTGGGACGCAAATATGGAAAACGCAGGGTTGCCCAGCCCCTGCGCCACCCTGGCTGACTCCACAAGAATGACGAGTCGATACGTGCGGAGCCAGGTCGGCTGCAGGAGTCTACCGCGAGATAGACATCTGTCACACGCGCCTGACGGAGACCCCGTTCCGGGTTTAGTGAGGAATTATCTTTCTCCAGGACCAAATTTGGGTCTGGTTAACCCCGCGGTCACCTTACGACCCCCACAGGAAGTGAGGGGGTGGTGCTATTCTACACCACACGCAAACCTCTAAACCTCTTATAAATCCATATTTAATTTTAAAAAACTACTACGCATAGCTTATAGAACACAAATGCAACACGGTAACAACATTTTTCAAATAAACATTAGCACATATAACTAGAACAAATCAAAGTTCCCTTTTAACTTACGAAATAAAATCACGACTAAATCATTAATAGACTGTACACAAACATTACCACAGTCTTTTTCATTCATAAAAAAAGAAAAATACTGTCAAAAAACTATTTTCCCGCCATTATTTGTTCACAGTTCAAAAACGGAAGCGCGCGTAACTTTTTAATTTAACTTTTTAAATCGTGGCACGGCGCGAACGTCCGCGGAGCCGAATGCCGCGTAAAATACTGACTTTCGATTCGTTCATTCTTATGGGAGTATTCTATACTGGCGAACGGACAGAGTTTGACATTCAATGCTGGTTTATAAGTGGTAAAGATTGATATTCGGTCTGGGCCCTAAGTCTGCTAAATGAAAATCGTTTGAGTTAGATGTCGATTCGATCTCAGTTGGATGATTTCGGTCATATCCTACTAACAGTTTAAAGTATAGAAAATCACAATGGCAATTGAATGACAGTTGAGTTTCGATGGCGTTACAACGACAAAAAATAGCAGACTTGGGGCCCTGGGCCCCAATTCTTTTTTTTTGCCATTTTAATTCCAGCGACACTCAACTATTACCTGTCTCAACTGAAACTCAGCCCTTTCAGATAAATCGTGTATCACTGTAGTGACAGATTGTCAGCCTGTCGCCTAAAATTGTAATACACATGAAACCTACGAGTCCCTTAGTTGCCTTTTACAACACCCGCGGGAAGAAATGGGGTGATGGTACTCTAAGCCAGCACCTCACGGCACATAATTTTTGTTACGCTTTTGTCAAATTACTACTATACATATATTATGTATCTTGTAGTTAATCTATATCCTGAATCCTTACCTTAGCATACCTTGTAAAAAACCAAGCAATGAATGTTAAAATAATGCAATATGTTGTTGTCGTCGTATTAAACCAACTTGTTGGAGCGGTTTACCAATAAGCTTAGAGATGGGCGAAATTAGAGTTAAGGTTTTATCGATATACGGGGTGTAAAGGACCGTCATTTTCATTGTAATGGGAAACTTTCTAGCCAATCTTCAAGTAAAGTTGGCGCTGAGCTGAAACAACTTCTTTCCAAGGTAATGTATTTTGTCTAGTTGAGTATCAATGTCATTCTCCTTATCCCGATCTCGGTCGGGGTTGGCTACCTAACCTAGGGGATTTGACGTGGAACCAAGTTTTTACACAGAGCGACTGCCATCTGACCTCTGCAACCCTGAGGCTAACCTGGCCCGAATCCTAGGTTAAGTCACATTCAAATATCATCTGAATTCAAATTTTACTTGAATGTGGGTTTCATCACGATGTTTTTCCTTCACCGTAAGAGCAGTCGGTAAATGTACGTGAGTAATAACACATTGGTACATGGCGGGATTCGAACTCGGGTCTCACGATTGTAAGACCGGTGTCCTAACCACTTGGCCACCGACGCTGCTGAGTATCAATATAAGTAACTCAAATGTCAAAATTTCAACCTGACGCAGCGCCATGCCATCTGGTATGACACCATAAATTAGCAAGAGATCTGTCAAAAAGAAAAGTCCTTATTGTAGTCATCGTGTGGGACAGCTTGTTGACGATCGACTTATTGAACCCTGACGTCAGAGTTTCCTACCGTCTACTATGCAAATAGAAGGACTCTGACTCTAACTTGGTTGTGGAACGACCGCGTAATCAACCATAGACAACAAACATAACTTACTAAATATGTCTATGTGTAAATGAAAATAATAAATATAATATATTCTAAAACACATATTAGTAGACAAGACTATGGTTTCCTCTGTTTAAGTTAAAAGTTAGCGTTGCCGAAAAAAAGAAATATTTTATTATTTTGTTAAATAGAAAATGCAATAAATATAGACTATGCTTTCTTTTTGAAGCAAATTTCACTATCAGCAATTTTGTTTGAAAGTAAATAAATAAATAATATGTAAAATTATCAAGATTATGTCGGTAAAAGTCCCACTCAAATCGATAGCCTTTTCCATCTTATCGATATCGACATATTCCCATCACGACACCGTTTACAGCCTCCTACAAGATGTCTAAGCCTTATCGTAGGATATACAACCTTGTTCCTCAGAGATAAGATCTAAAATGGTACGAACGATGATAATCGTTGATAACTTTGTTTGCTTCCAGTTCATAGCAGTGATTTTCTCTTTAAAATATCTATTAACAGATGAAGTGTACGATGATAGGGTTCATCGGGTCGTAAGCCGACTCAATGTCCCATCCTTACTAATATTATAAATTCGAATGTAACTCTGTCTGTGTGCTAAGCTTTCACGACCAAACCACTGAACTGATCATAATGAAATTTCGCACATAGATTAGTAAGATAGCGCGAACGAACATAGGCTACTTTTTGTCACCACTCGAGGGTCTGAAGTACCTAAAGTAGACCACCAGGTCCACCTAAACTATACAGGGTGTAAAAAAATTTGCTGCAAATATTTTAAGGGGCGAACCACCCCATGAAACTGAACAAATTTCCCCAAGGAACATAGGTCGAATTATGAAAAAAAATTGGAATACAAAATTACCGACCGACCAAGTCAATTTGTATGGAAGGTCCGAAATTGTCTTTCACAAATCAACATATGTTTCTTGGGGAAAGTTGTTCAGTTTCATGGGCTGTATTAGTCCCTTAAACTATTTGCAGCTAATATTTCTACACCTACTTCTTTTCGTGTGGGACACCGAATCGTCCAACGACCCGATTCTACACCTTATACGTATAGATAGGAGATACAAATATGGCACCAAATGCAAAAGTTGTTCAACTTGATAAGTAGCTTCTGCTGTCGTATAGACTTCGAAGGTTTGGACTTCACAAGTATTTGTATTCTGTGGGATCGAACCCAAAACCCTCGACGTGGAAGGCAGGGGTATTATCCGCTACGCCATCGGGATAGTCAATTACTACAAGTTAGATCTCCGTTGTATTAAGCACAACGCCTGATAAAAAATAAAGGCAATGGTTTATAGCAGACATTAGGTTTATTCGTACCTAAATTTCAGGCGTTGTAAGTGACTCGGATATTTAGATGCTAGGTACTCTATACTTTAAATTATACAATTTTGCTTGTGACGTCTGTCATTTACCTTTTTTTTTTTTAATCTACGATGGGCTTACTCTTGACCCCAATCTTACCCTAAAGCAGAGATGGGATCTACGGTGGAGCGAGCTTGCCCAGAAGATGTCTATTCACTCTAGACTTAAAGAGATTCAGGTTATATGCACTCGGAAATACAGACGCAGGCAGGGAATTCCATTCTTTAGCCGTGCGCATAATGAAAGATGATTTGAAGCGTAATGTGGGTATTTGAACTAAGAACGGATGGTAGCCGGCCGTGCGTCTGGATGTCCGATGGAAGAAAGGAGACGGTGGTATGAGCTCATGCAGCTCACGCGCACACTCTCCGAAGTGCAATCTATAGAAGACCGATAGGCAAGCAACCTTGCGGCGGTGAGCCAGGCTGTGAAGCTTGGTCGCCACCAGTTTTTTATCGCCTATTAATCTCTTGGCTCTGCGTTCCACCGAGTCCAGTGCAGCAAGTTGGTATTTCGCCGAGCCATCCCAAAGGTGACAGCAGTACTCCATGCAAGATCGCACATATTTTATAAAATGTAGGTATGGGTGCTTACTAATAGAATGTAGTATTAATCTATACCAAAAATTCGCTAGATGACTGGGTCATTAATAAAATACAAAAGTTGCACGCTTAAAACTATTGTCCTAAACTACTACAGACTCCATTTATAGATTTTCGAAATATTCAAAGTTGGAATTTAATAAACAGAAAATTATATAAAACTGGGATTTACTGCACTCACAGCGCAGTACTAGATTATTATCATAAATGAAAGTAAGAAATCGAAAGATTGAGTCGACCGTCGTTCATTTATGAGAATAATATAGCACTGTGAGTTCAGTAAATCCCAATAAATTTATATGAGCATTAACTTCATCGTATGGTTTGAATGCGTACCGTAATGTAGACTAACCAGGTCATTAGTACCATAGTGCTACTACTAGATGTCACTAAAATCGTCGCTTCGAGACAAGCATCAAGAGGTTGAGAAATTAACGAAGGCCAACCGGTGCGGCGATAGGGGGCCGATACCCTACGCGGCCCGGGTTCGATTCCCGGTCGATGCTTGTTAATTTTTTATTTTCATGTATAAAAGTTAATGTTTTGACGCCAGCCAAAATAGAGAGATATCAAGTCATTAGTCTGTATTTTCATACAAGATACCGGTTAAATAAGTAGCTCATTTGACCTGCGACCGATGTGGCGCAGTGGTAGTGCGACTGCCTTTGACGCAGAAGGTTCCGGGTTCGATTCTCGGTGGGTCACTCACTAAGTTGATATTTATCACTTTATGAATTTGTTCCCAGTCTGGTTAGGACATTGCGGGCTGAACCACCCGATTGTCTGTAAGTAAGATGGTTCCGTGTTTCGGATGGCACGTTAAGCCGTAGGTCCCGGCTGCTGTCTATGATCACTTAGACGGCGGTCGTTACACAACCACGTCAGAAGCCTGCTACTTGTAGTAGGCATAGCAGGCGGTTGAAAAATTCTGACACTAGGGTTCATCGGGTCGTTGGACAACTCGGTGTCGCACACGAAAAGAAGAAGATTTGACCTGCCAGTCATCATGCCAAAAAATATTTAAATATTGATAGCACTTACTGTGAGCAAGCTTCCGGCTCTCTTTCCAGCATTTCCGTCGCTTCCGCTGTAACAAAAAAAGGGAAGTTATGAAAAATCTTGTATTTGGACATCCATCAAACAAACCATGTCCCGTGTGGTACCGGCTTAGAATAGCATCACCCCAACTGTCGGTGTCGTAAAATGCGACTAAAAGTGAACGCACATTTATCCGCATCGAACGAACCGAATTTTAGAATTCTTTATTTGAACTCCTATGAAACCTCGCACAATTGTCCGAACCGAATCGGTCGCTTCCGGAAAATGTGCCCGGTTTCATAGGATTTCATATAAAAATTCTAAAAAAATCAGTTCGTTCAGTGCGGATAAGTTTCTGTTCACCTTTCGATAACTCTAGGGCAGCAACATATTTGTAAATTTCTACAATATCTTGCACTGCGCTCGCCAATCCGCCCGCAAAGCGTGGGACGGAAACCCACGTGTCCCGGTTTCGAAATTTCTTATTTTCATTTATACGAAGAATATAGCACTGTGAGTGCATCTAAATGCCAATAAATTCCGAAAACTGAAATCACAACAGAATCTATGATAAACAGATTATTTTTTGTCTAAACACAGTTGATATTGATAACAATGATTTATAACTAGTATCTCTGATATTTATTATATTGACTTACATATATTTAAATCGTCACGCACAATTTGAGCAAAACTGTGTAATGCTCGTAAATATAGATTTTTACAATAGCAACAGATAGTATCTTTGAGTGAGTATTAGTATTACATTTCATGCGTGACCGGTATCAGACATTATCATGCCTTGAGGATGAATTTGATGATAAAACAGTTTTTTCAAGAGCCTTGGATTTGAACCACTAAATTCATCTTTATCTTTTTCCTCAGAATAGAACATCATGTAGTCAGTTCACACTGTATTACTTGCATGGAAGGCAGAGCGTCAATGACTGTAAAACTGTAGTTTTAGCTTCTTATGACAGTTTTTTGAGGGTTGTTTCAGAGAATGATGTATAAGCACATCGAATCATTTAGAATTGCAATACACATAGAAGTTTAATGTACAAAATTGTAATACACATGAAAGTTTGTACAAAATTTTAATACACATGAAACTTACTTGTATAAAATTGTAATACTTATGAAAATTTCATGTATAAAATTGTAATACACAAGAAAGTTCCTTGTATAAAATGTAAAACAACCAACACTTGATCTATTGACAAATGCGACATTAACTTGAGAGGAGCTTGTCCACCAGTGGCTGTTGTATAAAAGTAGTAGTAGCTAAGGGTCAATTCACACCGAGACGCGACGCGACGCGACGATACTCAAAGAGGCCAAAGATTTCGCGCTACACGGCGCGTCGTCGCGAGACGCATCGCAACGTCGCGAGGCGCATCTTAAAATCATAGCAGGACGTACACCGCGCGTACCGGCGATGCACCGCTGCGTCACGATACGTCGCGCTACGCCGCGAGGCACCTCGAGGCGCAGTGCTGCGTGGTGCAACGTAATCTGAATTCTCACAATGTAATGTGTATCTTTTCGTGTAGTGAATAAAGTATATTCTGAGTCGCTCTATGGAAAATGTGCGCGCAGCGTCGCGCCGCGTCGCGTCTCGGTGTGAACTGTCCCTTAAATTGTTAACAAATAACTTTTCCCAAAAATATGGATCAAACTATTATTTCTTTTTACAAAAACATGAGAAACACTTACTTGTATTATCAGTGGCCATTTTTAATTTATTGTTGTTTCCTTTTTTATTCACTACACCAACACCATGATGACCTGAAAAAATGCAAAGTCAAAACTTAATTTTTGTTTTTAATCATTCATTCTTATCGGAGACACTCAAGAAAGGACTTTTTTCTTAGATGTATTTATTATTCTTAATGCATCTAAAATTCTGAATTCCTTGATTCTGGCATAGACATTTATAACCTTTTAAATAAATATATTTTAAACTCCTTTTTTACGGACATCTAAGGGTAACTCTGAAGAATAGCCTAATTTTATAAAAATACACAATTTATATTATGTTATTCTAATAATGTTAAAATAATAGTCAATAGAAACACTAATGTTCTAGATTAATTAACTAGAGAATTAATACTCTAGAATAAATCTTAAGATACTCTAGAATAAAAATAAAAATAATAACTAATAAGCATAAGTAAAAGAAATAAAACAAAAACAAACCTAGTTATTCGTCAACATGTGTATGGATCTATTCAATGACTAAAATATTATTGTTTGGTTCATCCTCTATAACTGTATTATGTAGGTACTTCTAACACATGCCTACCAATCTCATACTGATAATGAATAATACACATTATGAATATCATATTTCGCTAGTTAACTGGGTCATTAATAAAATATAAGAGTTATATGCTTAAAACTATTGTCAAAAAATACTACGGACTTCATTCATAGCTTTACGAAATATTCAAAGTTTGAATTAACAAAGAGATTTTTTAAAATAAAAGTAAGTGTTCTGACGCCATCCAAAGTAGCAATGTATGACGTCATACATTCATATTTTCATACTGTTTGAGATTGTTTTAAAAAGTAGCTCATTTGACGTGCCAGTCCAGTAGCCTATTTATTAGTAGATGTAGTGATAGTGCAACTGCCTGTGACTCAGAAGGTTCTAGGTTTGATTCTCGGTAGGTCACACACAAAGTTGACATTTATCACTTTGTGAATTTGTTGCCAGTCTAGTTAGGAGTAAGAAAGATTGTTCCATTTTTCGAAAGGTACGCTAAAGCTGGTTACACAACTATCTCAGAAACCTACTATCAACTTGTAGAGGCAGTTGAAAAATTCTGACATTAGGGTTCATTGTCCAACATGAAAAGAGAAAAAGAGAATCATTCTCCTTGCCTTATCCCGTTCTCTGTCGGGTTCGGCTACCTAAATAGAAATAGAGTGTGGGTGAGTAATGTTTGCTCACAAAACTACATAAACATATTTTTTAAAGAATTCAGTAAATAAGTTGTAAGTCCCAATAGTAAGTTCAGTAGCATAAATGCGAATATTGAATGGCAAAGTTTGCTTATTGGCTACAAAAATAATTTATGTAACTAGTAAAACATGTTTCAAAACTTTCTGTGTGCTTAGAACGCTGTGACGGGGACCAGAAGGCCCCCTCGCGACAAAGTTACGACGTTTATCAAAAATTCTCTTTGTATTCGTAACCTAGCGTTATCAGTTCTAAAATAGCATCTACATACACTTACCGAACGTTAACTGAAGTATATGCTATCGAACTGTAATTAGGGCGCCCGAACTAGTCCTCGAAGCATAAGATTACAATAGAAATGTGAGAAATAACAATGTCTTTTTCATGATCACTATGTAAAATGTAAAACACTTAGAAAACACTGAATAACTTCACATATGATTTTGTTATTTTAGTAAAGAATGTCACATATAAATTGAATGTCTAGTGGTAACAATTCATAGGGTTTGAATAATGGAAATTGCTTGAAAAAACTATTTTTTCCTCCGATGAGACAAGGGAAATCCACTTTCCATGTACGAAATGTCAAACTACTTGTCATTAGCGTTTAGATGTTGCACTATTGACGGTGGGACAAAAGCCACTGACGACCTCTTTTCAAGTCTTAATTTAATTAACAGTCACTTACTTTCCAAACTTGACAATGAATCGGTGTTTTTTTCATGCATATAGCGTAAATCACTTGAAATACTTCGAAACAACGAAACGCCACGAACTGAAACAAAAAATATATTGTCAATCGTTATCAATAAGTATTGCCAGACGTACAAAAATATTCTAAAATGTTTATTTTTATCTCTCTGCACTTCACCACAATAAAAGACCTGCCTACCTGTTCCAATCTGGCCGGATTTTACTGAGTACGTAAAAGGCACGAATAGCTCACGCGGTACTCAGTTAACATAACCGTGAGGCGTAAAAATGCGGTTATTATGAACATACTACAAACTACATTCATACCCAGCGAGTTTTTTTTTTACTTGAAAACATTCTTATCAGTTATCATTATGTTCAATTTTCTAACATTATTTGCTACTGTGGTTGGACTTGGACCGTCGTTTTTTTTCTAAATTTGCACTGCAAGTGAAATATTTTAATACACCTTACTGGCAACATTAATTTTTGCTGATTGATCATTATGTTATGTTGTCAATTATTCGACTAATCAATCAATCGCTTTGTTGACGTGCTAAGCTATCGGTTGAGTGTTAGCTTCACGTCATTCACGTTGATTTTATTATAAATTTTCAATTAAACCTTTAAAATGTCGGCGCAAAATGTGAACGTGTGCGATATAGGAGAAGATGTGAAGGAGGCACTGAAGAAATTCCGCTTCACGAAGCATACCTCGAACTCTGCACTTATTCTAAAGGTTTGGCTTATTTTTTGTAGATTTCCTTACTATGATTCACTCATTAATTAGTCAGGAATATATTCTAGCGTATGTACGTATCATTACCGGCTAGTTAGAATTGTGATCTAGTCGTCAAGCAAACGAAGTTAGTGGCTAAAACAACAACTGTTAAATTGCTTGTTTACATCCTAATTTTATACAAAAATTCAACTTTTTATGGCTTATATTTGTTTGCTTCTTACTACAAATCATTTCCTGTTATATTCGTAAGAATTTTGCTTTATTTGGTTGGCGTATCTATCACTACATATGTTAAAGCAGAGCTGCTTTCTGTGTCTGTTTGTATGTATGTATCTTTAAAACGACGCAACGGATTTTGATGCAGATATTTTTAAATAGATAGAGTGATTCAAGAGGAAGGTTTTTATGTATAATACTTGCCGGAAAAACATCTTATTCCCACGGGAAAATGAGTTGCAGCGGACACAGCCCATGGGCGCGCCGCTAGTTAGTAATAAAATAATGTATGGGTGTGTTTTTTTTGCATAACTATGCTCTGTATGTATGACTCAGAGCACTGATTGTTCACGTTTTATGAGATAAGTGTTGAATATTATCAACATAAGGTCATATCCTGCTAATGTTTATACTTACTATAGAATAGTCTGACCATAAATTCCATAGGTACATGTATATACTTTTTACAATAGGTTTGTGAGGTTATTCAGTTGTATATAAAGTACTCTGTATTCTTATCAGTTCTGAAAAAAAAGTATTATGAATAATAATATTGGTCAACTGAAAAGCATATAATTTAAAAGAAAATAGTGAAGCCTCTTATTACTCTTTTTGAGTAGGACACCAATATGATGAACTAAGCCTAATCCCAGAGTTTTTCAACTGCTTACCTACTACTACTAAATTTTAAACTTTGGCAGTGTAGTTTGAAATTTGTCAGTAAAAACCCTTATTTCAAAGCCTTTTATTGCCAAACTTAAATTCATTGTACATACATGCATTAATTAATTAATAACATAAAAAAATTAACTTAAGTCACAAAATTATACATATTTTTATTTGATTTCATTAATATTGTTGGTAGTTGTTTGCTTGGTGTGTCTCTCCAACCTTCCCTGTCTCTCGCTATTCTAAGCCACAGTGGTCCAGCAGCGCTTCTTACTTTTTCTAACCATAACCACTCAATTCCAGGTGAACAGGGAGAAGCAGGCCCTGGAGGTTGAGGAGCAGGTGGAAGCCGAGCAGCTGGAAGACCTGCAGGATGTGCTGCCAGCGCACCAGCCCAGATTTGTGTTGTACAGGTAAGTAATAAAGATAAGTTAGGCATTTTATAAAAATTATTAACATGAGAAATCAACGCTGATGATTTTATTTCCTTTGAGTAAATTACACAGTAACCTTGGGTCTGGATGTCCATTGTATACCTGGTGTAAATAAATTTGCTGCAAATATTTAAGGGTTGTAACAGCTTATGAAAATGAACAACTGTCCCCAAGAAACATAGGTCCAAATATGAGAATTTTTTTGGACCTCGTATACAAATTGACTTGGTTGGTTGGTAATTTTGTAAGGGAGGCCCAAAATACAAATGTATGTATGTGTTGCTAATTATTTGTATTGATTTCAGCTACAAACTGGAACACGACGACGGAAGATCCTCATTCCCTCTCTGCTTCATATTCTACACGCCCAGAGACGCACATATGGAGTTACAGGTACTATTTTTATTACCTATACAATAATAATAAATTCTTTTATTTCTGGCAACAAGGCCCATATAAAATAAAATAAAACAATAGGTATGACTTAAAATCTAACATAAATACGTATGCCGCGTGATGCCAGCTTAGAATAGCATCGCCCCATTTCTTTCCCGTGGGTGTCGTAAAAATCAACTAAGGGATTTCATGTCTATTGCAGTTTAAGGCGACAGGCTGACAACCTGTCGCTATAGTGATACACGACTTATCTAAAACGACCCTCAAACATTTGTCAGACGTGGCGATAATGACCGTAATTTTACAGTCGTTATCGCTCTGCCTACCTCGCCAAGAATATAGGCGTGATTTGTGTTGTGTGATGCCGGCTTAGAATAGCATCACCCCACATCCTTCCCGCGGGTGGCGTAAGAGGCGACTAAGGGACTCGAGATTATTGGTGTATTGCAATTTTTAGGCGACAGGCTGACAACCTGTCACTATAGTGATACACATGTTTTCTGAAACTACCTTGGAAAAAAAATCCTCTAAAATGTCAGACGTGGCGATAGCGACCGTATTCTCACGGCCGTTAACGCTCTGCCTACCCCGCAAGGGATAAAGGCGTGATATATGTATGTTGTGTTGTGTGTGTACAGATACTTAAATAGACTACAATAGCTAGGTAAACACTTTAGCCGACGGTAGCGCTGGCGGTATATGGAGTTGCAGTTACATTTATACATTACAATTTTTTACCTGAAGCCCAACCATAAATCAGCTTTGTCCACTTATTTATTTATTTTATTTTATTTTACCATTTATTGTACACAAGAAATTATATATTCCCCATATGTTCCCCATTTGTCCCCACTAATTCTGTAACTGGTTTACTTATTATACACCCCATTTCCAGAAGAATTAATTTCCAGAACGCAAGTGGAATTTTCGTAGCAAGTGAAAGAAAATAGTCTCTGCCTACGCCAACGGGAAAGAGGCGTGATATATACAGGGTGTTAGGGATATATACATGAAGCTGAACAACTTTCTCCTAACAACATATGTTGGGGAACGACAAAAAAATTTCGACCTTTCATACAAAATCGCGATCAGCTGACTGCATTTACTATGGGAAGCCAAAATTTTTTTGACGTTTCCTGACATATGTTCCTAGGAAAAAGTTGTTCAGTTTCATGGTCTGCTTGCACCCTATCAGTATTCGGGCGCTGCCCCTTACACCCCGTATATGTACTTCCAGAAGAATAACCAACATAATCTCTTCCAGGTGATGTACGCAGGGTCCCAGCGGGCGGTCTGCGCGGCGGCCGGAGCAGCCAGGCTGCTGGAGGCAAGAGAGATCGAGGAGCTGAACGAGGAGTGGCTTCGGGAGAAACTCGTCAGGTAGACCCGAGAGGGATGAATCCAGGGAACGGGCTGCAGCGTTCCCTGTGAACATCTACAACACCTTGCACTGCGGCAGATGAACGAGGAGTGGCTTCGGGAGAAACTCGTCAGGTAGACCCAAGAAGGATGAATGCAGGGAACGGGCTGCAGCGTTCCCTGTGAACATCTACAACATCTTGCACTGCGGCAGATGAACGAGGAGTGGCTTCGGGAGAAACTCGTCAGGTAGACCCAAGAGGGATGAATCCAGGGAACGGGCTGCAGCGTTCCCTGTGAACATCTACAACACCTTGCACTGCGGCAGATGAACGAGGAGTGGCTTCGGGAGAAACTCGTCAGGTAGACCCAAGAGGGATGAATCCAGGGAACGGGCTGCAGCGTTCCCTGTGAACATCTACAACATCTTGCACTGCGGCAGATGAACGAGGAGTGGCTTCGGGAGAAACTCGTCAGGTAGACCCAAGAGGGATGAATCCAGGGAACGGGCTGCAGCGTTCCCTGTGAACATCTACAACACCTTGCACTGCGGCAGATGAACGATGAGTGGCTTCGGGAGAAACTCGTCAGGTAGACCCAAGAGGGATGAATCCAGGGAACGGGCTGCAGCGTTCCCTGTGAACATCTGCAACATCTTGCACTGCGGCAGATGAACGAGGAGTGGCTTCGGGAGAAACTCGTCAGGTAGACCCAAGAGGGATGAATCCAGGGAACGGGCTGCAGCGTTCCCTGTGAACATCTACAACACCTTGCACTGCGGCAGATGAACGAGGAGTGGCTTCGGGAGAAACTCGTCAGGTAGACCCAAGAGGGATGAATCCAGGGAACGGGCTGCAGCGTTCCCTGTGAACATCTACAACATCTTGCACTGCGGCAGATGAACGAGGAGTGGCTTCGGGAGAAACTCGTCAGGTAGACCCAAGAGGGATGAATCCAGGGAACGGGCTGCAGCGTTCCCTGTGAACATCTACAACACCTTGCAGTGCGGCAGATGAACGAGGAGTGGCTTCGGGAGAAACTCGTCAGGTAGACCCAAGAGGGATGAATCCAGGGAACGGGCTGCAGCGTTCCCTGTGAACATCTACAACACCTTGCACTGCGGCAGATGAACGAGGAGTGGCTTCGGGAGAAACTCGTCAGGTAGACCCAAGAGGGATGAATCCAGGGAACGGGCTGCAGCGTTCCCTGTGAACATCTACAACACCTTGCAGTGCGGCAGATGAACGAGGAGTGGCTTCGGGAGAAACTCGTCAGGTAGACCCAAGAGGGATGAATCCAGGGAACGGGCTGCAGCGTTCCCTGTGAACATCTACAACATCTTGCACTGCGGCAGATGAACGAGGAGTGGCTTCGGGAGAAACTCGTCAGGTAGACCCAAGAGGGATGAATCCAGGGAACGGGCTGCAGCGTTCCCTGTGAACATCTACAACACCTTGCAGTGCGGCAGATGAACGATGAGTGGCTTCGGGAGAAACTCGTCAGGTAGACCCAAGAAGGATGAATGCAGGGAACGGGCTGCAGCGTTCCCTGTGAACATCTGCAACATCTTGCACTGCGGCAGATGAACGATGAGTGGCTTCGGGAGAAACTCGTCAGGTAGACCCGAGAGGGATGAATCCAGGGAACGGGCTGCAGCGTTCCCTGTGAACATCTACAACACCTTGCACTGCGGCAGATGAACGATGAGTGGCTTCGGGAGAAACTCGTCAGGTAGACCCAAGAGGGATGAATCGAGGGAATGGGCAGCAACGTTCCCTGTGAACATCTACAACACCTTGCACTGCGGCAGATGAACGATGAGTGGCTTCGGGAGAAACTCGTCAGGTAGACCCAAGAGGGATGAATCGAGGGAATGGGCAGCAACGTTCCCTGTGAACATCTACAACACCTTGCACTGCGGCAGATGAACGATGAGTGGCTTCGGGAGAAACTCGTCAGGTAGACCCTAGAGGGATGAATCGAGGGAATGGGCAGCAACGTTCCCTGTGAATATCTACAACATCTTGCACTGCGGCAGATGAACGATGAGTGGCTTCGGGAGAAACTCGTCAGGTAGACCCAAGAGGGATGAATCGAGGGAATGGGCAGCAACGTTCCCTGTGAACATCTACAACACCTTGCACTGCGGCAGATGAACGATGAGTGGCTCCGGGAGAAACTCGTCAGGTAGACCCAAGAAGGATGAATGCAGGGAACGGGCTGCAGCGTTCCCTGTGAACATCTGCAACATCTTGCAGTGCGCTCGCCAATCCGCCTGCCAAGCGTGGTGAGTATGGCAGATGAACGATGAGTGGCTTCGGGAGAAACTCGTCAAGTAGACCTAGGTAGACATAAGAAATGAATCCAGGGCCCCAAGTCTCCTAATTGAAAATCGCTTCAGTTATTTATTATTATTATTTATTTTATTCATACAGCAATCATTAAAACATTACATTTCACCACATGCAATATTAAGGAGAAACATTAATTCAAGCTATTACAAACAGCACGGTGGTATGCAGTAACAGCCCTTAAAGACCAGAGCCTGTGATAGGGCTAGTTACGTTACTTTACTTCATAGATGGATGTCGATTAGATCTCAGTTGGATGATTTTGGTAGTTTCACAGTCTGCTAACCGTTTGAAGTGTAGAAAACCAAAATGGCGATTGCATGACAGTTGAGTTTCAATGGCGTTACAATGACAAAAAATTGCAGACTTGGGGCCCTGGGAACGGGCAGCAGTGTTCTCTGTGAATACAACAATCTTGCACTGCGCTCGCCAATCCGCCTGCCAAGCGTGGTGATAGCCCTCCTTTGGGAGAGACCCATGTCCAGCAGTGGACTGTTGTTGCTGTAGCAGTAGTAGTAGACTTAAGTAGACAAAGCGCTAGGGAAATCGCGGCATGATAAAATATAAAACTGAAACTAAGAAAAATCAAATTGACACTGACAAAATCACAATGAAAACGCTAAGTAGCAAGAAATTGAATATAAAGCAAGTATACCATCATTTAATTCTCCTTGCCTCATCCCGTTCTCTGTCGGGGTTGGCTACCTAACCTAGGGGATTTGACGTGGAACTAAGTTTTTACACAAAGTGACTGCTTTCTGACCTCTGCAACCCGAAGGCTAACCTGGCCCGAATCCTAGGTTAAGTCACATTCAAATGTCATCTGAGTAAAGTATATTATATTTGGCATTTATTTATTAGTTTTTAGTATAACTCTAGAAAAGACATTATAAAAGTAAATAATAATATATTGCTTTAGGTTTTAAGAAAATTTATAAATTATTAGGACTGCCAGATAGTAATAATGCATAATATTAATGAAGCTCTTATAAAATTGTTTTTGTAAGATAATTCGCTAGATGACTGTGTCATTAAAAAAATACAAACCAAAAGTGGTTCTCTTAAAACTATTGTCCAAAAATACTACAGACTCCACTTATAGTTTTTCAAACTATTCAAAGCAATAAAATATAAGAATTAACAGAAAAATAATATAAAAGTAAGTGTTTTGACGCCATCCAAACTAGAGAGACATGACGTCATCTATTCGTATTTTCATACAAAATGTCGTTTTAAAAACTAGCTTATTTGACCTGCCAGTCATCACTTTTTGTATCATCCATCTCATATGATAAATAGTTTAGCTAGTCTCACTCATCATAATTTTCTTTAGAGTCAATTTAATTGTGTAAATCTATTAAACCACGTGTATTGTGTAAAATTATTTGCCACATGAAACATGGGTCAAAAAGTGGTCAAATATATTTATAATTTTTTGTTCTACCTTCACACAAAATATGTTACAAACTAAACATAGTATGTTACAAACTAAACATAGTACCCATGTAACAAACTAAACATCGTTTGTTAAAAACTAAACATAGTATGTTACAAACTAAACATACTACCCATGTAACAAACTAAACATAGTATGTTACAAACTAAACATGGTATGTTACAAATATATTTTCTGTGTAGGTAGAAGAACATTCTTTTGTACACTAGACCAAAGTTTGTTTGTATGTACGTACAGAGTATTTGGATATTTTTTATTATATAAACTTCCTTGGAAAGTGTATTTTGTTATAATTTATTTTAGATGAATATTCGTAGATGTTATAGTAAATGGATTAAGAATATAAATTATGTGGTAGTTAAATGCTTAAAAATTGTAAGACATGGTATTAAAATATTCGAAAAAATATAATTATACACCGTGTTTTTGAGGAAAAGGATTAAATTATATAAATTATGTTGTTAAGGGCATAATTCTACTTTAGTACTATTATATATTCTGTGATCATACTGAACAACTTTCCAATGCGATGCTTTAGGACCAATGCTAAAAAAGAAGAAAAAAATCGTTCTCTCTTAATCCTGATCTTGAATTTTGTATGGGAGTTAGTTATTTATTTTTTTGTTTTTTAGCATCGGTTCCATTGCGAAAATTGTTCTGTGCGACGACCTAATGTCTCCAAAATAATGCATTTCTATAAAAACACGGTGTATATGTATTTTAATTTATTTTCTATGTACTAATGTATTTCTCACTTAAATAAAAAATACTCAAAAATTTGTTTAGAAGCCAACCCTGAGATTTTTATAGCATTTAACATTTTGATACCTTGTATTTATTGTATCCCTAAAAACAAAATAGATTTTAGACATTGTGAAAACGTCATAGTATTTAAGATTTGATATAATATAAAGCTTTTATTTATACATCTGTAATAGTTGTTTTATTATGAATTATGAATTATTACATTAATTAAACATTCACTATTCTTCATTAACTTAAATGAAAAAAATCTCTCATTCCTGTGATGGGGTGAATCTGGTCATAGAATTAAAAATATAACTACCACCTATACTATAGTCTCCTTTTTCTGTCTTCGTGTGGGATACCAAGTCGTCCAACGACCCAATGAACCCTAGTGTTAGAATTTTTCAACCGCCTTCTACAAATACAGCTGTCGGGATCGGCTACCTAACCTAGGGGATTTGACGTAGAATAAAGTTTTTACACAGAGCTACTGCCATCTGACCTCTGCTACCCGAAGGCTAACCTGGCCCGAATCCTAGGTTAAGTCACATTCGAATCTCATATAAATTCAAATTTTATTTGAATGTGGGTTTCATCACGATGTGTTTCGTTCACCGTAAGAGCAGTCGGTAAATATACGTGAGTAAAAACACATTGGTACATGGCGGGGATCGAACTCGGGCCTAACGATTGTAAGACCGGGTGTCCTAACCACTTGGCCACCGACAAGGCGTTTAGGTGCAGAATGTCCCTTTCGCAAAATGTCCCCTGGTTCCAAAATGTCCCTTCCTCAGAATGCTCCATTCCCAGGTTGTCCCCTTCGCAAAATGCCCCTTTCCCATAATGTCCCTTTCCTGACATTTGTATACAAAACACAGTCACACCTTAATCTAGGCTTTAGGAACGAGTGGTATGAATATTGGTCTAAAGATTCAAAAGTATCATGTTCTATGCTTGGCGAACACACAGTTATTAAGTTAATATTTCTCAATTTATACTTTTCGATATTTTTTCGGATTGATTAAACAGGCTGAATCACCTGTTTCAATTTAGTGCTATTTGTAAGTTACATCGGTAAAAAAAGGGAAAGGGACATTTTGGGTAAAGGACATTTTGGGAAGGGGACAAACTGGGAAAGGAGCATTCTGAGAAAGGGACATTTTGGAACCAGGGGACATTTTGCGAAAGGGACATTCTGCACCTAACCTAAACGCGACAAGGTGACTATTGATCCATAGATGGCGTTACTAAACATGAATGGAAGGATTTGCGGTTAAAGGTAAAACCATCGATCTGACATGTTACGGCGCATTATTTGTAGTACACTGCTGATTCTAACTTCGAATAGCATCAGCCCATTTCTATCCGTGCCGTGGTGGGTGCTAAATGTCTCCTTGCTTTTATGCAAGTTTCGACAATTGCATCTTTTCTCCTCTGGGGAAGAATGGGAATCTTTTTTTGTTCGTTTAATTCCTAGTAGATGGCACTCGTAGCGAATTATATGGTGCAATTTCCCATAGATATAGGAATAAATTAACTTATGAAATTGTATAAAATCTTATTTTTATTTAGAATAATAAAGCACTGGCACTGAACTGAACTTGGCAAATTCCTCAATCTAAAATAGCGCCACCTATAGTCTGTAAAATATAGGGTGATCCCTGTGACGTTTGTGACCTTGGAGCAAATGCTATGACATAAGGTCCATATTTCTTTGTTTTCATTTCCTTTGCTATGTCATAGCATTTGCTCCAAGGTCACAAACGTCACAGGGATCATCCTATAATTTACAGACTATAGTTCAAACAAGTGTTGCCATGTGCAAGTGTTGCAAGTGTTGTATGCCGTGTGATGCCGGCTTAGAATAGCATCACCCCACATCCTTCCCGCGGTTGTCGCAAGAGGCGGCTAAGGGACTTGAGAGTATCGGTGTATTACTACAATTTCTAGGCGACAGGCTGACAACCTGTCACTATAGTAATACACACTTTTTCTGAAACAACCTTGGAAAACAATCCTCAAAAATGTCAGACGTGGCGATAGTGGCCGTATTCTTACGGCCGTTAACGCTCTGCCTACCCCGCAAGGGAATAAGGTGTGATATATGTATGATATATGTATGTAATTAATATAAAGTCTCTTATTTTTATTTATGAGAATAATAAAGCAATGCGTTCAGCATTAAAATCATATTAAAAAGGAGTAACAGGTAATAGTATTTATTGGGCATTGAACTGAACTTGAAAATTCCTCAATGTGCAATAGCGCCACCTAGTTCGGACTAGGGTTGCTGTCAGCCCAAAAAATCCTCGAATCAGCCGGTTATTTTGAAAAGTGAATTCACATTCCTCTCTACTCTTCATAAAGGCATTTTCCATGTAGGTGTAGTATAAAAGAAATTGCTCCTGCTACTTGTAGAAGGTGGTTGAATATTTCTGACATTAGGTTGGGTCGTTGGACGACTCGGTGTCCCACACGAAAATAAAAAATTGATCACAAGCTCCAGTCAAACCGATCAATGGAATGCAAAAAAATCGTATTTTTAGCCGAGTCGTATGGATCAAAGTGTCCTTAGATTCAGTGATCTATCTTGGTCTACGTATAATATTGGCCATACATTGCTGTTTGTTGTATGGGCATCATTAAAAGAACGCCTAAGATGAACAGCAATGTATATGAATACGGAATAGGGTATAGCAGTTTCCGTAGGTAGGTAGGTACAGTAAATATCCCTCCCTTTTCCCTACTTCCATATGTTATGAATGAAAAATGATTAAAATAGCTTTTTATACATACATAAAACATATCACGCCTTAATCTCTTGCGGGGTAGTCAGAGCGTTAACGGCCAAAAAATTCAGCTGTTATCGCCACGTTTGACAAATATTGAGGGCCCTTTCAGATGATTCGTGTATCACATCACCGTAGTGACAGGTTGTCAGCCTGGCGCATAAAATTGCAATGCACATAACCCTCGAGTCTCTTAGTCGCCTCTAATGACACCCGCGGGAAAGATATGGGGTGATGCTATTCTAAGCTGGCATCACAAGGCAAAAGTGTAATGATCGTAAAAAACAGCACACGTAAAAAAATCCTCTCTCTTTTCTGCCTCGATTCCATTGTCTGGTGACATTTTCATTCATGAACGATCGAACGCGATTCTCATATTAACATCAACCGTTTTAGACCTGACCTTCACTATAGAATAACTTTATATAAATGCTAGCTAATAATCTTATAACTGTTTTCAACTGTGAACAGGTGAACTAAAGGTTGGATGGTGCACTTTTACAAGTCTACACAACGAAAAATCGATATCTCCCTCCCTGACGTACACGATTCCAGTTTGCGTTTTGAAATTGGCGCGTGGTGACGTAAAACGGAGCTCTGACGTCACGCGCTCCGAATGAAGCAGCCATTTGTGGCGCCATCTCGTTCTAATGTTCGATTAATGAATCAACAGAAAAGAGACAGCGGTATACCGTGAGGTTGTGAATCGAGCTAGTTTTTAACAAGTGTGGGGTGTTCGCGTTTCGATTAAGTATTGACACGAGTACTCCACGAGTAGCTATAATAAATATTTAGTTATTATTCTTTGGTTTTGATAAGAAAATGAGTTGAATTGAATCACTTTGTAAAGATATTTCTTTATGTTATTTTATTTGTGTTCTATTGTGTACAACACACACACACAAATCACGCCTTTATCCCTTGCTAAAAGTTTCAATGATGTTCATAAGGGTAATTTAAACTTTTTTCGCGGGACTGCTTTCGCGGCGCGCACTCTAGTACCTATTGCAGTGGCTCTGAGTGGCTCCCTCCTTTCTTGCTTTTAAACGTAAAATGTTAGCTTCCTTCGCTCGCATCCTTAATTTTCATTCTTGTCGAGTGGTCCCCTGAGATTAAAAGGCTATAAACTACTGATGTAGATGAACGTTGACAAAATAAATAAATGATAAATAAACCGTAGTTAAATAAAATAAAAGAATACATTGGTCGAAACGAGAATAGCCCTTGTCAAATGACGTACGACGTGACCGCCAGTGGCGCCGCGCGCGGCCACCCCGCGTACTATCGAACAGTGGTCCAGTCAAATCGCGACTCGAAATACTCGGTGGAGCGAGTTTTCTCGCGATTTTCACAAAAATGGCCAGCAATATAAAACCAATTCACAAAACTAAACATTTCCCGATAGACCAGCTAGTGTGTGTCGGCAACTATGAGCTGGAAAAGACTATTGGAACGGGTAACTTTGCCGTGGTAAAACTAGCGACACATATTATAACTAAGAGTAAGGTGCGTACCTATCATAGTTTCTCCGTGTTTTCCAGTGTTTTTTGTGTCCTACGAGTGAAGTTGTTATCTGGGCGAAGTGTGTTTGAACCAGTGATTTAGCTAGATATGTGTCTTGTGTTTTTTGTGGTTGTTTGTCGTGGTAAGTCCAGTTGGTATTTTCCATTCGGCTGGTGGCTCCCGCGCTCGTGTTTGGTGTACTGCGGTCAACATAACGAAACGAAGAACTAGTTTTGATCATAATGACGAGGGGGCGAAACCGCGAAACGTGTTTCATAAAAAAATAACATAAGCCAACCAGTTTCGAGCAGCAATTGTTTACTACACCGCATGCCCTTGATAACTGGCTATCGTATTCAGCCGGTTTATAATTCGAAATTCAAAGTTTCCTTGGTAAAAAATAAAATTATAATTCGTACCCATGTATAGATCTTATTTTGTATTTTTAGGTACTTAGTCCGAGCCAAATGTAAGATGTTTAGAATTTTCGACAATTTTAATGAATTAGCTGACCTCCAAAATGTTTTTGCTACAATTACATCAATTGAGGAGACCAATGAATCAAATGTCTTGTGCCAATTACTGCAATAGGGTTACCATACTGTCAAATCGGAACAACTGATTTTTCTACACACTGAAAACACCAATATCATATTATCAATCATTATCATTAATATTGTCTTTATTTGTAAATGAACTAACAAAAGATTAATATTTAGGCACTTTGTATTCAATGATCATGATCACCTGTGATCGGACTTTGTAGAGTGATTTGAGGTCAATGACACCAAAGGCTAAGTTAACATAGAGATGGATTCAGAATCCCGAACTGATTTTGCATCGAGCACAGAAAAGAGTTTGCCAGATGTGAATCTCGTGCTGGCCAGCGATTCCTACAGCAGGCAGGCTATTTTTGAAGATCTTTTCACTCATTCTCTGGGTCTTGTCATGCATCCGCACTTTCCAGATTTTTCTCTGTAGTTTGTTTCAGAAAATAATATGTTTTTATAAATAGTCTTTACACCAAACCATTACATTCCATAATATAGAACTATGTCACTAGTAAGTCAAATCTACCTACTACAATCACTGATTCTGATGCATAGTTCCTTAGCTAATTCGTAATTAGCTGACATTATTTCCTACAGTATCATATCCTTGTTTCACTTGGAAAAAATATGTTTCTATTCTGTTGACACTAAATGTCAAATTGGGTGGAAAACTTCAAGCATAAAGCGGAAAAACTGACGCACCAATATGAAGTAACAGAATTACAGAACTTATATTATTAGCCTTTATTCAGACAATAATTAATTATTTTACATTACATTATTTTACATTACAAAAATTTAATTATTATTTAATGTTATGAAAAAATATATTGTTTGTTAATTAAAAAAAATATATATATGTTTGTAATGTAAAAAATAATGTAATGTAAAAAAAAAATTACAGAACTAACTTTGACAAATATTTGGATGCAGGCATTATGTGTCAAAAAAATCCAAATAATTCAACACTGAATTTTGGGCACATAAAATCAAAATTTTCCATCGACTCAATAAGAAGAAATACAGAAAAAATGCATAAAAATATTTGGCGTCAAAACAAATGATTGTGCTTGACAATCTATCTATCCTTGTCACACTTAAAAGAATTTCATATTGCAATCTGCTCTCCGATGACGTCAGAGCCCCACAAGTTAAATAACGCCAAATATTTGCATTTTCTACATTTCATAGCTTTTCATATATTTCTATTTTATTCCGCCCAAGCCACATTTTCTATTAGGGTTTTATAACATAACATTACGCAGGAATAAAAAGGAATACCATAATATAAACATAGGCGGCCTTATCGCTGTGAGCGATCTCTTCTAGGCAACCCAGCACACTAAAAGGAGAAGTCCTAAAGAACCCACAGAAAGTGGTATTTGATTTGCATTCTATGCAGGGAATAAAAAAATTAACTGCAAATATTTTAAGGGGTGAACCAGCCCATGAAACTGAACAACTCTCCCTAAGTAGCATTGGTCGAAATATGAGAAAAAATTTTGGTTGTCCCATACAAAACTACCGACCGACCAAGTCAATTTGTATGGGAGGACCAAAAAATTTTCTCATATTTCGACCAATGTTCCTTGGAGAAATTTGTTCAGTTTCATAGTCTGATTCACCCCTTAAAATATTTGCAGCTAATATTTTTACACCTTACAAGTATTGTGACCGTGTGATGCCGGCTTAGAATAGCATCACCCCACATCCTTCCCGTGGGTGTCGTAAGAGGCGACTAAGGGACTCGAGGGTATTGGTGTATCACAATTTTTAGGCGACAGGCTGACAACCTGTTACTATAATAGTGATACACATGTTTTCTGAAACAACCTCGGAAAACAATCCTCAAAAATGTCAGATGTGGCAATAGCGACTGTATTTTAGCGGCCGTGATTACTCTGCCTACCCCGCAAGGGATACAGGCGTGATGTGTGTATGGGTATGTATGTATAAGTATTGTTTTGGAATAAAGGTTAGTATATATAATAAGTAATTGTTATCCCTTTAGGTAAGTACTAAGTAGGTACATTGTGCCTCCTTAGCTATGTGAATGTAAATACTGGCCCCAATTCTGGCTGACATTTTCTTAGCTACTATCACTTTTTAAGAACTTGCGGCTTGCCCAGCGTTTGCTCCCGCTGTAGCTAATTTTCCTGTTGGAATAACTTGTTTTCCCGGCAAGTATCTCACTAATATTATAAATGCGAAAGTTTGTATGTCGGTTTGTATGTTTGTTACTCCTTCACGCTAAAACTACTGAATCGATTTTCATGAAATTTGGCACACAGATAGAGGGTAACTTGGATTAACACATAGGACAGTTGTTATCCTGAAAAATGTTCCTGTAGGATGCTACGGGATTAAAAGCAACCTAAACGCGGACGGAGCGGCGGGCGCCCACTAGTTCTACATATAAACCTTTCTCTGGAATCAATCTATCTTTTGAAAAAAACTTCACTGAAATCCGTTGTAGTTTTTAAGATCCAAGCATGCATACTAAACGAAAAAGGAGTATAATTTGCAAGATGACTGTTTGCTTAAAACCTTTCTCCAAAAATACTCCATTTATAGTTTACCGAAATATTCAAAATTTTAATTAATAAACTGAAAAGTAATAGAAAAGTAAGTGTTTTGACGCCAGCCAAACTAGAGAGACATGACGTCATTTCTTCGCATTTTCATACAAAATATAGTTTTAAAAAGTAGCTCATTTGATCTACCAGGCTTCATGCCCATTCATAATGGACAAACGTGTCTCAGAATGCCGTGTGATGCTGACTTAGAATAGCATCACCCCATTTCTTTACTGTGGGTGTCGAAGGAGCCGACTTAGGGACTCGAGGGTTTCATGAGAATTGCAATTTTAGGCGACAGGCTGACAACCTGTCACAATAATGATACATGACTTATCTGAAACGACCCTCAAACATTTGTCAGAGGCGATAACGACCGTAATGTTGCGGTCGTTAACGCTCTGCCTACCCCGCCAGGGATGTGTGTGAGTGTCAGAATTGAGGCCCTGTCAGTGCTTATATTATTTTAGTTAATCGCTTCTATCTCTGTCTGCGCGCGTCGTTAGTTAATCTTAGATAACTGCACAATTACCTACTTAACCAATTTTGATATAATTTAGGCCCGTATTTATAAACCGCACTCAACTCTGATAGTACAACTTTAAGGTCCGTATTTATAAATTCGTACTCAACTCTGAGGTCGATCTCAAGCGCGATTTTGACAAATGTCAGTCAATACTAACAGCATCTTAACCTTTTGAACGCCAATGACCACTATAGTTGCTAAACGCTCGCGTACATACGACGCCACTGACGACTAAAGTAGTCCAAATTTACCTATTTTTATAACTTAAATTCTGTCTTGTTTAAGACACCGGGCTGCTTGCCGATAAGTTTTTAAACATGTATGTAATACATAAAAGCATCCAAGAGAAAATTCTGTGTAGTAAATTTAGTTTGTCAAGTGAAAAATTGTGTCTGAAGTTAGCATTGAAATAAGACGATTCTTTACTTTCTACCGACGCCAATGACAACTTTAGATGTCGGCTAGTGATGGGACAGTATCGACCATTGTTTACTTTTTTAACATAGTATAATAATTTGAAATTGGTATGAAATAAAGTCTTTAAAAGTGCCTACTTTGTTAGTTTGTGTGTGTGTGTGCGTATGTTTTGTCAGGTTAAATTATCTTTAAACCTTTTACATAATACCGTTTAATGCGGTGGTGTGGTGCGGTATGGTGAATAGCATCACCTCATATAGAGAAAGGGATGAATCCAGGGAGTAGGGAGCAGCGTACTCTGTGAATGCAACACCTTGCACTGCGCTCGCCAATCCGGTGTACAATTCAATAATATCAGGGTGGTTTCATCCAACATGACAATTTACTTTTGTCTTGAAACAACGCGCAAACACCAATTGAACTATTATATTAAGACGAACGATTAAAGCAACAAAGTAATATTTACAACTGACCACATTGAACTAGTTTGAACTTGAAAACGTTGGTTAATATTATTATCGATATACCCATATCAACGTTACTAGTTTAATTTTAATTATGGTCATCCCTACGCCATTGGCGACTATAGTTGCCCGCTTATGACGTCACGAGCGAAGGTAATAAATAAATAGTGCGGGGAAAATGTGGGTGTTTTTTTTTTAACGAATACTTTACTACATACATATATCACGTCTTTATCCCTTGCGCGGTAGGCAGAGCGTTAACGGCCGTAAAAATACGGTCTCTATCGCCACGTCAGAGATCATTTGTGTATCACTATAGTGACAGGTTGTCAGCCTGTCGCCTAAAATTTGTAATACAACTGAAACCCTCAAGTCCCTCAGTCGCCTCTTACGACACCCACTGGCAGGAAATGGGATGATGCTATTTAAAGCCGGCATCACACGACATAATTTATACTACCCTGTTTTTATTTAATTTACACCCTCATTTGATGACGCCACGTACGAAATCTAAAAAACGGGTTCTCCAAACATTTTTGCCAAGCAGGTATGATTTTTTCTATGGAACATCCTAATTTTTTCTTGCGGATTCACTGGTGGCCCTATAGTAAAAATTGATAGGAATCACTAGAGAAAAATTATTAGGAATCGTAGAAAAACCTACTGAATTTTCGCACTGATTGAAATATAACTCTGTATTTAGTATTTAAGAGGCGACTGAGGGACTTGAGGGTTTCAGGTGTATATTACAACTTTTAGGCGACAGGCTGACAACCTGTCACTATAGTGATACACAAAATTATCTCAAACGGCCCTCTATATTCGTCAGACGTGGCGACATCGACCGTATTTTTGCGGCCGTTAGCGCTCTGTCTATAAAATATCCCATAAGGGATAAAGGCGTGATATATGTATGTATGTATGTAAAACATGTTATCACCGCTATGTAATAAAAAGAGATATTTTAATCGATATTAGTTATCCCAACTCTACTTTTTCTAAAAATGTATATGATTGCGACGCCGTACGTAGACAACTAAAGTTGTCAAATAGTGTCGTGAACTTTACTTTGCAATTCCATAACAACATTATGTTTTGTTTTCTTATTTGCCCTTATGCTCTTTAGATTTCGAATAAAAAGTGGTGGAAATTGTTATAAAATTGTTTTATTTTTGTTTACTACATGATAATAATTGTATTTTGCCTGTAAATTCCAAAAATAAAAAAATTATAATTGAGAATGTCCCATCACTAGCGGAATGGGATACCATCTTCACATTTTTCTATGCTTGGCGTCGGGGGTGCGCCGACGTAAAAAAACTCTGGCGTGCAAAAGGTTAAAGGCGCACTCAAGATCGATCTCAAAGTTGAGAGTGGTTCATAAATACGGGTCTAAGATGCTGTTAGTATTGACTGACATTTGTCAAAATCGCTCTTGAGATCGATCTCAGAGTTGAGCGATTTATTAATACGGACCTTAGTAATCTTGATTTTAAGGTTCCGTGGTTATTATCACTAAAACTATAAGACATTATAACGGGTTTTAACTCACGGTAGGGATATATCGAGCACCCAATATTTCGGCGATGTTGCAATCGCCATGATCACGGGTTAGTTTACCCGTGATCATGGCGAATGTAATAATCTTAGTAATCTTCTTCTTATTTGAATGTTTACTATTATTGAAGAAATGTCCACAAGATTCAAGATAGTAATTTCGAATACTAAGTGTTTTAATCAAACACTAGATATTAATATTAACTTTTTGTTGAAAACCCGATCCCATCAGTAGTGGCGTGAATTTTTTCTACTTGTTTGATTTGTATCAACTTTTTAACAAAAATGTAACTTCTTCTTTTCCGTGTGAGATACTAAGTCGTCTAACGTCGTAGTAAGAAAGGTTTTTCAATGCTGAAGTAAGGGACTTTTTAAGGTACTTGTAAATGTGGTAAATTTTAATTAGATTCGAATCGGAGAAATTTTCATTGAAGTTTATATTCTAAGTGGATTCTGATATTAAATATTTCAAATAAAAAACTCATAAAATAAAACAGAATTAGCTAAATGTCGTCTCTCTGATACTCAAATATACATAAATAAGCTAATAAGTTCTTTGGGGAAAGTTGTTCTTATCAACAGTAGATATTCACTTGATGCACTTTCCTAGTAACCTAAGGTTCCCTGGTAGAACTTGCTACCCAAGCAAGAAGGCCGCCTTGTTTTACAACCGCCTACTACTACTAACAGGTTTCTGACATGGTTGTGTACTTGTGTAACGACCGCTGTCTAAGTTATTTATCATAGATACCAATCGGGACCGGCGGCTTAACAAGTCCTCAGAAGCACAGAACCATCTTTCTTTTAATTTATAGCTGTTTTTATTGATTTTTTACATATAACTGTGTGCAATAAAGTATTTTTATATTATTATTATTCAGTTTTCATACCTAGTAAATATAAAAATCTTCGCTATTATTTTAAGTACTGTTTTTATTTTATGAAATCGTCACATCCTGAAAATATGGAAAACCCAGTTTCGCGACCTATAAATTAAAGAACCAATATTTGCATTGAAAACATCAAATATCGTCCATTTCGTTTGGCAGAAGTTCAATGGAGATTTAAGATTTTCCAATAACACAAATCATCATCATCGGCCTCATCTGTGACAGACGATTTAATCAGTGTCTGAGGCACACTGACCTTAAATTAGCTGTGGACTGGTTGTTGCTACAATATTGGTGGCACTCATTGAAAATCGCCACTTTGGCGCTGGCAGTCAAGGAAAGCAAATACGAAAGTACCCGGAACTAAATAATTTAGTTCCGAAGTCGCCACTGTGGCGCTGGCAGTCAAGGAAAGCAAATACGAAAGTACGCGGTACTCTCGTAGGTGGCGCTTCAATTAGCGCCGCAAAACTAGCTGTCGTGCGTATGGGACAACTTATCCAGTGCATAGATAACTTCATATCAATGCTGAGGCAAGACCTTTCGTGGCTATATAAGCCGATTTCCTCTCCATAGACACTGCGTTGCCTAGGACGCAATTATGGAAAACGCAGGGTTGTCTAGGACCTCTGCCACCCTCTCGGCCTCCATGGCTGCCTCCACAGGAACGACGAGTCGATACGTGCGGAGCCAGGTCGGCTGCAGGAGTCTACCGGACGATAGACCTCTGTCACACGCGCCTGACGGAGACCCCGATCCGGGTTTAATGTTGAGTTGACCTTCTCTACGAAAGTTCTTGGGTCGGTTTAATACCTCGGTCGCCTCTAACAACCCCCACGGGATGAGATGGGGTGGTGCTATTCTACTCTCTACCACTCGGCCTAATAACACAAAGCAGCCTTTGCTAGCTTAACAACTGTCAATAGTTTTGGAGAAATTCCATGAATATTTCGCTGTAAATTTACCCAAATCTTATGCCTATTAATTTCTTTGATACCGCAATGTTTGATGAATGGTAATTTTTTCTAGTATAGATAACGCTGAGCTGAACTGAATAAGTTTATATTCACAGTTTTTTTTTTATTTAGTAGTGTCAAATCAATATACATCTTACAAGAAGTAGTCTAAAAGATTTAGTTTATTAACAAATTGTTATTTTAGATTAAGATTTACACGAGTTGTTTGAATAAGTTAGAAGTTAGAGAGAAATAAATAAATACATACAAACATACATATATCACGCCTTTATCCCTTTCGGGGTAGGCAGAGCGTTAACGGCCGTAAGAATACGGTCGCTGTCGCCACGTCTGACATTTTTGAGGATTGTTTTCCAAATAAATGATAAATGACATCAAATGTCAAATATTTCAACTTAACACCAGTAAAATATAAAAAGGGGCAAGAACTGTCAGATAGATTTCATTGCGTTAAAACTACGTCCTTGTCTCGATACGAAGTATTATAAAGAATTCGTATGGAGATAGATATATAATAGGCGAATGACAGCTAAAACAAGACATACTGAAAAAATAGAGTCACATGAGTTTCGTAATATGAAAGAAGCGCGATTAATAAGCTACTTTTGTTAGTAATCTTGACATGGCGTAAAATAGTATGACGTTATTAACGCTATAGTTATTATTTTTTATGCCGTGTGATGCTGACTTAGAATAGCATCATCAGACACATGTTGATATTTTGAATGACGCATGTTTAAAATTTTTAAAATATTGTGTTAATCATTTAAGTTACATACTTACATCACGACCTTATCCCTTGTGGGGCAGGAAGACAGCCTACGGTCGAAAGAAACACGGTCGCTATCGCCACGTCTGACAAATATTTGAGATGTTTCAGAAAATTCATATCACTAATCTATATAGTGACAGGTTGGCAGTCTGTTCCCCTAAAACTTATTATACACATGAAAAACTATAATTTTCTAGTACACACACAAATAATTCTGCAAAATCCTATATTTTTGTGTTCCTTCCTATTAGACTAGATTGTAATCAAGGCTACCGCCACGTGTTATTTGCTTATTGGGTCGTTTATCGACTCGGTGTCCCACACTAGAAAAGACAAAAGAATCCTAATTCCCATAATCTTTTACTACTACAATGGGAAGTAATGTGATGCTGGAGGCGTATTTTTGAAGCAGCAGAAATTCCATTTCGGCGTCGCCAGATTGCGAAGCGTAGTCTAACTAACCAACCACTAATCGAGTCTAAATATTCCTGTTGAGGGTTCATCGGTCGTTCGACGACTCGGTTTCTCATAGAAAAAGAAGGGTTGTGTGAGTGAATTCGTGTTGTATGTACCTATAACGTGCGTGAATCGCAAAAATGCCGTGCCTATAATGCCGTGTGATGCCGGCTTAGAATATGCCGTGTGATGCCGGCTTAGAATAGCATCACTCCACATCCTTCCCGCGGGTGTCGTAAGAGGCGACTAAGGGACTCAAGGGTATTAGTGTATTACAATTTTTAGGCGACAGGCTGACAACCTGTCACTATAGTGATACACATGTTTTCTGGATCAACCTTGGAAAACAATCCTCAAAAATGTCAGACGTGGCAATAGCGACCGTATTCTTACGGCCGTTAACGCTCTGCCTACCCCGCAAGGGATAAAGGCGTGATATATGTATGTATGTAATCGCAAAAACAAGGGTCTACTACTTATCAGTACTATTAAAACAGCCACAAAACTCCACTGCTTGACTTGGCCCTCCTTTTGAGTATTTGCCATACTCACGACGATCGGCAAACGAATTGGCGGGCGCAATGCACGATATTTAAGATATCCACAAGGAACGCTGTTGCCCATTCCCTGAATTCATCCCTTAGTCGCCTTTTACTACACCGACGGGTAGAAGTTGATGCTATTCTAAGCCGGCAACACACGGAAAATGGCGCATACGAAAACGTATTCTGCCGATTTAAACATTCGAGCCCTGTGGTCTCGTAACGTGACACTATACGGAAGGATAAACCCATAGAGATGAAAGCAAACACAGACTCGATTCCGCAGAACCATCTAAAATCGGTAACTAAAAATAGCCTATTTAACTTTTATTAAACCTTGTTTAAACTTACAATGTAGATCCTTAAATTATAGAACAAACTACGAGTATAATGTATGTATATATTTCAAAATAAATATTTTAAAAACACTTAATACCCTGTATCTTTAATAACTGCTTAATTTATTTTGAAGAAATTTGTTGCGACTTTAAGACAAGCCTATTCTATTTCATGAAATTAAAAATGTGTCGGTAGTCCTATCACTTATACAATGAATTGAGTCCGTCAATTTCGCACAAACAAAAAAAAATCAGCTGTCACTTTCGTGCCTAACCAAGGTCAATAACAAGGCTGGCCAGTGGCCATTCAACTTAGACAAAAAAACTACTTAGTGTTTTTTTTCTCTATGTAGGAATTTTACAGTCTACTCAATGCTCTCGATTCTAGCGGTACAGTGATACATAATAACTGAAACGATCGTCTATCGTTTTTCAGACGCAAGGGATAAAGGCGTGATATGTATATATGTGTTTGTAGAGATCCGACTTGTAGCTTCGCCCGCTGCTAAACACGAAAAAAAATATTAAAACCTTTAAACTTAGTATTAAAGATCCTTTATCATCAGTTTAGTATCAGTTCTAGATATCCTGACTTTTTTTACTGAGTCAGTTACAGGACCGATGTGGCGCAGTCCGACTGCTTTTGACGCAGAAGGTTCCCGGTTCGATTCTCGAAAAGTTGATATTTATCACTTTGTGAATTTGTTCCTAGTCTCGTTAGGATATCGCGGGCTGACCCACCAGATTGTCTATAAGAAAGATGGCTTCGTGTTTAGGATGGCATGTTAGAAAGCGGCCATTACACAACCATGTCAGAAGCCTGCTACTTGAAGACGGTGGTTGAAAAATTCTAACACTAGGATTCATTGAGTCGTAGGACGATCTCGTGATCCAGACGAAGAAATAAATAAAAGAAGTTTAAGTGTCCTGTAAGAATCAAGGTCTTTCTGCTTGCTCGGATTTTTCCATAGAATAAAATAATAGGATTCCAAACGTGGTGAGTAGCGCAAATACCTCCTAATAATGGGCGGACCATGTCCAGCAGTGGACAGTTGTGGCTGTTTTAGTAGTTGTAGTGAATAATAGGAAGGTCCGAAGGAAGTCTTGTGGAAGCTTAGAATAGCATCACCATAAAGGCGACTAAGGAATGAATCCAGGGAATGTCCATCATTTTTTTTGTGTTGGACTCTACAATTTCGGCCCCGGGGCCATCAAATCTACGCCTGTCGGCTTGGTGGGGAGCACGAGCTCACCCGGAAATAATTGATTGGCCCTTGGGGCGAGACGGGGCTTAGGAGTTGTTCTGGGAAGAACGGATCGGGCTGAATATCCGGACGGAATGTCCAACAGTGGACTGTTGTACCTAGTAGAATAATGGGAAGGTATGATGTTTTCCCGTTTGTTATCGTTGGACATAGACTCCGGGAACTTGGCTGTGGTTTTCCGTAAGATAAACTTGTCCATACATAAGTACATATCCCATGTACTATATCATCATTTTCCTCGCCTTATCCCGTTTCTCTGTCGTGGTCGGCTACCTACTATATATCGGGTGTAAAGGACGGTGTACCGAATACTTTGCAGGCATGTTTCAACCTCCATACAAAATTTCCGATCAGGCTTTGTATGGGAGGTTGAATTTTTTTTCTCGTTTCCTTATAAAGGTTCATAGTACAAATTATTCAGTTTGATGGTCTTGTTATGCCTGCAAAGTTTTCGGCACCGTCCCTTACACCCCGTATGTCATGGTTAAATCTATGAATTGCCTACTTAATAATAAAAATAAAATCACCACAATTACTTGAAGAAAAGACAAATATAAATTTTTCCGTGCTTCGGGCGGCACGTTAAGCAGTCAGTCCCGGTTCCCATAAATTGTCTATGATTACTTAGACAGCGTTCGACAACCATATCAGAGGACTGCTTAGTAGACGGTTAGCAATCTTTGTTGTCTGCTATATTATAACATTTCCATTGCAAATAAAGTTCTGAATCTGACATCAGAGTTCCTCGGGTCGTTGAACGATTCGGTGTCCCAAATAAAATGATAGAGAGACATAAAATATTAAACACGGGGTTCTTACCGCGATACACGATTTTTCTTAAATTGATAGATAAAAAACGCTATTGCCTGCCCATTACTTAGTCTTTACGACACCTAGATACAGGGTGATGCTATTTTAAGCCGGCATCATACGACAACCCTCATATCTACCCACAATTAAAGCCTCGAGACTAGATCAGATGATTTTTTACAACTACCAATAAACTTGGGAAAGTATTCTTGAATACACGCGTCTTGTTTAGATAAATATGAGATAAGATAAAATAAAGATAATTGTGATAACGCGCCATTGAACGAAATTCTCCTGTTATGCCACACCCTTCAGAGATTAAATACATACATATATCACGCCTTTATCCCTTGCAGGGTAGGCAGAGCGTTAATGGCCGTAAGAATACGGTCGCTATCGCCACGTCTGATATTTTTGAGGATTGTTTTCCAAGGTTGTTTCAGAAAACATATGTATCACTATAGTGACAGATTGTCAGCCTGTCGCCTAGAAATTTTAATACACCGATACTCTCGAGTCCCTTAGTCGCCTCTTACGACACCCGCGGTAAGGATGTGGGGTGATGGTATTCTAAGCCGGCATCACACAGCTGAAAATTACATCCAAACTTGACGACTGCCTAAAGAAAAAGAGCCCCCGGGTTCAATAGTAAGAAAGGTCAGGTCAAAAGTACCCTAAACCGACGAGCGTGCATGAAAAGTTGGATGAATGAGGAGGCTATAAATAGAAGTATGCAAGGATCGTTAGTGGGAGGAAGTAGTCTCAGCCTACCCCTCCGGGAAAGAGACGTGATTTATATAACAGTTTTTTTGGGCTGATAGCGACACTTGTCTGAACTAGGAGACGCTGTTGACATTTTTTTCAGATTGAAAGATTATCTGTCAAGTTATCTGCACAACAAAAAAACTATTCCTCTTAGATATGGGAGACCCCTGCTGAGCTTTTACATCATTCGCACGAGCGCCACCTAATAGGAACTAAAACTACAAAGAGACTAAAAATCCTCCTGATCTCTCTTTTTTCCATGAGACTTACTTTGACTGAAAGAATCAGTTCGATCCGTTCTTCCCAGAACAACTCCTAAGCCCAGTCTCACCCCAAGGACTTGATTGGGCTGGTTGTTTGAACAACCAATCAATTACTTCCGGATGAGCCCTAGTTCCCCACCAAGCCGTTAGGCGTAGTTTTGATGGCCCCGGGGCCGAAAACGCATTGTCAACATTAAAAAAACACTGAAAGATTACTGTTCTTCAAAACGAAAAGTTTATATCGTTCGTGAATGTTTGCAATTTATTAGAAATGTCCACAAGATAGTAATTTCGAATACGTGTTTTTAATCAAACACTAGATATTGATAAATGATATAAAATTTTTGTTACAAAGATAATACAAACGAAACGTATTACGCCGCCTACGATAGAGCCAACCGTGGTGAAGCGGTTAACACGTCTGACCCGGCAAGTCAGAAGACGTGGGATCAAATCCCATCGGTGGCGTGAATTTTTACCACTTGTTTCGTTTGTAATCTTTGTAAAACTTTTTTTTAGTTTATTTCGTTCCTCGATTGCAGTTTTTTAACGTAATAATTCTATTCTGTTCCAGGTTGCAATAAAAATAATAGACAAATCAAGATTAGACGCCGACAATTTAAAGAAGACTTTTAGAGAAATTGCCATTATGAAGAAATTACGACATCCACACATAGTCAGATTATATCAGGTAAGATTGTTTACAATTAATGCCGACTTAGAATGGCATCACTTTTTCGTCATTCGCGCGAACGCCATCTACTAGGAACTAAACGAATAGATTAAAAAGTTCCCTGCAATAGAATGACCAAATCGGCACCATTGCATTCGCTTTTTAAAATAAATCTGAGATCTGTGTATTTTTTTATTTATAATTATTAATCGTTTATTTTTCAGGTTATGGAGAGTACACACACAATATATTTAGTAACAGAATACGCGCCTAACGGTGAAATATTTGGTAAGTGTTTTTTTTTAATAATGACTGACTAATAATGACAGCTGTCAAAATAATGTTAATGCTATGACATAGGGTCACTTTTTCTTTGTTGACCTGTCCTTTAGTATGGATTTGATAGCTGTCAAATATGGCCTATTCGAACGGGCAGGCTTGAGTTTTAAAAAGAGTCGAAATATATAGGTCTTAAGTGACAGGCTGAGAACCTATCACCATGGACCAATAATACTAGAGGACTGACAGCCCCATAGTACCTTTCTATTTTGGTCTTAAACCTAGATGGCGTCAAAAAATTGTTTCACAATGAATAAAACTTGCGTATGTTCATGAACTGTGGCTCTTTTTTGGAAGTTTACCTTTAAAAAAGTCGTTTTAGAATTATTTAGTGTCACAGAATACTCAGAAAATAATTAAATTCAATTTTTCCTGCAACAACCCATTTCGCAGTAATAGAACCAAATGTCAATAGATGGCGCTGTAAGCGCTAAGACAGCTAAGGTCTCAAATCATACTTAATATCAAGGATAGATGGAGTGTGGGGATCTGTCATTTATTGGGTGGATATTTGCGCGGATAAAAATTGCGGTCACATGTATTTTTATTCAAGTGTACAACACTTACATGTTTAAAAATATGAAATATGTGTTACTAAAACTTAATCTGAAACCTGAAATCGGGGCCAAAACACACGTTCTTTGCGTGTCACACTCAGCTGATGCAAAATTCAAACACGTATAAAGTTTTATCTAGCAGGACATCATATGACTTTTCACCCATCAAATATGTATGATACATCGAGGTAATATGTACTAGCGTACTGGAGTAGCTATTCTCAATGAAAGCATTGCGCGTGAACTTGCTTAGGGGCCCGCGCGGGACAAGCGGAGCGGCGGTGCAAGTCATAGATAACGAGTAATGCGCGCAGATGCGACAAATTGTGCATTACGTCTACTTGACATTGTCAGTAGGAACTAATGATCGGGAATATAATAAAAAGAGTATATTATCTAATATTATATTTTAATTTTCTTTAAATAAAACAAGTTTTGTAAGTTTTGTATAGTGATCCGTGAATAATTTGATGGCAACCACGTTTCTTCGCTGCGATCTTTCTGTAAAAATTTAATCCACGCCTCTCTTTTTTCATGGTCCGGATGCGGAAACCTTTAAACAAGTTCAAATAAAAATAAACAGTAAGAACGGAAATATTTATTAATTTGAACCTCATTTTCACTTTGCGTAGTCAGTTACAAGTATAAATATTTACAATACTATACTACAATAACATTTCCTAGCAAATTGACTGTTTTTTATTAAAATGACTCATCTAAAGTGTCACGTCTGTACATACTGTAATGTTGTTAATCTATGATTTTCGCCGAAATATGACCGCCGCGTCCGAGCGCGCGGTGATTTTTTACAAAATTATGAAAATAATATTCCGATGCATGGTTTACTGATAAAATTAAATAACTTACATATGAAATGTTACTCCTTGGGCTTGGCTTGTGGTTCTCGAATTGTTTGAGCAGTATCTTAGTACACAGCCAGGCATTTTGAAACTAGCACTGACACGTGACGTCGCGGCAAGCGGTGGGCTCAAACTAAGCAAGCGAGCGAGTTAGAGCACATGTACTCTAACGCGTGTTACAAAAAGTGAAGTTGCGGTGCCTCCTCTAGTACGCTAGTCTGGTGCATATTACCTCGATGATATGATATAGTAGATTTATAGAATATTATAAATTGGACAATATTTCATTGCATATACCTACCGATAAAAATTACAGTTTGTGTTAGTCACACGTTTTTGTGTTTTCTGAATACGTGGCCTATAACTAAGTGGCTCAACATAGTTAATTCTCAGGTCATAATGTTTTCGGTGGCTTCGTCTTATCCCGTGCTAGCTGTTTCATTATGACCTAAGTTTAAACGACTTGCGTTACTGTGTTTTGGTGAAGGGCCTCTACGTTTCGGCTGTCTACGAACAGCCTTCTTCCGGTGGTCGACAGATCACATACGACCACCCGTCAACTGTGATTGTCGAACACTGTACTGTTGCTGTTTCATGTCGGATGTCGGGCTGGCTGTGTCGTGTTTCAAGCAGGAGCAAATTGTCTGTGACTAGGTGCGTCGTGTCTTAACCAAAACTGAGGCGTCAAAGCGTCACTTTGGTACTTAGGCTGCGGTGACTTTTACTTCTATTCTACTTAGTTAAAAACAAGAGATGAAAAACTTTTAATCGTATATTTTGTTAAAATAATTCCTTTGTCACTTGACTGGCGCAAAATGTCACGATGTCAGATGTCACGACTGGCACCTCAAATTTCAAAATTGAATTTTGATGAAAATTGTGGTTTATTTTAAGTGGTTTTTTCGTAAATATTTCTCAATATTACAATAACAAAACGAAAAATTACTAATATCCCTACGATAAAAAAAGAATCTACTTTATGTTAGGATACTTTTCTTTCATATTAATTCAATATTTTTTAATCTACTCGCTCCGCTCGGGCGTTAAAAAACCTCAGTTGCTATTAATAGGTTACATACCTAGGTACGTAATCTACTATTTTCCATGGCGCTTGTACTTAGACGGTGACATCTATCATATAAATTTTGAACTATTTCGCACTTGTGTAGGTCATACATGGCGGCTCAGTTTCACAAGTCGAAGTTTGTTTACAAATGTTACTACCGGAGCCATCTATTTTTTACGCGTGAACTAATGAATGAGATACGCACTTGCGTATGGGGTTGCAGGTCCTCTAGTATTATTGGTCCATGCTATCACTATAGTGATACTCAATATTTCTGAAACAATATTTGTCGGACGAGGCGATAGTGATCGTGTTTTAACGGTCGCCAACGCTCTGCCGCCTCCGCAAGGGATAAACGCGTGATAAATGTGTAAGAATACAGAATAAGAAAATGTACCTCCAGAATCGAGGCCAGTTTGTTTACAATTCATATAACATAACATTACTCATTGACTAATCTATGAATATTTAAAATTGCAAATTATATCACCCTTACTTTATCGAATCACACCTTCGGAGATCCAGTTGAATCCAGTTTGTACCGGTTAGAATCCGGTACGAACCAAATCTCGGCATATTAATGCCGATATCTTGACAGATAGCAAGTCTTGCTTAATATCTCTTGATATCGACGATATTTTGACAGGTGGCATCGTCATCATCATTGGTTATGAGGATTTTTTTGGATGATAGCAACACTTCTCCGAACTAGGTGGCGCTACTTCAGATTGGGGGAATATCAAGTTCAGTTCAGTGTCCAATAAAAAAAACTATTACCCCTAATTAATGACAAATGAGATTTCCATGGGATTACTGCTCTGTTATTTTCTTAAATTAAAATAAGATATTTGCAATTTCATGAGTTAATCTAATACCCCATCAATGGGAAATTGCACCATATAATTCGCTCGAGGAAAATGTGTGTTACAACTTAGATAAAAACGGAACCGCCATGTTTTTTTGCTTCCATCCTCTAAAACAACTCCTATTTTAACCACCCGATCTTCTTTCAGACCATTTAGTATCGCGAGGACGCATGCCTGAGTCGGAAGCGGCGCGGGCGTTCGCTCAAATGGTCGCAGCGGTGGGATATTGCCATGCCAACGGGGTGGTACACAGAGATTTGAAGGCTGAAAACTTGTTGCTGGACAGAAATATGAATATTAAGGTATGGCATTACACTTTGGGGTAATTCAGCCGATAAAACTGTTGCAAAATGTTTGTATATTGTGACTATTAACGTGCCTTTCGAAGCGGCGCGGGCGTTCGCTCAGATGGTCGCAGCGGTGGGGTATTGTCATGCCAACGGGGTGGTACACAGAGATTTGAAGGCTGAAAACTTGTTGCTGGACAGAAATATGAATATTAAGGTATGGCATTACACTTTGGTGTAATGCAGTCGATAAGTAGTCTAATATCGTTACTGTAAACGTACCTTCCGAAGCATATATGGTGACAGCGGTGGGCTATTGTCGTGCCAAAGGGGTGGTACACAGAGATTTGAAGGCTGAAAACTTGTTGTTGGACAGAAATATGAATTTTAATGGTGACTAGATTTTTAGTGCTTGTTTACGCTCTGCTCCCCGCAAGAGATAAAGGCGTGATATGTGTGTGTGTGTGTGCTTATTTGTATGTATGTTGAAATCTATTGCGGGTTTCAAATCGCCTAAGGGTTAAGGTATTGCATTGCTCTATGGGGTAACTCAGTCGATGAATAATCCGATGGTCCCAGGTGTATTTTTTTTTACAAATCATATACTTCTTCCAGCTGGCAGATTTCGGGTTCAGCAACGAATACACGGCGGGCTCCGAACTGGCCACCTGGTGTGGGAGCCCGCCGTACGCCGCACCAGAGTTGTTTGAGGGCAGACGGTATGACGGGCCTAAGGCTGATATCTGGGTAAGTTGTTACCTTTTTGATCTTTACTGATAGGTCCAAAAAACGTGCAATTTTCTCTTAGGTATGTTTATTTTTGTTTTGTAGCAGGCTTTCTGCGACTGGTAATACGAAATAGTACATCATGGTAACAGCCAAAAGTCACAATTTTTTTTTTTTTGTTTTATATGTAATAGGCCCGCATTTGTGTGCCATCTCACCTGGTGGTAAGTGGAGATGCAGACGAAGATGGTACATGCTTGCCCAGATTTTTTTTTTTTTTTTTTTTTTTTTTTTCTTTTTCGTGTGGGATACGATAATGCCTATTCACTCTTGCCTTAAAAAGGCCCAAGTTATATTGTTCCGGAAAAAGATCCGCCGGCAGGGAATTCCACTCTTTAGCCGTACGCATGATAAAAGTTGAAGCGAAACGCTTAGTGCGGATCAGAGGTATATCTACAACATAAGGGTGGAACCCCAGTCGGCGCCTCGATCCCCGGAGATGGAATGGGGAAGGGGGTATCAGGTCGTGGAGTGATTGAGCACACTCTCCGAAATGTATCCTATAGAATACCGACATGCATGCTACTTTACGACGGTGTTCAAGGCTCTGCAACTTACAACAAGTCCCGTGAACGAGACCAGAAATACGTTTTTTGGCTGAGGCTAGTATAATGCTTTTCTTCCATTTGCGGGGAAACATCCCATATTTTAATTCTGATAAATTTCGGAATACGCAAGCAGCAATGATTGGATTTGCTGATGTTCCATTTAGAAATATGCGCAGGAAAATCACATACTTCAAACATAAATTAATGTGTATCATAAAACGCGTATTCACGAGTATGTAGTAATAGTAACAATAAGTAGTATAAGTATGAATATTGAACCTTTCTTTTCGAAACAAGGACTTAAATACAAATGGCTTGTTTGGTTTACGCATTTGAGATACTCGTATTTAATATGCCCTTTGAGATGTTTTCAGTTTTTTTTACCTCTACATCTATTAATATGTATAAATTTACTTAGCCAAATTTTCTCTTTTCCAGTCTCTAGGAGTTGTGTTATATGTGCTAGTATGCGGCGCGTTGCCGTTCGATGGAAGCACGCTACACGAATTGAGAAATGTCGTCTTGAGTGGGAAGTTTCGGATACCTTACTTCATGTCACAAGGTAAGTCCTCAACACATCAGGTCCCTGCGTTATTCAAAATTACGTCCCAGGCAATGCAGCGTCTGTGGAAAATTTACTTATATATAAGGTGCAAAAATATTAGCTGCAAATATTTAAAGGGGTGAATCAGCCTACGAAACTGAACAACTTTTCCCAAGAAACATAGGTCGAAATATGTGAAAATTTTTTGGACCTCCCATACCAATTGGCTTGGTCGGGCGCGGCGGTAATTTTGTATGGGAGGTCCAAAATTTCTCTTATATTTCGACCAAAAATATTTTTACACCCTGAATAGCCAAAAAATCTTGCCTTAGACACTGATTGGATCGTCTGTCACAGACGTATGAGGCCTTATTCTCAATACGAATTTCTTTTAACATTTTATGTATTTCAAAAATGCCAGTCGCTAACAGCGTAACGAATATGTGCCATTTTGAATATTTTAATAATTTTAACAAATTTTAAGTATAAATATAGATTTCACGCTAGGAGTATAAATAAACTAACGTGCGGTCTATTTTTAGAACTAATATTTTATCATACACAGTTTTGAATATAAAAATTTATACATGTTTTTTTGTTTTTGGTTTTACAATTTCATACCATCTCTAATGGGGCACTTGTATGCTGAATCATATCGACAATCCTAAAAATAGCATCTTTTCTCCTAGTTACACTGAAAGAAAAGTGATGTTGTTTTGTTTCTTAATAATAGTATTTGAAAATGTCTTAAATTAGAAAACTGCTTTATACATACACATATTACGCCTTTAACCCTTGCGGGGTAGGCAGAGCGTTAACGGCCATAAAAATGGAGCTTTATTTATGCATTATTAAAGCTCCCGGTTTCACTCGCAATTTATTTTCAGTTTGCCCACAGTGAAAAGTAGTATTCTGTATACCAAATTTCATCTAAATCCGTCGAGTCGTTTAGCAGCAACAAATATAGACAAATGCTAAAGTCTCCACTACATACGAGGGGAGGTCAAAAAGTTCGCGGAATGGAGGGGTTGGCGGGGGTAGGGATGCTTGTCCAGGTACTCGCTAATTGAGTAACTCATTATTACTATAAATACCAAGTTTTAGCCTAATTGGGTCACTAGTCTTTGAGTTATCAACGATTAAACAAGTGAATCGGGAAGAAAGTTGGCAGTATGGAAAAAATTGAACATCGCGCCGTCATAAAGTTCCTCACCAAACAGGGAAAAACGCCGCAAACTGTTTTTCAAGATATGTTATCTGTTTACGGGGACTCTGCTCCTGGAAAAACTATGATTTACAAGTGGCATAATCTTTTCAAGCAAGGAAGGGAGTCAATTGAAGACGATCCCCGTTCTGGGCGGCCGATCGAGGCCACCACGCCGGAAATCATCGATAAAGTTGAGAAACTTGTATTGGAGGATGGCCGTTTGAAGAAGAAACAGCTTGCAGCATTAGTTGGTGTATCAGAAACTACCATTTTGAATATCCTTCATCAACATCTTGGTATGAGTAAAGTCTGCGCAAGATGGGTCCCGAGAATGCTCACGCCGTTTCAAAAGCGAGAGCGCGTCGACTGTTGCCGCGAGTTTTTGGACCGCTGTGGAGATCAAAAGGAAGAAATTATGTCCCGTATTGTGACTGGGGATGAAACTTGGGTTCATCATTATGAACCTGAGTCAAAGCAAGAGTCAATGCAATGGCAGAAAAAGGGCACTCCCCCTCCTAAGAAGTTTAAGGTGTCTCAATCGGCCGGAAAGATCATGGCGACAATATTTTGGGATTCTGAAGGCATTCTTCTGGTGGATTATAAAGATCGTGGCCTTTCCATAACGGGAGAGTACTACGCTTCCTTGTTAGATCGATTGAAGGAAGCGATTAAAGAAAAAAGGAGAGGAAAACTGACCAAAGGAGTGCTGCTTTTGCATGACAACGCGCCCGTGCACACCAGTCGTGTTGCGACCGCTGCCATTCACCGATGTGGTTTTGAACTACTGCGCCATCCACCCTACAGTCCAGACCTGGCCCCCAGCGACTATTATTTATTTCCAAAGATGAAAAAAGAGCTGCGTGGAAGAAAATTTAACGACGATGATGAGGTTAAGTCAGCGATTTCGGCTTATTTTGACGCACAAGATAAACAATTTTTTTTAGACGGTATTAATAAGTTATTTGATAGATCCCATAAATCTATTCGAGTTAAGGGAGAATATATTGAAAAGGAAAAATAATTTCATGTTTAATTTCACCCTTCTTCCTTGTCATTCCGCGAACTTTTTGACCTCCCCTCGTAGTATTAAGCAAAGTCACATCCCGCGTCTCTCCCTATGTATGTATGCACAACGTATTTTGAGGTTAGATTTTTTCAGGACAGAGTGATTCAAGAGGAATGTTTATTATAAGGTATAAAAATAATAGCTACAATTATATATTTGTTTCGAATATTGAATCTGTACTACAGTCTCAAGAAGGAATGGTCCTTATTATTGTTTTAATGTTACAGAATGCGAACACCTAATACGACACATGTTGGTAGTGGAGCCGGAGAAGCGTCTCTCGCTTCGGGGCGTCGCGCGACATCGGTGGCTGTCCCAGCACCACCCCGGCCCGCCTACTGACGACTGTAAGTATGAGAAATTGGAAAGATTGAGAAGAAATAAAAATGACAGCCAATTAAAATAGATTTATTATTAAAGTACGTCAAAAAATTAAAAGAAACTATCAAACATGACAAATGAGTTACACAAATTAATCAAACAAGCCAAAAAAGTTAAACAAATCAATCAATCATACCAAATTAAATAACAAATCATTCAAACATACCAAATTAATTACCAATTTATTCAAACATACCAAATTAATTAATAAATCAATCGAACATACCAAAGTAATTCACAAATCAATCAAACTTTCCAAATTAATTAACAAAACAATCAACATACCAAAGTTATTCACAAATCAATCAAGCATACCAAATTAATTAACAAAACATTCAAAGATACCAAATTAATTAACACATCAATCAAACATACCAAAATAATTACCAAATCAATCAAACATACCAAATTAATTAACAAATCAATCAAACACACCAAATGAGTCAATCAAACAAATCATCACATAATACGACACATTTAGTAGTGGAGCCGGAGAAGCGTCTGTCGCTTCGGGGCGTCGCGCGACATCGGTGGCTGTCCCAGCACCACCCCGGCCCGCCTACTGACGACTGTAAGTATGAGAAATTGGAAAGATTGAGAAGAAATAAAAATGACAGCCAATTAAAATAGATTTATTATTAAAGTACGTCAAAAAATTAAAAGAAACTATCAAACATGACAAATGAGTTACACAAATTAATCAAACAAGGCAAAAAAGTTAAACAAATCAATCAATTATACCAAATTAATTAACAAATCATTCAAACATACCAAATTAATTAACAAATCATTCAAACATACCAAAATAATTAACAATTCAATCAAAATACCAAATTAATTAACAAATCAATCAAACATACCACGTTAATTAACAAATCAATCAAACACACCAAATGAGTCAATCAAACAAATCATCACATAATACGACACATGTTGGTAGTGGAGCCGGAGAAGCGTCTGTCGCTTCGGGGCGTCGCGCGACATCGGTGGCTGTCCCAGCACCACCCCGGCCCGCCTACTGACGACTGTAAGTATAATAAATCGAAAAAAAATAAAAGATATAAAAATTGTAACTAAACTATCGAGTATGACAAAAAAGTTAAATGTCATGTTTGAGTAATTTGACTCAAACATGACGATTAAGTTATACAAATCAATCAAACAAGCCAAAAAAGTTAAACAAATCAATCAAACATACCAAATTAATTAACAAATTAAAACATACCAAATTAACTAACAAATCAATCAAACATACCAAAATAATTAACAATTCAATCAAAATACCAAATTATTTAACAAATCAATCAAACATACCACGTTAATTAACAAATCAATCAAACATACCAAATGAGTCAATCAAACAAATCAACACCTAATACGACACATGTTGGTAGTGGAGCCGGAAAAGCGTCTCTCGCTTCGGGGCGTCGCGCGACATCGGTGGCTGTCCCAGCACCACCCCGGCCCGCCTACTGACGACTGTAAGTATAATAAATCGAAAAAAATTAAAAGATATAAAAATTGTAACTAAACTATCGAGTATGACAAAAAAGTTAAATGTCATGTTTGAGTAATTTGACTCAAACATGACGATTAAGTTATACAAATCAATCAAACGAGCCAAAAAAGTTAAACAAATCAATCAAACATACCAAATTAATTAACAAATTAAAACATACCAAATTAACTAACAAATCAATCAAACATACCAAAATAATTAACAATTCAATCAAAATACCAAATTAATTAACAAATCAATCAAACATACCACGTTAATTAACAAATCAATCAAACATACCAAATGAGTCAATCAAACAAATCAACACCTAATACGACACATGTTGATAGTGGAGCCGGAGAAGCGTCTGTCGCTTCGGGGCGTCGCGCGACATCGGTGGTTGTCCCAGCACCACCCCGGCCCGCCTACTGACGACTGTAAGTGTAATAAATTGGAAAGATTGAGAAGAAATAAAAATGACAGCCAATTAAAACAGATTTATTATTAAAGTACGTCAAAAAATTAAAAGAAACTATCAAACATGACGATTAAGTTATACAAATCAATCAAACAAGCCAAAAAAGTTAAACAAATTAATCAAACATACCAAATTAATTAACAAATTAAAACGTACCAAATTAACTAACAAATTAATCAAACATACCAAAATAATTAACAATTCAATCAAAATACCAAATTAATTAACAAATCAATCAAACATACCACGTTAATTAACAAATCAATCAAACATACCAAATGAGTCAATCAAACAAATCATCACATAATACGACACATGTTGGTAGTGGAGCCGGAGAAGCGTCTGTCGCTTCGGGGCGTCGCGCGACATCGGTGGCTGTCCCAGCACCACCCCGGCCCGCCTACTGACGACTGTAAGTGTAATAAATTGGAAAGATTGAGAAGAAATAAAAATGACAGCCAATTAAAACAGATTTATTATTAAAGTACGTCAAAAAATTAAAAGAAACTATCAAACATGACGATTAAGTTATACAAATCAATCAAACAAGCCAAAAAAGTTAAACAAATTAATCAAACATACCAAATTAATTAACAAATTAAAACGTACCAAATTAACTAACAAATTAATCAAACATACCAAAATAATTAACAATTCAATCAAAATACCAAATTAATTAACAAATCAATCAAACATACCACGTTAATTAACAAATCAATCAAACATACCAAATGAGTCAATCAAACAAATCATTACATAATACGACACATGTTGGTAGTGGAGCCGGAGAAGCGTCTGTCGCTTCGGGGCGTCGCGCGACATCGGTGGCTGTCCCAGCACCACCCCGGCCCGCCTACTGACGACTGTAAGTGTAAGAAACCAGAAAAATTACAAAGAGATGAAGATGACAGCCAAATAAAATAGATTTGTGAATAAAGTATGTTAAAAAAATAATTAAATTATCAAACATGTTAAATGAGTTACAAAAATTAATCAAACATGATGACTAAGTTAAACAAATCCATCTAAATGGACAAATAAATTAATGAAATTATTAAAACATGCCAAATGAGTTACTCAAATTAATGAAACATACCAAAACAGCCACAATGGTCCGTCGGGGGTATTGAAAGTTTTAACTACAAGCCGACTGACGACCGATATGGCGCAGTGGTAGTGCGACTGCCTTAGACGCCGAAGGTTCCGGGTTCGATTCTCGGTGGGTCACTCACAAAGTTGTTATTTATCACTTTGTGAACTTATTCTATTCCCAGTCTGGTTAGGACATTGCGGGCTGAACCACCCGATTGTCCGTAAGTAAGATGGTTCCGTGTTTCGGATGGCACGTTAAGCCGTAGGTCCCGGTTGCTGCCTATGATCACTTAGACGGCGGTCATTACACAACCACGTTAGAAGCCTGCTACTTGTAGTAGGCGGTTGAACAATTCTGACACTAGGGTTCATCGGGTCGTTGGACGACTCGGTGTCCCACACGAAAAGAAGACTACAAGCCTTTATTCAATAGCCCAAACTTTGATTTTATTGAACCCAATTTACTCAACTGTCTCCATAAGCCAAGCGATCCAACTAACTCCACTATTAAGGCTGGTTTCAGAGCGGCGAGTCTCAGCAGCGCTGCCCAGGCACGCGCGGCTCGGGCGCGCGCCTGGGCAGCGCGTTCGCTGTGAAACGACATTCAGACGCGCGCGCTTCGTTGTGGTGTACGGTCGAGTGCAGAGAATCATTATGCCAGCAAACGTAATCACTGTATTAGCTATATACGTTATATGGAAAAGAGTGCAACAACGACGTCTAAAAAGATTGCAAGTCGACGCTACTGGCAATCGAAGGAGATCCGACCGCGACGCGGCCGAGACGCGGCCCAAGACGCGTCACTATGAAACGCTACATACAATCTAGTGTAATGCGAGGCGCGCGCGGCTGGGCAGCGCTGCCGAGACGCGTCGCTCTGAAACCAGCCTAAATCGACTGAAGCGACCCAGTTGTACCCAATCCAACTAAAAACAACTAAATTCACATAATGTTTTACAGTCTCGAAAAACAGAATTGACATGGTAGTAGTTAAAAGAAAGTGGCTGTACACATCAGTGAAAAGGATGACACACACACACACACATATCACGCCTTTATCCCTTGCGGGGTAGGCAGAGCGTTAACGGCCGTAAAAATACGATCGCCATCGCCACGTCTGACATTTTTGAGGATTGTTTCCAAGGCTGTTTTGGAAAACATGTGTATTACTATAGAGACAGGTTGTCAGCCTGTCGCCTAAAAATTGTAATACACCAATACTCTCGAGTCCCTTAGTCGCCTCTTACGACAACCGCGGGAATGATGTGGGGTGATGCTATTCTAAGCCGGCATCACACGGCAATGAAAAGGATGAACCTTAGCAAATTGCTGTTTTTCAGGAACATTCACCAAATCCACTTCCATTCTAATATCTACATAGGATATATGGATATATCTACAAAGGATAAATGAATCGTTTTAATTCCAGTAGGTGGCGCAGCGGTAGGCGTTTGCACGTGTCATAGTCCAAGAGCTATTGCCGAGGTTTCGCCGAGCGATGACGTCATACAACACATGCTGACGTTACCAGGGCTCACCAGGGATCAGATCATGCAGGTAGGAAAATGTTACCACGGGAAAATATTTTTTACCACGGGATAATGAGGTTTTCAAGTCATTTGTGGCGACCTTTGCCTAGTCTAAGTGAAGGATACTGTAAATAACTATTTTCCCATGGTAATTTCTCATTTTCCCATGGGAATCTAAGGCGTTTGCACATGTCATAGTCCAAGAGCCACAGCCGAGGTTTCGCCGAGCGATGACGTCATACAACACATGCTGACGTTGCCAAGGCTGACGAGGGATCAGATCATGCAGGAGATTTTTCCCATGGGAAAATATATTTATCCCGTGCGAAAACATGGTTTTTAAGGCAACTTTGACGACCTTCTACTTAGTCTTTGTGAAGGATAGTGTTAAGACGTTTTTCCATGGGAAAAACATTTTTCCCGTGAGAAAATGTAGTTCTTAAGTAAATTTTGGTTACTGTCTGCTTAGTCTATGTGAAGTATAGTGGAAATACTGCTTTTCCCATGGGAATAATTGGCGTTTGTACAAAATAGCTGATAATACTTATATATACTTACTTTATATTATACTTTATATGATGATAATATATACTTTTTTATTGTAATCAAATAAATACATAACTACAACCAGACTAGGTAGACAAAATTTCTTTTTAATTTACTTTAAATATTTGTGTCCTTTGAGGATCGAACCCATGACCTTCGGCGTAGAAGGCATACTATTCGTTACGCCATCGGAACAGTCAAAAACTAAAGAATAACTATTATTTTTGTTCACAGTCTGTATCTGAAGCGCGGTTCGACCACATATCAGCTATATACCACCTACTAACCGACAAAATACAGCATCGCCATAGTTTACAACATAGAGGTAAGAGAAAATTGTCGGGTGATGCCGGCTTAGGATTGCATCACCCCATTTCTTTCCCGTGGATGGATTACAACGTTCTATCGTATTTTTAGAATTTTAATAATTGTAGAAATCGTATTTTTAGAATTTTTGGAAAATAGTTTAAAGCGTACAATTTTTGTATTTTTCTAAGGAGTACATTATGGTAGCAGCCACAAATAGACCAATTTCTGGTCAAGTAATTTGCCGTGTGATCCCGGCTTAGAATAGCATCACCCCACATCCTTCCCGTGGGTGTCGTAAGAGGCGACTAAGGGTCTAAGAGTCCCTACTCGAGAGTATTGGTGTATAGAACTGCAGCTGGCCCAAAAAAAAACACTAAATTAAACATGAAAATTATTTCACAGATTCTCTGGACTCTACCACAGGACAACCCCTTGATCTCACTAGTACCAAGGTAAATATTATTTTTAAAAGGATCATGACAACTTTTGTTTGGATGCCGTCCTGTTTTTCATCAGTCTTGCGTCACACTTGCAGGAATCGCATCAAAGCCAAAGTTATATAATAATAGAGATGAAATATTGCTTATCATTTTAGCATAGGGAATTTTTATGCAACATACTAGTTCTGGAGTTATTGAGTGTCAAAGTCGGGCATCGAAAGAGACAAAAGTGCTGATGTTTGGCGCTCTTTAATGTATTTAGTTCTAAATACGTTATTTTCGGTAAGCAGTGTAGAAAAGGTTTACGCCTCACTATTTTATTTTTTTGATAAAATAGGTAAACGTAGATTTTCAATTTTATTTTTATTAATTGTCCTAGTTTTGTGCAACAATTAACGTTGCTCTTTTTCATTGAAATTGGCGATATTATATATTGCATTCATTTGTTTTTTTTACGCAAGACACATGGTTAGCCCATGTATGGGCATTCTCCTTTCAAATTTTCAATTATTTCTTTTTTTTCCTTCTTCTTGTGTCTAAGTGATCATAGACAGCAACCAGGACCTACGGCTTAACGTGCCATCCGAAACACGGAACCATCTTACTTACGGACAATCGGGTGGTTCAGCCCGCAATGTCCTTACCAGACTGGGAACAAATTCACGAAATGATACATATCAACTTCGTGAGTAACCCACCTGGAATCGAACCCGGGACCTTCTGCGTCAAAGGCAGTCGCACTACCACTGCGCCACATCGGTTGTATTGCAAAGAAAATAGTAAAAATATCCCTAAGATAACAAAGTCTTAGAAATGTGAAGTCCAAAAGTTGTTTACAGATATGAAACACCTTCAAGACGCAAGTTTCTTGAAGACATTTGTTTATACACTAGTTTCTTTCTTAAACAATGTTTTTTCAGACTTTTTGCAATGTCTTTAAACAATGTTTTTGCAATGTCTTAAAACAATGTTTTTGCAGTGTCTTAAAACAATGTTTTTGCAATGTCTAAAAACAATGTTTTTGCAATATCTTAAAACAATGATTTTACAATGTCTTAAAACAATGATTTTGCAATGTCTTAAAACAATGTTTTTACAATGTCTTAAAACAATGTTTTTGCGATTTCTTAAAACAATGTTTTTGCAATGTCTTAAAACAATGTTTTTGCAATGTCTTAAAACAATGTTTTTGCGATGTCTTAAAACAATGTTTTTGCAATGTCTTAAAACAATGTTCTTGCAATGTCTTAAAACAATGTTTTTGCAATGTCTTAAAACAATGTTCTTGCAATGTCTTAAAACAATGTTTTTGCAATGTCTTAAAACAATGTTTTTGCAATGTCTTAAAACAATGTTTTTGCAATGTCCTTAAAACAATGTCTTTTATTATACATATTTGCAGAGTTCTGAAGACGAACAAATGGACGCTGAAGACTGCACGCAAGATGTACTTGTATCCATTCCAACGGACACTGAGGATTATCTCAACGATACAGGGGATAATCTTGAAAAGGTAAGCCTTAGTGGGTGATTCGTCGACTGAACGTCCCACACGAACAAGTAAAAGTAAACAATATTGTTGCCATTTCAGGCTCTTTTCTTTTATATGGTCGAGTTATTATACAGGGTGTAAAAAAATGGCTGCAAACATCTTAAGGGGTGAACCAGTCCATGAAACTGAACAACTTTCCCTAAGGAACATATGTCGAAATATGAAAATCAATTTTGGACCTCCCATACAGTTGACTCGTCCGGCTGCTACATTTTGTATGGGAGGTCCAAAAATTTCTTTCATATTTCGACGTATGTTTCTTGGGGAAAGTTGCTCAGTTTCATGGGTTGACTCACCTCTTAAAAATACTTGCTAATATTTTTACACCCTGTATAATTATTTCTACCCAGACATATCCTAAAAATCTACACTTAAACAATTGAACCGTAATTTCCAGTTCGGCGACACAGAAGTACCGCCAGCCGCCCCCGGGCAGGAGAGCCTGCGCCCCCCCGCGTCGCCCCCCGCCGCCAGGCGGCACACCGTCGGCCCCGGCGACTGCAGGCATTCGCAGGTTAGCCAATACATACATATATACAGACATACATACATGCATACATACATACATACTTACATGCATACATACATACATACTTACATACATATATACAATACACATACATACATACATACAGACATACATACATACACATATCACGCCTTTATCCATTGATTGGTAAATACACGGTAGATATACAGGAAATCTTTGACCTTGACTTTGTCAAAATTCGGCCGAAGGCAATGTCAGCCCTTTTGCCAGTCCAACTTTGAAATAAGTCATTAGTGTAATGTTCTGTTTTGATCACACACCAGAGACAGTATAAAAAAGGGGGTTCCCCTTTTTTACACTGTGCCAAGATTTCATGCGCGCGCAGACGTAATTTTTTCTCTTTTGTTATAATACTTGAAATCATTTTTCGACCCTTCAAACACACCCCAGTTCTCGTTATTTAAAAAATACACATCAATTTTATAAGTATTTTTTTTAAACATAAGAAAAGTATCTTAGTTGTAGTAATGGTGGTAGGTATACTATGACTAACTCATGATATCATAATGATGATGAATGATATAGTATATTTTATGGTAATGGTGGTAGGTTATACTAACCCTTATGTGCTTACAATAGGGTGGTGATCTATATCATGATGATGATGATAATGATATAGTATATTTTATGGTAATGGTGGTAGGGTAAACTAACCCTTATGTGCTTACAATAGGGTGGTGATCTATATCATGATGATGATGATAATGATATAGTATATTTTGTAGTAATGGTGGTAGGTTATACTAACCCTTATGTGCTTACAATAGGGTGGTGATCTATATCATGATGATGATGATAATGATATAGTATATTTTGTAGTAATGGTGGTAGGGTAAACTAACCCTTATGTGCTTACAATAGGGTGGTGATCTATAAGGTGTAAAAATATTAGCTGCAAATATTTTTCTCATATTTCGACCTATGTTCCTTAGGAAAAGTTGTTCAGTTTCATGGGTTGAGTCACTCCTTAAAATATTTGCAGCTAATATTTTGACACTTTATATCATGATGAAGATGATGATGAATGATATAGTATATTATATAGTAATGGTGGTAGGGTAAACTAACCCTTATGTGCTTACCATAGGGTGGTGACCTGGGCGCATGCGCGGCGTCGGCGGGGTTGCGCGCGGCAGCGGCGCCGCTATACGTGTCCGCGCATTTTAATGTACGTTTACAATATCTGTCCTGACTATCAATATCTGTCGACTGTCCCGATGGCGTAGTGGATAGTATGCCTGCCTCCTACGCCGAGGGTCGTGGGTTCGATCCCCACCGGACAAAAATATTTGTTAAGTCAATTGTCAAGTATTTGTGTTGAGTCTGGGTGTTTTCTATGTATAATATGTATTTATTTACAAAAAAAAAAGTATTATATGTATTAGTATCAGCTATCTAGTTCCCATAGTACAAGCTTTGCTTAGTTTGGGGCTAGATGGCGCTGTGTGAATTGTCCAGGATATTTATTTATTTATTTAATATGCTTTATTTTGCTTCTCTAACCAAAAGTAGAAAAAATGCGCGCACTTTAATGTATGTTTACCATACTTTTATTGCTTAACTAACATACGGGTAAAAAATGGTGCAAGTATAAGGTGTAAAAACATTAGCTGCTAATTATTAAGGGGTGAATCCGTCTATGACACTGACAACTTTCCGTAAGGAACATAGGTCAAAATCGAAAAAGATAAAATTGTAATTAAAATAAATATATAAATTTTTTAAAAAATATATTAGAAATTTATTCAAATATAATACAATGTCATATAAAATAGTCACAATAATAAAAATAAAAATAAAAATCCAATTAGTCAAAAATACCACCCCGTCTCACACCAGCCGCAAAGGTGCCCATGACACTCGCCGCGTTGCCGCGTTGAATGGCAATGGACAATCTTTGCGTCAGGTAGGATCCGGAGCGGGCGTCAAACCCTCGCTCTCGAAGTCTGAGACCGATCTCTTTAACCCACTTTAACGCCTCTGACCCCCAGCAGCCCGTTGTCTCAAAAGCAAGCGGAATTTTAAAAATATAATAAAATTGCAATTGAAATCTCAATATATAATCCAAAAGGATTACATACAAATTGACTTGGTCGGCTGGTACCTTTTGTACGGAAAGTCCAATTTTGATTTTATGTTTCGACTTGTGTTCCTTGGGAAAATTTGTTCAGTTTCGTGGGTTAATTCAACCCTTAAAATATTTTCAGCTAATATTTTTACACTCCTGTGTTTTAAGCACTATATTGTAACACTTGTGCACCAATATTGTTTTCTGAAGGTTTGGCTATTTATATAATGAAAATATTATATATTTGTGTTGCTTTTGTTAATTAAATAATAACATATCTTTTTTGCCAGTTAACTGCATGGATGTTCTCAAAAACTTTTTTATTATATAGGATGTAATAATATTAACTGCAAATATTTTAAGGGGTAAAGCAGCCCATGAAACTAAAGAACTTTCCTCAACTAACATAAGTCAAAATATGAAAAAAAGTTATCTTCCATACAGACAGTAGACTCGCCCGGCAGCTACATTTTGAGGTCCAATTTTTTTTTCATATTCATACCTACATTCCACGGGGAAAGTTGTTCAGTTTCATGGGCTGGTTCACCCCTTAAAATATTTTCAGTATTTTTTTACATTTGTGCCGTTTTTATAATTAAATTACATCGTTTCTTTTACCAATAAACTGCATAGATGTTCTTAAAAACTTTTACGATACTATACACTAGTTAACCCAATCTTGAACCCTAGGGTTGCAGCGTGCCGGGCACCCAGACGGGCGCCCCTGCGGAGCTGACCCCCGCGCTGGCCGCCACCAACCTAGCCGCGTTGAGGTCCGTGCAGCACCAACCGCCGAGGATCTTCAGTGTGAAAGACCATCACCTGTTGAAGCCTCCGCCTGCTATGCAGGGACCTGGTAAGTTGTTGAAGATGACATAAAATTGGGTATAACAAAAGTGACGCCCTTTTCTGACGCTATCTCAAAGCATTCTAGTTTTGATACCAAATAATTCTATACCAAAGAATATCTCTTCTGACACCAAAAGTATCCCACTTCTGACACCGAATAATCCCACCCACATGACATAAAGCAGACCTACTTCTGACACCAACCTATCCCACTTCTGACACATAACTATCCCATTTCTGACACAAAACTATCCCATTTCTGACACAAAACTATCCCATTTCTGACACAAAACTATCCCACTTCTGACACCAAACTATCCAACTTCTGACATGAAACTATCCCACTTTTAACACCAAACTATCCCACTTCTGACGCCAAACTATCCCACTTTTGACACCAAACTATCCAACTTTTGACATGAAACTATCCCACTTTTAACACCAAACTATCCCACTTCTGACGCCAAACTATCCCACTTTTGACACCAAACTATCCCACTTCTGACGCCAAACTATCCAACTTCTGACACCAAACTATCCCATTTCTGACACAAAACTATCCTACTTCTGACATCGAATAATCTCTCTTATGATACCAAAATAATATCACCAAAAGTTACTTAAATATTTCGCTTTCGTGTCAGCAATATTTAGTTAGATACTAAGATGCAGTTTATGGCTTCGATGACTTTCTTTGACTATGATTGATGGTGTATTATTGTATTATGCGTGTTGCAGCATCATCATTCGGGCGGCGCGCGTCAGACGGCGGCGCGCACGTGTCGCGGGGCGCGTGTCGGGACCGCGCCTGCTGTCATTCCGCTCCTGCGCACCACGTGAGTACCAATACATACGCAAATCACGCCTGTATCTCTGGTGGGGTAGACAGACCTCCACGTCTGGCAGATGTTTAAGGGTCGTTTCAGATCAGGAAAAAAAACAATACATACACAAATCACGTCTGTGCCCCTGGCGGGGTAGACAGAGCGCTACGTCTGACAAATGTTTGAGGGTCGTTTCAGATAAGGCAGAAAACAAACAATAACGCGAGAATTTCCTTTGGATTTATTATGTATTTTTTTAGATTTATGAAACTGTTCTTCTATTAGTATTCCCCTTTCTTTTATTCTTGCAGGTGTAGTATAAAGCACTATGTATCAATCGAAAGAAAGTCCGATTGCAAACTCGTGTCTATTGATGCCCTCGGCTACTACACTCTCGTTAACAATCGGCTCCTTTCTCACCACGTGATCAATGTACTATTGTTGTGCAGGTGTCGGACAGCGGGTCGGCGACGCAGAGCGAGGAAGGCGAAAGGACGGACGAACAAACAGACAGCGCGTACAATACTAGTCTTTGCAGGTATTTGTTGTGATAAAAAAGGAAAAAGTTTAAGTAATTTACACTTTGTGTTGTTATTTCTTGATCGAACTTTATGTTAATTTATTAATCAAACACTTTTTTCACCAGTTCAAGGAAAAAGTTTAATTTAATAGTTTTTTGTTTTACTTTTTTATGAATTGATTTAATTAGGGACTTTCTAGGGCCACAGATCACTTACATATTTGTTCTAAAGTATACGTCAAGTGCCACGTTATTTTAAGGAAATATAGATGGCGCGCAATGGGATACTGGGTATAAATATAATGTTATCTCTCTGATCGGGGCGTCAGTATGAACAAAAAAGTACATACCTAGCTCCTAAACCGCGCCATCTTGATATACTTTTATACTGCTCCTATTGTATATTATAGAAAGTGTCATATTGACGTAAACTATTATATTTGTATCAGATACATGGTGTCGCGGGGCAGCAGTAAGCGACACACGATGGCAACTCCGGAAGACGCCGCCAGCGCACTGTCGACCTGTCAAACTCAAAATCCACCGCCGGTATGATTTTTTATGAATTTTTACTTGAGTAGATATTAAAAAGTGTCTCTTAAACCATTAACAAAAGATACAAAATTATAAATTTTAATTTAAAAATAAAAATTACGTCACCATAAAAAGCGCATCGTGACGTTAAAATATCACACTTCTGATATTAAATTGCAACGCAAAAAATTTCGTTTTAAAGATAATAATAGTACTCATTTTTTAGTATAGCTTTATTCAAATTAAATACTAACACAGTTTCTTCTCTTATATAATTTAACAAATCTAAAAATAAAATACCATACAGAAAATTAAACGCTATTTTAAATATTTGTGTACAGACAAGTTCGTCCCCGTCGTCGTCGGCGAACATTCGCGTGCGTCGTACCGGTCTGCTCACCGTCACCGAGCGCCCGCCCGGTATGTACACGACACCATATTATTTGTATAGCCTTTATGTAATGTGTAACAATATTAGCTGCACATACTTTAAGAGGTGAACCAGCCCATGAAAGTTAACAACTTTGCCCAAGAAAATTCCCCATATAAGATTTTTTTTTAGGCCTAGGTATACCTATAGACCTATACAAATTGACATGGTCGGTCGGTTTGGACCTCCCATATAAAAATACCGAACGATCAACTTTTATTTTTCTTATATATGGGAGATCCAAAAAACTCCTATTTTGCGACCTATGTTCCTTGGGAAAACTTGTTCAGTTTCATGGACTGATTCACCCCTTAAAATGTTTGCGGTTATTTTTTTTTACACCTTATATAACTTATTTCTTAAATAAAGGAAGAATCCAGTAATAGCAACACTATTGTTTGCCTCTATCAAAGCATATAAAATACGATCGGGATGTCAACAATAATGTTGCAATTTCGGGATCCGATCTTTATTTATATAGAAGCTTCTACAGTATTGAGTAGATTGTTTTTTAAATGCAGACATAGCACGATAAAATAGTTGTTGTGAAAACTTTAAACAATTATATTGATTTTGTTCCCTTTTTAATAAAAAGAATACCAAAGTAACGTAACGAAAGGTAACTCTTTTCAAATAACTGAAAAAAGTAAGATTGACTCTGATACCAAAAAATAGTATTTTGAATTATTAATTGAATTTCGTATTTTCATTTTATTCTACGTACAAAAGTTTATTAGTTACGGGGAAGAAAACCATATAATTAGTAAAAGAATATATTTTTAATTAGCTTGAGATTTTTTGCTACAAGTGTTTAAATTTTTGGTTCTAATTTATTTTGTTTTTTGCATAAGTTTTTATATTTTGCATGACCGTATTGCATCCATATGATTTGCTAATTTCGTTTTATTTTTTGTTACCATTTTTATAGTAATAAGCCCAGAACTAGTTATGGAGGTTGAAGCTAGAATGCAACGAAACTACATGCCCCCCTCAATAGGGGGGTACCAGTACAGAAATCAGTACCAGGGGTACCAAAATCAGGGACCGCAAAGTCCTAATCAAAATCCGAATTATGAAAGAAGTCAAGGTCAAAAATCTGCGAAACCTACATTGGAGACTATACCTCAAGGGTCGATTATGGTTCAACAGGGGTCAAAAAAGGGGTCTATAACGTCAGGAACGCCAGCGAGCCAAGCCTCATCCCCTTACACGCCGTCTTTGGGGCCATTTTCACCATCACACGGCTCTGTGGTCCAAAACCAGGGGTCCATTATGAGCGGGACCCCTATAACCCCGAATCAAACTGCTGCGAATATAAACACTTTCAATTTTGGAAACACGTACCCTCAAAGTCCTACTCAAGGGTCTATTATGTCTGGCACCCCGATGACTAATTACGACGGCAATAAGAATTTTGGTTCCAATTTTGACCAGAATAAAAACTTTGGCGCCAATAATTTTCCGTCAAATACACAAGGGTCCATTATGTCGGGTACGCCTATTTTGAATCCAAATTTTGACAATAACAAGAATTTTGGCACCAGTTTTGGAAATCAACAAGGATCTATAGTATCAGGAACACCAATAAACACGTTCGATTCGAACAAAAACTTTAGTAACAATCAACAAATGAACACAAACTTTGGTACGATTCAACAAGGTTTTGGTGGCACTCAACAAAGTTTTGGTGGTAATCAACAAAGTTTTGGTGGAAACCAACAAAGTTTTGGTACAAATCAACAAGGTTTTGGTACAAATCAACAAATGAACGCAAGTCTTAGTAACAATCAACAAATAAATACAAGTTTTGGAAACAATCAACAAATGAATACCAACTTTGGTACCAATCAACAAATGAATACAAGTTTTGGTACCAACCAATTTGGGGCAAGCAACGTAGCAAACTATCAAAACCAAAGTATGCCAACGGGATCTATTACGGCCGGGACACCTTTGCCCGGGAACAGCAATTTCGGGACAAATGTTCCCGCGACCGGCAATTTCGGGACAAATGTTCCCGCGACCAGTAACTTCGGGACAAATGTTCCTGGGACCAGCAATTTTGGGACAAATCCCGGGACCAGCAATTTCGGGACGCAATACAACACTAGGCAGAGGAAATATTCGGGACCTCAGCGCGTCAAACTGCAGATGTTGGCAACAGTACAAGAAATGGGTAATTTTTTTCGATATTATTTTTGGTGATGGAGAATATAAAATACCCAATATTTTTTTGACTAAGTCTAAAACTAAAAACTTCTTGTTGGTCAAAATTTAAGGTGCTGGGTTTGCAACGAAATATAGAAAATAAAATAATAAATGGAGAAGTAAGTAAAAGTAAAATTTGAATGTGTGTGCGCGTGTGTTTTTGCACTTTTTGTATGTTGTGTAGTTTGCTTGATGTTTTTTTTTTAGTTTGTGCGTAGTTGCATTTCTAAACATCTTTTTTAATTAGTTTTTTAGTTCTTTGAATAAGTTAGTTGATTAGTAGATCGATACACATTTTTATGACTAAGAATCTTAGTGGAAATTATACATAGGTGAGGAGTTTTATCGTTTCTATTACATCTAAACATCTAAACTATTGTTTTCAAATCTCTAAAATAATATTAAAATTGAGTTTTACGAGTATTAACCGCTGCAAAAAAGTAAAATTTTTATAACACGAAAAAATTTAAGTTCTAATATTGCGTGTGTTATTAGTTAACAGTAGTTTGTGTACACAAGATTTATTAAAACCAAATTTTTGGTACATGCAACTGTGTATCTTTGAGTTGAATAATTTGATTTGAATTTGACCTGCCAGTCATCATGCCTATTAAAGAAAAAAGAAAGAAAGAAAATAAGCTTATCCAAACCATTGTGTTACCCTACACACTAAAATATAATACATAACAATTATTAAGTAGTTAACAGGCAAGAAAAACGTTACAAGGGTTTATTATATATATTATATATAATAAATAAAATGCGGTATTTCAGCTCGCGAGCACGCCGAACGATATTCGCCGGTTCGCCGGGCGGAGTGCTCGCCGCCGCGCGTCGCGCACGACATAGCGTCCGCGAGATTGGAGTATCAACAACTACAGGTAAAAACTGATATTAGTTTAAATAGTGTTTCAGAGGGCACGTTAAGTCGTAGCCTAGCTCCCGGTTCCTGTTAAAGATTACTCAGACGGCGGTCATACCATTCTGACACTAAGGTTGCATGGAGTCGTTGGACGACTTAGGGTCTCACATAAAAAATATAAAATAAAGTAAGGGGGTATGAGATGTTTCCCGGTTCGTCGAGCTGTTTCCTGTTCGTCGAGCGGAGAGCTCGCCGTCGTGCGTCGCGCACGACATAGCGTCCGCGAGATTGGAGTATCAACAGCTACAGGTAGGTTTCATATTTGAAATCCCTTTTCGTGTGGGAGACCGAGTCTTCCAACAAAAAGAGGCATAATCTTCGATGGTCATAAAGATACATCATTCTCCTTGCCTTATCCCGTTCTCTGTCGGGGACGGCTGCCTAACCTAGGGAATTTGACGTGGAACTAACTTTTTGAGCGACTGCCATCTGACCTATGACGAAGGATAACCTGGCCCGAACCCTAGGTTAAGTCACATTCCAATATCATCTGAATTCTAATTTTATTTGAATGTGGGTTTCAACACGATGTTTTTTCTGTAAATGTAAGTGAACAAAAAACACATTGGTACATATGCTTAGGGCTCGAACGTAAATTATTGATGTGGGTCAGAAGTCAGCATACCTGAAATGGGATTGGGCTGGACATACCGAACAACGAACGAAATAGAATGCCAAACACAAGAAGGGAGGAGAGGCCTTAGCCCTGCAGTGGGACACTTCTCATAATAAACATAAAATGTATTGTTGTCAAAATAGAAATGTAATTTTTATCTGATATATTTGTTCATAGCGTGGATTGGAACGGCGATCCAGCGCGGGAGCGACGCCGTCGGCCGGCGCGTCGCCGCCGCTGCCCGCCGACGCGCGCCTCACACACACCCCCGTCACTTCTATGCCTGGTGAGTGCAGTGTTATACGTAGTCGGTCCCAAAGTTCTGTCACTGGCATATTATTTTTGAATTTAGAACACGGATTTGGAAAAGTTTTATTGCATTCCGTTTTTGAATGTTTAACAATTATTTTAAAACAATAAATAATCATTTGGCGCGATTTTTCGCGATGGAGTGGACTTTGAAAGAAAACCGAATAGCAGTTTTGGCGTTGCATCGCTGTGGGCACTCGCCGAGTACCATTTTCAAGTTGCTCAAAAAATTGAAAATAACGCTTAGGTTTGGGTATCGTACTATAACTAGGTACACTGAAGTCTCTAGTGTTGAGGACAAGAAAAGAACTGGCCGGCCTCGCTCCGCCAGAACACCAGCAGTGATCAAAGCGATCAAGGAGCGCATACGAAGAAATCCTGTCCGAAAACAGAAACTTATGGCTTTGCAGATGAAGGTTAGTAGAAAAACAGTCAAAAAGGTTTTAAACGAAGACCTTAAGCTGCGAGCATACAAAAAAAAGAGTGGGCACTTACTTAATGCTCGTTTAAAAGAAATTAGACTCAAAAGATCTCGGGTGTTGTTAAAACGGTACGCGAAAAACCGGCACCGCGATATACTTTTTACAGACGAAAAAATTTTTGATATAGAAGAAAAGTATAATAAACAAAACGATAGAGTGTACGCTACCAGCTCTGAAGAAGCAGGAAACAAAGTTCCGCGGGTGCAACATGGGCATCATCCCTCTTCAGTCATGGTCTGGTTAGGAGTCTCCTACTATGGGCCAACTGAGGTTCATTTTTGCGAAAAGGGGGTCAAAACCAGCGCAAAAGTGTACCAAGAGACGGTTTTGGATCGGTACGTCAAAGACCTGCCCAACACACTATTTTCAGGACATCACTTTGTATTCCAGCAGGATTCTGCGCCCGCTCACAAAGCCAGGACCACTCAAGCCTGGTTTGAACGTCAAAACATTGAGTTTATAAGACACGAAGATTGGCCTTCCTCCAGTCCGGACCTTAATCCTCTGGACTATAAAATTTGGCAGGTCTTAGAGAGCAAGGTCTGTGCTAAGCCCCATAAAAATTTGGAGAGTCTGAAGTCAGCCATAGTTAAAGCAGTCGCTGAAATCGACATGGATATGGTGCGTGCTGCGATAGACGACTGGCCGCCGCGGTTGAAGGCCGTTGTTAAAAGCAAGGGAGGTCATTTCGAATAGTTTTATGTTATTTTGATTCTTCGATGATTGTATTTTTAATTGATATATAAATTTTTAAAAACGGATTGGTACTTTTTATTTTATCAGTATTTTCATATATGACAGAACTTTGGGACCGACTACGTAGAGTTTACACACATGCACTAACGTAATTCGACTATCATACAAAGTAACCAATCAGAAACAAAATGACACCGTTCTCTGTCATTAATAGGAACCTTAGATAGGAACTAAACCTTTAAAGGATTTTTAGGGCCAAACGTCAGTTATGTAATTCGGTTGTGGACCGGGTCATTAATAAAATAAGAAAGGGGTGAACACTTAGAATTTTCGTCCAAAAATACTACATACATACATATATCACGCCTTTATCCCTTGCGGGGTAGGCAGAGCGTTAACAGCCGTAAGAATACGGTCGCTATCGCCACGTCTGACATTTTTGAGTATTGTTTTCTAAGGTTGTTTCGGAAAACATGTGTATCACTATAGTGACAGGTTGTCAGCCTGTCGCCTAAAAATTGTAATACACCAATACTCTCGAGTCCCTTAGTCGCCTCTTACGACACCCACGGGAAGGATGTGGGGTGATGCTATTCTAAGCCGGCATCACACGGCATCATCAAAAATACTACGGACTTCATTAATAATTTTTGGAAACATATAAAGTTTGAATTAATAAACAGAAAAATTACATTTAAGTACGTATTTTGAATGTATGGCGTATGTATACGTCTTACATTTCTATTTTCATACAAAATAACGTTGTTTAGATTGTTTTAAAAAGTATCTCATATGTCCTGCCAGTCCACAACCCTATTATTTAAATTCTAATCTTTATTCATAGTTCTTTTTGTAAATTATTGTGTCGTAACGTAGTTTCTTCTTGTTTCATAAACAAACTTACAAAACAAATTATTTTCTAAACAAACTAACTAATATTGCTAAACGAAATTCGCGACACGAATAGAAAACGTGTTTGATAGGATCAAAATTTTATTACAAATTCTTTAATTTTATTACAGGTTCACCAATCCATCACGCTGCGAGTGTCAGCGATAGCGCCGTCATACAGGGTCCTACGCCGACTCTAGATCTCAATTCCATATCAGTGGAAGCGGCCAGAGCCGTGTTGACCGCGGCTAGAGCGTTAACACCCGATATAGCGAACGATCTGGGTGCCACACTGATTCTCACACAGGTAAGATGTTTCCGTGCTTCGGAAGACACGTTAAGCCGTCGGGCCCGATTGCTGTCTACAGAAATAAAGTGTCAAAATCAGAGCTTAATAAAAAAATGTTCAGACACATCAGAATTGTTCGTTTTGACCTTTGAAATGCTTTTGATATTATAGATCACGAATTTTTTTAAAACCTCATTTAATATTAGATTACTTAGACTAGAATTTGAATAGATACGTCTTCCGTTTTTATCTGAGCAATAAAAAAGAAATAGAAGACATAATGTATTTCAAATGTAAGACTATAAATTAAATGGTGGCGTCTTGCAAGGAAGTGTTTTAGGACAGTTTCTTTTTCCAATTTACATCAAAGATTTTTAAATGTTTTTGAATTTAAATGTCAATTTTATTTGTTTACAGGATGTGGCGCTTAAACTGGGCATCAACCTGCATTCCTTAACGTCATTACACGTTAACATATCACAAGAAATACTGAAAAGCATTCACAACTTTGGGAACCTCAGTCTTTTATCAGGCCACACCAGCCCAGCCAGCCCGGGGTCGCCTCTACACCAGATCACTGAAGGTCTCAGCTACTTGCACACAGGGTCTATCACCAGGGGCACCCCTCAAGCGAGCGCGACGCCTTTGGACCTCAGAAGCAACGTAGAAATGGACACAGGACAATATCCACAGTTACACCCTATATTGCACCCTCAAATTCACGTAGTAACGCATAGGTCTTTAAATAATTCCCCAATTTCGAATCCCGGGAGCCCTTTGGACATGATTCGAGAGGAAATCAACAATGGCAATAATCACGACAAGTATCAAACTCAGTCGCAATATCCTAACTACAGCACGCATCCACAGATCAGTCTTACAGACTGTTTAGGGTCAGAAATCACGCTAGTCGCTTCATCTTCAGAAGACAGTATGGATAGTTTAGAAAATAATTCCAAATATTCTCTACCGCAATTCGTTATATCTGAACCGTCAGATTTGGACGACAGACCGTCCATAACCAAAGGTATAGGACGAAAAGTTAGTCAAGAAACCGATCCACCTCCGCCTATAGAACTACCTAAAGAAGACATCGATAGAGATCAGGAAATGCAATCTCCTAAAGAGACTACAGATGAAAGTAACAAATTCTTAACAGAAGACTCAAAGTCGCGACGAGGGTCGGATAAGTCTTTAGGTTTTAGCGATGATTCGTTGAGCGGCGATTCTGCTAACGTCTCACCGAATTGCGAACAAAACATACAGTCCATCTACTCGAATATAGTTTCAGTAAGTTCCGGTTTCTCAGAGAATCGGGGCTCGTTTTCGGAACATAGAGAATCGTTCTCATTTTCCGATAGAGGGAGCTTTAGCGAAAGAGGCGATTACGGTAGATGCTCATTTTCCGAAAGAAGCGATTTGGGAAGATCGTCATTTTCCGAAAAGAGCGAAACGCCTAGATCTAGTTTCTCGGCTCAAGGCATTCTAGGCGAAGTCAAAGAGTATGACGAAGACGTATATATGCCTAGAGATAACTCTAGACATTGTTTAGAGAAATGCGAAGAAGAAAGTCCACCGAACTCTGAAGAAATAGAAAAGTTACAACGATCTACAATGGATTTGCGATTAACAGAAATTTGCCGACCTACCGACCAAAAAATTCCTATATTACTGAGTCCGCAAAAAGTTTCGTGCGCCCAAGAATATTACGAAGTAACTTTGTCGACTGTATGCTCAAAATTGGACTTGCAAAGTATTGTGGAGTTACTAAAAGAAGCGATAAACTCTAGGGTCCCGCCGCAGAATATATTCGTAGAAACCTCTGATCAAAAAACTACAGATGATACTGAGGCGTCAGGGTTTCTGAATCTGGAATATTCCGGTGGGATCCAGATTGAACTGGTTGTGTGTGAGAACAAAGCGAAGGAGAAGAAGGGACTGAAAATGAGACGAATATCCGGAGACCAGAGGGAGTATGGGAAGTTGTGTCAACAGCTGATTACTAGTTTGACTGTTTAAATTATAACGTATTTATTTTAAAATGAATTCTTCACGCGTACATTCGTGGCCTTTGAGAGGTAGGCAGAGCGTTAAAGGTCGTAGAAATACGGTCGCTATCGCTACGTCTACAAATATCTGAGGACCGTTTCAGAAAAATAAATTAGGTAGCCGACCCCGACAGAGAACAGGATAAGGCAAGGAAAATGATGATGTGTATCACTGTAGTGACAAATTCTCAGCCTGTCGCCTTAAATTGTAATACACGTGAAACCCTCGAGTCTCTTTAACGACACCCCCGGAAAATAAACTTATTAAAACCAAGAACAAATTGAAATACGTAAAAAATATCAGCAGACTATATTAGTTTTGATTTAGGATTATGTAAAAGGGTTGAAATATATCAAATTGTAGAAGGAACAAAAGCGACTGATAAAAAAACATTCCGAGGATTTCCATAAAAAGTGACTGTTTTATGTGAACAAAAACAATGATATAAAAAACTGCCCAGACAAACTGAAAACCTCCTTCTCTTTAGAACGATTTCGGTTAAAAAATCTGAAACTAATATTCCGCAAAGTATGTATGTCTGCAACAGTATCTGACAGTTCCCGCCTCTTTTCCCTAGATGACTGGGTCATTAATAAAATACAAAAGTTGTACGCTTAAAACTATTGTCCAAAAATACTACATAGTCCATTTACAGTTTTTCGAAATATTCAAAGTTTGAATTAATAAACAATAAAAGAATATAAAAGTAAATGTTTTGACGCCATCCGAATTAGCGAGATATGACGTCATCTCTTAGTATATTCATACAAAACATTGTTTTAAAAAGTAGCTCCAGTTTGACCTGCCAGTCATAATGCCTATTTGTCACCAGATGGCGCTGTGTTGGGTTGAAATTCATTCGAAATCTACAAGATTACATACGTTTCCTTCAAAACAAACTTTTTCAGTTTAGCTCAGCGCCATCTATGTACACTTGAAGATTGGTTAGAAAGCTTCCCATTACGATGTCACGACTGTATGACTTTATTTTAATTATTTGTGATTTTGTAGAAATTTTGATCAAAACAATTTTAGAGTATAATTTTACATTAAATATCCTTTTTGTTCGTATAATATATGCATTTATTTTGACTGTTTTTTTGTGGCATTCCACAATCCAAATATGTATTATTATAAAACAAATTAATTACTGTTTTTGATAATTTTGTTGAAAATTTTCATTGATCCTATGTTTTGAACGTAGCAAAAATGTGTAAATAATAAATTAAAAGAAATAAAATTATTATCATAGATAATATACGTATTTACAGGGTGAAATAAGATCAAAATTACTGAAATTCAATGTACCCATGATACTTGATTATATATACATATTTTTGTATCATAAGTACATTAAAATATAAGAAATATATAAACACCTTGTATATAAGTTTGCACATATATGTATATTACGAATTTGCTCGTCAATGTTATTTATTAACGAAAAAATATATTGTTGAATATTCCATTTTAATAATAAAATAATAGTTATGATAAAATTTTAAATCTTGTAAATATTTAGCTTAAGATTAGGTGCGACTTTTCTCTGTCAATGTGTATAATAAATAAATAAAAGAAACTTTATTATATAATAAAAATTATATAACGGTATGTAGACTTTTTGAACTCCGTGCGAGTAAAGTAAGAAAAAAACAAGTTACTTTTTTTGCACTGAATTTCGAAAAGTAAATTTCATGTAAATAATGTTATATTGAACACAAATTATATTTTGATTTATTTCGAATATTCCAAAAATCTGGTCTCATGTTATATGTTTTTTCAAAAGTGATTTTTTTAAATGTTAGTTACATTATATTGTTATTTTTTGTTTTAAGTGTTCAATATAATTGAAAGTGATTGTGGGGCCGAATTTTACATAATACTTTATTAAAGTGGAGGCCCTGGTGTTTGTTACCTACTTCTAAAGAATGAAGGCGAGTGCATATCTAGCTAAATCTGTCGCGAAATCTTGTCTATTGAAAATTTCTTTCTTTTTAGAAGTATATTGCCCTGTGAGGGAGAAAGCATAAACGCTCTGCTTAACCCGCAACGGATAAAGGCGTGACATGATATATTTCTTTTTTTTTTTGAAGATCTCTTTTCTTGTTTTAAAAGCTGTATGTAACCACGCGAGTTATTTGCAATAAAGAGCTCAATTTCTGAAATCGTGTACGGAAGTCCACAATGATTGATGTAACCAGTCGTATTACTACTATTCGAATTTCTTAATATGTCGGAATTCATTATATTCTGTGTGAATGGCAAATGGATTTAAGTAGTAGAAAATGCAAAAAAATAATAATAGAGATCTTTGTTGCATATAGCATAGTTAATTATCAACTTAAAAAGGTTCGCGTCAGATGTCGCTACATGTGCACTGGCCCTTATATATCGCTAAAGAGAAAAACTAATAATTTCTTCTACACTATAAGCAATATCTTAAACGCACAAAATATCTTAAAATGTGTTGATTCTGACAGGCACATAATGTACAGCAATTATTTTCGCGTCAGTAACAAATTTAGTATCTGACAGTTCTCGGTCTTTTTTATAATTTCATACAAGATGGCGTTGTGTTAAGTTGAAATTTTGACATTTGAGTTATATTGAAACTCTAATAAATTAAATAAACTTCGAAAACTTTTTCAGTTTAGTTCAGCGCCATCTATGTAGGTACACTTGTAAGATAGGTAGAAATTTGAGGTGGTTTTCTATAACCTATATAGTCATCTGAGGAATAAAAATTTATATTCGCCTAAGAGTGAAATGGACAGATAGATTGTCACTAACAATCCTTGTCATGACGCGAAATTATTGCTGAAAATTTTCGTTTCATTTTTTTTGTCGCATATAGTACCTATTTAGTTGTTATACATGACCAATTAAAGAAAGAATCTGTAAGGCTGGTTTCAGAGCGGCGCGTCTCAGCAGCGCTGCCCAGGCGCGCGCGGCTCGGGCGCGCCTGGGCAGCGCGTTCGCTGTGAAACTACATTCAGACGCGCGCGCTTTGTTGTGGTATACGGTCGAGTGCAGAGAATCATTATGCCAGCAAACGTAATCACTATATTAGCTATAATCGTTATATGAAAAAGAGTGCAACAACGACGTCTTAAAAGATTGCAAGTCGACGCTACTGGCAATCGAAGGAGATCCGACCGCGGCGCGGCCGAGACGCGGCCCAAGACGCGTCTCTATGAAGCGCTGCATAGAATCTAGTGTAATGCGAGGCGCGCGCGGCTGGGCAGCGCTGCCGAGACGCGTCGCTCTGAAACCAGCCTAAATGGCGGCGGTTACCCGTGTGAGGGAGAAAGCATGAACGCCTGGTATACGTAAGAGCCTCAGTGGGAAAGAGAAAGCATGACAATCGTCCACCATTTTCAGATCCTTTCTTTATCTGATGTGATTATACGTCCTTTGTCTTTAGCGATAAAATCCAGATGAGTAGGAGCCATAATGTATGATATACGTATTATTACGTATGCTGTCAATATTACTTGTAAATATCGTTTTAAAATAAACAAATTCCAATTCCATAAAGCGAATTTATTGCTTTTTATTTTTGCATCCTTAAATGACAAAAAAAAATATGGACTCCGAATTAAGTTATTAGTAATAATAGTTAAGTAAGGATAATCACAAGAAAATTGTGTCAACATTCAGAATTCGCTTGTGCTCTGAATCATTACTAAAATATAAAAGTTGTACGCTTAAAACTATTGTCCAAAATATTATGGACTTCACTCATCATTCAATGTTCTGACGTAAGTGATCCGACGCTATCCAAAATAGCAATGTATGACGTCATAGATTGCTATTTCAATACAAAATACCGTTTAGATCGTTAAGTATTTGATCTGCCAGTCGACATTCCAATTTAAGTTTTATCTATAGGTTTCTTAAGAATTGGCGATGTAAAAAAAAAGAAAGTATACATTTGAAAAGTTTTTATTTTACGGAAATACATTCGTTACATATTATAGAAATAAGGTTGTATAATTAAACGCAATCTTCAATATAACCCACACATCTTAGACGCAAACTCTACTCGCCAGTACCTGAAAACAGAAAAGTCCAATTACAGGGTGGGACAGTATTTAGTTATACTCTCTATTTTTTATAAGTTTATCTGACACTAGGGTTCATCGGGTCGTTGGACGACTCGGTGTCCCACACGAAAAGAGAAGAGAGTTTAATAAATTTGCAAGTTTTCTACGGAAAGTGTTTTAGCAATTTGGTGCTCGCTACCTTATCGTGTGAGTAGTTCTAGCGCACTGTGTGTGTGTGTGTGTGTGTGTGTGTGTGTGTGTGTGTGTGTACCTTATTGTGTGAGTAGTTCGGGCGCGCTCTGCGTGAGCAGCGTGGCGGCTGCGGCCACGGCGCCGCACCACGCGTCCAGTCTCTGTGCGAGCGCGCGCGCGCCGGCGCGACCCAGCGCGCGCGGGCGCACCCAGCGTATGTGCACTGTTTCGTGCACCTGCAAAACAAAACAAAATTCACCATCAGTTAGTTAGAATAGCATCATTTTCTACCAATGTGTGTCGTAAGAGGGGACTGAGGAACTTGAGGGTTTCAGGTGTATTACAACTTTTAGGCGACAGGCTGACAATCTGTCACTTGGCCCTTAATACTTGTCAGACGTGGCGATAACGACCGTAATTTTACGTTCGTTGACGCTCTGCCTACCCCACCAGGCTATGTGTATGTATTCTTTAGTCAGCACACAAACTTCGTAGGGTGTTTCTACTAATAATTCTGAATGGCTGGGTCTCCATTGAACGAGCAGCCTCAGATGCTCACTGCATTGCGCGGTCGGTGTGGACGTGTTTCGCCTGAGCAGCGCATGTTAAAATTCTCATGCTCGGGCGAAAAACCGTCCACACTGACCGCGCATTGCGCCGCATTCTGCGCGCGGCAGTGAGCGTCTGGGGCTGCTCGTTCAATGGAGACCCAGATAATTACAGATCCTTTCTTTAAAAAATCTGGTGGTTACCTGGTCGATGTGTCCCTTGATGAGGTTCTCTGCCAGGGCCTTCATGATGAGCAGTTCCACCTCATCGTGCGGCACGCGGGCCTCGCGCGCGATCTCGCTGAACGTCAGCCTGCGCTGCGTCGACGTGCGGTTGAACGCCATCTGGGGAGAAAAATATGAAGCCGTTAGGTATCAAAATTGCATTTGTATGGTATCAAAATGTGCATCTGTTAGGTATCAAAATTGCATTTGTATGGTATCAAAATGTGCATCTGTTAGGTATCAAAATTGCATTTGTATCCACCACTACCACTACCACCACTTCAGCATAATAACGTCCACTGCTGAACGAATGCCTCTTGATGTCTTCTCCATTCTGATCTATTCACGGCGATTCTGGTCCAGGTCGGCCCTGCCGTCTTTTTTATGTCGTCCGACCATCTTGCTGGTGGTCTGCCCACACTTCGACTTCCTGCTCGGGGCCTCCAATGTAGCACTCTGTGGCTCCACCTGTTATCTTCTCTACGGCACACATGTCCCGCCCATTGCCATTTTAGTTGCGCAACTCTTTTTCCGACGTCGGTCACTTTAGTGCGTTGGCGAATGAGTTCGTTCCGTACTTTGTCGAGTAAGGTGATACCGAACATAGACCGCTCCATTGCTCTCTGTTACTTTGAGGCGACGGATCATACCGGCAGTAAGCGTCCATGTTTCGCAAGCATATGTCATCACCGGGAGTACACATTGGTTAAAAACTTGGGATTTCAATGTTTGTGGCAGCTTAGAGCGGAATACATCCGCTAGTTTACCGAACGCTGCCCAGGCTAGCTGTATTCGCCTATCTATTTCCGCGTCGAGTGATTGTTGGCCAAGTCTGATTTTCTGCCCCAGATATATGTAGTCGATCGTTGTGCCATTCACTATTATCGGATTTATGGAAGTTTCACTGGTGCATTTGTATGGTATCAAAATATGCATCCGTTTGGTATCAAAAATCCATTTGTTTGGTATCAAAATTGCATTTGTTTGGTATCAAAATTCCATTTGTTTGGTATCAAAATTGCATTTGTTTGGTATCAAAATTCCATTTGTTTGGTATCAAAATTCCATTTGTTTGGTATCAAAATTCCATTTGTTTGGTATCAAAATTGCATTTGTTTGGTATCAAAATTCCATTTGTTTGGTATCAAAATTCCATTTGTTTGGTATCAAAATTCCATTTGTTTGGTATCAAAATTGCATTTGTTTGGTATCAAAATTCCATTTGTTTGGTATCAAAATTCCATTTGTTTGGTATCAAAATTCCATTTGTTTGGTATCAAAATTCCATTTGTTTGGTATCAAAATTCCATTTGTTTGGTATCAAAATTGCATCTTTTTGGTATCAAAATCTGCTTCCGTTTTAATTATGAGAATATATACGTAATATGTGTTTTCAATATTTGTAACGTAAGCGAGAAGCTCGCTCTGCTGGCACCATAAATCCAGCGTTTTTTAACGTTCTGCCTACCCCGCAAGGGATAAAGGCGTGATGTATGTATGTATGTATGTTAAACGTGGAAAAGCTCACTTTGCTCGCAATTAGGCGCACGCAAGACAGAGTTATTTTGGTTATGATGACTTAAAATAATGATCACATATGTTGGCGTAAAACAACGAACTTGCTTCGCTTGCAAAACGATTTATCTATGACTTATGATTTATTTTGACTATGATGCTCGTTTGGCTTGCAGTATTAAATTACTGTACCTCCATGGCGCACAGTATGGCGATCTTCTGCCTCAGCTGGTGCGCGGCCTGGGGGGTGTCTGGCTGGTAGGGCGAGCGCTCGACGGCCGCGGCGTCCCCGCGCGCCACTGCCGCCACCAGCTCGCACGCCCACGCCTGCTCCGTGCCCTCCAGACACTCCAGGATCGGGTGCACCAGCTACAACATACAATAGAATACAAAATAGTTATTTGTAGAACGAGAAAGCAAAGTTGCTTTTTGCTGCGAGTGAAAATTTTGAATCCCGAGGTAGCAAAGGACAACTTTTGTACTAAGCGTACAACTTTTGTATTTTAAGGCTGACCCTGTCGTATAGCGAATTCGGTTGTGGATTGGGTCAATAATAAAATATAAAAGATGGACACTTAAAACTATTATCCAAAAATAATATGGACTTACTTGTAAAACAAGATAGCAAAGTTGCTTTTTGCTGCGAGAGCAAATTTTGAATCCCGAGGTAGCAAAGGACAACTTTTGTACTAAGCGTACAACTTTTGTATTTTATGGCTGACCCTGTCATATAGCGAATTTGCTTGTGCACTGAGTTCATTATAAAATATAAAAGATGGGCACTTAAAACTATTATCCAAAAATAATATGGACTTCAATCATAATTTTTCAAAATATTAAAATTTTCAATTGACAAAATTACATAAAGTTAAGTGGTCTGACGCCATCCAAAATAGTAACGTCGTCATACATTTCTACTACCATTGCAAATACAACCCTATTGTCTTAACTAACTGAAATATGGCGCTGCCACGAATATATTTCTCATCAAAAAATCAGGGTCACCTTGCAAGTTTATGTTTCGTAAGAATCACATTATTTAAAACCAGTTTATTTTGGAATAAACGTGTAATATCGTGTGATAGTGAGAAAAATTACTTATAAATTACTGACTTTTATGTCACTAATATTGACAACCTGTCATTTCCTTACCAATTCCCCTAGATCGTAGACGTTGGGCGCTGCGACGGCGGCCAACGCAAGTCTGAAGGCGAGTTGTCGGCGCTCCTCTAGGGGCAGCGCGGCGCCGCCGTTGCAGCAGCCCACGTAGCGCAGGGAGAAGCGGTAGTACTTCGCCATGGGGCCGCGTGCTCTGTGAGGAAGAAATTCATTTATTAATACATACATATATCACGCCTTTATCCCTTACGGGGCAGGCAGAGCGTTAACAGCCGTAGGGATACGGTCGGTATCGCCAAATATGACATTTTAGAGGATTGCTTTTCAAGGTTGGAAAACCATAGTGACAGGTTGTCAACCTGTCACCTAAAAATTGCAATACACCAATACTCTCGAGTCCCTTAGTCGGCTCTTACGACACCCGCGGGAAGCATGTGGGGTGATGCTATTCTAAGCCAGCATCACACGGAATTAATTTATTAATTGTAGAAAATGTTTATGGCTGTTCACGCTCTGCCTACCCCGCAAGGGATAAAGGCATGATAAGTGTATGCAAACCATAAAAAAACATTGTCGTGTGTTGCCGACTTAGAATGGCATCACCCCATTTCTTCCGGGTGTTGTAAGAGGCAACTAGGGGACTCGAGGGTTTCATGTGTATTACTTTAGGCGACAGGCTGACTACTTGTCTCTACAGGGATACACGAATCATCTGAAAGCGACTCATTTAGTCTTTTTGTAGTTGAGCAAATATAATTAAACACCTAAATAATGATAATACCTGTAATACTCAGATGCAAGTTTGTAGTATCGGGCGTGAACTGGGGTGACACCATCTGCATCCTCGAGGGTTCCTTCTAAGTCATTGATGATCTTCTCAGTGGCTTCGTAATCATTCAACTGCTCCAAGTAAATCTGCCCTTGCAACACCTGGAAATATGTGCAATTAAATTAAATTTGATATTTATTACAAAATTCAAGTATAAAAGAAAGCACATGCTATGGGATTGAAAAGGGAATACTAAAGTGTTTGGTCATGTTGAGAGAATGAATGAAAGGAGATAAGAAGTACATATATAAGGAAAGTGTTCATGGAAACGTTGGAAGGGGATGGCTGTAAAGAACCTACCTGGACCAAATCAGGAACATTTTGAAGAAAGATCAGTTCAGAAGTACTCTAAACCGATGAGTATGCATGAAAAGACTAATGAATACAGAAGAAGCGATAGAAGTTTGCCAGGATCAAAGCAAGTGGAATGAAATATACTCTACTTACTCCGATGGGAAAGAAATTTGATTAATGTATGTTACAATCCTCAGAATTGAGGGAGAAGAAAAGCCTTTCAGTTTGATTTGCATACAATGTCAAAGTAGCACAATGAATATATATATTCTTTATTGCATAAACAGTATGGAAAATAAATACAAGAAAAATTGTTGCAAAGGCGGGCTTATCTCTAAATGAGAGATCTCTTCCAGCCAACCCATGTGTTGTGAGAGAATCTAAAATTTTGGGGCAATTAGGCAATAAAAGAAACCCCTTCGGCCGTTAAGGAAACCAAAGTTTGGAAACTAGTTTCCTGAAAAGATTTTTTTATCCTCCTACGTAACTGGTTTCCTATAAGAACTTTTTAATACTTTTACGTAACTGGTTTCCTGTAAGGCTTATTTTATACTTCTATGTAACTGAATAACTAATAAAATCTCTTTTGTATCTGTGGCACGTTATTGTTTTTTAAAACGTCAATTATCTGATAATCATGATTATCAGAATCATATTTTAGATCTAACTGCAGCAAAAGTAAACGCTACCAAGAATTAAATAATGAAATTGATAATGCGATTACAGATTTGAAAAATGGACTGATAACTGTGGGCCACTGTATCGAAATTATTTCACCGTACGCATTTTTTTTTTTCAAATCTCAAGTTTTTTAAGTTCATCTAAAGAGTTCTTTTACGTTTTAAGTTAAGTGACTGATTTTTCTAATGTTGTAATCAATTTGTCTTAAGGAAACTTATCATAGGTAGGTACCTAATTGTTTTTTTTATGTTGTATGAAAAAGTTATATTTTATGTTTAAATGATTCAATTGTTTTCGTTATTAAATCCAAATATGTATCTGAAATAAACGGTTTTATTACAGGTCTACTAATAACACTCGTAAAATTACTACTGAAGTCCAATTAGTTTCGAAGGTGGCTGAAATAACACAAACAAAGTATTTTTTGGAAACCAGTTACGTAAAAGTATTAAAAAATCCTTAAAGGAAACCAGTTATGTAGGAGGATAAAAAAATCTTTTCAGGAAACTAGTTTCCAAACTTTGGTTTCCTTAACGGCCGAAGGGAAAGAAACTACATGAAAACTAAATAAATAACTAATGCTATAAAATAATATAACGTACATACCTACTTAAATAAATATACTTATTTAATCCACATAAATAGAATACCAATACTTAAATACATATCAAACAAATACATAAACATATCAAGGTTGTTGGGAAATAAAGTGCTCTTTTACACGATTTTTGAATGTAGAAATGGAGGGACTGTCCTGTATAAACATAGGGAGATTATTCCATAGCTGTACAGCTCTTACAGAAAAAGAGTTAAAAAGGAATTTAGTGTTCGCTCTAGGACACACCAACATCTTATTGATGCGGGCGCGCCTAGGGTGAGGATGTGGAGGAAGGGAATGGAAACGATTGCGGAGATAGTCGGGAGTGGCAGGATTGTGAAGGATGTTGTAGAGAGTGGATAGGATGTGCATATCGCGGCGAAGACGAATTGGAAGCCACTTAAGCTGAGCACGAAATTCCGAGACATGATCGAACTTACGAAGTCCAAAAATAAATCTAATAGCGAGGTTTTGTAAAGTCTGTTTTTCTTAGAGAGTCCAGAAAGGTAAACAAACAAATCTCCACAGACTAAAAATCTCTAATATTAGATTTGGTAGGGCTGGGTAAGAGTGAGTCAGTTCAAAATCTTTATAACTCAGTCGAGTAAGATCATCGTAACTTGTTGATTGTTTGAACACAGTATTAAAAACAAATACCCTGTGGCTTTACCCGCACACCGTGTGATGCCGGCTTAGAATAGCATCACCCCACATCCTTCCCGTGGGTGTCGTAAGAGGCGACTAAGGGACTCGAGAGTATTAGTGTATTACAATTTTTAGGCGACAGGCTGACAACCTGTCACTATAGTGATACACATGTTTTCTGAAACAACCTTGGAAAAAAATCCTCAAAAGTGTCAGACGTGGCGATAGCGACCGTATTTTTACGGCTGTTAACGCTCTGCTTACCCCGCAAGGGATAAAGGCGTGATATATGTATGTATGTATGTGTTTACCCGCATTATCATTGTTTTTTATATATAAAAAAACAACCTTTATTGGATAATTTTGCCGTTCATAGTAGCGTAAATACAGTGCTATAAAAAGGAGTAGTAATTAAAATGTCGTCCCTTCTAAGCCCCGTTGATATGAATCTAAGTTTAAGAAAATAATGTTTTTCATACATATATCACGCCTTTTTCCCTTACGGATAATGTTTTTCATTACTAATTATTTTCATTTATGAGAATAATATAACACTGTGAGATAATATAAACCATAATACACGAATAAAACATGTTCTATCCCTGGGTGGGAAGTTATAATTTAAAAAAGTTAATTAAATTTCATTTATCAACTGCGTGATGCCCAAACCACACTCGCGAGGCGCCTCCTGGAGGCCCTCCACAGCTGACTCGTGAAAGAGTTGATAAATTAAATTTAATTAACTTTATTATTATTATTAACCGTTTATTGTACCCAAAAACATTACAAGAGATACACATATAAAGAATAACGACACAACAGGACAACGTATTTCGACTTGAAATACTTTTTAAATTATAACTTCCCACCCAGGGATAGAACATGTTTTATTCTTGTATTATGGTTTATATTATCTCACAGCGCTATATTATTCTCATAAATGAAAATAAGAAATGGAAAAAATGTCAGCCCCGGCCGGCGCTGACATTTATCCGTCACGATTGACATACAATATGTGACACGTAGACCAGGCGAGGGAAAAAAAAGGAACTCGAGTGCACCATACACTCGTCCCTCGTGCTGCCTCCTGTAACTCATGGAGTGTGTGAGTCGGACATTAAATATAGCTTGATACCTTGTGACATCAGTCAGCTTTGGAAAAATGCTCAAGGTCAACTTTTCTTTGTTTCCTCTTTCCTTCTCATTCAGTATGGATCTGACAAACGTAACGGGTATCAAGTTAGATTTTATTAATTTTACCTATCCTAACCTTAAGGCTGGTTTCAGAGCGACGCGTCTCGGCAGCGCTGCCCAGCCGCGCGCGCCTCGCATTACACTAGATTGTATGTAGCGTTTCATAGTGACGCGTCTTGGGCCGCGTCTCGGCCGCGCCGCGGTCGGATCTCCTTCGATTGCCAGTAGCGTCGACTTGCAATCTTTTAAGACGTCGTTGTTGCACTCTTTTCCATATAACGTATATAGCTAATATAGTGATAATGTTTGCTGGCATAATGATTCTCTGCACTCGACCGTACACCACAGCGAAGCGCGCGCGTCTGAATGTCGTTTCACAGCGAACGCGCTGCCCAGGCGCGCGCCCGAGCCGCGCGCGCCTGGGCAGCGCTGCTGAGACGCGCCGCTCTGAAACCAGCCTAACGGTACTTTCATCCTTACATAAGAGAAAGTAAGTCACGATTTTTTCTAATTAAAGGCATTTTAATAAATGTTTGTAGATGTTATTTACGTAATCTCAAAAAATAAGATTGAACTTATATATACCTAATAATAATGACTAAAACAGAAAAAAAAGAAACCTTAAAGTAATCAATCAATCGACTCATTGACCGACTCACTGAACTGAATCAGAACTTTGGATTCAATGATGTGGCACAGCACTATTCAAAGATGGCTGTATGTTCACGATCTGTCAAAATGTTCGTGTTTGTTTAATATTTTATTTATTTCTAATAGAATTATACATAATTGAGTCATAAATTAAGTGTTTTCAGTTATGTAGGATGTGAAACAAGTGAAATATGTATTTGTATGACAGTTATAACGTGCAGTTCTCATATATTATGGCGAAATCTATCGACGTGGTTATGGCAAATTGTTTGTTTACATTTATGGACTCTCTAAAAAAAATAGACTTTAGTCGCTCAAGCTTATTGAGTAATTCTTCCGTCGCATCCAGATAACAGACATCAGCATAGTCAAGAATAGGAAGAAGAAGTGCTTGTGCAAGCATGATTTTAGTTTTGAATGGAAGAAAGTTCTGGAGTCGCTTAAGAGAGTGAAAGGAATAGTGCATGCGCCTGCTCACGTCGTTAATGTGGGATACCCAAGAAAGATTACAGTCAAATATGACACCCAAATTCTTAGCCTTGTCAGTATACGGGATACATATGCCGTCATAATAGACAAGTGGAGTACTAAGAGGATCAAGCCTACACCTTAACCTACTGCTACCAATGATTAAAGCTTGCGATTTGCTCGGATTCACGAGAAGCCCAAAGGTTTTAGCCCAAGTTTGAACCGACGCCAAGTCTTTATTTATAGCGTCAATAGCTTGGGATACTTCGAGAAGAGAGAAGTGTCTATAAATTTGTAGATCATCTGCATACAGGTGGTAGGGAGAAGAGATGACTCGTGAGATGTTATTAATAAAAACTGAAAAAAGTAAAGGAGATAGCACACCGCCTTGTGGTACACCAGCAGTTAGGTTAGACCAATCAGATGAACCATCATTGGTCTTCACATACTGCTGACGACCATGAAGGTAAGAATGAAACCAGTCGATCGCAGAAGAGGAAATGTTATTAGAGCGGAGGGAAGCTAAAAGGATGTCGAAGTCCACAGAGTTAAATGCACTACTGAAGTCCAGTAATGTGACAATTGTGAGCTTCGTATTGTCCATCGCCATGCGAATATCCTCTGTGACATTTAGCAGGGCACTAACTGTACTGTGTGAGGGACGGAATCCGGATTGGAAAGGACAAAGGAGGTTGTTGTTGACCAGAAAGGAGTAGAGCTGCTTATGAGCAACACTCTCGAGGACCTTGGAAAGAACAGGAAGGATAGAGATAGGACGAAACTGGGAAAGAGAGGTAGGGTTTGAGGTTTTCGGTAGAGGAATAACAAAAGCCTTTTTCCATGCTGTAGGAAAGACATTGACCATCAGAGAAAAGTTTATAATATGTGTGATGATTGGTACAATGTCACTCAACACAGGAGTGAGCATATTAAGACTAATGCTATCCTCACCTACAGCCTTTGTAGAGATGGATAGGATGCTCTTTTTAACATCCTCCACAGCGACCGACCGGAAATTAAACGGAAGGCAGTCTGGTGGGGCAAGATTTGATAGGTAAGAAAGAGCAGTAGACCTAGTAGCGTCATCAAGTATAACTGGTGGAGTTGAAAAATGATTGTTAAGAGAGTTTAAGTCCACGGCACCTATGGCAGTGTTCGTCGTCTTGCCCACACCTAGGGACGTAAGAAATTTCCAAGTTTGAGTTTGGGACAAAGAATCTAGTGAGGAATGAATATAGCGGCGTTTAGCATCCCTACACATCCTGTTGCAAATGTTGCGTAGTTTTTTATTATAAACCCGGAAATCCACTGAAATAGGGAGAGAGCACGCGCGTACTCACCTGACAGTACCAGACTGGCTTTTTCCACATGTACCCACATATTCGGTACATGACATGCCTTCCCCTCGAGATGGCTCACTGTTAGTCCACTTTAAACTGTCTTTATAGTCTTTCTTTAACACTAACAACACATGCACATTTATAGTATAGTCCTTATTATCCTACAACACACACACATCCTTGTTCTACTCGTTTTAATACTCATTGTCCGTATCACTAGACACAACTTCATCAGCTGCATCTTCATCTTCTGTTGTATTCAAATCAAGCCTCTTGTTGGTTGAATGTAAAGGTGACTCAGAACGAGCTCTTTTTGTTCTTTCGACTATAATGGGTGATGGTACTTCCATTTCTTGTGGTCCTGATACTCCAATAATTTCAGCCCACTTTGAGGGTGAAGGAATCACTACTTCTTCATCATCATCATCTTCATAACAACTTTTTCTTCTCCTAGGGGTCTCTTCTTCTATATTCTCCTTCTCTCCCCCAAAGCTATGAATTTGGTTGATATGTCTTTTCATAAGTTTGCCATTCCATCTAACCAAATATCTGCAGATTCCAATCTTCTTTTCAATTACTCCTTTCAGCCATTGGGGCTTCCCATTATAGTTTCTGATGTAAACTGTTTGTCCAAGTTCAAAAGACCTGACCTTAACTCCTTCATTACTTTCCAGTTCTCTTAATTGTGGATTGTCCTTGGACATAAGTGGATTAAGGTAATCAAATTTTGTTCTAAAACGCCTATTATTTAACATCTCAGCTGGAGTTTTATCACTTAGACTGTTTGGTGTTGTACGCAGGCCATATAAAATTTTTTGCAGTCTATGATCCCAAGGTTCAGAGGAGTGTTTCTTAAGTTTATTTTTAATTGTCTGCACTGTTCTCTCCGCCTGACCATTAGATGCTGGATGGTACGGTGCTATTAAAATATGTCTGATGTTATTATTTTTGCAAAACATCTGAAATTCTTCAGAGACAAAACTCCTACCATTGTCACTTACAATGGTATCTGGTAATCCCTGTTCAGTAAATATCTCTCTCAATTTTTTTATTAAAGTAGCACTGCTCATATCTGGAACTATCTTGACCTCTGCCCATTTCGAAAATGAATCAATAACGATGAGGAAAGTCTTTCCTTGAAATGGTCCTGCATAATCCATATGCAACCTCGACCAAGCTTTATCTGGTCTAATCCACTTATGTGTAGCTTTTGCAGGCATGTTTCTATTTTCTGCGCATATGTGGCATCCTTTAATCATTTCTTCTATCTGCCTATCAATACTAGGCCACCAGAAATAACTCCTGGCCATTGCTTTTGTTATTACAATTCCATCATGGTATATATGTAGTTCCTCTAAAACTTTAGCCCACATTTTTTCAGGTAAAACTACTCTATTTCCCCACAAAACACAATTTTTAAACGAAGATAGTTCTTCTCTTTTTTGCCAATATATTTTGTATTCCTTTTCTACGTCTTTTGGCCATCCATTACGTATCCAGTACAAAATTTTACTCAGCTTAGGATCTTTGATTGTAAGTTTTGCAACCTCTTCTGCTGAAAACTCCAATTCCAGAGGTGTTTCTTCAATCAATAACACTCCTGAATATTCTGTTTCTTCTTCACTTTTTTCTACTGAAGGCCACCGACTTAATGCATCAGCATTTCCTAACATCTTTCCTTGAATATATTCAATTGTATAATCATAAGAGTTTAGCAGAAGAGCCCATCTTAACATTCTTGGAGAAATGATATTTGGTATTGGCCTTTTGGAATCAAATAAGCCTAGCAGAGGTTTATGATCTGTTCTGATAATCACCTTCCTGCCGCTGATAAACTGATGGAATTTCTTTAAGCCAAACATTATAGCTGCTGCTTCTTTATCCACCTGAGCATAATTTCGTTCATGAACATTCATTGTCCTTGACGCGAACATGATGGGTCTAACACTGCCATCTGCCATCTCATGTTCTAATACTGCTCCCAGTCCATACTCGGATGCATCACATGAAAGAATAAGTTTCTTCTTTATGTCATAATGTACAAGTGTATCCTTACTTGTCAACATTTTCCTTAATTTTTCAAATGCATTCTGATGCTGCATCTTCCATTGCCATTTTATTCCTTTATTCAGTAGTTTATATAAGGGTTCTGCTATTGTAGCTTTATGAGGCAAAAATCGGTCATAGAAATTCAAAAGGCCCAAAAATGCCTGTAGTTCTTTAACATTTTGGGGTGCTGGAGTATTTTCAATTGCTTGAATTTTATCAGTGCAAGGATGGATCCCTGATTCATCAATAACAAATCCTAAGAAAGTTACACTCTCCGATGCAAACTTGCATTTTTTCTTGTTGACCGTTAGTCCAGCTTCCTGAAGTTTTAGCAAAACTGTATTCAGTCTTTTGTTGTGTTGATTAATATTAGTTCCCGTCACCAATATATCATCAAGTAATACAGCAACTCCAGGAATCCCCGCTAAAAGCGATGACATCAACCGTTGAAATATACCTGGGCTTGCTTTTACCCCAAAAGCTAATCTTTTTACTTTGTAAAGTCCTTTTGGTGTGTTCAATGTAAGAAATTGGGAAGTAGGCTCATCAACAGCTACCTGTGTATATGCTCGTTCCAGATCAATTTTGGTGAATATTTTACCTCCTTGTAATTGAGTAAAAGCCTCATCAATTGTAGGTAGAGGGAATGTATCTGTGTCAGTCACTATATTTACTGTTGACCTGTAGTCACCACAAAGTCTTATGTTGCCATTGGGTTTAAGTACAGGCACAATCGGAGTAGCCCAATCAGAATGTGATATTGGTTCCAATACATCCTCTTCAACCAGTCTATCAATCTCTTTATTAACTCTTTCTTTCAAAGCAAATGGTATAGGCCTACATTTTAGAAACTTCGGAACTGCCCCTTCCCTAGGTTTGATACTAACTACCGGACCAGTGTATTTACCTAGCCCTTCCTTGAACACATTTTTGAATCTTTCAATTATTTGAGTTGTGTCTCCTGAATCAATTTTTAAAGAATTCACTCCCTGTACTTGTATACCAAAATCCTTAAACCAGTTTCTTCCAAGAAGACTAGGACCATGACCTTTCGCTATGATCACTGGTAAATCTCTGACTATACCTTTACAATTTACAGGTACCTCCGTTGACCCTAAAATCTGTAGTTTGCTATCTGTCCATGTTTTAAGAGCCATGGTGCACTCATTTAATTCTGGTAATTTTCTGTTCCATATGAGTCTGGCAGTCGGTTCACTTAATACTGTAAGTGCACACCCTGAATCAACTTCCATTTCAATTTGACAATTATTCAGGGTCACATTCAGTTTATATGCAGGTATGCTAACCTGACTGACATTATAGATGGGCACTTCATATAGGCCATTACAGTTTGATTTAGATGTACTATCATTGTTTTCATTTTTAGACATACAAGCTACTTCAATGTGCCCGGTACGACCACAAAAATTACATTTCGCCCACCTAAACTTGCACTCTCCTTTATGTTGCTTTGCACAGCGAAAACATGACTGTTTTTGAGTAAATTTTCCTCCTTTCCTGTACAAAATTGTGTTAACTTCCATGGGTTCCTCAAATTCCATAGTTGGTTTGCTTACACTGGGTGTTGAAACAATAATATCAGCATCACAGTTGGCCGATTCATGAGACAAAGCCAATTCACAAGCTGATTCTAAAGTTAAATCGTTTTTTTGTAACATTTTCCGTTGCAAATCTTTGTCTATAATACCACAAACTAATCGGTCGCGGAGGGTACGCGTAATATCTGAGAAGTTGCAGTGAATCGACAGTTTTCTTAAACTAGCAATATAATCTCTTATTTTTTCATTTTGTTCCTGGTTACGAGTATGAAATTTGAATGATTCCACGATTTCATTTGGTTTGGGGTGAAAATGACTATCTAGAAGTGATTTTATTGTTGAGTAGGTAACCTCACTTATTTTCTTCGGGGCAATCAAAGATAATACTAAATCAAACAAATCTGGACCACATACCGCCAACAAATTTGCCTTCTTTTTAGCATCTTCTGTAATTTCATTCACCTCTAAACAAAAACCAAACCTTGACACGTAATTTTCCCAGCAGCCATGTGCCACATCAAATTCGCCAAATTTTACTACCAATTTACACCACGAATTTCACTTTATTTTTCAAAAAAAATATATGCAATCTTTTAATCACACTTTTTACACGTTTTTCACTTATTTTCACTTCGTCGCCACTATTATAAACCCGGAAATCCACTGAAATAGGGAGAGAGCACGCGCGTACTCACCTGACAGTACCAGACTGGCTTTTTCCACATGTACCCACATATTCGGTACATGACAGCTAAATTTGAATCAGTTGGATCCTTCTTAAGCCTACTCTTAGCCCTATCCCGTTTAGACATAACTCGCCTAATTGCATCAGTCAGCCAAGGAGCTGGTGCATGCCTAACCCGCACGGGGCGAACAGGCGCATGAGTATCGTATAAATTATTGAGAATAAAATTAAATGCGGAAACCTTGGCGTCAGCACTATCAGCTGATAGTACTGGAGACCAGTCAATTTTTCTAACATCCTCCCTTAAGCGATCCAGACTGATGTTGCGAAAGTTACGTTGAAGAGTAACTTGCTTTTTAACTTTGGGAGGACGCACTTTATAGGCCAGAAATATAAGATCATGATAAGAAAATGGAGCAGTCATTTGCCCATGAGACAAAACAGAATTAGGTTTGGAAGTAATTATGATATCAATAAGAGATGGTCTACAATTGGGAAAATGATGAGTTGGAGATAGTGGAAGAATGTGCAAGTTAAGAGAAGAGACAAGAGAAGTAAGTTTAAATGCTCTGGACTTGGAGATTGGATCGTTCTTTTCAAGGCAGGTATTTAAATCACCCATGACAATGAGGTGATCATATAGTGTGCTGTAAGTTTCAAGTTGAGATGAATTGCCCTGTGCAGGTCGCACGCTAGATATAAGTGTGGCCTTATTAGATATAAGTATGCTGTATTATCATGCTGCATTATCAGGTATAAGTATGGCCACAACGTAGCTTACCTTGCACAGTGATAGCGCCTCATCATTGTTCTTGACTTTAGCTTCAAACTTCTCCAAGAAAGCAACAGCTTCTCGCTTATCCGTGTACTGCTGCACCACATAAGCGAGGATCTCCACCAAGGATAGCGGGTTCACTCTGAAATTAGTGGAAAAATAAGAGAATGTAACAAAATAGACTCCTAACTTGGTACCAAATAATGACTTGCAAAATGTACTTACTTGTTTTCAAAAGTGCACAAAAAGTTGTTGTACAGTTGCAGCAGGTTATCCCCTTTCTGTAGAGTCGGGTGGCTCACTAACTCCTGCACTTTCAGCGTAAGTTGGTGCCATAATCTGGGAAAAAGAGCGTTTTAGGTTAGAGTTGTTTACTTGCCGCTTTTAATAGAAAAGTTGAAAAATCTGGTGATAATCTTACTTTTTGTTGTAGAGCTCTTCTAGTTTTCCCCATTCGGAGGCCAAATCAGGCTCTGCAGCCTGCTTTTTAGCTAGAAAATCGCCGACATCAACAACAGCGAATTTCACCGTAGCGGCCATTTTTCTTTCACAATCAAAACTAAACGTAATCGTGTGAAATTAGCTGCGAATGAAACGTCAAAAGATTGAGGTGTCGCTTGTGCTGCCATCTATGAAAATATTCAAATACTACACATCAAAGAGCTGCCCTCTAGTGTCGAGTAGCACTTTTAAATAGTTTCACTTTAAAACCATAGATGACGCTAGCATAGCAAATAGTGCCATCTAGTATTAAATAGAGTAACTAAATAGTATTTTACATACGCTACAGCTAGCGCTGGCGTACTGAAAATCTTGTTGCAGACATTTGAATTTTGTGTGTCTGAATTTTTGTATTGTAGAACTTTCGTAGAATCCAAAATTCCAGACTATAAAGAGAAGAATATAGCTATATACTTCTTCTTCTTCTTCTTTTCGTGTGGGACACCGAGTCGTCCAACGACCCGATGAACCCTAGTGTCAGAATTGTTCAACCGCCTACTACAAGTAGCAGGCTTCTGACGTGGTTGTGTAACGACCGCCATCTAAGTGATCATAGACAGCAACCGGGACCTACGGCTTAACGTGCCATCCGAAACACGGAACCATCTTACTTACGGACAATCGGGTGGTTCAGCCCGCAATGTCCTAACCAGACTGGGAACAAACTCACAAAGTGATAAATATCAACTTTGTGGGTGACCCACCGAGAATCGAACCCGGAACCTTCTGCGTCAAAGGCAGTCGCACTACCACTGCGCCACATCAGCTATATACTGCAAAGCGTAAGCGTCGGTGGTCAGATGGTTAGGACACCGGCGTTACAATCGTGAGATCCGAGTTCGTTCTCCGCCATGTACCAAAGTGTTACCAAACCTTTGGATTGCAGAGTTCAGATGGCAGTCGCTCTGTTTACAAACTTGGTTCCACGTCAAATCTCCCAGGTTAGGTAGCCGACCCCGACAGAGAACGGGATAAGGAGAATGAGACTGCAAAGTATAACTTTACTTAGGTACCTACTTATTTAGTTCTGACTGTCGTCCCTACAAGTAAAGTACCTATTTTATTTTCGAGGTACCTAGTATTGGTACCTAACCTACCGAATAGACGACTTACTCGTACCATGAGATACCTACCTAATTAAATTGTTATAAAGGGATTAATAATAAATAATATAAATAAAATCAAATTTAGAGTGTATTGCCGAAATTTTATTGGGTTTTGATTTAGATGGCTTATTACAATAATTGTGTGACATAATTGAAATTCAAACTGAAAAATACTTTTCTGGGTATAAACTTAAGGAACTACATACATACATACATAAATCACGCCTTTATACCTTACGGGGTAGGCAAAGCGTTAACGATCGTAAAATTACGGTTGTCATCGCCACGTCTGACAAGTATTGAAAAATGGTAAATTTTACTAAAGAGGTGAACCAGTCAACTATAAGTACAACTTTCCCCAAAGAACATAAGTCGAAGTACGAAAAAAAGTGCACCTACCTCCCATACAAAATTTGTTGGATGGCCGTGTCGGTTTGTATTGAAGACCCAATTTTTTTTTTTATATTTCGACTTATGTTTGTCAGGGAAAGTTATTCTATTTCTGGTTTGTCCCTTAAATATTTTAACGTCTCAGTTTATTGTTTAAAAATTTACAAAAACAGCATAGATACTACTGAATTATTTAAGTTGTTCCGCGTGTTGTATATTTCGAATTCGTGTGATATTTTAGATCACGAATGAAAATGATTTGCTTGTGATTGTCAGCTACAAGCAAAACATTTTCATCGGTGTTCCCTTCTGCTTCTCGTGGCAACAAAATAAAATATATATTTTTTGTTCCTATAGAAAATTGTACTAAATAGACACGACATGCTATAATCGTCTTTAGAGTGAACAGCCTTAAGAACATGGTCGCTATTGCCACGTCTGACAAATATTGAGGGCTGTTTCAGATAATTTCATGTATACATGAGCTCTATTTCTGAAAAGTCGTAATTCGATTCCCTGTACGGAAGTCCGTAGCGCCCAGTCGTCGCTCTAACCTAACCACACTTATTTAATTTAAGTCCTCGATGTTTTTATGGACAGTGATGTGTGAATCGGAAAATTAAGTAGAACTCATAATACAGGGTCTAAAAAAATTTGCTGCAAATATTTAAAGAAACCCATGAAACTGAACAACTTTCCCCAAGGAACATAGGTCGCAATATGAAAAAAAATTTTGGACCTCCCATACAAAATGTACCGGCCGACCAAGTCAATTTGTATGGGGGGGCCAAAATTATATTTCATATTTCGACCTATGTTACTTGGGGAAAGTTGTTCAGTTTCATGTGCTGATTCACCCCTTAAAGTATTTGCAGCTAATTTTTTACACCTCATAATTACAGATGCTACTATTTTACCACAAATAGTAACATTTTTTCGCACGATGCAAATTACGACGTTTCAGAAATTGAGGTCCAAGTAGATTTTTATTAAAACTGGAACCTAAGATTTTACTCGTGCGAGCCGCATTATTTAATTAATTATGCACAAATATTTTCATAATACAATTTTACAAATTACACAACTTAAAACTAAAGAAAGTCAATCAATAGTCCCTCCCCGTGATAGTTCAAGTTCATTCATCATTAACAAAACAGTTTGTGTCCGATATTTAAAAATAACATAACAAAATTTCAATATTAATTAATTTAATGATATAATAATTCAGTCAATATTAATTAATTCATATAATACAATAATACAAGTTACATTATTAATTATAATGATATTTATTGTGATGATATTCTTCTTTCTTCTTTTTTCTTTCTTCTTTGTATGAGGCATGTCCGCGGGCTAGGAAAGTTAGCAGGCTATACAGTCCCTCCGAAGATGTAATACAGTACTATACAACCTACTACCTCACCCCGCCAACGGGAATGTTCTTCTTTCTTCTTCTTTCTTGATTCTCTGTCCTTTTTTGATAAGTGCTTCTTCACTACATAGTAAAAAGCAAAGTCGCTTTTCTCGCGTCTGTATGTATGTTTGCTTAAATCTTTAAAACTGCACAACAGATTTTGATACAAGTTTTTTTTAATAGATAGAGTGATTCAAGAGGAAGGTTTTTATTTATAATAGTTGCCGGAAAAATATCTTATTCCCACGGGAGAATGAGTTGCAGCGGGCGCAGCCGCTGGGCGGCCCATTAGTTTTAGATAAATCTTAGCGAGTATTATTGTAAATCTAACATGTTTTTTAAAAAAGTTCGAATAGGCCATACTTGACAGCTGTCAAACCCATACTAAAGGACATGTCATAACTTATCCGAATAAGCCTACATCATCCCACTGCTGGGCAAAGGCCTCCCTCTACAAGTCAACAAAGAAAAATAGACCTTATGTTACGACATTAACATGATTTTGACAGCTCTCAAATATGGCCTATTCAAACGGCCATACTTTAGTTAGCTATATTCTAAAACAAAATATCGTGTATGTTATTTCTTATAGGTATGGTGTGATAGGCAAGTCTAAGTAATATAGTAGTATGGAGACCTACGTGCAGTAAAAAAAAATATGGTTTTACCGCTAATAAAACTAATCAATAAAAGTAAAAATCTACACTAAGATAAAACATAGGATAAAACCTAGTCTAGTAAAATAAAAAACAAAATATTTAAAAACAATAAAATAAATAAGAAACTAATTAAATAAACACTACTACAAAATATCATTACTAAATAGAGATGATAAATTAAATGCACCCAACGCTCAGTGGAGCTTCTATCAGAAAAAAAATACAGTACTGTAATAAAACAAATATTATGACAGCGACACTAAAAGAAATGAAAGAAATAAACCTAAAATGGTAAAACGATGTATAACAAAGTCAACAAACTTATCTAAAACAATAAAATTAACACAAAAAACAGATGAGAAAAAAACAGAAGAGCAATGAAGAGCGTCGTGATTCCCGCCAAAACTGCGCCCGCGTATCACCGAGCTTGTGTGGGGTCACGCGACCGCGACTTTTAGTCGTCAGCCGCTACGACTAGTCGTTGTCATCCTGGCACTGTTACCCAGGCACCGTCACCCAGGGAACGTACGACTTTGTTTCTCCGCAACTCGCGGATCTCTCGATCTCTCTCACGTGAGCGAAAGGGACAACGACTCAGTGCGTGTGGGGTCTCAGAGTTTTGAGGTTATCTTAATACGAAGACCAAGTCATGATAACTTTGGGTTAAGTCTTTCCAGAAAAACGAAAGTATAAAATAACATCTTTAAAAGAAAAAATGTATTTGTGACTTTACAGTTTGCGTTCCTGGTTTAGAATCAAGGAGTTTAAAATTTCTTCTGGCCATTATTATGTGGACATGAAATCCAAGAACCAATTTACTTACTACGGCCGCCAAGAAATAATCAATTTGACAGCTGTCAGATTCGTAGTAATCTAAGATCATAATACAAAAACCGATCTCATTTACCACGTCGTTAACTGTCAAATCCTTCATCACTCGGCGGCTGTAGATAAGTTTTAGTCGCGGCTAGTCGTTCAACTGCGACTTTTAGTCGCAAGAGTCCCGCGGCCCCGACGGTCAGTCGCACAAGTTCGGATCTACGGGTTCCAGTTAAGGCGGTAGTTGCTAAAAACCGATATGGTAAAGCCTAAAACCGGTGAACTCCAGTTTTTGAGTTTATCATGTCGAAACAAAGAAGAAATTAGTAACAAAATAAAAATGTTTTAGAACGCAACTTGAACGTTGATAAAAAAATAAATTTTGAGATTGTCAAATGTTGTTAACTCATGGTGGCGCTATTTAGCATAGGTAACCGTATTTTTGTTGGAATAAGTTATAAATGATAAAATTATTTGAACATTTTAAAAACATGTTTCAAGTTGCGGTCAAAAAATATTGAACCTATATTTAAAAAAAATATCGAAACAAAACTTAGAAAATAAATTAATATTAAAAAAGTGGTAGCGTTGTGTGGTAATTATGTGACAAAAAGTATCGGCAGAAAAAAATCTGAAAGTGAGATTTGATTTCGGAAATTATGAACGATTTCAGAAAGCATAGTTACAGAAATTAAGTTGGTCGATTGGAATCCGATAAACTAAGTAGGTACATCGCACCTAATTTTTATTTTTATTTTTAAAAAGTTATTAATGTGGTTATTATCGGAACCAGCTTTTAAACTCATAGAATAGGAAATTAATGTGTTCTTTTAGTTCCCAGTAGGTGGCGCTGGCTTCGAATGAAACCTTTGTTTTAAAGCTCAGCAGTGATTTCCTGTAGATTAGAGGCACTAAACTTGACAGATAATCCCTCAATCTGCAAAAATGTCTACAGCGTCACCTAGTTCTGAGCAGGTGTTGCTATCAGTCAAAAAAACCTCATTATGAGAAGATCAATAAATGGAATTGCAGGGTAGGCAGACGATGCTGTGGGATACCGACTTAGAATAGCATACATACATACATACATATATCACGCCTTTATCCCTTGCGGGGTAGGCAGAGCGTTAACGGCCGTAAAAATAAGGCCACTATCGCCATGTCTGACATTTTTGAGGATTGTTTTCCAAGGTTGTTTCAGAAAACATGTGTATCACTATAGTGACAGGTTGTCAGCCTGTCGCCTACAAATTGTAATACACCAATACTCTCGAGTCCCTTAGAATAGCATCACCCCATATATACCTCTACGGGTATCTTAACAGACTACCAAGGAATGGCTAAATCCAGGAAATGAGCAGTAGCGTCCCCTACCACTACCACTACAGCCACAACAGTCCACTGCTGGACATGGCCCTCCTCCAATTGGGGTATTATCTTACTCACCGGTATGGCAGACAATACAGGATGTTAGGATACTAATTTTCTTCCAAGGGATGAACCAGCCCATGAAACTAAACAACTTTCCCCAAGGAACAAAGGTAGCAGTGGTGTAACGAATGTTCAATTTTAAACATTAGCGAATATCTGAGGCCTACGAGTATATCCGCGAATTCGAATGCGAATATACGAATATTCGATACATCGCTACTAGGTAGTATGAAAAATATTTTTATACCTGCCAAACCAACCGACTGAGTGAGTTCCTAACCCCCTGTATACTGTAAGCATACATACATACATATATCACGCCTTTATCCCTTGCGGGGTAGGCAGAGCGTTAACAGTCGTAAGAATACGGCCGCTATCGCCACGTCTGACATTTTTGAGAATTGTTTTCCAAGGATGTTTGAGAAAACATGTGTATCACTATAGTGACAGGTTGTCAGCTTGTCGCCTAAAAATTGTAATACACCAATACTCTCGAGTCCCTTAGTCGCCTCTTACGACACCCACGGGAAGGATGTGGGGTGATGCTATTCTAAGTCGGCATCACACGGCAAGCACGTACTGTAAGCACGCTCTAATAAAGAGTAGGTTTTATTATGATATGTACGTATCAGAAGTTGTGTAAGTATCACTGTACCGACACCATTCTATCATATCAAGTTGATTTGTCATTTCGTGAGACTGTTCCCAGTCTGGTTAGGATGTTGCCGCAGAACAAGACTGCTGGAGGCCAATTTTTGAAATAATTTCGCAAGTAAAAGTTTGCAACCAGCCAAGTTGAACCGACGTATTACACTTTCTACTACTCGAATTTGCTCATATCAAGGAGGAGTATGCGTGAATGGATTCGTGTAGTAGAACTCGCGATACGAGCGCTTGGTGGATCCGTGGCAGACTTTCGTATGCGGAATTGTATCAAACATTGGACTCCAGGCTATAATAGGTTTAAAAACTCTGATTTATTGGGTTGTCCATAGACTCGTTGTCCCACTGTGGTCCCACACGATGACAGATAGTATCAGGGTAGACATCTCAGGTCCTCTCATCATCTTCTTCAGTCTGGTCTCCATACCCTGGAATTAGAAGAAAAAACATACATAAATATCTTTCCTCACATATAAATATGCTTAAGTTGAGTTTAAATAAATTTGAAAATATATCATTTTTTCAATTTTTCGTGCAAATTGATAATCAGCTCAGGGAGTAAATTTCTGAAACGTCGTAATTCGATTCCGTGTAGGGTTCGCAACGGCTAACGGCAACACACGTATTAAAATTTCTACTACTCGATGTTTCTAAAGACAAATGTGTGAATTTACATTTTACATTTTATGTGTGTATGTTGTAATCGATAAGTGAAATAGAACGTGTTATACAAGTATAAATTAGTCAGAGACTTTCAGAGAAAAACGAACGTTTCAGAATACTTGTATCAGCTCAATTTTGTGAAAAAAAAGATTTTTGTTTTAGGTTAACCTTAGACATGTGTCGTTAGTAAAGAACATTAGTCGTAATTTAATGTAATCGAGATGCAGTCGATCTTGCCCTGTGACGCCGGAATAGAATTACCCCATTTTTTTCCCGCGGGTGTTGCAAGAGGCGACTAAGGGACGCAAGGGTTTCATGTGTATTACAACTCAAGCTACCCCGCAAGGGATAATGGGGTGATTTGTGTATGAGTATATATGTAGGTATCCATGCTTGCCTTAAGGTTACTACCTAAAGGTTCTTTGATCTAAGCCTTTAGACAATAACCTTAGATTCTAACTTCTCGTAATCAGACGTATTTTTTCAACTTGTGCCTTAATTATAAATAACAGTAAACTCACAAAATAACATCCATACATCCATCCCATACAAAGACACACAAAACGACAGGTGTTACCAACTTCCTCCGCGCAAATTTCTAAAAAAAAAACGCACAAAACAAAAATAAAAAAACACGAACGCGTGAGAAAGAGCGCAGATGGCGACCGGGGGCTTTTTGAAAACTATAAAAAAAGTTAAAAAAGCGAGCAAATTGAATTCAACGGACGGGAATCGAACTTGCGATCTCGGTATTGATTTGAGATCTTACCTATCTACTTACTACTTCTTCTACTAACATAGTTGTAACAACTTTTTATAGAATTCCGTTTGCTTCGTTTGGTACCTACGTTGTAGGAATCAATTAATATGTTTTAAATATTTAAAATAATACCTACTACAAATACGTTCCTTTGGGAAAGTTGTTCAGTTTCATGGGCTGGTTCGACTCTTGAAAGGGAGTTAGTACTTTTCCTCAGGTGGATCGCACACTTAACGCACCACGGACCGCTAAAATATCGCAGCGTTCTGTCAGATCCATACTAGAAATGTAAATTCCCACACTACAACCGCTCAACTGTCGACGCAGCGCTATCGCAGCTTCGTCCGTCGAGTACGGTTTTAGTATGGGGAGTGACCTTGGAGTGACGTTTCTAGTATGGATATGACAGAACGCGGCGATATTTTAGCGGTCCGTCGTGCGTTAAGTGTGCAATCCACCTAACACCCTGTATAGTACAAATGTGATTTCAAAAATTACGATTCCTCTGCTGAAACTACTATAAAAGGGCATGTATCCTGCGGCCGGCAACACAGGGCCGTCTGCAGGGCGACCCCCACCCTTGGGGGGGTCGTCTGTTGCACGTCTAGACGCCCCCCCTGAAGGGATTGTCTAATTTCACAGGTCGATATCTTGGTCCTAGTATTTTTGGAACCTGTTACTTGTTCTTGGGATAAATTAAGGAATTTAATACTCGAGATAAACATGTTTTGTAGTTTTAAGATACCTCACAATAGACATGATGACGGCAGGTCAAATGAACTACTTTTTAAGACGATATTTTGTATGAAAATCCGAATAGATGACGTCATAACTGTCTAATTTCGATGTGGCCAAAACACTTACTTTTATATCATTTTTCTGTTTAATAATTCAAACTTTGAATATTTCAAAAAACTATGAAAGGATTATTTGGTATTTTTGGACAATACTTTTAAGCGTAAAACTTTTGTATTTTATTAATGAGCAACGCATCTAGCGAATTTTCGCTATAAAGCAATACTGCCTTGATTACGAAGGAAGACAGTTCATTTTTGTGAAATTCAATCGTGTTCTATCCATATAAAGTAGAAAATACGGTTCCAACAATAAAAAAAATGAATTATTTCCAAGCTATAAATTAAAATAGAAATTTTAGAAAAGACTCGTCATAGTTATTATTTTTTATACAGGTAAGTACTAACTTAAAAGGTTAAGAGATGAACCAGACAATAAACTTGGGTCATTATTAAAATAGCAAACTTAAAACTTTTGTTCAAAAAAAGAAGGGATGAAGCAGCTCATGAAACTGAACAACTTTCCCCAAGCAACATAGGTCGAAATATGAAAAGAAAGAATTTTGGACCTCCTATACAAAATGTACCAAACAGCTGAGTCTAATTTATATTTCGACCTATGTTCCTTGGGGAAAGTTATTCAGTTTCATGGGGTGGTTCATCCTTTGAAAGAAAATTAGTACTTTTCCTAACACCCTGTATAATGCGATCTCTTCTCTTTTCGTGTGGGACACCAAGTCGTCCAAAGACCCGATGAACCCTAGTGTCAGAATTTTTCAACCGCCTTCTACAAGTAGCAGGCTTCTGACATGGTTGTGTAACGATCGCCGTCTAAGTGATCATAGACAGCAACCGGGACCTACGGCTTAACGTGCCATCCGAAACACGGAACCATCTTACTTACGGACAATCGGGTGGTTCAACCCGCAATGTCCTAACCAGACTGGGAACAAATTCACAAAGTGATAAATATCAACTTTGTGAGTGACCCACCGAGAATCGAACCCGGAACCTTCTGCGTGAAAGGCAGTCGCGCTACCACTGCGCCACATCGGTCGTCGTATAATGCGATGAACATTGATTACATTGTAGAGCACTGCACAATTAATAGTGTAAAGTTATTTCAATTTTGATTATGAAGCTGATTGTTTTCAACACAAGGATTACACTTATCCAGCAATTCTTCACCAAAACTCAATTTAGCTAATACTTGGAACCGCACCACCTCTAAGGCCAGACAGGGGGTGAAGTGGCTATGCCCCTTCAGACGGGGGGGCAGGGGGGCGAAGGGGGGTCAGTCTAGACACAGCTGATCGAGCGTCGTTACTAAGGCGGACTCCGGCTTTGGAACTGTTGTTTTCGAGTTCCAGAGCTATTTCCAAACGTTTCGATGTTTCGACATACCTATAATTCGCTAGATGACTGGGTCATTAATAAAATGCAAAAGTTGTACGCTTAAAACTATTGTCCAAAAATACTCCATTTAGAGTTTTTCGAAATATTCAAAGTTTGAATTAAATAAACAGAAAAATAATTAAAAAGTGTTTTGACGTCATCCAAAATAGCGAAGGGTTATTTTTCAAGTTTTTATTGTCAGATGGGGTGTCATTGAACAACTTTTTTAAGGACTCTTTCTTCTTTAATGGACTTCTCTCTAAGGACTAGGTAGGCTAAAAGTTGATATTGAAAACTCAGTATGAAAATAAAGGAAAGGAAATGCAGGAAAGTCCGTTAGTCAACCATGTCAGAGGCCTGCTTCTGGCAGTAGGCGATTGAAAACCTCTGACCCCTGGTGTCAGATTCATGTCAGAGTCAATTCATTGGGTCGTTGGACGACTCAAACTCAAACTCAAACTCAAATCATTTATTCAAAGTAGTAAATTTTACATTTAACTTATTGATAGTCAGATATTAGTCATTGTAAAAAAGAGAAAAATGTAGGATGAGTACACTTTTCTATTTCTTACAACAATTTTATGAACCTTGCGTAAACGCGGCTTAGGTGGACTAAAAACTTAAAACTAGCCCCTACAGCACTGCCTCGGGGCTGGCCAAGCTAACCAAACAACATGTAACGTTAGGTGGTAAATTAAATAACATCGAGTTCAATGCCAAGATAAAAAAACGTTGTGTTACATGCGTATGGTTAGCCGTACCCCCTGGATAGTAAACCACCCAGAAACCTGACCAGAAGTGCTTGACCCACTCGAAAAAAGATAGTATCCTGGAAATTTCCCCAAAGAACATGGGTCGAAATATGAAAAAAAAAAATACCTCGCATAGTAACATAAATCAGCTGATCGGCAAATTATAGAGGGAGGGGGGGGGGGCATTAGAATGTAATTAAATTAAATTATGTCACTTAAAAAAACAAAGAACGGATTATTGTTATATCAAACATTGTATTATTTATACCAGACTTAAGTGCGATTTGATTACCAACATTACTACTAATTATTATTTTAGCTCATAAATCTAAAATAAAAAAGCGTTCGACAATTTGTTTCTTTTAAGCCATGGCTGGGATGATAGCCATGCAGGTTCGCAAAAAGTGTTGCCATGCAACAATTTCCGCTTTCGGACCAAAGCGATTTGGCCCAAATGGGCCGAATGTGGGATTGTATAGGGACTGGCAGGAAAAGATATCTAGTTCGGCCATTGACTCGAAGAAGAAGAAAGAACTGCTTCTTTTCGTGTAGGACAACAAGTCATCCAATGACCCAATGAAAACCTGGTGTCAGAATTTAGATTAATATTGGTTGTTTTTACTATCATTTTGTCAAAAGTGCTTAATTATATAATTGTCACATCTGACAAGGTTCAGCTTTCTTTTACTGGGCCCTAAGTCTGCTAAATGAAAATCGTTTCAGTCGGATGTCGATTGGATCTCAGTTGGATGATTTAGCTAGTTTTGTAGTCTGCTAACAGTTTGAAGTACAGAAAATCAAAATGGCAATTGAAAGACAGTTGAGTTTAGCAGACTTGTAACCCTAATAGTTAAAAAAATACGTATTGTCAAGAATATAATTTAATTTATAATTTAATACACTGCAGTTGTTTCTCACTCCATGTGTGTGTAAACTTGTTTTATATTGATTTCTATTCTGTATATTAAAAAACTAAATAACAAATATCTCTGGCACAGTGACTCGAAATGGATCTTGGCCTCCAAAACGAGTTTTCTTCACTGATCCTTGTGCTGCGCCACCTCCACGCAATTATTTTTATGTATAAGGTGTAAAAATATTAGCTGCAAATACTTTAAGGGGTGAAACAGCCCATGAAACTGAACAACTTTCCCTAAGAAACATTGGTCGAAATATAAGAAAATTTTTTGGACCTCTCATACAAATTGACTCAGTCGGTCGGTACTTTTGTATGGGGGGCCAAAATTTTTTTCATATTTCCTAATTTTTTGACACCCTGTATAATTAACTAATGAATAAATAAATTAAATAACTATCTTAAACTTATTTTGCTGATGTTACGAGAAGTGAGATGAGAAATCAGGTGTAAATTTTATTTCAAGATTTCACATTCGGCCCATATTCAAAATCGTATGGGCCAAATCGATGTGGTCCAAAAACGGACCGACTACCTCGTCGCCGCGCGGTCAACGCCCGTACCCGGAACTTTTAAAAAACAGTCGCTTTAGTGTCTGCGCCACGAAAGCCGGCTTGCGGCGAAAAATCAAGAATAAGTTCTCTTTTCATGTGGGACACCGAGTCGTCCAACGGCCCGATGAACCCTAGTGTCAGAATTTTTAACCGCCTTCTACAAGTAGCAGGCTTCTGACATGGTTGTGTACCGACCGCCGTCTAAGTGATCGATGATCATTGACAGCAACCGAGACCTACGGCTTAACGTGTCATCCGAAACACGGAACCATCTTATTTACAGACAATCAGGTGGTTCAGCCCGCAATGTACTAACCAGACTGGGAACAAATTCACAAAGCTATCAATAAAATATCAGCTTGTGAATGACCCACCGAGAATCGAACCCGGAACCTTTTGCGTCAAAGGCAGTCGCACTACCACTGCGCCACATCGGTCGCCATAGTATAAGTTGATTGATATGTTCTATATCCGATGCAATAGAGCGCAAAATAGCGTTTTTATCTCGACGAAAGATATATTTTCTGCGAAACCTCTTTCGTGGCTCAGACCCTAAGCGCCAACTTTTTGTTGGTAGTCTAGAATGTGAAGACCTTTTCTTTGGGATGATAAAAATACTAGGTCATTGTTTTAGAAGAGCAGTGCTGGAGAATGGTGCCGGTTTAAATAGCATCACTACATTTCTATCCGTGGGTTAAATGTGACTTAACCTACGATTCGGACCAGGTTAGCCTTTGGGGTGCAGAGGTCAGATGGCGCTCGCTCTGTGTAAAAACTTGGTAAAAAACTATCTAAACTGCTATTTATTTTAATATAAAAACGTGGAAAAAATAAATGAAAGTAGTATGTCTGTCGTGAACGATTTTAGAAACAAAAGATGGGTAGAAAATACGACCCATGTTTCTTTCACATATTAATTTGTGCGACCCATGATACAAAAACATATTCTGTGGTATTGTGTAAGTGTCATAAAAGGCTACTAAAAGATGAATCCATAGTCTTTTGCCCGTTCCATGGATTCATGCTTAGTCGGCATTACCCCCTAATTTGGGGGAGGCCCATGTCCAGCCGTGGCTGTTGTGTTAGTAGTACCTAGGTCTTTCTTTGCTTATAATTCTTCTTCTTCGTTTGTGTGGGACACCAAGTCGTCTAACGACCCTTATAATAATTTCGAATAAGATTAATATGTGTTAGGAATTTATGATTATAGACTCATGAATAAATGTATATGAGACAAAAACGAGGCGCCAATTTTTTAGGCTATTGCTTGTCAGCCTGCGTGTAGATAGGACATGTCATGACAAGAAGGATTTGATATTTTTTTACAGTATGTATGTATATTTTAATAGGATTTGGATTGTAATTGTTTAACGGTCATTTATAACTTGTTGCTGGGTAATATTTTCTATTTGTTATTCATTTTGTGAATTTCCTATTGCAATTTATTGTTTTACCAAACAATAAAACTACCGTGTATGTGTATGTGTTTGTAAAATGATAATAAATTTAAACTTATTTAAAATTAATATTATTTCACGTACAATTGTTTTTTTATTAAAATATAGATTTTGGACATATTTTTATGGAAAATAAAGTAGAATATAATAAATATTTCAGCCTTACCTGAAAATCATAAAACTCGTACATTTCTGTAATTCCATGATGACATCATTTTGTGATGGCTCTACCATCTCGTGGCACGGTATCTGAAAAAAGAAAGAAAATAGTTTTAAAAACACAGAATTATGTGCTTCGGATTCTTAGTACAGTTTTTTTAGTCTATAGTAAGTGATATGAAAAAACAGTATATCAAAGTCGTGACATTTAATACTTTAACCACAGAATAAAATACACACACACTAGCGTAACACTAAAACACGCCATCTATATTTTATTTCCAATAACTTAATCCTGGACAGTTCCTCATTTGTAATCGGTGTTTTAATTGTTTAAAAATGGGTCAAAACCTTTGCCAGAGCTGACACATTATGTACCTCCGTTAGGGTTCATCGGGTCGTTCGTCAACTCGATAAATCAAGAGACTGGCTTAGCAACAACGAGGTCATTGGTCATGTCTAATGACTAGGGATGCAACGATATATTGAAACTCGATATCGATATATCTCTCTCTTCTCGTATGGGACACCGAATCGTCCTGCGACCCAATGAAACTTATCGATATATCAACTCCCTAATAAAAATTGTTACGGGCAACTGTTATAGTGTTATTCATAATCATTATCTACAAAACGCACGTTTGCTGGGTTTGAAACTAAGAAATAAAACTATGGTTTTGACGTTTTTAACAGTTTACAATATCGTCGATTATAGGTATGTCGACTTCGACTAAACTCTATATAACTATATCGATAGTTAGATTTGCATCCGTGACACTAGGGTTCACTGGGTCGTTGGACGACTCGGTGTCCCACACGAAAGGAAGAAGAAGAAGTCACGTCTGATGACGTGGCTTGACGAACTATCAGATGGTATCGTATGTTTTTTGGACGCACGCTGTTATATATCGATATCGATAGATGTGCATCCCTAGTCACGTCCGATGACGTAGCTTGACGGACTATCAGATGGTATCGTTTGTCCCCAGACGGTCACACGCCGTTATATATCGATATCGACAGATTTGCATCCCTAGTCACGTCCGATGACGTAGCTTGACGAACTATCAGATGGTATCGTTTGCCCCCAGACAGCGGGCAGACGTTTTTTGGACGCACGCGCACAGGACCGGCTTTCAGGGCGTGGTGTCAAGCATAAGCGGTAGCGGGGTTGCAGGGTAATTTTTTAAGTTGGCACATCACTTTATATTACCAAAACTATTAGATACAAAGCTCGATTTGGCTTATATTTCTGGCTAGTTACGTCATTCACGCTTCTTTTGTCACTAAAATAACCTAAATTTACTATTTGTCAAATCAAGCCCTATCGTCACGGTAAACATAGCAATCAGTACTCAGTAGCTCAGTACGCAATATTAAAGCGGTTGCACATGCATGAAAAAATATAATATGTAAGTTGTAAACAACTCGTAAACCATATTGGGTCGTCAAAGGCAGCAATACATTCAAAAACATAAAATAAATAACCAGGTTTTTTTTATATTCTGAAACAAAATTTTACGAAGTGGTCAGAGTAGTAATCAAAAAAATAAACTCTATATCTATCAAACCCTCATTTTAATAGAAGGGAGACAAATCCGCGACCTTCTATGACCGAAACCAAACGTCATTTTTATCGATGGATTTAGTGTATCACGGAAGCTAGCTATAGATCAAAAACTAGTATTATTGATACGTCTAGACTCTAGACTCTGCATCATCCTAGAATTGGTTTAAAAAGATAATTTTCTAACCTGTTTTTGAATATTTGATCGAATATATTTGCCAGTTTTTGGCACAGTTAGTTACGTATACGAAAGATTATTGAGGATGTGACATAGGAACATATACAATTCAATAATGATGATTTTTTAGACTGCCAGCAATTGTAGTCCAAACTATGTAGCACTATTACTGGTCTTTCAGATGGAGGGATAATCTATCAAGTTTAGTGCATAATAAAAAAGTGCATAGTAAATAAATATTACCCCTGTCTCTCTATGTTAAATTACTGCTGAGTTGATCCTCTTCAAGAGAAAGTACGTCGTACGTAACTCTATCTCAAAAAGTTTTTTCAGTTTTTCTAAAAATTCAATTCTCTGTCGCTTATCCCTCATTCCATCCCATCATGAATAAATCCAATAAATTACATTTATCAAGTCTTCATTCAAAATTAATCAATTGAATCGAGCTATTTGTGAAAAAAAGATCTGAATTTCGATGAATGCAAAAGGTTCTACAAAACGTAACAATATTGTTTGTTTTTATTTGTGGAAGGGTTCCAAATAGCCAAATTAGAAACGGCAATGGGTGTTATAGCGGAAAATAGGCTCTACGTAAATGAAGTTTGAAAAAACGAAGAAATTGCGAATAAATAAAATATTTTTTGTATATTTTTTTTAAATTTTAAGCGCTGTTGAAGTTTATTTTTCTACATGTCTAGGCTAAAGTTAGCATTGGCTAACGATATGAATAAGTAAAAGTGATACCACTTGTATTTTTCGAAGAAATGTTTCAGACAACGGTTGTTCAGTTTTATGAGTAGAATACACCCTTAAAACATTTGTAGGTACTTAAATAAATTTATTCTTTTCATCTATATTATTTTTTGAATGCAGTATTTTTAAATAAATATTTTTTATTCTATTCCATATTATTATATTTCTTCAAAAATAAATATCTAAAACAGCTTTGTATTTTTTAATGGCTTATCCTCGCAACACTAGCGGTAACGTAGCCGTCGATCTAAAAGGTTTATAAAACTGCTTTTTGTATGGGGCCATCATCCCTTTGGCAAACTTTTATTTTTCTTTACAATGTATTGCAGCTGAACGTATAAAAAAATCTGCAAAAAAACTGGCGATGATACGACAATTTGCTTCGGTTTGATTGTCGATAAAATATAGAATTTGGACAAGCAATACAAAAAGAAAAAATTCTAGTAAATCGATTAGGTACAAAGAACAACATTATAGTTTGTAATAATATGATATCACTAGCATTTTATTTTTCGAGACATAAAAACACAATGTAAAAAATATGTGTAATATCTTAGGAATTTTATAAGTTTCTGGACTTTCGACTTTACAGTGATGAGTTCTCTCACTTATAAATGAAAATAAGAAATCGAAAAAATTACAAGCGTCGACCAGGAATCGAACCCGGGCCTGCGTGGGGTACCGGGCCACTGCTCTACCACTGAGCTACCGAAGCATCGGTTGGCTTCGTCAATTTCTCGCTCATTTATAGCATAGAGTGCGGTAAATTCCAACAAATTGACTTATCTTGAAAACCACTTAAATATTAATAATATTCAAAGGGACTTTCCTTTCCTTTCATGCAAGTTGAAATTACGATCCTCAGAAAAGTAGTGCAGTTCCACGGAATAACTGGCTCAAAATTTTTAAGACTTTCGTTATAGAAAAAAATGCGTACAAAACTCAACAACTTTTCTATGTCATCATCGGTAGTGCGACTGCCTTTGACGCAGAAGGTTCCGGGTTCGATTCCCAGTGGGTCACTCACAAAGTTGATATTTATCACTTTTAGAATTTGATCCCAGTCTGGTTAGGACATTGCGGGTTGAACCACCCGATTGTCCGTAAGTTAAATGGTTCCGTGTTTCGGATGGCACGTTAACCCGTAGGTCCCGGTTGCTATCTATGATCACTTAGACGGCGGTCGTTACACAACCATGTCAGAAGCCTGCTAATTGTAGAAGTCGGTTGAAAAATTCAGACACTAGGGTTCATCGGGTCGTTGGGCGACTCGGTGTCCCACACGAAAAGAGAGAGAGAGACCATGCCCTCGGGATGCACGGGTGCAACAATCGATTTTATAGATTTTTTGTTGCCGATTGTATTGGGTTCGATTCCCGATTAGGGTTATAGCAAAGGGTGCGCGACAATGGGGTTTAAAAAGACGAAAAAAAAGCGTTGCTTTTACACAAAAGCGTGTTTTTTTAAATTACTATTATTCCAACAGAAATTTGATAATACGTGCTAATTTTGAACAATGAAGAACCATCCAGTAAAAAAGTTTTGGGGTAAAAATTCCTGATTTTGCGCAAGAATAAATAGTAGTTACATCAGAATTTTTAAATCTACTATTTAGAATCCTTTATGAGACGTGAATGTTAAATGTATAGAATATAGGTATTTTGAACTAGTCTGTGAAACTGAACAATGTGTACCACTGAACTTAGGTAGGTATATTAAAAAAAAAGGCTTTTAAAAATAGGGTGATGCTGTTTTAAACCGGCATCACACGTTTTGTTGCTAGACGGTTATAAAAACTATTTGATTATATTGGGTATGCTTCTTTTCATACATACATACATATATTTTTTATTTTATTTTATTTTATTTATTTTATTTTATTTATTTAGGAAAACCAACAGCTATCATAACATAATACATAATAATTCTAGAAACAAAAAGCCAATTATAGGTTTTCACTGTTAGAAAATAGAGTTAATTGAAAAAAGCATTCATAACAAACACAGACACCATAAAGCACAAAACACCATAAGAAATTAAACTTAAGTGAGTAAATTATACAGTTTAGTGAGTGTTAGGGAACAGCACAGTGCGCTGATGGAAACGGGAGAACAATAAAAACATGCTTGGTTAATTTTTACAAAAGCAAAAGTAAATCAGTCAATACACTTACTGACGGTCTCCGCCAAAGAAAGACCTACTAATAGCTCGTCTCGCAGACTCGCAACTCGTGTTAAATAAATCAAGATCGAACTGATTAGAAAGATGATTAAAGTTGTTAGAAGCTCGCCAAATAAAAGTATTTTGCCTATAGTTAGTTGAAGCATACGGAAGAGAGATGAGACAGTTGGAACGCAGGGACTTACCAGGAGGCTTAAGTGAAATTTGTGCTAATAATTCGGGGCTATCTATGGTACTAGTGGCAATTTTTAAAAGAAATATTAAATCTGCTATTTCGCGTCTCTTTTCCAAAGGTAGTAAATGATGCTTTTTGCAAATTTGTAGATAATTATTGGAATCGTAAGTTTGGTGTAACCGGTAACATAAATAACGTAAAAACTTTTTCTGGATGTTTTCAATGCGATCTATATAAATGTGATACATGGGGTTCCAGATCTGAGATGCATACTCTAAGATACTACGAACAAAAGTGCAATATAAAATTTTGAATGTTTTCGCTTGTGTAAAATCTTTTGATGTACGCATAACAAAACCTAGAGACTTAGTAGATTTGGCTATAATGTTATTAATATGACCATCGAACACTAACTTCGTATCATGATATACTCCCAGGTCTCGTATCAATGTATCCCTATGTAGTATTTCACCTTTGAGCTGGTAATTGTAACTGATCTGGTTGCGTTTACGAGAGTAAGTGACTATGCTACATTTGGTTGGGTTTAGATCCAAAAGATTAGAATGACAGTAATCTTCTAGGCGATAAAGATCAGACTGAAGGCCTTCTGCGTCTGCTGTTGTAGAAATAGTAGAATAGATTTTCATGTCGTCCGCAAAACAAAGGAGGCTAGCATGACGAAAGCAGTGTTCAATGTCATTAATAAATATAATGAATAATAATGGTCCCAATAAAGACCCTTGAGGAACGCCACTTGGCACATTAACCCATCCAGAAATATAATTGTTTATAGCAACTGCTTGCGACCTATTATCTATGTAGGATGAGAACCATCTAAATAAGTTACCTCTCACACCAATGTTAGATAGCTTATACAAAAGGAGATCGTGTTGAATTCTATCGAATGCCTTGCTATAGTCTGTATAGACTACATCGACCTGGTGACCTTTATCCATAGCATCAGTGAGTACATTGTTAAGAATTGCTAAATTCGATACTGTAGAGCGCCCCTTTAAGAAACCGTGCTGGGATGAACTAAAGGACTGCTTAAGTGCTGGATAGACCTGATTGTAAACCAGCCTCTCTAGTACTTTAGACACAATGCAGAGCTTTGAAATCGGCCGATAATTCGTTATGTCAGTTTTGGAACCTTTCTTGTGTACAGGTGTTATATAGGCACGTTTCCATATCTCCGGCACGATACCGGTAGTCAATGATTTACGAAATAATAATGATAAGGGAATTGCTATGGTTTTTGCACAATTAATTAAAAAACGGGCCGGGATATCATCAGGTCCAGCAGACTTGGAGGGGTCTAGTTGCTTAAGTAAATGCGTAACCATTTTGCTATCTACATAAATATCGGATATGTCAGAAACTGCATCATTAGATCTTTGAACGGAGTTTAAAAACGGAGGGATAGTTGTAGATGCAGGTAAGAAAGTAGAACAGAAATAAGATGAAAAAGCATTACAAATAGATAAGCCAGTATTAAAGGTAGAATTCTGGTAGCTAAGGGTATTGGGCATAGCGCGAGATTTAGACTTAGAGTGCACGAATGACCAAAAATATTTCGGGTTATTCACAATGGCGCCTTCTGTAGATTTGATAAAGCTGTCGTAACAGGAATCTTCTAAGGTCTTAACTCTGTCACGTAGAAGTTTAAAAGATTGTTCATCGGACCGGTTCCCATAAATTCTAAATTTACGCAGATATTTAAATTTTTCTTTGATGGCCTTTTTCAGAGGTTTAGAGTACCACTTAGGATATTTGTCGGTGGATATTAATTTACTTGGTATATACAAATTTCTAAGTCTAATAAATACATTATAAAAGAAAACAATTGCATATATCACGCCTTTATCCCTTGCGGGGTAGGCAGAGCGTTAACGGCCGTAAGAATACGGTCGCTATCGCCTCGTCTGACATTTTTGAGGATTGTTTACCAAGGTTGTTTTAGAAAACATGTGTACCACTATAGTGACAGGTTGTCAGCCTGTCGCCTAAAAATTGTAATACACCAATACCCTCAAGTCCCTTAGTCGCCTCTTACGACACCCGCGGGAAGGATGCGGGGTGATGCTATTCTAAACCGGCATCACACGACTTCTTTTCATATCTGACAAATACACCTAAATAGTCAGAATTTTTAATACAAAGAAACGCCTACTTATAAAAGTATTCGCAGAAACCCAGACAATAACATTATAGAGGTTGTTAGAAAAAGTACTAAGTCCCTTTCAAGGGATGAACCTGCCCATGAAACAGAACAACTTTCCCCAAGGAACATAAGGTCGACATGCGAAAAAAAAATTTGGACCTCACATACAAACTGACGTTCATTTTGTATGGAAGGTCTAAATTGTTTTTGTGAAACACGACTTATCTTAAACGACCATTAAATATTTGTCAGATATGACAACATCGTAGGTACGGTCTTTACCGCTCTGCCTACCCTGTGACAGATAAAGTCGTGATTAATGCAATGAATTAAGTGAAGTTTTAATATTTTTAGAACCAGTTTTACTCGTGAATCTTAAAAACTTTCGCCAGGGAACATTTTGGAGCTCTAATACAAAAATATTTGTTTTTCAAAAGTATTTAAAAAAATATCTCTCTTTGTATAGGGATTATTTTATTTTATAATTACTTATCTTAACTTATTTTATACATTAAGATAACTGCCTTCTTAATTCGTTAATCTATTTATCAAATACGCTAAAAGAGAAAAATTAACAGAAAGAAATTACATGAAAACATGGGTCGAAACTCGAATGTAAACAAAAGAATTACGAGTATTACGATTACGACCCATTTTTCAACATCAAATTAGAATTAATAGGTAGCTAAAACATTTTAAAAGCTACCTTACTTCAAATTTTATAATTAGTATATTAATTTAAATACTATAAATAAGCTGTAATACCTATGCCTACCCACCTGTTTGAATTTTTTTACTCCATCTATATCATGTGGGACAACGAGACGTCCAGAAACCCGATGAAACCCTGGTGTGAAAGTATTTCAACCGCCTACTACTAGCAGGCCTCTGACATGGTTCACGGTTCTCTGATTTTCCAAACTCCCATATCCCAAACTCTACATAAGTTTACTTGTATAATCACTAACACTGTCACAATTTAAATAAAATCACTATTGTATATTAATTAACACCTTGAATTCTCACAAAACAATTAGCAAGAATCTAAGAAGTGAACTACAAAAAATTATAATATTTACGTAAAATTTTGAGGTTAGTTTTTAAAGCGTGGAACACACGACTTATCCGTCTGCCTTACCGAGGCATACTGACTCAACAGAGTCGTGGCATTGTTGTCTGTCTGCTATCCAGGATTGTCCCTTAAGGTAAATAGACTATTAATATCCAGACTGCAGTTTTTGAGGGTTTCCTTAAGTAGACCTTGATTCAAGTGTATCCTATGAACTACGTTACATTCGTTGTATCAAGACAAGCGCTAGTAACCACACTATACATGATAAAATGGGCTTCACAGCTGATGAAAAAGATAACTCAAATAAGAAACGCATAATTTACATTTTACGTGATGTGATTTCTTGATGGAACTTAATAGTATTCTAGTCATTAAAAACTTTTTTACACTAGTTCCACTACCTATTTTAATATTTTTATAAGCATTTTCTTATTATAGCACTTTAATTATTAAAGTAGTGGAACTAGTGTAAAAAAAGTGCTTTGTTGACTAGAATAAGAAATATATAATCAAAAGTAAGGTAAGAAAAGAAAATCAAGAAAGAAGACAGAAGGAAGGAAAGAAAGAAGGATAAAAAGGCTTGCTTTACAAAGGTGAATTTCACCGTCCCTTTTACAGGGTGAAGATGCTTATGATATTGAATAATTTTCTCAAAAACAACAAAAATGTAAATATTTCGAACGAGTTGTCAACTAATTTAATTTCTAATGGGAAGACTTTTTAATTCATGTTTTTAAATTTTATATCAAAGTAGAAAATTAAAATAGAAAAAGTTTGTTAAGTTATCTGTCCATATAGTTTTTATGCGGAACAAAAGGAACACAATTTTTTATCTAAGAAAAAAAAACCTGTTCAAATGATATGACACGACACGACTCCCAAAAAACTTTGAAAATCTGTACAAAAGTTCCTCTCGCCTGGTTCAACTTAATACAATATCGTGTACTCTATCACTCACACAGCAGTAGCGATTTCCCTGTCTCAGTCAGGCTTATGGGGTTTATACAAGGAAGGAAGACGAGACGACGACTTGTACCTACATGTCTGGATTCGCACACTAAGGTGAGATAAAGCTTGGTACACATTGATACCAGTTTTTTACAAGAAAGTCTGACTAATACAATATGGGTCGTAGTCGTATTAAAACATGGGTCGTAAGAAGAAGCTTCGGGAGTTCTACGACCCATACAAAAAATTGTTTGGAATGGAGTACAGAATGGAGGTTTTATTTTTATTTGAGGCCAAAGAAGTGACAAAGCCAATAAAAGAGATTCCGATTGGACTAAGTATCACAATTATTTCAAGTATTCCAATAAGTCTTATTAGTTTAAGATGCTACAGGGTATTAAAAAGAGTACCCAATGCATTCCTTTCAAATGAACGAGCATCTTAACTTTCAAATATTTTTTTATCTCGCGACTCGCATACATTGAGAAAGTATAAAATATAACAGAAATTATAATGGGGCATATATTTTCCTATTTCATAAATTTCGCCCATTTTGAGAGGAACACTTTTGAAAGTACTTTTCAAAACACACTGTGTAATTCTATAGTGTATTATTTGTTACCTTAGCATAGCCTTTATTAGCAGAAAGCATATTATTATGATGAAAAATATATATATTATTATTTTTATTGTTATCGTACGTGAATGAATGGTGACCATAGTAGCATTAAGGACTTTCCCACACTTGATAAAGTTCTTCTCGTTTGATTGGTAACCCACGTCCCAACATGACCAAATCATCAATAAACATTCTACCCACACTTTTGTATAACTACACCTTCCCAGACTTTACAGTAGTACTAAGCTCTAGTCTCCAGTGTGTCCTAGCCCTGGCCAGTCTGCAAGCCTCCATCCAGACGAGGTCAACGCCCTCGCGCACACGTCAAACCACTTTTCAACTGCATCCTCGTTGTTTTTTGCAAAGAAATGGAACAGCTGATCAGCAGCAAACGGCCTTCAGGCTGGGTAGGTTATAATTTTCGCGTAGCCTGGTGTGTGGTTAGATGTTTTCGATTGTAGTTGCAGAAAAGTCAAGGTCACCGTTATTTTGTATCATGAGCACTTTAAAACGAAAATAAAAAGAATGTAGATATCTATATATGCCGTGTGATGCCGGTTTAGAATAGCATAACCCCATTTCTTTCCCGTGGGTGTCGTAGAAGCTGACTAAGGGAGTCGAGGATTTCATGTGTATTGCAATTTTAGGCGACAGGCTGACAACCTGTCACTATAGTGATACATGATGACTGTTCTCAAACAACCCTCAAATATTGTCAGACGTGGCGATAAAGACCGTAATTTTACGGCCGTTAACGCTCTGCCTACCCCGCGTGTGTGTGTGTGTGTGTGTGTGTAGATATCTAAGAAACTAAGTTTGATTGTTTTATTACTTGGGTATAGGTACCTATTTATTTTTACCTTTTCACGGTCCATGGTACTCGTTTTAATTAGGGGCTGATTTCTATCCATCCTGCCCCATAGACAGATGCTGTTAGGGGTCTAGTCAAAAGTAAAATCAAAATGTAACTTAACTAATCTAGTAGTAGGGACTCCATTCGATTTTCGTTTGAATTTTGAGTGAGTTTGCTAATAGTAGATTTAAGTACTGAAATTTTATAATAATACACATCTTTTTAGCGTTAGTTTGGGGCTAGATGGAATTGTGTGAATTGTTCAGGGTATTTTTTTAATGTCATGAAATGAAATTGAATCAACTCTACAAAAATAATTATTTCGATGACTTTCTTGTAAGTATAAAAATATATATTCTAATTAATTATATACTGAATTCTTTTACAAATTTATATACTTCTATATCCAATAAGACATTAAAAATCTTATCAGAGTTTGAATATCTAGGTTATGTTGTTTTAAACATGGTTTTATTTAGGATGTATAGTTAGCTATAATTAGTGTTCTTTGGTGTAGTGCATTTCATATAATATGCCATGATATGTCAGTAATTCCTAATCATAATGACTCGTTAAATAACGTAGGAAACAAAGAAACAGGAATCTAATAACAAGTCTTTTTCCTCACCTTGATAAAATATTTTTCAGAAAGAGATTTTATTACTAATTTGTTTCAAAACTACACTTTTAAATATTTCTAGTAAATCATTCAATATAATTTTTGAGACATTTTGAAGTTGTTGAAAATATTTTTTTTTTAAACCATGGCTGCCGAGTATGGTACAATTTTATTGTGTAACGAAAATAAGTAAAAAAATAAAAAAAATTTAAAATAGATGTTCCTTTTTAAAATATATTTTCAACAACTTAAAAATGTCTTGAAATTACATTGACCCTATAAATATACCGCCCTACATTGAATTTCGTATCCTGTTTTTTTTCTTTCACCGATTATAAGGGTGAAAGCAGAATCTCATTGGTGGAGAGTCCCCCACACATTCGTGACAATAAGGGTGCTCTTACCCTATTGTTAAAATAGGGTAAAAGGACTCATGTTGGCCACCGCTGGATACGTCACATCAAATGTCAGTTTGAAAACCCCCTTTTGGCAATTTTAACGACAGATTTAGATGACCAATGCCTTGTCAAGGCGAAGTGCTTACATATTTAAAAATAATATCGAATATATGGAAAAAATACCTTGAGAATATACCTTTTAAGTTAATAAGTGAAATGCTCAATGGCTCAATCTTTTTTTTTTTGTTGTTTTTTTCTTATTTATTTAAGAATATATGATTATATTATTTACAAATTACTGCCATTTCATGAGCTTTCTAGTTAAGTTTAGTTAATCTCCTCTACCCCACAGTTTTTTTTCATTTATTATACCTACAGCCTTAGTTTACAATTTACTTACCTCACCCAAGTCTTAACCACTTACGTAATGAGTTATAATTAATATGTAATGAATATGTAATTTACTGCTAAACCTTGCGTGACGTCACGACATAGCTTAGACTACATTTACAAGCATCGATAACAGATGGCGTTGTAAGTAATTAAAACTTTTACCTGTTGAAATTATTTTTATGTACTAAAGGACATTTATAAAAAAAAGTTGGCATACCTACTACTACTATTCTAGGGACTAATTTATTATTTGTGGATTAAAATGTTTTTTAAAATTATATGACATCAGGTTAAAAATAGCATTAAAAAGCTTATTGTCCTGCTAATAATGGGTTGTTGACAGTTAAAATAAATGAAACAATAATAATGCCGTGTGATGCCGGCTTAGAAAAGCATCACCCCACATCCTTCCCACGGGTATCTTAAGAGGCGACTAAGGAACTTGAGAGAATTGGTGTATTACAAATTTTAGGCGACAGGCTGACAACCTGTCACTATAGTGATACACATGTTTTCTGAAACAACCTTGGAAAACAATCCTCAAAAATGTCAGACGTGGCGATAGTGGCTGTATTCTTATGGCCGCCGTTACGCTCTGCCTACCCCGCAAGGGATAAAGGCGTGATGTATGTAAGTATGTATGTAGTTAGTACTAAGGCTCAAGAGTACCTTCAGTTACTTATTTAGGGGATTCACCTACTATACGAAGGACTGGTTGGCTGGGTGGGTTGCAAGCATGACAATGTGTGGTTTGGATATTTTTCCGCGGAACTTTCCTATGTGTCTACTTTCTTAGTGCATTATATCTATGTTTGTGATAAATTTTATCAAAATCCATTGAGTGCTTTAAGCGTAAAAGCGTAGCAGACAGACAAGGTTCCTTTGGAATTTATACAATTAGTGCGCAAGAGTGTATTACAAGACTACTATCTACTTAAGGAGATTCATTATAACACCTACATGGATGACATGACGTGCCGTTTATAACACATTTCAAATCATCGTTCCTGTCATAACTAAAGCTAGTTAAACAAACCAACACAACACTTTTCACCAAAAATCAAACCCTCAAACTCTGACACCAGGGTTCCCACTCGAAAAAGAAAGAAAGACAAGAAATTAAAATACAAAACGTACCTTACAAAAGAAAATCAAAATGTAATATACCTAATGATAACTCTCGTCCGTGCAAACACTTTTTTCCATAGCAACAGCGCAACCGCTATCTCACTAGTCATTAGATTAGCTTCGCCGTGATTCATGCCTTGCGCGATGACGCCACGCGACCTAGACTAGACCGTGGTTCTGTTATGAACCGATAGATGGCGCTAGTTGTCTTATAGATCAATGATGAACGGGTGATAAAGTTTATGAGTTTTGTTTCCCACGCTGAGATTGACGCTGGTAAAACATTGATAAGGGTTTAGCAGTTTTTCTGTATGACACATGATATGATTTTAAAGATTTCGTTAGAATCAAAGTTAGGGGGAAATTTTGGAGAAACTGGAAAATCGCTTAATTATTATCGCCCAATAATCAGTATTTTTATTAACTTTATGCCCAATGTTTAATGTCAGTTTTTTATTTAAGTACGGGTAAAAACAATAAATATGTTGAGTGGGGCATAAATGACATTGAAAGTAAGTAGGTAAACAATAAATTAAAAATTCGCTGATATTATCGTAGTAAGTTGATAATAATACCGACTTTACAGTGGAGGAATGTAACTTAGGTATGATCCTGTATCTTAAAGACTGTGGAACGAATTTCGCAAAAAAATATAGAGTCTCTTAAAATATACAATTCCATTTAATAAGCCCTGAAAATAATAATCGAAATTGGACAGGTAGTGAACCATACACGATTAAATACGCTTCTTAGCATAAATGCTCACCAGACTTTAGTGACCAAAATTAAAATATTTTAGAACTTACATTTAAAATAGGTTCCAATTGATAACCCAGTTTCGCAAAGTCGGTAAATAATTGAAACACACAATGAAACATTGATATTTCAGCAAATAAAATAACTGACCTACAGATGACGCAGAGTTGTCGTGGATTGCGACTCGTGCGTGACTGTTTGCGTACACGTCACGCTGGATGACCTAGCTCAGTACGCAGTACGGCAAGCCGCTAAGAGATGGCGCTAGTTGTGGTACAGTGATAGTGGTAGTGTAATATAATGTAGGAGATGAATTTTTGAGTAGAACTTTTGTCATGTTTCTGTCGAATTAGAATAAGGATTTAAACAAATTATGGACGACAGTTAAAATATAGGAAGTAAGCTAAATATTTATGTGGCAATAACCAGATTCAAACTGTGTAAAAAAATTAGGCAGGAAAAAATCTAATGTCATTGTTGATACGACAAGAAGAAGTTTTAATTTATATGAAATGTCAGGTTTTCTGAAGCCGAAATTTATCTAATACAAGCTGACATTACTACCACATTCATATTCCCCCTAATTCAGTGGTTATTCGATATAAATTTTTACTTTGACGCATTAATAAAAAAAAGGTTATCATAATTATGTCGGTAAGTGATGTAATATGTTTTAAATAATGAAATAAAAAATATACATTTTAACAAAAAAACAATTAAAATCTTCGTAATATAAATTATCCATATTAAAGTAGGTACGTTAAAAGGCTATTAAAATATCCATTATAATTTAAACTGTATGTAGGCTACCTGTCTCGATTTATTAAATGTTTTTTTTTAATTATTTCCTTTTTTTTCATAATTAATAATTGACATGACATGATAATGACGACCTATTGGGACTTGACTTATTTTGTCACTTACCCTATCCAAATATTAATTGACTTTATTTTTTAAACATGGGTCGTCGGAGAAAAATATTACTACGACCCATGTTCCTTGGGGAGCATTGTCCAGTTTCATGGACTCTTCCATATCAAGTATTTTCAGGTTTTTTATAATATCCGTTTAGATAAATTACTACCAGTCAATTCAAATTCGTCAATAAAAAATATTTAACTAAAAAGTTTAATTCTTAGAAATCAGTTTTAGTGATGAATTACTTTGATGATTTTATGTGGTAATTTTTTTGAATTTAAATAGGTATATATAATAAGATTTATTTAATGAAGTAAAAATTTTTTAAAGGTGGGACAAAAGCCTGAAACATTTTTCTGAAATATTGAGAAAAAAATTGGGTCTGCCATACAAATTGACTTGTTGGCTGGTACGTTTTGTTTGGAGCTATTTTTTTTTTCAGACAATGTCGTTTAGTTTTATATGTAGACTACACCCTGAAAATATTTGCACTTAATTAAATACATATGTAACTCTAATTATATAGAAAAATAATAAAGAAATTCCACGTAATAGATTCTAGTGCGTTCTCTCGATACAGATTTTAGATATCGCGAATGTGCAACATAAATGAGTATCTACCTATGCCTAAAACGATAATTTAAAATATATTTAAAATTGTAAAACCTGAATTTTGTTACCTAGTTAGAGATGTAGAGTATTTATTTTAGGAAACCGCGTGTTATACGTAGTCGGTCCCAAAGTTCTGTCACTGGCATATTATTTTTGAATTTAGAACACGGATTTGGAAAAGTTTTATTGCATTCCGTTTTTGAATGTTTAACAATTGTTTTAAAACAATAAATAATCATTTGGCGCGATTTTTCACGATGGAGTGGACTTTGAAAGAAAACCGAATAGCAGTTTTGGCGTTGCATCGCTGTGGGCACTCGCCGAGTACCATTTTCAAGTTGCTCAAAAAATTGAAAATAACGCTTAGGTTTGGGTATCGTACTATAACTAGGTACACTGAAGTCTCTAGTGTTGAGGACAAGAAAAGAACTGGCCGGCCTCGCTCCGCCAGAACACCAGCAGTGATCAAAGCGATCAAGGAGCGCATACGAAGAAATCCTGTCCGAAAACAGAAACTTATGGCTTTGCAGATGAAGGTTAGTAGAAAAACAGTCAAAAAGGTTTTAAACGAAGACCTTAAGCTGCGAGCATACAAAAAAAGAGTGGGCACTTACTTAATGCCCGTTTAAAAGAAATTAGACTCAAAAGATCTCGGGTGTTGTTAAAACGGTACGCGAAAAACCGGCACCGCGATATACTTTTTACAGACGAAAAAATTTTTGATATAGAAGAAAAGTATAATAAACAAAACGATAGAGTGTACGCTACCAGCTCTGAAGAAGCAGGAAACAAAGTTCCGCGGGTGCAACATGGGCATCATCCCTCTTCAGTCATGGTCTGGTTAGGAGTCTCCTACTATGGGCCAACTGAGGTTCATTTTTGCGAAAAGGGGGTCAAAACCAGCGCAAAAGTGTACCAAGAGACGGTTTTGGATCGGTACGTCAAAGACCTGCCCAACACACTATTTTCAGGACATCACTTTGTATTCCAGCAGGATTCTGCGCCCGCTCACAAAGCCAGGACCACTCAAGCCTGGTTTGAACGTCAAAACATTGAGTTTATAAGACACGAAGATTGGCCTTCCTCCAGTCCGGACCTTAATCCTCTGGACTATAAAATTTGGCAGGTCTTAGAGAGCAAGGTCTGTGCTAAGCCCCATAAAAATTTGCAGAGTCTGAAGTCAGCCATAGTTAAAGCAGTCGCTGAAATCGACATGGATATGGTGCGTGCTGCGATAGACGACTGGCCGCCGCGGTTGAAGGCCGTTGTTAAAAGCAAGGGAGGTCATTTCGAATAGTTTTATGTTATTTTGATTCTTCGATGATTGTATTTTTAATTGATATATAAATTTTTAAAAACGGATTGGTACTTTTTATTTTATCAGTATTTTCATATATGACAGAACTTTGGGACCGACTACGTATATTGAGTTTTATTTGAAAACTTAATTGGAAAATGTATTTCTCCGATTTTATTACTTACTTTTTAGAATAATAATTTTAGAAATACGGCAAATTTGGTTATATATTATCTAAAAACAACAACATTTCACAATGAAAATTTCATGTTTTTAGGTTAGGTACATGGACCTCGTTTATTTAGGTCTTGAGAAAATCTGAATCTAGACTTTAACAGCACTAGCTTTTAATGTCAAGATCAAAAAATGCGATAACACTCACCTTGGCATCAAAAAAGGAATGCAGACAAAAAACTGAACTCAAAAAAACGTACAATTATGAAAGGTAGGTACCGAAAATAACCTCTTTATAATCAAATTTCAAAAATGTCAACCGTAGAGATACGAGCTAAAACTTAAAACAACGTTCCGGTGAAATGGTCTCGGTGAAAAGAGATGGATATAGTTTTACGAGTTAGTCTGCTGGTAGAGTTCAATGTACCGGCCTCCCATTGCAAGCGTGCGCGCAGACTTTACCGCTTTCATGCGCGCGCAACGTCTGACAGTAAGTGCGAGAGAGAGCAAAAATCTCGGTCCACTTTTTGTTCCGAACTTGAATTTCGAGCGACATAGATTGAGTGAAGCGTCTTGATACTTGCAATTATTTATAAAGTGTAAAACCAAATCTTATTTCAAGAAAACAGAAGCAGCATGCTGCGACTACAAGACTTTGAAATACCTATCTCTTTGGTTAGGAGGAAGGTTGTTCTGCTGCTTCGCATCATCACCATATCGTATGGAAATCCCTACCTGGACCATGCAGTATTTTCTATCTTTTTAAACAACATACATGCATACATACATATTTAACGCCTTTATCCCTTTCGGGGTAGGCAGAGCGTTAACGGCCGTAAAAATACGGTCGCTATCGCCACGTCTGATATTTTTGTGGATAGTTTTCCAAGGTTGAGCAATAATTTAATTCAAATCCAATAGCTCTTGAGGCTGTATATTTTTCCCAAGGAACATAAACCTGATTGCGGAATTCTGGAAGCAAAATTGTACCTTTAGAAAATGCTTAGTTGCCAAGGTCAGAGTCAGTCAGGCAAGGAAGTAAAATATTTTTATATATTTGGAATCACAAACATTTTATGTTTATATGTAAATAAAATCATGTTTAAGTGTTCTGAACAATTACGAAGATCTAAAAACATATTTCTTAAATATTTTGTTTTATTCGCTTCACCATCTAGTCCGTGTGATATATCGGCATTACAATAATGAATTGTATATTTTTTATCTTCTATTACATTGTATGCAACTATTTTAAAATACAGGATGTAAAAAAAGTTACATATCCTTCAAAGGGTGAACCAATTTATAAAACGGAACAATTCTACATAAGGGACATAGGCTAAACAATAAAATAAATTGAACTTCCAGTACAAAATCTAGTGTCTTGTTAGATCAATTTGTACGGGAGAAGGCACTATTTTTTCATATACAAATACTTGGCTAATTCGTATATATGGTAAATTCTGGTTAGGAGTCAAAGTGGTCGCCATGGCCGAAATCGGTCGGAGAGATCATCATCATCATCATCATCATCAAATTCTGGTGCAGATTGAATAATATAATCCTAAACTATTTTTTGTGATTTCGTGCCTTCCGCTCGTTTCATACAGTCAATGATATTGTCGCCACTTCGCACATCACTTCTTCTTTTGTCGCTTAATTATGACCATCGTCATTATCGCATTCTTCATTACTGAAGGTCGTGTCAGTTTTGAACATTATTGGTGGCTTTAGTCCTGACCTCAGCTTTTATCATGGCTGACGTAATTGGGAGCACTGTCAGAGTGATGACCTGATCAGTCCATGGGGTGGGATCTTTTACCGCTGACTTTCCCGACGACCATCAAGATTTCCAAGTTATCAGGTTTGCAGCGAGCAATTTGACCAAAATAGCTCAGTATTCTGCGGTAACGACCTACTATACTAGAAAGAGTTGTTTTGCGTCCGAGCTGTTTTCTAATCTACACGTTTGTTCTTTTGGCTGTCCATGGTATTCGCAGCATCCTTTGCCAACACCACATTTTGAATGCGTCTATCTTTTTGCGTTTCGATAACCGAATCATCCACGACTCAGAGCCAAAAAATATGGAAAACACCGGTGTTCTCACTTAATTTTGACAGATAACGCGCAATAGACGTACATATAACAGTCTATTTTACTCGAGATTATCTCATAATCCTTGTCTAAGGTCCGTATTTATAAGTCGCACTCAACTCTGAGATCGATCTCAAGAGCGATTTAGACAAATGTATGTCAACCAACAGCATCTCAAAGTGGCACTCAAGATCAATCTCAGAGTTGAGTGCAGTTTATAAATACGCCCTTATATGGCCTTAGTGTACCATTGAAATGAAGAGAATTACCACTATGTATACTACTATATATGTATTAAGGGACGTGAACTGGTTTGCCCGTTGAAATATATGCAGTTTTTTCACCAGTTTGTGTGAAAGACTCGGTGTACTTTCACCGCTGCGCAGCCGCATACAATGTGAGGATGAATGAAACAAGCGCTGCAATTACAGCGTCTCTGTGTGCAATTGTGTATGCTTGTGTGAACTTAAAGACGAGAGCACACTGAGGTTATTATTATTAAATGTTTTTCTTTTTGGGTTAGATGAAAGTGTTAGGCTATAAAATTAATTTAAAAATAAATGACTCAAGTGATCGGAAAAATTAAATAACCAGAATAAAAAAGTATTCAAAAACGGGATATAATTTTCATTTGTTTTATCTGTTGTTTGAATGGATTGTTAATTTAAAAGTAAAATGCGTGTACACTTAAAAACAAACATAAGTATTCTGAATTATCAATAAAGGAATAGGTAAAAGAGAATTATCACAACAAAAAAAAAATATGTTGCCGAACTACATATAGCTTGGCCAGAAAGAGTAGAAATTAAATAATATGGTACTAAAAATTTCGTATAAAAAATTCTTACTATAGTCAAGCGTTATCTGTCACTTTGGCAGATTGCGAAGAAAGTGGCGCCCTCATTTTTTATCTACCCTTTATGGTCAAGCTATAAATGTTTCCAACTCCCTCTGTGTATACTTAACCTAAAAAAAAGTGTTTACTTAAACTAGTGTGTACTCAGCCTAAAGTCTGCTTGGCAACAGCAAGAGTTATTACGAAGAGCTATTTATAGCCAGACCAGTCAATTAGAGGTCTATTCTTATCGTATAGTGCTGAGGTCCCAACCTAGTAACTTTTAAAAAACTGTCTAGACAGTGAATTCTTTTTTTTAACATGCACCGTGTGGTGTATTATATTTTTATGCGTAGTTTTAATAATAGGTAGGAGTTAATGTAAGTAGGTCAAAATAAAATTATATGTATGTAGGAGTATGTAGTGTAAAGTAGGAGTAATGCAGCAATGTCAGAGAATATAACAGAATGGCGTTTGCTCTATCGACAAGAGCCAATCTTTTACATATAGAAGAAGAAGTGTAAAGTAACAAGTAACAGACTGTACACGTTTTTGACCAAATTTGCCTTATTTTTAGAAATATAACGTAATCTTTGTAACTCGTTTTACAACTGTGTTACATTACTTGGTAAATAAATTGGTTTCATTTTTATTAAATTGTGTACCTATTTTGAAAAAATAAGACATATAATAGTTAATTATTAGGCTAAAATAGTTATATTTCTAGTGGCATGCGTACATTACATATAAATTCAATACTTTCAATTCTAACTTTTGCCCTGACATTATTTTAAATTCAGAAAAAGAAATAACCGTTGCTGAATATGTTAATTTGTCTGTATTTTTCAAATAACAAATGAATATATACTCGTACATTCCAGAGATACGTATTATTTTGTATTATGTTCAATATTTTCTAAATCAGAAATGATCTCCAAAAACAAACGAAAACGCTGTAAACGACACAGTACCAAAATATCTCTGTCCGTGTAACCGGCGTCAGCGCAAGTAGGAGTGAGGTAGGCGGTGCGTGAGAGCGGGACAGATATATATCATTGACCTTCGCGTCAGAGGTAACGGTCTGTCGCTTCGACCTGACTCTGAATCGATCGCTGTACAGATCGATTTAACTTGATTTTTGTGTCCAAATTACATGTTCTTGCATACGTATAAAAGGATAACACCTTACACGTGATCCTTTGGCCTACTTATTTACGAGATATCTTTTTTTTATTATGAAACATTGAGTTCCAGCGATTATTTTTAGACACGTAGAACTCTACATTTAAGTAAACATATATTTTTTGAAATAAATGCATTTTATGACGGTCGTACCTTATCGTTTAAGAAAGTTTACAAATGCAAAAATAATTTAAGCATACTGATATTAAACACTGTACTTAATTCAGTGAAAACAAGTAAAATAAACACAAATTTAGTTCAGTAACATTATAAGTACAATATTTGCTGGCATAATAATATACATATATTTTATTGCAATGCAAAAACCATAAATTCGCATAAATATATTTTTTACTTCAGAATACAATTTTTTTTGATGATTAACCAAAATTAAAATTATAAAGTAGGAGGTAGAGAGAGTAGTATTATTTTATCAAAATTATTAGTGTTATTTTTGTTCATATATACGAATAATATAAGGTTTAGGTCATCAGCCTTCAATAATTTTATTTTAATTTAAGTATGTACGTACGAAAGCAGGTAATTATTTATTGAGGTCATCAGTTTACAATAATAAAATTTTAAATAAAGTATGTTAGTAAGTACGTTATTATTTTCATAAGTATTGCTACTAACTTACGAGAAGATTTTTTATTTTAATGAGTAGTTTTTACCGCGGTTTTTTATGGGTAGGTACTTTAGGCGATAGGCTGACACCCTGTCACTATAGTGATACACGATTTTACACGAATGAATTGTCTGAAAGGGCCCTCAATATTTGTCAGGCTGTATTTTTACGGCCGTTAATGCTCTGCCTACCCCGCAAGGGATAAAGACGTATACGTATGAATGTAGATTTACCGTTTGAAATATTTACATTTTCAACATAGTTTCAGTTTTATAAACTGTATCATCCCAATCATCCATAATCATGCTTACCTATTGACCTATTTTAATTATTTAATTTGTCATTCCTAATTCCTGATAGAATTTGTGAAAAAAAAAAAACAACGCAGTGTACTTACTGGATGAATAGATACTCCAAAGATTTTCCGTTAAAAATCTGAAAAAAAAAAAAAAAAACTTTAGTATAATGAAAGTGTGCAATGTTTTAAAATTAAAACCTACACCTCGATTTCAAAAAAGACTGAGAAACAGACTTTAATTTAAATTCTGTTGTACCCCTGTGAACAAGAAAAAAAACGTTCCTACCCCTACGCGACGCGGGCACCCCATCGTCAAAAAATACACGTTTTGTCGTATAAAATGTACATCACTTTGGCAAGGCGGCGTTTTAAACATCAGCTTACCATTTGGAATCAGTTGGTTGGTTGGAAAAAGTAAATAAAAATTCTTTGATAGTCGTCCACTAAACTATAAAGATCATTGATCAACCAATATAAAAAATAAAGAGTACAAATTACAGAAAATAATTTAGGTAGATTAGGTACATGAAACACAATTATTTAACAAATAATACAAATTACTAAATTAATATATCTGTATGTTTGTATTATAAGTTATAAATACAGTCATTGTAACCAAAAAGTAAATGCAGTTTTCAAAGAAACGTAAAAATTAAAAATTTGTCAGAGCTACTCCAAAAACGGTCGTTTTTTGTCTTACCGTCTCATACAATTTGTAATAAGTATTTGTTCCATAAAATAGGTTATCATTGTTAAACAAAATTATAAAAAATGTGCTTACGTAAGCTACCGATTTTACGAGGAATGCAACGTAATTATTCAAAAAAAAATGTGGCTTTGTTCCAAGTAGGACATCAATGCAGATGTGTTTTTGGATTGCGACCAAAGCAAATACCGTAACGCGTATAGGTAACGGTCTCTCTTGTCTTCTCTTTTATGACCATTTGAATTGGTTTCTGCTGGAGTCTAAGTTCTAAGTTCATATACATACAGATTATAAAATATGTACTGCAATTATTTTAAGGGATGAATCAGCCCATGAAACTAAACAATAGTTCCTTGGGAAAACAAGGAACCGAGGAGAACTCGAAACATGGAGATTTTTTTTAAAGACACCATACAAATTGACTTGGTTGGCTGGTTCATTTTGTATGGGATATCATAATTATTATTTTTTCATATTTTAACCTATGTTCTTTCGGGAAAGCTGTTTAGTTTCATGGGCTGATTCACCCCGTTAAATATTTGCATACAATAGTTTTTACACCTCATATTAAATAATAATAATATATATTATCCTTATACATTAAGGATTGGAAAAAAGTAAAATCAACTATCATAGTAAAACTGTTTCCACTTTATTTCTATTTAGTAATTAGTTTCACATTATCAACTTTTATTGAATCACAAAACATGTTAATTAATGAATGGCGCACCAAGTTCGTGAATAGTGTCATGTAAAAATGTTCTGTTTAACCGCTCAAAACTCACGCTTAGGGATGTAACGAGATTACGATATATTGACGGTTAACAATACCATACAATATCAATCAGTATATCGATATATAATCAATACCTTGAAATCAAATATCAAATCGAAATACTTATCAATTTCACAAAAGTGGATAAAATAGTGTTACTGGCTACATTTATATGACATAGGTAACACTAATAATGTTGTGTTGATAATATTTTAATATATCGGTGTTTTAGGTCGACATATAGATATAGATAAAATACTTCTCATCAGAGAATTCAAGATGATTTGACAAACACGAAACCTATAACAAAAGCTTTTTTTTTGTCATTGACCGAGTGCGATGCGGAGTGCGGATGTAAATCCTGCATGTTTATGTTTTTATCTGTGATTTCAATTTCAATTTCAATTTCAATTTATTTGTCAGAATAACTTACTTGCTAACAGAATACATTCCAACACACAAGTAGTCTAACAATGATATACATTCATTAAAAGTCATTAATTAATTTCAATGCAATTATCATAAAAATATAAAAGTATCCATTTTATAATTTATCTATTAAATACAACACAACACAATGAAAAATAATGGTTACAAATACCAACGTGACAGACTTTAAGCTATAGATGTCTCAAATTTATAGACCTGATCAATATAAACTTTAGCTTTTGCCATAACACGGTTCATACTATCAGCAAGCAGCGCCAAGTCCTCGCAATGAGCTAGTATGTTACTAATTAACGTGAGTGCCCGCGTGGTAGGTGCGTTGGCCGCGTACTTCGTGCGAGTGGTCGGCCGCCGCAACTGTCTCGGCCTTCGGCGAGGTGCTATCGCGCCCGGCGCGTTGTGCTGAGTACACAGCAAGGGACCTACTCTATCCATCACAAAAGGACTATCAATTCTTAGATACAGCACAAACAGATAATGTTTCATCAGTAGCATTTTCCTTCTAAACAAGAGTGTTTCCATGTCTACCATACCAGAAACGAACAACGATGGATACATATAGGGATAATAACCAAATTGGCGCTTGTAAATCCAGCGGTTGAATTTTCGTTGAACTTTTTCAACCATTAGGCTATACTTTTCTTCATAAGGATCCCAGATTATGGCACCAAACTCAAGTTTGCTGCGTACATATGCGTAGTACAGAACCTTTGCTACATTAATATTATCAAACTGTCCAGAAGTCCTCATAATAAAACCCAAAAGTTTACCAGCCTGTTTGCATATTGTTGTTACATGCTTATGAAAGTTCATTTTAGCATCCAATGTCAATCCCAAGTCGCGAATCTCATCAACCCTGCCCAACACGGAGTCCTGCATATTGTATGTCGCACACAATGGCCTTGGTTTACGAGTAAACGTTATCACTTTGCATTTATCAGTATTAAACGGTAAATGGTTGACGGTGCTCCATTTTGAGACGGCATCAATATCTTTTTGCAATGAGTGAACATCAGCCATACTACCAATAGTCTGATAAAGCTTCAGGTCATCCGCAAACAAAACGCACTGTGTAGATTGGACGACATTAGGCAGGTCGTTGATCATCAATAAGAACAGCGTAGGGCCCAAGGTGCTACCCTGACTGACACCGGACCTAGTGTAATACTCACCCGACTCACAGCCATCTACAGAAACAAACTGACGTCTATCTCCAAGATAGCTCGAGAACAAGGTGAGAAGCTTATACGTGAAACCCGATTCAGCCAATTTCCGCAGCAAGACATCGTTATTGACAAGGTCAAAAGCCTTCTTGAAATCGAAATACGCGGCGTCAACCTGCATATTTGCGTCCATTCCAGCATAAACATAGTCAACCAATGAAATTAAATTTGTGTTTGTCGAACATGCCTTCCGAAAACCATGCTGACTGGCATGCAGCAAGCCACCCAACTGCCTGCTAATTTGTCGGTTTAGAATACCCTCAAAAATCTTTCCAAACACAGGAAGGACGGCTATTGGTCTAAAGTCAGTCCCAGAACCACTTTTGGGGATTGGTGTGACCCTAGACAATTTCCAACTATGTGGATATTTACCAGTGCTTAGTGAAAGATTGAAGAGATACACCAGAGGATCCTCAAGCACTGACCTGCAGTCCTTTGCGAGGAACAAAGGTATTCCATCGGGGCCACTAGTTGCGCGAGGTTTAATGCGCGTTACTACCGCCTTCAAATCAATTCCGCATATAGACTCAATTTCAATTTTGGCATCATTATCATCTAAAAACGCGTCAAGCATTAACCGTTCCGCGTTCAAGCTTGGTACTTCATCAGGAAAAACCGAAGCAAAGTATTGAGCAAACGCATCAGCCAAGGCCTGACCTGTCACCTCAACACCATCGCAAACAATGAAGTCGTTACGTCTTCTTCCCTTTTTTCTCTCCTGAACAAATGACCAGAACTGTACCGGGTCATCAATGATGTTCGCCTGTACGGTACTAATGTGCTGTTTATATGCGGCTTCAATTAGTACCTTAACCCTCTCCCTGTAGTATTTAAACAGTTCCCTATTAAATTCTTTGCCCTCACTTCTGTACCGTTTTAGATTAAAATATTTGTTTTTTATGTTAGTTATGATATCTGCAGTGTACCACTTGGGATAGACATATTGTGTATCACATGGAACAATTTTTTTAAGAGGTACATGAAGATTTATGCATTCATATAACTTAGTGTATAAAAGTTCCACAGCCTCGTTTACTTCTGAGATTGCATACAATTCTGCCCAGTCGATTGCACCTATAGCTGCATACAGAGCTTCAAAATTAGCTTTGCGCCAATTCCATTTCGGGCAAGCACCGGGGCGGGGAGCAGAACGCGGCCTAGGTGACTGCGGCGGCGGACCACGAATCAACTTTAGTGTCATTTCAAGCAACGGATGGTATTTATCTATAGGTACTAACGGCTCACCCTCACTCACTTCGACTTCTTCCAAATCAAAATCACTCAGTACGAGGTCAAGCATACCACCATGACAGTTAAACACCGTATTATGCTGATTAAGTTTACAGCACTCCAAGAAAATATCAAATTGAGCATTAACATGAGTACTAGCTGAATTTAAATTAAAATCACCCATAATTAATACATTTAGATTAGGGTTAGCACAGATCGCATTTTCGATACAGTCAAGTACATTAATATAATAATCATCGTCACAACTAGGAGACACGTAAACGACGCAACACAGTAGTTTGACATATTTAGAAGACACGATGGCAAATAAGACTTCCTTGTCAGGTGTAAGGCCGTCTATGTCATTAAGCAAGCGTATAGAAAAGCCATTGCGCACCGCTAACAGAACTCCGCCCCATCCCACATCACCAACACGGTCCTTACGAACCACAGTATATCCGGGGGGGAAAAGTTCGCCGTCGAAAACAGATGTCGTCAAAAAAGTCTCAGTCAAAGCTATTATATCATATTGGAATTGATTTACATTATTAAGAAATATACTAGTTTTTGACCGCAAACCACGAACATTCTGGTAATAGAATTTCGCGAACTTAGGTCTAAAAGTTTTTCTTGGCTTCACTGGAACGAAAGTTCTGCCGCCAGGGCTTGACACATATACCCTTGGCCCAGTTACTCGGAGACATAACAGTTTCTGCTTGTTTGGAAGGCACACCAAGTTTGAAGGAAGCGTATTTACCGCGGGGTTTAAGCGTTTCAACTGTGCAGATATCACCACCACAAACAGAAGTCAAGTGTACTCTAACTTCCTCCGCAGAGGTGCCCTCTTGAACGTAATACAAATGCACATAGCTAATTTTTTCAGCAGCACATAGTGACGTTGAACCTGGTGCAGCCGTCCCTCGCAAGACTCCTGGCATTGAAGTACGAGCTCGGTTTGTCTTCTTCTCCACTGTAGTCCACCTGCCACTGTCATGTTCATCGTCAGACGAAGTGCCAAACACGGCTTGGGGTTTTGCGTCACTTTTCTTGTCTTTGGAGTCAGAATGCTGCTGGCAGATGCCTGGATTAGAGGTCCTAGCAACTCGTTGACTAGAATTTGCATTGGATCTTTTTTTGTTCTTCTTCTTCGTCAGATTTTTAACTTTGGCTTCAGTAGGCCCAGGTGTAGTAGGTTCGGTCGCATGCAATGAGTTATCGGTATTTTGGGTCTCTCCTCTAATCATGGTGTCCGATGCAGACCTGGATGCAGTTTCCTTGGGAACACCTTCTCTAACATTTTCTGCTAGGATGGATTGACATAGCCTGTACATAAAGGCTAAGGGCCCAGTACGCACGGCATCAGAAAGTGTGGCTTGCAACTCCTCTCTAATTAGTGATCTAAGAGTTGCCTCATCTACACACACACATTCATGTTTTCCTCGCTTAGTGTCTCCACTTGTCATTCCTATATTTTCCTTCCCATAGACAGAATCCTCAACAGTAGTATTTATAGACTCCGCCGTTGATTCACATGCGAAGGAATGGTTGTAGGATTGGTCACGGTGCTTCGATGCTGGGCCGTAGTTGCCACGGGCCAAGTTAATATTTCCATATTCTGATAACCCCGAGAGATTCATCTGTGACTGAGCCACAACTGAAAGCGGCTCAGGAAGGATGATTGGCGCTCCTACAGCAGGGTGTTGACCACTACGATCTTCAGATTTAGCAGAACACCGCTTACCACCAACCGGAGTGTGTTGATTATTTGTTTTAGGCATTCCATACAAGCAACGATGGCAAATCCACATCCGACTCAGTTCCGTGTTCATCAAGTGCTCCTCAGATACATATGCGCAAATAAGGTCGTAATTTAGCGCACACTTAGAGCAGGTTATGAACTTTCCGTCCCTAATAGCACTTTTGCAGCCTTCACATGTAATCTGTTCCATTGTATGCGAAATAATCTATCACTCTCAAAATATGCTAATGTGATTCGACTTATGTCCAAAACTATTAAAGTACAGAATTCTCTCAGCGGAATACTTTTCGTAGGTTCTCACAGATCCTAGTGATGGCACCTCTGTGTTAATTGTTCTTTGGTCGATAGTGTGACGTTATCAAGATGTCTGCGTCTGCTGATCGGCGCACGCGATTTCCGCCACTAAGCCGTAACCACAACCGTGACAGTAGCGCGCACTAGTATAGGAGCGTGATTAGGCAGGTTCGATAGTCAACCTTTCCACAACAAAAGAATGATACGTTTTTAGTCCTTTATCCTCCTTGTTTCCGTAATCACTTCACTATATTAAGTTTATTAGTCACTATACTTCACTTGGTCTAATATTCTACAGTGAAATAATGTATAATAACAAGTCTAAATCAATATTTCACAGGAGCAATACAAAAACGATGTTAGTCAGTTGGCGTCAAAGAGATGTCATAATGTTGCGATAACTTATATTTTTGTGACTTAGATGAAGTAAAATACTTAGGTACATAAATTAATTTTGATTGTGAAAATGTGAGCATAGCTCAACAAAATTTTACTAAATCATTATTGCTCTCTTTTTAATTCATACCGCATTATTGATTTAAATTATTATTCCATGTAATACTGCACAAAAGGGCTTTTCGAGTTTTATATCTTTTAAAATTTATTATATTGAGTAGGTACGAGTATATAATGTTTTTTTCTTTTTCATGTATTTCACCAAAACCTGGACACACCGAGGTCATTCACGTTACATAGTGACGACATATGTAACTAACTCTTGAAAAAAGGAATAGATAAATTAGAAAGAGACAGGTTTTTATGTTAGAGTGAGATAGCAAGTAGTCCCCGGCGCCGTCAAAAGCTATTTTGTTTTTTTTTCTATGGTTTCCGCCCTATGCATGCAGGGCAAGGGCCTTTGATGCTGGCAATGCGCGTTGCACCTAAGGTTATGCTTTTTAAATTTTGAATTCAGAACGTGGACCCGAAATGATGATTGCCGTGAGATGCCGGCTTAGAATTGCCGTGTGATGCCGGGTTAAATAGCATCACCCCACATCCTTCCCGTGGGTGTCGTAAGAGGCGACTAAGGGACTCGAGAGTATTGGTGTATTACAATTTTTAGGCGACAGGCTGACAACCTGTCACTATAGTGATACACATGTTTTCTGAAACAGCCATGGAAAACAATCCTCAAAAATGTCAGACGACCAAGGCAATAGCGACCGTATTCTTACGGTCGTTAACGCTCTGCCTACCCCGTAAGGGATAAAGGCGTGATATACGTATGTTAATTTTGTTATTGATGGTGGTGACCAAGTGGTGTGGACACCGGTCTTACAAACGTGAGACCCGAGTTCGATCCCCGCCATGTACCAACGTGTTTTTACTCACGTACATTTACCGACTGCTCTTACGGTGAAGGAAAAACATCGTGATGAAACCAACATTCAAATAAAATTTGAATTCGTATGATATTTGAATGTGACCTAACCTAGAATTCGGGCCAGGTTGCGCTAGTACAAACCGGACTACAGCACACCGGACAGGGACTGTCTGTGCTGTAGTCGGGTTGGAACATAAAATTATGCTACAAAGGCGACTACAACACAGACATCATCGATGCCAAGTTAACGATTGTAATTGTTATTAAACGATTACCTAATGATGTTTTAATGATAAATAAAAGTTTAATGATATTACAATGATGAATAACCAATCATAATGAACAGTTAATGAAATGATTAATGATAATTTTAATGATTAATCACACTTAAATGATTAACGAAATTTTAATGATAAATGATGTTTTTAATGATTAATGAAATTTTAATGATAAATTCAAAAGCCACTCAAGCTCAAACATAGGTTTATTAGGTACAACCTAAGGTTAGGTTAGGTTAGAACTGCGTCCACAACGAACACAGAACACAGAACCGACACAGGGCATTTCAAAACTAATTCAAAAATATTTCAAAATTAAGATGTAATTGCGAAGAGGCTGGTATGAGTGCTCTGTGTCGTAGTCGGGTTTGTACGTCCGAACTCTGTACCAACCAGACTACAACACAGAGTATGGATGTCTGTGTTGTAGTCGGGTTTATATTTACGCGGCCAGGTTAGCCTTTGGCTTGCAGAGGTCAGATGGCAGTCGCTCTGTGTAAAAACTTGGTTCCACTTCGACAGAGAACGGGATATCGCGAGGAGAATGATGATGTATCAATAGAATTCCTTTTTAATGCATATGCCGTGTGATGCCGGCTTAGTATAGCATCACCTCCCATCCTTCCCGTGGGTGTTGGAAGAGGCGACTAAGGGACTCGAGAGTATTAGCGTATTACAATTTTTAGGCGACAGGCTAACAACCTGTCACTATAGTGATACACATGTTTTCTGAAACAACAAAAACAATCCTCAAAAATGTCAGACGTGGCGATAGCGACCGTATTCTTACGGCTGTTAACGCTCTGCCTACCCCGCAAGGAATGAAGGCGTAATATATTATGTATGTATGTATGTTTATAATAGTCAAATAACAGTCAAATGATGATAGTCAGTCAGTCAGGCAGGTAGCCAAAATCATAAGGTATGACGTCATATTTCAAAATATTTATTTTATAAACCATTTATTGCACACAAAAACCACTTCTAGAAAGAAATTTGTTCAATTTATTTTCGTTAACAATATAAATTGTGTTCGAAATAACGTAAAATTACAACAGTTTAAAATACAATTGTTTAAAATACAAATGTTTAAAATACAATTGTTTAAAATACAAATGTTACAGCGGACTTAGAAGTAAGAATACATATAAAAATATCCACGGTATCTTCTACATTCCTAGTACGGTACCTTAATACACACACACACATATCACGCCTTTATCCCTTGCGGGGTAGGCAGAGCAATAACGGCCGTTAAAATACGGTCGCTATTGCCACGTCTGACATTTTTGAGGATTGTTTTCCAAGGTTGTTTCAGAAAACATGTGTATCACTATAGTGACAGGTTGTCAGCCTGTCGCCTAAAAATTGTAATACACCAATACTCTCGAGTCCCTTAGTCGCCTCTTACGACACCCGCGGGAAGGAGGTGGGGTGATGCTACTCTAAGCCGGCATCACACGGTACCTTAATAAGTTGCAATCATTTTGACAGTCGCCTTTTGATTTTTTGATACATAACGTGCATTCTGTGTCAAATTACACGATAATTTTAGTCGTGAGCATCTCTTTATTGTCTTATATTTTTTAATTAAGAAATATGTGTTACCGAATCGACACCAATGTTCTCTCTCTCTCTCTCTCTCTCTCTCTCTATTTTTTTTGTGTGGGACACCGAGTCGACCAACGACCCAATGAATCCTAAAGTTCGACCGAATAGGCCATATTTGATAGTTTACAAAGCCATACTAAAAGACATGTCAACAAAGAAAAATAGACCTTATATCATACTGTTGACAGCTGTCAAGTTCAAAATTTCGATAGATAATGAACAACCTAGTTTACAAGACTAATAGAATATTGTAACTTTTAAAAAATGGCATTTCGCCAATTTGTCAGTTTGTGAGTTTGATATTGTGCTACAAAAAAATCGGACAAAATATGTGCGAGGTTTCATACGATTGCATAATATAAAGAATTCTAAAATTCGGTTCGTTCGATGCGGATAAGTGTGCGTTCTCCTTAATTCGCTTCTTACGGCACACACAGGAAGGAAATGTGGTGATGCTATTCTAAGCCGGCATCACACGGCAACATCGCATACATCTATCCTGTAAAAAAAATATTACATCTCAAGTACAGCCAAGCTTCTAAATATTACAGGGTGTAAAAAATTAGCTGCAAATATTTTAAGGGGTGAATCAGCCCATAAACCTAACAACTATCCCCAATAAACATAGGTCAAAATATAAAAAAAATGTTGGACCTCCCATTCCAAATTACCCACCGACCGACCAAGTGAATTTGCATGGGAAGTCCAAAATTTTTTTAATTTTTCGATTTACGCTTCTTGGGGAAAGTTGTTCAGTTTCATGGACTGGTTCACCACTTAAAATATTTGCAGCTAATATTTTTAAACCCACATTACACGGCTTAACTCCACCAACCATTTAGTTTTAATATCTTCAATAAAGTTTGAAATAAATACGAGCTTTTTCTATTTGAAAGCCTAACTCTACAAAATTTGAAGGACAATGTTATGTAGCTATACTTTGGCATTAAAAATAAAGTTTTATTAAAAGATTTTGAGATAAAAGCTCTGTCTCTTTCTTCGAAAAAGGTGATAGTCAACGAAAGGGCTGCGTGTGCGCTGTTGCCAGTCCGTGCGAAGGGCGGGCGACGCGCTCCCATTGGGCAGTTTAAAATTCGAACGCATCCGTTGCACCTCTATGCGTCATAGAACAAACTATTGGCCTATTTGAATTTGGAAGCTCGGAACTTTCCTGATTGGTCAATTTTGGGCGCATCGAATGCCTTTTTTAGGTTAAGTGTTGAGGTTGGATGCGGTTGCGTTTTATTTATTTTCCTATTGGTTCGTGCGCGTCTATTTAGTAAATATAACTATTTAATGAGCTGGCAGGTAGAGAGGCGTTTAAATTATTATAATATTATCTTTCGTGTTTGTTAGTAAAAACTTGAAAAGTTGTTTTTAGATGTACCTAAGCATTGGTAATGTACCAAAGTATGAAAGGGATCAATCATAGCAATTTGCGCCAAGTCTTTTGACTGAGATGTAGAGTTTTGTTTAGAGTATGCCTGAGTGCACATGGTTTTTAGCCTTTTCATACAAACATATTCACTTGTTTTCTTTTAGAGTAATGCCTCTACCTTACCTACCTTAACAGCTACAAACAGTCCACTGCTGGACATGGGTCTTTGCAGTATAATTATTATTACATTAAAGCCCACCAAAGTCATGCCCCTATAATTTTCATTTTTCTCAAAAAAGAGAATTTGTTAGTGGGAGTTGAGTGAGCTAGGGCTACTGATGGGCGGTTCCCGGGAATATTCCCCAAGTGGGAATATTTCCAAAGGAAACTTTCCGGTGCCCGGGAACATTCCCAATCGCTGGGAACGTGTTGGCGAAACAACATAAAATAAAAATTATTATTAAACAATTTATTTAATTAGCAAGAGTATAATGTATAATAAAGAAAATAATTTATTTCATAAATAAACCATGTCAGAATACAATTTAGTCAAAATAAATAAACAAGATGGCTAAAGGGCTATGAGTAAAATTGATGCCTTTCATTTGGAACAATTTTTTTTATTGTCAAATAACGCCGTCTTGATAAATGTGTAGAGTACTTCCATACAAACAATATTTTGTGTGACAGCTCAGCTGTCAAGTGTAATCATTACGAGATATACGCTTCAAAACACTATGACAGTTTTATATGGAAAACTTCTTTTTTTTAATTGTCAACGAACACCACCCCATTAGTTGTGTAGAGTACTTTCATTCAAACAATATTTTGCATGTCAGCTCACCTGACAAGTGTAACCATTACGAGATATAACGCTTCAAAACATTACGACAGTTTTATATGAAAAAAACTTCTTTTTTTAAACTGTCAACGAACTCCACCCCATTAGTTGTATAGAGTACTTCCATACAAACAATATTTTGTATGACAACTTAACTGTCAAATGTAACCATTGCATATACGCTTCAAAACGTTACGACGGTTTTATATGGAATATATTTTAAAGCGTATATCTCGTAGTAGTTACACTTGACAGTTAAGCTGTCATACAAAATATTGTTTGTATGGAAGTACTCTACACAACTAATAGGGTGTTTGTTGTTCGTTGACAGTTTAAAAAAAGAAGTTTTTCATATAAAACAGTTGTAATGTTTTGAAGCGTATATCTCGTACTGGTTACACTTGACAGCTGAGCAGTCATACAAAATATTGTTTGTATGGAAGTACTCTACACGTTTAATGGGTTGGCGTTAGTTGACAGTCATAAGCAAAGAAGTTTCTCATATAAAACAATTGGAACGTTATTTGGTAGCGCTGGTTGCGTTTCCACGCTGTATTGCCAGTGATATGCGCTGCACCAAGTACCATTCGGCACGGGGATCTGAACCCTGGTTTCTCAGGTGCTGTCTCAACCTATAGACAAAGTCCTTTGCCTCTGCATACTATGACCCACTCACCTCCACCGCAAAGGGTACAAAGTGGTAGGCACTTCTTAGTGAAGCATACTTTTGATGCTTCTGATCTGCTGCGCATTCCGCAGTTGTACCCGGAGCTCGAATTGTGCGTACGTGCTTACACACGCCGCGCCCCACACCAAAGAGAGCCCTTTCTCCTACGGGATCATTAAGAGCCCATCCGGTCTCTTACCGTCATCGCGGCTTAAACCGGGAGGCTCTTGAACGCAGGGTACACCAGCGGACACCAGGGCACGGCGGATAATCTCGTTGAGCATGTGGTGCGGGGGAAAACGACCAGTTGATCTGGCACAGCTCAAGCCGTGGTGACCCCTGGCATCCACCTTTACGCCACAAACATGCGGCTCACAAACCCTGCATTCAAGCCTCAGCGCTACAGCCACCCTGAGAGAGTCATCATAAAGCGCCGTACCCATGTGGGGTGACGGGAGGGCGTAAAGCCAAGCCCCTGACTCTGGTTTAAGAGCCGCCTTAAGGCGAGCAGAGCCCGATCCTGATGACGCCTCAAGCAATTCCATCGCTCTGGCCTTACACAGCTGCTCGTCCCATTGTCGCTGCACGTCTGGTTTAGTCGGGCGATCCGTATGGCGGGAAGCAGGCAGAATCCAGGTGGTGTCGGGAAAAGGGTAGCTACCCGCCTGGCCGGGTGTTGTGGCCAGGGGACCGACGGGTCCACCTGGATTGGATTTGAAGTTGTATATATGCGTTGCGCGGTGAACACTTCGATACCGCGTTTCAGGGCCATTGTTCTGTCACGTGGCGCCACCTCTCCGATATGTTGAGAACTCCTGTTGCGTCTTGTATGCTTGTGAACCACTTGAGTGAGCTTCATGTTGTAGCCACCAGAGGTCGCTACAGTACTCCCCCTCAAGACCGGAGGTCGATACCGTAAGCGAGCGTAGTGAGCCTGATGACGTCATGTAGCGTGATGATGCAGTCTGGCTTGGCGATGCAGTGTTGGTTCCAAATGTCCACGGTGAGTCGGGATGATGGAAGACCAATGAAACTGCCGTCCTGGTTCCAATGTCCACGGTGAGTCGGGATGATGAGGAAGACCAGTGAAGCCGCCGGTGCTGTGACTGTGGTAGTTGCTGATGAACGTCAGGGGTACTCATCTCAGCCTTTGATCGAGGACTGTGATGTGGTATACGGGTATGCGACCCCGGCTTCCCGAGCAAGCAGTTCCCTCCTGCTTAATAAATAAAAAGTCTGTTTCGGCGAGAATGGCAACCCAATGCAGATATGCACAAGGGCTTGGCGGACTCGGCGACTCAGCAAGGCAATGTGGATGGCCTAGGGCGACGGTAGAGGGCGCGGGTAGTTACTGTCGGCCAGACACTGCGTCTGACCTCTCCTTCAGTCGTAGCGGTTTTCCGTTCCACTGAATCAAGGAGGGTGAGGACTAAGTGCGTGCGCCTGCGTTTGCGCACCGAAATATATCCTGCGCAACTGACCGCTTCCGAATAATGGACTCCGATGACGCAAAGTCCTGTGGCGATGGGTTGAGGTAGAGAGGTCTGGCGTGGTGCAAGCTGGGCTTTGTCTGATTCCTGCACATAGGCGGTTCTAGGGGCGTGAGTACATGCCGTGGTCGCTTTTGCATTGCAAATCGGGACGACAATGCGAATTCGGCAGCACCTGGGATGACAAAGCAGCCCTTTTAAGGGAGGCACTGCTTTCCTCGCCCAGCCGAGGAGGGGGCTAGAAAATGTGCCCTATAAAAGTGCTCGTCCCTACCCGGAAGGTGGTAGTAACCACGGCTGCCACCGCATCACTTAACTCGTGGTCGACGAAACAGAAAAAATAAAAACAGCATGAAACCATCTATCATGACATTTGGCGCGTGGAACGTGAGAACTCTAATTGATCGAGATCGCAACTCCTGTCCTGAACGCAAAACCGCCATCGTAGCTCGAGAACTTCATCGCTATAACGTGGATGTGGCTGCGCTCAGCGAAACACACCTTGCTGATGAAGGAGAACTGGTGGAAGATGGAGGTGGTTACACTTTCTTCTGGAAGGGTACCTCTGCATCCGAGCCTCGACGTTCAGGGGTAGGATTTGCCATCAAAAATCATCTAGTAAAGCGACTTCAAGAGTGTCCTGTTCACATCTCGGACCGCGTTACCACACTGCGCCTTCACCTGGATACAGACAATTACCTTAATGTCATCAGTGTCTATGCTCCAACGTTAGACAAGTCTGATGACATTAAGGACAAGTTTTGCGAGGAGCTAACTCAATGCCTTGATAGCATAAACGCCAGAGAGCAGATCTTGTTGCTAGGCGATTTCAATGCCAGGGTTGGACGGGACTACGAGGCTTGGCCTGGAGTTCTGGGACGACATGGAGTTGGCAACATGAACAGCAATGGTCTGTTGCTGCTCGGTCTTTGTGCTCAGTACGATCTAGCGATATCGAACACTATGTTCAGACTTGCCGCTAAGCACAAGACAACGTGGATGCACCCGCGTTCCAAACACTGGCATTTGATCGACTTTGCTATTATTCGGCAACGAGACATCGGTCAAGTTCAAGTCACCCGCGTCATGCGTGGTGCTCACTGTTGGACTGACCATCGACTAATTGTCACTAAGCTACGACTCCGCCTCCGTCGACCTCGCAGATCCACAGTGAAGAAGCCTGCGTTTTTAAACGTGGATAGGCTGAAAGATCGCGAGGTTAGGGTGAAATATGCTGAAGCCTTATCTGAAAAGCCGTCGCCAATAACTGAGACCGGTGATGTCAGTGCTGCTTGGGGAGCTTTGTCATGTCATCTCATAGAAGCCGCTTCTGCTACTTTGGGTACGAAAGACCGACGTAGTGAAGACTGGTTCGATGACAATAGCGAGGCTCTTAAAGCAGCATTCGACAAACATCAACAGCTCCTGCGACAGCATAATCGAAGAGGTGGAAGTGTTGCGGTGGTCAAAGAAAGTGACCAAGAGTTACGCAGGCTGTCTCGACAAATAAAAGACAAGTGGTGGCAGGACAAGGCTTGTCAAATGCAGTGGCTCGCCGATACAAACCAGCTTGGTGAGTTTTACTGTGAAGTGCGTAAGCTGATTGGTGCTTCCTACCGTGCAAAAGTACCTTTAAGGTCTTTAGACGGTATGCACCTCCTGACCAGCAAGGAGGATGTACTTAAACGTTGGGCTGAGCATTTTCACAACTTGCTCAACGTAGATCGATCAGCTGATCTGCATCATATCAGTTTAATGCCTCAACTCCCGTTAGCCACGGAGCTGGACGAGCCCCTGTCATGCGACGAGGTTGTTACTGCCATCAGACAGCAGCATAATAACCGGGCGGTTGGCATTGACCGTATACCGGGTGAACTACTTAAATATGGTGGTACGGAGTTGCACACGTCGGTATGGAAACTTTTCGTTCGAATGTGCGAAGAGGAGAGGGTCCCTGAGGACTTCAAAGTGTCTCGCATTTGTGCCCTCTACAAGAACAAGGGTGACCGTTCTGACTGTAACTCTTATCGCGGTATTTCATTGCTGTCAGTCCCTGGAAAAGTCTTTGCCAGAGTTTTACTGAACCGCCTCAAAGATTTGTCGGAAAAAATTCTGCCCGAAACCCAGTTCGGCTTCCGACCTGACCGAGGTACATGTGAAGCTATTTTCTCGGTGCGTCAACTACAAGAAAAAAGTAGAGAACAAGGTCGCCAGTTGTACCTCTGCTTTGTTGATTTAGAGAAAGCATTCGACAGTGTGCCTCGCGAAGCTCTCTGGATGGTGCTAGGAAAGTTAGGGTGCACAGAAAAGTATGTGCGACTCCTAAGACTCCTGCATGACGACATGCAGTGCTGCGTCTCTGTAGACGGTGAACAGTCTGATTTCTTCCCCGTCACCTGTGGGGTGAAACAAGGGTGTGTTCTAGCGCCCACACTGTTCGCCTTGTACTTTGCAGTTGTAGTCAAAGAAGTCCTAAATACTGTTTCCCAAGGAGTCCGCATCCGTTTCCGCACAGATAGCAGTCTTTTGATGCCGTGTGATGCCGGCTTAGAATAGCATCACCCCATATCCTTCCCGCGGGTGTCGTAAGAGGCGACTAAGGGACTCGAGAGTAATAATGTATTACAATTTTTAGGCGACAGGCTGACAACCTGTCACTATAGTGGAACACGTGTTTTCTGAAACAACTTTAGAAAACAATCCTCAAAAATGTCAGACGTGGCGATAGCGACCGTATTCTTGCGGCCGTTAACGCTCTGCCTACCCCGCAAGGGATAAAGGCGTGATATGTGTGTGTATGTAGCAGTCTTTTTAACCTGGCTAGACTTAAGGCGCGCACTAAAGTCTCGTATGCATTGATTACTGAGATCATGTATGCTGATGACTTGTGCTTTCTTGCAGAATCCCCAGACGGCCTGCAACAGCTAATGTCCGTTTTTCACCAAGCATGCTGTAAATTCGGCCTGAAGATCAGTGTCAAAAAGACGGAAGTGATGTCCTTAGACTCGCATGGTCGCGAGACACTGGCGATTATGCTTGGTGAGGATATGCTGAAACAGGTTGATAAGTTTCGTTATCTGGGGAACACTATAACATCTAAGTGTAACCTTGATGCTGAGATCAACAGCAGAATCAGTGCTGCAGCTGCAGCATTTGGGAAGTTGTGTTCCAAGGTTTTCTGCTCGCACGACCTAAAGCTAGCCACAAAAATCTCTGTATATATGGCGATTGTGCTGCCAAACCTTCTATACTCCTCCGAGACTTGGTGTGTGTATCGTCACCACATACGCACTCTGGATCGCTTCCACCTAAAATGCCTTCGCACCATCATGAAGATCAGATGGTCCGACCGAGTGCGCAATACCGAAGTCCTGAGACGAGCCAATGTTGGTGGCATTGAGGCCTATCTAATGCGTCGTCAGCTACGGTGGTGCGGTCATGTATCCCGGATGTCGGAGGAGAGAGTGGCGAAGCGCATCTTTTATTCTGAGCTAGAGGAGGGCAAGCGAAAGCATGGCGGACAACTCCTCAGATATAAAGATGTTCAGAAACGACACATGAAAAGATGCAACATTGAGCCCACTCAATGGGAGGGTCTGGCAGCACAGCGTCCCGAATTCAGCGTTAAGAGGCAAGTCCGCGAGTTTGAGGAACAGCGTAAAGCAGACCTCGACGCTAAGCGCGATGAGCTGAAGGCCCGTCCACCCGTCGCCATTAACTATAATTATGTAAATGGCAAACTCACGTGTCCACTCTGTGCACGGGAGTTTACTGCCAAAATTGGCTACAATAGCCATCTCCGGGCGCATCAGCGCCGATCTGATTAGGAGTCAAAGTGGTCGCCATGGCCGAAATCGGTCGGAGAGATCATCATCATCATCATCATCATCATCATCAGTTGCTGATGACGAAGTAGTTGGCTCCATGCTGTAGTGGTTGATGCGTGGTTGAAGGCTGCGAAGTCCATTGTAGGGGTCACCAATATGGCGGGTGACAGGAAGAATCCAGGTGGTGTCGGGAAAAGGGTAGCTACCCGCCTGGCCGGGTGTTGTGGCCAGGGGACCGACGGGTCCACCTGGATCGGATTAGAAGTTGTATATATGCGTTGCGCGGTGAACACTTCGATACCGCGTTTCAGGCCCATTGTTCTGTCACGTGGCGCCATCTCTCCGATATGTTGAGAACTCCTGTTGCGTCTTGTATGCTTGTGAACCACTTGAGTGAGCTTCATGTTGTAGCCACCAGAGGTCGCTACATCCGCATCAGGACAAGCCAAGTCCCAAGCACTCAAAGCCTCCCCCATAAATGGAATGTTAAGACTGTCACCATGTATTTTGAGTATATTAGTGACGAGTGACTTCTCCGTGGGAAGAGGTGTCCGAAGAAAGCCGAAACGTTGGTGTCCTGCACACGCCTCACGCCCAAACCTCCATGTCGGATCGGCAACGACGCTTGCAGCCACTGCGTCTCCTCTAACTGTACATTGAGGATCATCTCCTGCGTGACTTTAATGTCTTGATCCAACCGAGAAATTTCATCTGGAAAAAGCCAATTCGGACACTTTTTCAAGAGGTACATTAGCTTGGGTACTGAGAGACAGCTGCGGAAGAGAGTGAGGGCGACATGGGCCGGCAGTTGCTGCAGGTGCTCTCGAACACTTAGAAGCGTTTCACGCTTTGCAGCCAAACTAGCCTGTTCTGCATCCCTGAAGATCGGCTCCCCCAGCAGCTCAAATGACTCTATTAAGGATTTTCACTCCCGGAAGAATATCCTGGAATTGAGCTATACAACAACTGGAGACATCGCCGCACGGATATAGCTCGCATTTGTCGCTGTTGACGATCAAATCAATCTCCGCCAGTTTTGGAATGAGCGTACTTGTATCGCGACATACGACATCTGGTGCACCACCCACCAATCGTCCCGTCCACCGTCGTCGAGGTACCACTTACTTCATTCATTTCAGTCACTTGATTCTTTTTAGTTATTTTTAACGTTCTCAGGACACTTATCACACTTATTTGCCAATGACGAGCAAATTTTGTCGCATTTCGAGATGTGTATGTTTTGTTGCAAAATGAACACTTGAATTTTGTCTTTTCATTAAGACAGTTTCGTCGAAGTGACTATACACTTTGTTTTTAGGCTTCATTTCAAATTTCAGTTGTTAACTGGACGAGGGATGCAACGAAACTGACACAGTTTTAAATGACCGCCAGGCAGGCTAGATAATACAATGATAAAAAATAAACAGTTTTGTTTTGTTTTAGTCACGCCGACCAAGATAGGTTCCAGGCTAAACAGTATAGCAGAGTTGTCTTGTCAGACTAAACTGCCGAATATATTACGTATAGGTATAAAAGATATTTCATTTACCTAATTATTTTAGGCAGTAAGTAGTAATTGAAAGATTTATAGGTTATGGATTCACTTCATGTTCTAAATCAATTTACTTTCAATTTACATGGAAATGAAAATAATTAAAGTTTAAAGATTTATTTATCTGTTATATATAATCATTTGAAAGGTACATAAATAAGGTATCCTTGTGATAAAGAAACCTAAAATATGCCTTAAACTTCAAGAAAACTAAACTTATATCAAAATGTTAATGTTCCCAGCAACTGGGAACGTTCCCGGGCACGTGGGAATATTGCCAGGAACATTTCCATTGGGAAGTTTCCGGGAACGGGAATGTTCCCGCGGCCCATCACTAGCTAGGGCATGTAGATTCAAAAGCTTGGTTCTACTTGATATCTGGTAATTTTTCATAGGATAAGCGTCAGCTATGTAATGTACCTGTGCTCTCGTCTTAGCAAAAATATTAAAATAAATTAATTAATTTTAAAAAGACGTGAATCAACTCATAAAAAAATCGTAGTAGAAATCCATTGGATTTCCATGCGCTATTTAAGAAACACTTTTTCAGAAATTAAGCCCCTGGCCTGGTGATATGATAAGGAATATAATTTAACAAATAAAAAAATACATATTATTTTTCTCACCACAAGTCAGAACACTTTCGTTTTTTAATTTGATAAAATTGAAATCCTATAAAAACTATTTCTAATTTGTGACATTTTCATTAAGATTACTTACTCACTTACACGATATAAACTGGCAAGATGTCCCGGATTTTTTTGATGAGAAGTGGATTATATTTATATAATATTGGATGAGAAGTTGTTCAGTTTCATGGGGTGATTCACCCCGTGCAAATTCACATATTTTTTTATGTGGACCTTAGTTTCTATGAAAAGTTTGTTCAGTGTCTTGGACTGGTTGACCTTGTGAAAAATTTACAATATTTTTTCACTTTAGCACTTTAACACTTTATAACTTTCTACATACACATATCACGCCTTTATCCCCCGCGGGGTAGGCACAGCGTTAACGTCCGTAAGAATACGGTCGCTATCGCCACGTCTGACATTTTTGAGGATTGTTTTTTCAAGGTTGTTTCAGAAAACATTGTGTATCACTATAGTGACAGGTTGTCAGCCTGTCGCCTAAAAATTGTAATACACCAGTACCCTCGAGTCCCTTAGTCGGCTCTTACGACACCCGCGGGAAGGATGTGGGGTGATGCTATTCTAAACCGGCATCACACGGCATATAACTATAACTTATAACTTTATCCAAGGGAAGAAACAGAAAATGGTTTAAGCTGAAATGTAACTTGAACGAATCACGTGCAATACACCTATCAATAATCCCTATATACACTTCTCATAAAAAAATAGAGGACACCTTGCCAGTTTATCTTCTTTTCGTGTGGGACACCGAATCGTCCAACGACCCGATGAACCCTAGTGTCAGAATTTTTCAACCGCCTTCTACAAGTAGCAGGCTTCTGACATGGTTGTGTAACGACCGCCGTCTGAGTGATCATAGACAGCAACCGGGACCTACGGCTTAACGTGCCATCCGAAACACGGAACCATCTTACTTACGGACAATCGGGTGGTTCAGCCCGCAATGTCCTAACCAGACTGGGAACAAATTCACAAAGAGACAAATATCAACTTTGTGAGTGACCCACCGAGAATCGAACCCGGGACCTTCTGCGTCAAGGGCAGTCGCACTACCACTGCGCCACATCGATCGTCAAATTGCCAGTTTATGTTTTGTACGGACTCTTTCTTTCTTTTCGTGTGGGACACCGAGTCGTCCAACGACCCGATGAACCCTATTGTCAGAATTTTTTAACCGCCTTCTTTAAGTAGCAGGCTTCTGACATGGTTCCTCTTAAAATATTTACAGTGCTAGAAGAACCAACTTACTTAGTTTTTATTTAATCTTGTAAATTAATAAAATTAAAATTTGCCGTGTGATGCCGGCTTAGAATAGCATCACCCCACATCCTTCCCGCGGGTGTCGTATGAGGCGACTAAGGGACTTGAGAGTATTGGTGTATTACAATTTTTAGGCGACAGGCTGACAACCTGTCACTATAGTGATACATATGTTTTCTAAAACATCCATGGAAAACAATCCTCAAAAATGTCAGATGTGGCGATAGCGACCGTATTCTTACGGCCGTTAACGCTCTGCCTACCCCGCAAGGGATAAAGGCGTGATATATGTATGTATGTATGTAATTAATAAAATGTTTTTTTTGGGAAATGACGTTAGAGTCCGTAAAATTTAGCTTGATACCTGTGACGTTTGTGACCTTGGAGCAAATGCTATGGCATGAGGTCCATTTTCCATAGACATGGGACAAACATAATTTAGATCTTTTGGAATATAGTGGAACAACCGACCATATAGGTACATAAGTATTGAATATTCTTGTTTCTGTCATATTAAGTGTAGGTTAGCCTGGCTCTTATCTTTGTATGACGATAGATAACATATCAAGTACAGTAACCCTTTTGCTTGTATGTATAATCTATACTATGCATTCTGCATTATACACTTATTTTGTGACGTAGGGTATCTATAAGGTGTAAAAATATTAGCTGCAAATATTTTAAGGGGTGAATCAGCCGATGAAACTGAACAACCTCCCCAAGAAACATAGGTCGAAATGGCTTGGTCGCTCGGTAATACTGTATGGGAGGTTCAAACTTTTTTTCATATTTCGACCTATGTTCCTTGGGGAAAGTTGTTGAGTTTCATGGGCTGATTCACCCCTTAAAATATTTGCAGCTATTTTTTTACATCCTGTATTTGGTGCTACTCAAAATCTGAGGTCCTGACATTCCCTCATAGACCTAAAACACCCATAATTTTGATTGATTGCCGTGTTATGCTGGCTTAGAATAGCATCACCCCATTTCTTTCCCGTGGGTGTCGTAGGAGGCGACAAGGGGGCTCGAGGGTTTGTGTCTTGCAATTTTAGGCGACATACTGGCAGCCTGTCACTATAGTGATACACGACTTATCTGAAACGACCATCTTACCTTTATTTATGCACTACTCTTTTCTCTCTTTCTTCTCCTTCACCCAAAGGTTGTCTGGTAGAGATTTTTTTTTTTTTTAGTTTAAGTTTTCCCCTTATGTGTTTGTGTTTTGAGTGTGCAATAAAGTGTTTTTACTTACTTTTACTTACTTTGTTTGACGTGGCGAAAACGACCGTAATTTTACGATCGTTAACTGTCTGCCTATCCCGGATGAAGGCGTGACTGGTGTATATATGTGTATGTATGTATGTTGATTATTCAATGCCAAGCTTGCTATAAAAACGAAAGTAATCGATCCCTCTATTGGCCGTGATATGGATCGTATGAATGGTATGGATCATTCCGATTATGTCAAGTGTCGAGTTTCCAACGGTATTTCAATGTCTCTATCATCTACGGTCTGTTAGTGTAGTATACTTAGTGTAAAACTTTTACATCATCATTCTCTCTCTTTTCGTGTGGGATACCGAACCGTCCAACGACCCAGTGAACCCTAGCGTCAGAATTTTTCAACCGCCTTCTACAAGTAACAGACTTTTGACATGGTTGTGTAACGACCGCCCCGTCTGAGTAATCATAGACAGCAACGGCGACCTACGGCTTAACGTGCCATCCGAAACATGGAACCATCTTTCTTACGGACAATCGGGTGGTTCAGTCCGCAAAGTCCGAACCAGACTAGAAACAAAACAAGCTGATAAATACCAACGTTGTGAGTGACCCACCGAGAATCGAACCTGGAACCTTCTGCGTCAAAGGCAGTTGCACTACCATTACGCCTTTTCGGTCGTCAATCATCATTGGCCTCATAATTTCTTTGACAGAGGATGTTATCAGTGACTGAGGTAAGACTTATCCACATGGCGTGGATTAAGATTCTTCCCCACAGACACTACGTTGCCTGGGACGCAATTTCGGAAAACGCAGGGTTTGCTTAGGATCTGTGCCACCCTCTCGGCCTCCCTGGCTGACTCCACAGGAACAACGAGTCGATACGTCCGGAGCCAGGTCCCTAAGTCTGCTAAATGAAAATCGTTACAGTTGGATGTCAATTGGATCTCAGTTGGATGATTTTGGTCTTTTTGCAGTCTGCTAACAGTTTGAAGTATAGAAAATCACAATGGCAAAGGAATGACAGATGAGTTTGAATGGCGTTACGAGTACAAAAACAAAAAATAGCAGACTTGGGGCCCAGGTCGGCTGCAGGAGTCTACCGCACGATAAGGCTCGTAGAATGCCATACTCATCATCACGCTTGAGACTTCCGTTTTTTGAATTTGATCGTCGCTTTTTACGATTTCAGTTTTGAGAATAGATTTCAAGTATTGGAACATTCAAAATTTTATTGTATCTGCTCTGTGCTAAATATTGACAAAGCCTTCAGACATGCTGAATATATGTAGATATACATGAAGGATTCTTCTAAAGAACCACCTGGAAGAAGAGAGTCTATGCAGATACGACCTTCAGGAAGGTAAATACAAAGAAGAATAAGGTTCGAAGCTAACCCTTCTTCGCCCAAAATTTTATATCAAATTTCATATAAATAGAAAACCAGAACCAAACCGAATCGCGTATGTTCCACCGACAAGAGCCAAGCTCTTAAATAATTGAAGAAGAAAATTCTTTTACTTAATTTACATGAAGTGAATTTCCATGCTTAAAAAAGCAAGGTCGAAATACATAGAGCATTTCTCGTACACAGCTAAATTTTTTAGTTAGGAACACTTTGTGTAGATATAATTTGATACAGTAGACTAATCAGGGGTGAAATTCTAGGAAAACCTTCTTATTGTACGTGGGAAGATATGATGCGCAAAAAGGATATCAGAAGTTGTAGCGCAGGGAAAATAGATCGATCTAGCTGAATCTAGGACTTGTAAAATGAGAGTGGGTGGGGTCTAAAATAAACCTAACAACAGATACACAAAGAAACTATCGCTGAATCTTATTCTACGTCAAATTTCGTCCAATTTTGTTACTAAAAATGATGCATGTTTTGTTGCTGTCTGAAAAAGTAACAAAGCTATTTGCTTAGTGGTTGAAATTGAAAGACACCGCCCTTTATGTCAGCAACAACCTTCAAATGTTTTTCACGCTTTATTACATTTGCGCCACATATAACTTTTCGACTTATGTAATGATAAAAGTCTTAGGTATATACATGTATATATTTACACATTTATTATATAATATATGATATAATTTTCCCAAAATCGAAGACTATCTTCTAGGCGGAAAGGGTGCACGCCCATTTTCAAGATGGCGCCCCCCGAAGACAATCCATGACGTAATATTACATTAACAATCAAAAATTACATTTCCTATTTTGTTACTGGAGATTTTTTGAATTCCTTTTTACACACAAAGGAATTTGATCTTGTAACATCAAAGATGGAACTGAAAGGAGTGTTTATAAGTCTACGTTACAACCAACGAGTGTACGATTGTATTGTATTGATCCATAACAATACTGTTTGTACAAAAGATTATAAAGTATGATATATAGTTATATAAGTGTAGCAAATGCCTGGGTACAATGAACATTATACAGACGCATTTAAATTATGTTTACGATCGTTCCTGACAATAAAAATTTGCACTGCACTAACTGAACTGGATTGAGCTGACAATATTCCAAAGGACAAAGACCGCAAATGTAGAACTTGAATAAAGAACGTAAGAAAATTCGAGACGTTCAAAAAGCTGACAAAAATTGGAAAGTCGCCGTTTGACTTACCTCGCTCCACGGATCCAATATGGCGGAGGACAAAGAACTCGGAATCGGGTGCAGATTTCTTCGTTTTCCCTCCAATTCCGAAAGAGCACATTTTGAACGAATATATTTTGCAGTATTGACCTGAAACCTTGCGTTGGCAACGCGAACTCTCGATTACAAAGAAGTCCATAAATCCATGAAACTGTTAAAAAATCCGATGTCGACGTTCGAAATTTGAACGTCACCGTTGGGCTCGATCTTTTGGGCGTGTATAGCTGGCTGATTTTGTATATTTTTTATTTTATTTTTTTGCGTGGCACGGAGCGCGGACGTGTGCAGCCAGTTGCATCGCGCGGCACTGAACTGACCTACGCCGGCGGTGCAGCGCGGCGCAACTGCACACATGCAAGCCGCGTTTATGGACAGCCCTTCACACAGCGACGAGGCACCAAGCCGAAACGCGGTAACAGCCATGACAACTGCGAATGAAGATAACGAATTTTCTTTTTCAGTCGACTGGTTATTTTCCAATTAGAATTATTTTTCGACTCTATATATTATCGTGAGTCAATTACCTCCGTGTTGCCGTGTGATGCTTAGAATAGCATCGACTCATTTCTTTCCCGTAGGTATTGTAGAAGCCGACTAAGAGATACGAGTGTTATGTGTATTCCAATTTTAGGCGACAGGCTGACAACCTGTCACTATAGTGATACACGAATTGTCTGAAAAGGCCTTCAATATTTGTCAGACGTGGCGATAACGACCGTAATTTTTACGACTGTGAACGCTGTGCCTACCCCGCAAGGGGTATAGGCGTGAATTGTGTGTGGATGTCAAATTATCCGCGGCAAATAGAATTCTGCTCTCATTAAGTATTATTTCATTAGGTAATCAAAACGTTTGTGAAAAAATGTCGTTCAGTTTTATGAGTGGAATGATTTTAGGAATGTTTTAAAGTACATGATATCACAAAATATTTTACATTCTACTAGGTACCATTCCGTCGCATTCCCAGATATCCAGATCAATCATTAATGTAGAGTCAATTTTACAATTAATTTAAGAAAGACAAAATTATACTTAGGTACTTACATAGCCGAGTTCTTAAATCTTATTGAGCCTTCGTCATACCACTGCTGGGAAAAGGCCTTCATTTCTCTTTCCATCGAGTTCTGTTGTAGGCTTCCGCATGCTAGTCTTTTAAAATTCTGTCCAACTCGTTGTTCAAATTATTAGTTCTAAAATAATTGTAAATATGTCCTTATTATGCCACAAAAAGAGGTGGCCTAAAGTTATATAAATCCTCCAAGTCTTGACTGAGAAAGTCAACCCTTGAAGTGTGTTCAGATCTTTACATATTGTATTATTGACAAATCTAGACAACTATCGGTAAATTTATACAGGACTGAACGCTTAACGTGCCCTCCGAAGCAGCATAAACTTATCTGGGTAATTTTAATTTAAAGATAAGACGGTCAAGTCAAAGGTATTCCTATGACGTCTTTTGTGTCAATCTTGTTTTGGTATTGCCATTTTATATCTCTTTATTGAATGGTTGAGATTTATTTACAAAAAATTACAAGCATTGGGTGGGTACATATTAACAATATTTACATTAACAAAACCGAGAAAAACTAAACTACATACTAAAATAAGCCCCCCAATGCGTCCCCACCAGACATGGTTCCCAACATGCTGGCGGCGTTCCCCCTTTGTATAGCTAAGCTGATACGCTGGGTAAGGAAGCCGCCAGCTCTGCGATCGCCGGATGTCTTGTGGAGACGCACTGAGAGTTCACCAATAACTTGTTTAGCTTCAGGCCCCCAGGTGCCAAGGGTCTCAAAACCAATAGGCGAGAAAATGTAGGTATCTGAAATCTGGTCATATTTCCGTGCTTTTAGAGCTTCGGCATTTGCCGCCGCATTACCCGCTCGAGTGCTTGTTGCTTGCACGTGAGATGGGGCCAACGTGTCCACGCAGGTTAAGTCCCAAACTAAGCATCATGCCATGAAATGAGTGTCACGCCTTCGGGTCTCTGTCAATATTTGTCAAACGTGGCGATACCGAATGTATTTTTACGGCCGCTAACACTCTGCCTACCTTACCAAGGATAAAGGCGTGATATGTTTATGTATTTTGCGTCCTTTTTATTTTTTTGCATGTCCTGTATCCGTTTTTGTGTGCAATACCGTGTTATTACAAAAAATCAGACATGCTTTAAGTCATTTGACAACGTCAAATCGTATGGAAAAATAATTTAGGTCCGGATTTATAAATCACACTCAACTCTGATATCAATCTCAAGAGCGATTTTGACAAATGTCCGTCAATACTAGCATCTCAGAGTTGCACTCAAGATCGATCCTAGAGATGAGTGCGGGAATAAACACGAGACTTAAACAGGCGTCTAACTTTTTCGTTATCAAGTAAATGGTTAAATTAATAAATTACCGTGTGATGCCGGCATAGAATAGCATCACCCCAATTCTTTCCGGGGGTGTTGTAAGAGGCAACTAAGGGATTTGAGGGTGTCATGTGTATTACCACGTATTGCAACTTTAGGCGACAGGCTGACAACCTGTCACTACAGTGGTACATGCATGAATCATCTGAAAGGGCCCTCAAAACTTGTCAGACGTGGCGATAACGACCGTAATTTTACGATCGTTAACGCTCAGCGTACCCCGCAAGCAGTAGTCGCGTGATTTGTGTCTTATAAATATCACTTACCCGTTTTTATTCTGCAGCAATCGGACTTCCATGTAGTAAATGTGTGGGTGTTGTCAGTCTGACGCAGACCGTGCCTGTGTGCGTTAGGTATCCTAGCTAGCTGGTATCAAGGTCTAGCTGAGACCTAGGGCTCTCCCAGGGAAACATGTACTTATTATCCAGGCTGACATACTTATCAAAGGTCGGTACGAAAATTCGGACTTTCTGATTTCCAACAAATAAGTAAATTACTTTGCATAATGCTAAGTCAATCATATGATAATACTTATGACTCTGACGGCTGTCAAAATTATATTTTATTAATAGATCGAGCGTCGATAAAGTTTACACACATACATAAATCACGCCTTTATCCCTTACGGGGTAATTTATGATCATTATATCACATCATAAACATGATGGTTCTCCCTCTAGTGTCATCTAAAAATATTTTGAAGGGTGAATCAGTCTCTGAAACTGAAAAACTTTCCCCAAGGAAATTAGTCCATTTCCTTTTCATATCAACCTATGTTCCAGGAATGGAACATATCCTATCCTTGGGGATACTTACGTCAGTTCTATCTGTCTATTTTACCTATTTTTTTTATCACACACCATACATCTATGTTACTGTTGTCCGATGATTGTTCCACCCATGTTACTATTGTACCTTGGGGTAAGTTGTCTAATTTAAAGGGAGAAGTAGTCCATAGACTATAGTCCATAGGCCATAACCAAACCTCTTCCTCAAGAAATATTGGTTGAAATACCTATGAAAAAAATTGATCTTTCATAGCTAATACACGCACAGACTCGGTCAGCTGCTATGGTATATTCTGTATGGAAGGACAATAACATTTTATTCATATTTCGATCTATTGTGCTCTTCGAGGAGTGTAATTTTTCATTTCAGTAGGTATGGTACATTTTGCATGAGAGGTCCCAATATTGTTTCCATATTGAGGAAAATTGGCCAGTGTCATGTGCAGTGCAGTAATGTACTTAAAAAATATACAGTGATATTTTTTTACATTTTGTCTTTCTTTTTTTCTTACACTCGATTCAAATAATCCCTTTGAGACCTCTAGTTATTATTTGGATTTATCAATATTTCATTATACCTAGTTACCTACAAAAGGATTATCTTCCTGAAATGCATTTTCAACAAATTTCTGTGTCACATACATAATAAAATATAGTGTTATTATTATCAGCCTTTACTACAATATCTACTGCTCCAATGAGACCTCCCTACTTCTTTTAACTCAACCTCTCTGCCATCAGTTTTTAAGATTCCAAGGCATCCAACCAGGCTCTCCACCATTGGAAGACAACATGTGCTCATCGCTGGAGTGCATACACACAAAAAGAAATGGCCTGGCTGATCAATCAAGTTAGCTCTATCTATAGTCAAAATTGGATAAATATTTTGTTCACTTGTTTTTAGGAGATTCGAAGTCTGTTTGCCTAACTATACTAAAGAGGGCGTAAGAAATCCTTACGAAGAGCAATACTAAGGCTGTGCTCAGAACTAGAAATTGAACAACTTTCCCTCAAGAACATTTGTCACAAAACACGAATTTTGACATATCATACGAAATCACGAAAAATATTAATGGTTCCACTGACATATTTTTCAAGGGAAAAATTGAAGGGAAAAATAGTTTAATATTTGCGTGCAAGTAGCATGATTCAAGATTCAAGATTCTTTATTTGCATAAAATAGGTATAATAAGGTGGTATTTACAATAGTACTGAATAATGTTCTCTATTCTACCAACTTCCATCAGCGTGCAAAATTAATATTTAAAAATTCATGCAGGTCATACAAACTTAAATCTATTAACCATTCCCTTAATTTCTTAGTCATTAATTTAACAGGACCTTCTTTAAATTTGTCTGGGATTTTGTTGTATATTTTAATGCACATGCAATAACAACTTTTCTGGCAGAGTGTTGTCTTAGGGCAGAAACCTCTTGCTAATTTATGTGGATGTCTTTTGTTTCTTGGATTTATTTCAATCGCAGTTTTAAATAAATTTGAATGCTCCTTAACAAATTTAAATATTTCTAAAATGTACATTCCAGGCAAAGTGAGTATCCTCAATTTAATAAAAAGTGGTTTACATGTATCATATGGTCCCTTGCAACAAATAGCTCTTACACATTTTTTCTGGGCAAGGAGGACATTATTAATTGCTTGTTTGTCATGTTACGTATGTAGGTATGTTTCATTGCTCAGATTGATAGAGTCACTGGCATTGGCAAGTGCTCTGCAACTCCTGACATTCAGTTCGTATTCTGCTAGGAAAATCATGCATCCGTGCCTTATGTTATGATACCTGATAAATTAGGTACCTAGGTAATGTAAGATTGTCTAAAAAGTAAATGACGAACCATCAATTAAAAATCAGTACACCACACCATACAGCGAAATAGGACCGGGTCCAGTGCACTGCCTTGCGGTATCCCCTTAAAAAAACACAAAAAAACGCTCCAGACGTGTACTCTTATCAATTATTCTTCAGCCGGTTTTGAACTCGCTTTCAAAAACCAGACTTTTCAATACAAAGCGTACCAAATTTCGTGAGATATAAGGTCCAAAGTCGTGGTGCAGAGTGTCAAAGGCCTTGGCCGGGTCTGTTGCTAAGTGCAACGGTTTAAAAGTGTACAGCGGGTTGCGAATGTATGCGTGAGGGCGCGCGTTCGATTCTGATTGCGTGTGTTGTAAATATGTAATGAGGATTACCACAGGTAAAAATTTTGGAATTTATAACTATATAAATGGTTATATAACTATATAAAATCATCAAGTTAGACATGAAAACATCTACTTATTTTTTAAAGCTGAAAACTTGTTTCCTTCTTTAGTTTTTGATAAATAAAATCATATCCGTCAAAATAAAAAACGATTCTCTCATATTATATCTAAAGCTATACAATAGACAAGTCAGCCGGCCGAGAAATTTTATATGAAAGGTGCAATAGGTATATACATATATTTTTCAATTTATGCTCCTTGAAAGAAAAATAAAGAAAGTGTTGGGAAAGTTGTTTACTTTCATTTGCTGCAGCTTCTTAAGGCGCGCTGCTGAAGTAAGGCCGATGAAAAGCGTTACTTTCGATCCAGTTTTTAAGCCTGTTATTGATGCTAACAAGACCTCAAAAAAATATATGAAATACTCAAAGATATTGTCTAGTAGTAACACTATCGTATGACTCGATTGGTTTGATATATTTTAATTCAAAAAATCTCAAAAAGAGCATTAAAAATTTTTTCAAACCAATATCATCGTTACTTAGACTACTTTTTTGATATATTTTCTTGATGTAGAATATTCCTCTTTTATTGCCCTAAAAATAACACTATCAGGTTTTAGTGGATGAACAGATTTTAATTCAACAAATCAATTTTTTCCAAAAATTAGAACGGTTCTCGCCGACAAACCAACCTCCCAATGACATCCCGCACCGCCCGCTACCCCGCCAGTACCCAAATGGCTCTTGCCAGCGTCGGTACTGTGTCAAAATTTCCCACAAAATTTACAAATATGTTTTCGTAATTATTACGTCGCTCATTTTACTTATGACGTTTGTGACGTGGACAGATTGATTGATAAAATACTTTATGGCTGACACCAGAAGGCGTACTTTAAGTATGCGCTTATTATTACGTCGGTTACGTCTTTTGGCGATACGAGCAACAATTTTATCATAGCTGTCGCTTCAGCTAGCCTTGACGATAGACGATATTTTATCTATAAGATAATGAAAAGCAAAAGTCTAACTGAGTCTTTTTACTTATAATAAGAAAGGAGTGATACATAACTAGTAATTCACTTTAAATATTTACAGGGTGAATTCTGAACATGAGTAACGTTTTTACAGTAGGTACCAAGTAATTTTTAATAATTTTTTTTCAAGATAACCCTTTGCTTGACAGGTCATCTGAACAATTTTCCCCCGATAACTTATTACAGAAACCGACATAGCGGTGCGAAATTAGATCCAGTCGGTGGTCATTCTACCACAGACCAGAGATATCATGTGCGCGCACGCAACCGGAGCGAGTAGTGATATTTTTTAAGTCTGAAGACGATATTACTTACGTACGCCAAGATCTTGCCACCTGAATAGTCTGTGATACCCATACGCTGGTCTGTGGTCGGGTTGGTATGGGATTTTCTATGTAGGAGTAGTATAAAAGTTAAAAATAGATGGCGTGGTTTAGGAGCTAGATATGAACTTTTATGTTCATACTGACGCTTTCATCAAAGAGATAACAATATAATAATAAAAGTACCCAGTATCCCGTTGCGCGCCATCTATATTTCCTTAATATAACGTGGTAAAATGACATATTCTTCAGAACAAAATATTTAAGTGGTCTGTGGCCCTAGAAAGTCCCTAATTGTAGGGCTTGACGAGATATTTTAATACTTTCAATAAATAAATTTCAGTAAATGTAGACCAATTGGTAAATTGGAACAAAAGAGGTAGTGAAATAAATATTAAAAAGAAAAAACTAGAAAAGTAGGCTTTCAATAAAGCGCATATGAGTTGATTTTAATTTTAAGATATTGAAACAAGTGCTAAAATATGAGTACCGAAATTCAGTTGCTTTCGCAATACTATGCACTTTTTGGAGGTAATTGCACTTATAGTTTACATTATTTTTTAATTTTCAAAACAGTTATTTTTCTAAAATATTCATGGCGTTTGCGTTCCAGTTACCTTTACGCGTACTTTTTTCTATTCTTTATTATTATTTTTTTATTTTTATCCGACCGGCTTGGCAAAAAGATTATGTTTTTTATGGGATGTGGCACTTAATTAAAGTCATTTGTAAGCTTCTTAGTTTTATATTCGCTATAATAACGAAGACCCATGTCCTGCTCCCTGTGGCTATGGAAGTAGAAGAAGGAATGACCTAATTTTCGGATTTTAGACAGAGAACCCCGGGTTTTTCACCCACCATCGTATCGTACACTTGGTTCATAAAATTGTTATTGTTAAAATTGTTTATACTTGACCATCAAAAAGCTAAATGTAAAATTTACTACTTTGAATAAATAATTTGAGTTTGAGTACTTGAAAAGTGTCTGTTTACTCTCTGTTTCACACTCATTTACTCACCTATATTGCTATTCCGTTCTAGCATCATAGTTCAGAAATTCATCTAAAATCTGGCTCACGTTTAAAAATTATCGTTCAGTTGTCCATTCGTTTCATTATACAGTTGCTCGTCTCATCTTACAAATCATTCCACATACATGATGTAAATTCTAGTATTTCACGGGCTACAGCTCAAGTCTACGGATGTTGACACTTGAGCCGGCGGCATAAACAAAAAAAAAACAATGAAGTACCTACCTATAGCAAAAAGCAAGCGTGACAGAGGGCTCCAGCGCAAAACGCCATTTAAAATTTTAGTAGAATATCATTTTTGAATATTAAAGAGGAATGCAAACTAAAAGTGCATATATCTTCTTCTTCTTCTTTCGTGTGGGACACCAAGTCGTCTAACGACCCGATGAACCCTAGTGTCAGAATTTTTCAACCGCATATATCTTGAGAACGGTACATCGTAGAGCAAATGTAACAAAATTTTCGTACTTACTCAACTTTTAGCACATTTTCCGACTTTGGACCATTTTTTATTATCATTGAAATCTTTGTTTACACCTTTATGAGTCATAATCATCTTTTGTATAATCTATTCAAACTTTTTTAACTTTGTAGAATCTGAGTCGCGTCGGCTAGATTTTTAAACATATTTCCACCTATGTTCCTTGGGGAAGTTGTTCAGTTTCAAAGACAGGCTCATAGAAGGAACTATACTTATATCCTTTGTAATTAAATTTGTGTGTTTTAACTAGCTATTAAAGTCTTTTTAGGCCTCCCTCCTCTTCTGCGTCTATCCATCTACCCACATTCATATTAATTTCGTTACATTATCACAAAAAATAATAATTCACGAGTAGAAGTAAAAGTTCCACTGCCGGGATAAAGCTAAAAAATACTTAAAAGGTGGTCGGACTGCGGTCATGTCCATAAAACACGCGAGGTGCGAGTGCGTAGTGTGCGAGCGCCAGATGATGTCCCAGAGCGCGGGGAGCGCGGGCGGCCCCCCCCACCTCACCCCCTGAAATCGTGATTTGAGCAGCAGATCCTGGCCTTAAATATTTTCAGTAATATTACAAGGGACACCTAGAGTCAATTTAATCCAAACAGAATGACCTTGTTATAGTATATCTCCTAATTTGTCATCACTCCGCTGCCGCAAGATGGCAGATAGCTTATGTTATATATGATTATGGCTTAAAATAGCATCGCCCCATTTTATTCTTGTGTCTGTCGTAACTATAATGATACACAAAAAGTTCGAAATGACTCAAATATTTTGTCAGACGTGGTGAAACCGATGTTTCACAGTTTTCTACCCCGCAAGGTGTAAAGGCGTGATAATGTATCTCTGTACCCACTGGCCCCCTGAACTAGAAATTTATCGATGAGATAGTGACAAGCGTTATCGAATGGCCTTCCGATATCGACAATCATAGTGCTGCTAAAAATTTGCGAGAATTAGTTTTTTGCTTCATGTGGTAACGATTTAATAAAATAATGCCATATATTTTGATTCATCGGTGTGTCAAAGTTGATGATAGAAAACGGTAATGAAATGACTAATATCATGAACAACACAATCAAGGATTCCATGAAACTGAACAATCTTCCCATGGAACATACCTATATGGCCAAATATAAAAAAGTAAAGTAAAAACTCTGTATTACACACAAATAACAAAAAAATACATAGAATCTTAAAAAGGATTGGATCTGGCTAATAGTATTGATTGACCTGGCTGTCATTTTGAGTGGGAGGTAGAAAAATTCTCTTTATATTGTGTTGTGAGTTGTGACCGTTCCTAGACAAAATATGTTCTGTTTCATGGACTGGCTCAAGCCTTAAAATATTTGCAGATATTTTTTACTTCTTATATGGTTATTGAATATCGATATCTTGAAACAGAACACCTTTCTTCATATACCTAAGTTTATATAATTTGCATATCATATTATGGCTATCTTTTACCGTATTGCGAATAAGGACTGATTACCTAAATAAACCTTGGAACTCAAATTGTGTAAAAATAAATGTCCTTGCTGTCTAAGGTGATTTTAATTTGAAGGGCACAATTTTACCGGTCTAGATATTTTGGTATTCAGTTGTCAAAATAGTTGTATGAATGAAAAAAAAAACGGGGCGTAAGGGACATCTCTCCAAATACTGGGCCCCAAGTCTGCTATTTTTTGTCATTTTCCATTTAGATATTTATTTATTTGAAAATAAATAAAATAAAAATAAATAAAATGTCATTGTAACGCCATCGAAACATTGAATTGCCATTGTGATTTTTCTATACTTCAAACTGTTAGCAGACTACGAAATGACTGAAATCATCCAACTGAGATCCAATCGATATCCAACTGAAACGATTTTCATTTACCAGACTTGGGGCCCAGAAAGGGCGGAATGAGAATATGAAACTGAACAAATTCTCATTATTAAAAGGAATAGTCAAAACTTTTTGGCTACCCATAGTAAATGTGTCAATCAAACCAATACAATGTGTCAGCAGAAAATAATTACCACCGAGATGATCGTATTTTTGTACGAAAGGTCTGTCGTTTACTTAAGCTACTTAGTATCTATTTTGTGCTAGTATATTCTAAGTCTTAAGTCTATGTATAATATGTTCTTCCGGGAAAGTTGTTTAAATAAGCTGCAACAGTCACAATGGCCCACAGGCTGGCATTTGGCTGACAAAAATAGCAATATACCTAGTGTCAGCATTGTTCAATCCATCTAAATAGTTGTTTTATTGAACTATCAACGCTGAACCATTTTATAACGATCACATATTTATCATAATAATGGATAATATATTTATCATGGCCTAGGTTTATTAATCTATCTGTCATCATTTATATAACAATGGATTTTTAGAATTCTAATACTAGGATACTTTAAAACTTACATATGTATAAAAGTTCACTATATTTAACACAAGCAATATTCCTGTTTTCAATTTGTAATTCCTTTTTTTTGAATTATAGTGATTTTTTCCATACTTCGACTTATGATCCTTGGGGAAAATAGTTCAATGTCACAGCCCGGTTCACTTCTCAAAAGGAACGCAATACTTTTCCTTAACACCGTCTATAATAAACAACAACAAACGTTAGCTGATTCCTTTTTCAAACCGGCTTTTAAAAATAGATAACAAACTTAACACGCGTTCCTATTGGTCGAACCTTTTTCTTCTATGACCGAGGGCCCGCGCTATGGGAAGGAACACTATACAGCCAAATAGAAAAAAAAACAAATACAGTCTATGTCAGCTAGAGGCCGGCCAAAAGCGACCCTTTTTCTATGAATAGATCAAGCCAATAAGATTTAAGATTCCGGAATTTATAATGTCTGCTGTTTTTTTATTACTAGGGTTTGGTTCGTTAAATTATTTATGGTAGCACAGATTATAATATTTAATGACTGGTTTTAGGTTATGTGCACCAATAAGAGGGGGGAAATAGCGAATATAGTAACTGAACAACTTTCCCCAAGGCTTATAACGTCAAAACATGATATTATTTTTTAACCTTCTATACAAAATGTATTGGCTGAGCAAGTCGATTAGGCACCTATAATAGGACATTCTTTTTTCGTAATTCGACCTAGGTATACAGGGTGTAAAAAAAATGCAGCAAATATTTTAATGGGTGAACCAGCCTATGACTCTGAACAACTTTCCCCAAGGAACATAAGTCGAAATTTTAAAAAAATTGTACCTCCCATACAAAATTACCGACCCACCAAATCAATTTGTATGGGAGGTTAAAAAAAATCTTATATTTCGCGACCTATGTTTCCTAGGGAAAGTTGTTCAGTCTCATGGGCTGATTCACTACTTAAAATATTTGCAGCTAATATTTTTACACCTTATATTGTATGGCTTAAATTGCCTGTCAGAACAGACTAGCAGGCACCTGAAGTATCTTATCTCTTATCATTCAAGTCTAGATTATTAGAGTAATGTCCAGATTACTGACAAGGACTGAACAAAGAAAGTTCGATACGTTATAAAAGATTAACTAAGTATTACATGACAACCAGTAAAGAGGTACCGTAAAATTACTTTCCCTAAAGAATTAAAAAGCCCGAAATAGAACAACTTTCCCCAAGAAATATATAACAACCCGCAGCAAAAATATTTATCTGCAAAGAGGAATTAAAAGGATGTTGTCCCCAAGGAATATAAATATGTATTTAAAACTAAACAACTTTCCCCAAGAAGCATTGTGTCCCAACACGTTTTTTTAGGCTTGATGTGTATTGCAATTTTTGGGCGACAGGCTGACAACCTGTCACTTTTGGTAATACACAGTATTCTGAAATTACCCTTAAACTGTTGTCGGACGCGGTTAAATGACCGTTGTTACGGTGGTTTACGCTCTGCCTACCCCGAAAGGGATATAGACGTGATTTATGTACGTATGCATGTAATATATGGATTAAAAATGTTCCCTTTATTTTTGGGGTGCAGTGCGTTAATCGAAAAACTAGATCAAAAAACATGGATCAATAATTGATTTGTTACCCAAATTACTTGGGTAACAAAAAGGAAACCTATATGGCTATACCGAAATCATAGACTTTGCAATTCCAGTCAGGCCCAAACTGAGTTACAACAGCAATTTCACACGACGTGACCAGCCCCGATCTGGTTCACAAAACACGCCGGAACTTGTCCAAAAGTCCGAATTGATCGCGGAAGAGGCGACTGCCAGTCTAAATTTTGGCCTGTGGATGTACACTAGGTCGATGACCTGTGACGTCACGTACGACCAAAATACTCGGACCTTGAGCTGCGCGCGCAACGCCGCGCCGCCGCTGCGCGCACGCACGAATTTTACCTCGGTGATGGCGCGAAACAGACTTGGTTTGGTCAAATGATGATAATCTGTGCCCTATATTATGTTTTAGCGTCTCGTCTCGATGGATACCATTATGGTCGCGGCCGAGATTTTAGCGTGCCCAACACCTAAGCCTTATAAAAAAAATGCTGCGACCATTTTAAGGTGTGTCTGGGTTACTCGCTAAAATATTGACAGCAAAGCGAATAAATAGTTAATAAATATTAATTTCTTTGAACACTCAGTGTTCAATATTAACAGGCTAAAAGATTACAGACAAAATTCGATATAGGTACAACATGATTATTGCATACATAGCCGGAGTCATTACGACCTAATCATTAAACTAGCTACATAATGTTACTCGCAAATTCGCAATATCCAAAAAAAATTACCTGTAGACTTGTATTGTATCCTATAGTTTTAAAATAGGGTGTAAAAAAATGCTGCAAATATTTTAAGGTTTGAATCAGCCCATGAAACAGAATAACTTTCTCCAAGGAACATAGGTCGAAATATGAAAAAAAATATTGTATCTCTTATACAAAATTACGAACCGAACAAGTGAACTTGTACGGCATTTTTTTTTTCTTATTTCGACCTATGTTTCTTGGGGAAAGTCATTCAGTTTCATGGGCTGATTAACTCCTTAAAATATTTGCAGCATTTTTTTACATCCATGTTCACAAATAAAGATGGACGTATAAAAAAGTGGTCTCCCACTAACTATAGGCACTAATAACGTTGTACCTATATCGAATTTTGTCTATAATCTTGTAGATAATCCTGTTAATATTGAACACTGGGTGTTCAAATAAAATAATATTTATTTAATATTTATTCGCTTTGCTGTCAACATATCAACGGGTGAACCAGTCAGACAGACTTACATTTATAGTAACTAAAGTTAGCATTCTACTCTTATAGTGATAATTGTTTTAATTCTGTTGTGCTTTTTGGATAATAAACATTTTTGTATTTTTTTTTGTACTTTTGTCTATGAAACTGGACAGGTAGCCCTAAGGAACATAGGTCTCAATATTAAAAAAAAACATTCTGTTTTTGTTATTAGTGGCGGCAGAAATAGGGCATTTGTGTAAATTTCAGCTCTTTACCTACACCTTTAATGAGATACAGTATTTTTTTCAGCTTCATTAGCTATGGAAATAGACGCATCAAAATATAGGTAAGGTGTGAAAAAACCACCTATTTTTCTTAGTGTACGTATACGTTAATAGTAACATAAAAAAATCGTACAGAAAATATAAGGTGTAAAAATATTAGCTGCAAATATTTTAAGGGACGAATCAGCCCATGAAACTGAACAACTTTCTCCAAGAAACATAGGTCGAAGTATAAGAATTTTATTTGGATCTCCCATTCAAATTGACTTGCTTGGTTGGTAATTTTGTATGGGAGGTACAAATTATTTTTCATATTTCGACCCATGTTTCTTGAGGAAAGTTGATCACTATCATGGGCTGATTCACCCCTTAAAATATTTACTTACAGCATTTTTTTTACATCCTGTATACGTTAATAGTAAAATAAAATAATCTTACAGGAAATATACGAAATATTTAAAAAATTGCATCGAATATTTTAAAGGTATGTACACATCTTAGTCAAAATATTAAAACAATAGGACCAACCATACAAGTACAGATTGACTTGACCGCCTAGTACATTTCATATAGGAAGCCCAATTATATTTTTCGTATTTCGACCAATGTTCTGGAGAAAGTTGTTCAGTTTCAAGGGCTGGTCCGCCCTTAAAATATTTGCATTCGATTTTTGCATCCTGCAGGTAACAAAAGTTTTCAAGTTATTAACGATTTTTCCACTGTGAGTTTGTTTTATATTATAAATAATTATGGATTGGTTTTGGTACGTTAGTAAATTAAAATATGGGTTCATCGAAATAATAGCAAAATAAGACTAGTCAAACTCAAAAAGTAACAAAAAAGACTTAAACGTAAAAAACAAAATTCATTATCGTAAATAAATTCTCGAAAATTGTAAAAAAAAATATAGGTGATAACCAACCACAAAACTTAAAAAAGTTTTCCCAAGTAACATAGTCACGTTTTGTATGAGAGCTAAAAAAATGGGAAAGTTGTTCAGTTCACCTTTATAATATTTGCAGTATTTCTTTTACACCTTATACACTTCTCATCAAAAATACGTTGCAAGATTGTTTCGTACGTGGTACGAATCACATTATTCAAAAAGTGTCTTTATTTTGGAATAAATCTCTGGCATCAGCTTTATAAATCGTAAAGAAAATGTCTCAAGTCCGAACTAGTTTTTTTTTTATCTATTTATCAAATCATGTGACGAAGAAAGTGATGAATATGAATGGGGATGGACGCAGAAGGAGAGGAAGGCCTAAAAAAGTTTGGATGGATTGTATAAAAGATGATATGAGTCAAAAAGATGTAAGAGGAAGACATGTTGCGCCGACCCCAAATAAATTGGGATAAGGGCAGGCAGATGATGATGATGATGATGATGATGGGCTTACTCTTGACCCCAATCTTACCCTAGAGCAGAGATGGGATCTATGGTGGAGCGAGCTTGCCCAGAAGAAGAAGAAGTTTTTCAGAGGCTTCGTCTCTTTTCTCTTCGAAGAAAGAAAGAAGAGAGGCTTCGTGTTTTATCGAATTATAAAAACGAAAGTGTCCCGATTTCTCTTTTTTTTCGAGTGTGACACCCAGTCGTCCAACGACGCGTTGAACCCTGGTGTCAGAGTTTTTAACCGCCTACTACTAGTAGCGGGCTTCTGACGTGGTTGAGAAACGATCGCCGTGTAAGTTATCATAGACGGCAACCAGGACCTACGGGTTAACGTGCCCTCCGAAACACGGAACCATCTTTCTTACGGACAATCAGGTGGTTCAGCCTGCAACGTCCTAACCAGACTGGGAACAAATTTACAAAGTGATAAATATCAACTTCAGATTTCTCTGAAGAGAAGTATATTATAAATCAATGAGTTTAGATCAGAAGCTCAAAGTTTAGCTTACCAAGGTTAAGACTAAGTACCCTTGGCTTACAGAACTAGTTCAAATTGACCTTGAATAAAAAAATGCAACCCCGAAGATACCCCAAGGACTCTCCCATACAACCTGTATGGAAACAGGTTAAAACAAGTTCCATCACGTCGTGTTTTAGAGGTTAGGGTGCATATTAAGTATAAGTCATTAAATAAATTTACATGTATTAATGTATGGAATATAATGCAAATAGATACCCAACAGATAGGACTAGGATTTGATAATAATATCTAGTATATTATTTTTTAGTTGGGGTCGCCTATTCATCTAGTTGTGAATAGGGTGTAATCCTAGGGTGCCCAATACATATAATGTACCTATTTTATCAACATACATACATACAAATATCACGCATTTATCCTTTGAGGGGTAGGCAGAGCATTAACGGTCGTAAAAATAGTTATCGCCATGTCTCACACACATTGAGGACTCTTTCAAATGATTCAATACGGTCGCTATCGCCACGTTTGACAAATATTGAGGACCCTATCAGATGATTCGTGTCTCATTGTAGTGACAGGTTGACAGCCTGTCGCCTAAAGTTGTAGTACACATAAAACCCTCGAGTCCCTTTGCATCTTACCAGTTTAAAACGCTTGTATTACCTACTTGGAGTAAAGTTGTCTAGTTTTATCAACTTTGTACCTATTCAGAGTATCATAAAGCTGTATATGGATAAAGGGTAACTAAGGCACTCGAAGGTTTCATGTGTATTACAGTTTTAGGCGACGACTGACAACCTGTCACTACAGTGATAAACGAACTATCTGAAAGGGCCCTCAATACTTGTCAGACGTGGAGATATCGACCGTAATTTTATTTGTTAACGCTCTGCCTACCCCACAAGATATGAAGGCGTGATTTGTGTCTGTCTGTCTGTATATGGATCTCTCAAATGGGTATCTCGTGCTCCTGATTGTACTGATGTATAACACAAACGATTGTTAGTATGTAGTCATTAGATCAGCCAATAAGTGATGTATGCTTATCAGTAGGTCAGGGATGGCTCACCTTTGCAGTAGGTAGGCATGTATACATATACATATATACATACATATATCGTAGTAGGCAGGGTAGGCAGAGCAATAGTGGCCGTAAGAATACAGCCACTATCGCCACGTCTGACATTTTTGAGGACTGTTTTCCAAGGTTGTCTCAGAAAACATGTGTATTACTATAGTGACAGGTTGTCAGTCTGTCGCCTAAAAATTGTAATACACTAATACTCTCGAGTCCCTTAGTCGCCTCTTACGACACCCACGGGAAGGATGTGGGGTGATGCTATTCTAAGCCGGCATCACACGGCAAATACATGTATACAAATACCTACTGAAAACTTTGAACCAATATACATACATACACATATCACACCTTTATTCCATGCGGGGTAGGCAGAGCGTTGACGGCCGTAAAAATATGATCGCGATCGCCACGTCTGACACTATACATTCTAACTATACAGGGCGACTGGAAAATTGATGCATTCCTTTCAAGGGATGAACCAGCTCATAAAACTGAACAACTTTCCCCATGGAACATAGGTCGAAATATAAAAAAAATTTGGTCCTCCCATACAAATTGACTTAGTCGGTCGGTAATTTTGTATGGGTGGGCCAAATTTTTTTTTCATTTTTCGACCTATGTTCCATGGGGAAAGTTGTTCAGTTTCATGAGCTGGTTCATCCCTTGAAAGGAATGCATCAATTTTCCAGTCACCCTGTATATACATGTAGTTATAGTGCCTACTTTGACAGGGTGGTAATGAACGATAGCCTTCCCCAAATAGATAGATAGATAAACGCCTTATATCTTACAACGAACAGTATAAAAACATGAAACAGTTCAAAAACTATAACTAAAAGTAAGCAAAGACGTCCTTACCGCTTGCAGTGATCTCTCCCAGGCAAACTCTACCTTTACAGAGACCACTTAACAAATTTTACTAGTAGCTGCAAAAGCAAAAGAAAATTAAATTTTACAATAATTCATATCTAAATAATGTACATATATGTACACGATGTAAAAATATTAGCAGATAATATTTTATAGTTTTATGTTACTTATATTATGTCAAATAAAAAAAATGAAGGGGTGAATCAGCCCATGAAACTGAACAACTTTCCCCAAGACCTAATTATCATAGTTCATACTATAAATAGTATAAAAGACCTCTCATACAAAATATCAACTGACGGAGAATTTTTTTAAGTTAAGTAATATTTTATTTAACCTAAGTATGTATCACTTTTATTAGAATATGAAAATAATGTCTATTTTTAGTATTTTTTTATTTTCTAATCTGTTCGTTTAGATCCTAGAAGATGACGCTGCTGGTGCGAATGGACGTAAAAGCTCAAAAGCAATTTGCCATAGATATATAATATAGTAGGTGAGTAATAGTTTTCTCAGTGTTTCTATCGGCCCTTTTGTTTTTACCTAGGGTAACCCACTTGGCACTTGTCAAATTAATGAGTCATTTTTTTCATTTATTTGACAAATGCACCCTCTGGTAACCCTGGGAAAAAACATTTATTGAAACTAAATGAGACCTTATTTTAAAAATACCATATTGTTATAGTTATAGCAACTAAGAATCGTCCAACATTAAAAATTATCAAGAATCAGATATCGATTGGAAGAATCGATGTGTTACTTTACTCAAATCCCACAAAAAATAAGTTCAATCAAAATGTCTTATATCTTCGAAGTAACAAAACGGGAATATAAATAACAAAACAGGAACTCAAATAAAACAAATATAAATTAACTACCTACATATATACAAGGATGTCAAAAAAACAAATGCAAATATTTTAAGGGGTGAACCAGTCCATAAACCTGAACAATTTTCCCTTAGAAACATAGGTCAAACTATGAAATAATTTTTTGAACAGCCCATACAAAACAAAATATACCAGCCGACCAATACAGTTAAGCTAGCATGGGGGGTACAATTTTTTTTTTCATATTTCGAACTATGTTTCTTTGGGAAAGTTGTTCAGTTTCATTGCTGGTTCACCCCTTAAAATATTTGCAGTAGATTTTTTAAACACTCTGATATTTGCAAAATACTTGAATAATCAAATCAGGGGCAGTAATTTTAATGTTGGTAATTAATACCTACATAACTACTGCAAGATTTTTTCACAAATCTTGTACTTTTTAAAAAGCTTTGGTACCTACATGAGTATCTAGATGTTAGTAAGTACTAATGTACTGAATAAAAATTCAGTATGAGTATGGATGCTGTGTCATCATGTGAATTGGCCTAAATAACTTTCTCAAAAATGTTTTTAAGCTTAGTAAATAAAGTAAATTACTTTTTCAGTTATTATTATTTTCATATATTTGGACACACACAGTTGAACACTATTTTGAAAAGTGCCAACAGCGCCATCTAGCTCTAAAATACTTTTAGAATGTCAATATTAGTTTACAATACTATCACTGCATAAATGGATTAATCATTTTAAAAAAGAGAAAATTATCAGACTCAGAGAGAAAATGATTTTCTTTTTTAACAATTTTATTTTCCTAGTAGAAACGCTGTACGAGTGGGATAAAAAAATGAAAATAAGCGCACTGCCAGTAGGCAAAAAGGGCCGGTCAGGCTGACCACACAGCATGTAACTTACGTCACCAGTACCAATGTATGAAATTAATCAAATTAAAGTCCAAGATTAAAAGACAATATATAACATTTTTATTTTTAAAAGTCAAGATCCAAAAAACATTCAGGGTGTAAAAAAATAACTGCAAATAGTATAAGGGCTGAACCAGCCCATAAAACTGAACAACTTTCCCTAAGGAACATAGGCCGAAATATTAAAAAAATTTGGACTTTTCATACAAAATTACCAACTGACCAAGTCGATCTGTATGCGAGGTCTTAAAAACTTTCATATTTCGACTTAAGTTTCTTGGTGAAAGTTGTTCAGTTTCATCGGCTTAATACACACACACACACACACACACATCACGCCTTTATCCCTTGCGGGGTAGGCAGAGCGTTAACGGCCGCAAGAATACGGTCGCTATCGCCACGTCTGACATTTTTGAGGATTGTTTTCCAAGGTTGTTTCAGAAAACATGTGTATCACTATAGTGACAGGTTGTCAGCCTGTCGCCTAAAAATTGTAATACACTAATACTCTCGAGTCCCTTAGTCGCCTCTTACGACACCCGCGGGAAGGATGTGGGGTGACGCTATTCTAAGCCGGCATCACACGACTGATGGGCTTAATTTACTCCTAAAATTTTTAAATTTTTAATATTTTTACACCTTATATACATATTCCATGTTTAAATATACCTATACATACATGTTACATGTTACATGTTAGTCTTGCTGTCAATATCCAAAAAAACCTTCTTAGCCACTTTTTTCCGCTTGGGGGCGCTACTAGTCTGACGCACCACGAAGTATTCGAAGTGTCAACAGTACCCAGTGTATGGACTACTTTTTTGGGCCAGACGATGAAAAAAAACCGTCTGGCTGGATTCATCGCTATATAAACACAAACATGTATGTATATTTATGATCTGTAGTGCTGTTGCTATGCGGCGTGTTGGTACACGTGTATATTGGGTCTTAAAATTGCTGCTTAATTTTTTATGCGGTTTAAAAAAAAAACCGTAAATAAGTAGTATGGCAACAATCTTTTTTTTCATTATGTTCTAAAGTATAAAAAAATTGCTGCAAATATTTTAAGGGATGAACCAGCCCATGAAATCGGTAATTTTTCCCGTAGGAACATATGTCGAATTATAAAAAAATTTTAGACCTCCCATTTTACAAAATTACCGAACCGACTGACGAGGTCAATTGTATGGGAGGTCCAAAAATAATTCTCATATTTCGACCTATGTCTCTTGAGGAAAGTTGTTCAGTTTCATTGGCTGATTCACCCCATAAAATAATATATATTATGTTAGTGGAATCAGTGTATTTTTTTAATTTACCTACAGTAATATAATATTAAAGGCTAAAATATATATTTAACGTTAGTGCTGGCAAGTTTGAATATGAAAAATCGTTAAAATAGCTAAAATTCATTAAAATAGCTAAAATTAATAAAAAAACATAGGTACAACAAAAACACATTTATATAAGTAATATGAATTTATATGATAGAACTGAAAAAATACTAAATACCTATATTAACTTACTTCATTGTAATGACTACTGACATAAGAGGCATATACTTCGTTTTTCTTCTGAAACTGAACAACATTTCTGTTTTGTTTCAGAAATGTAAAAAGCATGGGACAAGGAAACAGACCTTCACACAAAGTATAATAATTCTGAGTAAAACTTTAATTAAGCAACCCTGCTTGAAATTTTTTTTAGGTCAAGGGAATATGATTTTCTGGTTTTGTAGAAAAAAAAAATATTAACCGACTTCAAAAAAAGAAGGTTCTCTGTTTAACCTGTATGCATTTTTGTATGTTAGGTTTGTCCGCGATTATCTCGCGTTTGGATGAACCGATTTTGATGCGGTTTTCAGAAAAGTATTTGTCAGACTAGTGAGAAGGTTTTAGGCATATTAACCGACAAAAAAAATAGAGGTTCGTCTTTACTACGTCTGTTGAAGTCGGTTCTCCTTTTAAAAGTTATACAGTGTGTAAAAATGCTAGCTGCAAATATTTTGAGGGGTGAGCCAACCCATGAAACTGAACAACTTTTCTAATAATATAAAAAAAAATTATCTCCCATACAAGATTACCGACCGACCAAGTGAATTTCTATGGGAGGTCCAAAAACATTTCTCTTATTTCAGGTCATGAAAATTTTATTTTTCGGTTTTGATATTTTGTATAAATTTTTTTTTAGAGGCCCACGACCGAGACGGGTGGCGTGAAAGAGGGGAGGCCTTTGCCCTGCAGTGGGACATCGAACAGGCTTGTATAATATTATGTTTTTATGAGAATAAACGATTTATTTATTTATTTATTTTATTTATTATGTATAAGAAAATTTTAAGGAGAGCAATTATACAGATGGAGAGATGATTTGGAAGCCATACTCCAAAACTGGCAGTCAGAGATCCAGGATCGAGACAGGTGGCAGGATAATTAGAAAAAAACATACAAATAACACACACACACACAAATCACGCCTTTATCCCTCGCGGGGTAGGCAGAGCGTTTACGACCATTAAATTACAGTCGATATAGCCACGTCAGACAATTGAGGGTCGTTTCAGATGAGTCGTGTGTGATTATAGTGACAGGTTGTCAGCCTGTTGCCTAAAATTGCAATACACTTAAAATCCTCGATTCCCTTAGTCGTCTCCTACGAGACCCACGGGAAAGTAATGGGGTGATGCTATTCTAAGCCGGCATCACACGGCAGATACAAATAACGTTAGGTAAAAAGTAAAATTATTACAGGGTGTCTCAAAAGTGCCCTGTCACTTTGGAATTACTTGTGTACAATAAATTATGAAAAAATGGCGTAAGTACAATTACCTAGCCGGTTTTCTATCGAGTAAATTATGCCGTGTGATGCCGGCTTAGAATAGCATCAACCCATTTCTTACCCGTGGGTGTCGTAAGAGGTTACTGAGGGACTTAGGGTTTCAAGTGTATTACAACTTTTAGGCTGACAACCTGCCACTATAGTGAAACACGAATTATCTCAAACAGCCCTCAATACTTGTCAGTCGTGGCGATAACGACCGTAATTTTACGGTCGTTGACGCTCTGCCTACCCAACCAGGGATAAAGGCGTGATATGTGTGTATGTGTGTGTGTTAATACTAATTGTTTACTTACAGGAAGAAAATGGAACGACGACAACAATTTTCACAATTTTTTGGGATTTTGAAACACTCACAGTGCTGTATTTCTTTTTTTAATATTTTTAATTTTTATAATGATGAATCATAACGTCCATAATATACGCGTTTATTATCTTTGAATAGAGTTAATGTCATTTGCGCAAATTTCAGCTACTATCTTGTAAAAATATTGTAAATAGAGTTTAGTGAAATAAAATAATACCTCTGTAATTAACTATAATTCAATCCCTCTGTGAAAAAAAAATTGTTACTAGAAGTAGTCAGATTATCCTGAAATCTAAGTTTTAATAAATACTTGAATACTGTGAAAGGATTTGAATAATAATAATATAAATATTTATAGTATATTATATGAATTATATTATATTCAATATATTTAGTCAATAATTTATTATATATTTATTTTATTATTATTTTTTTTATATTGATTTATTTTTATTTTAGTTAATAACTGGGTGGAGGTGGCGCAGGACAGGGATCAGTGGAGGCAGCTCGTTTCGGAGGCCAAGATCCATTTCGGGTCACTGAGCCAGAGAAGTTAGTTAGTTCAATATATTTCGTAATTATTATCCCTAATATCACTGAATATCAAATAATTTATAGCTTGACAATAAAGAGTAGATAAAAAATGAGGGAGCCACTTTCTTTGCGATCTGTCAAATCTGACAGATGAATGATCTCTCCGACCGATTTCGGCCATGGCGACCACTTTGACTCCTAATCAGATCGGCGCTGATGCGCCCGGAGATGGCTATTGTAGCCAATTTTGGCAGTAAACTCCCGTGCACAGTGTGGACACGTGAGTTTGCCATTTACATAATTATAGTTAATGGCGACGGATGGACGGGCCTTCAGCTCATCGCGCTTAGCGTCGAGGTCTGCTTTACGCTGTTCCTCAAACTCGCGGACTTGCCTCTTAACCATCCCGCGCCATTCGGGACGCTGTGCTGCCAGACCCTCCCATTGAGTGGGCTGAATGTTGCATCTTTTCATGTGTCGTTTCTGAACATCTTTATATCTGAGGAGTTGTCCGCCATGCTTTCGCTTGCCCTCCTCTAGCTCAGAATAAAAGATGCGCTTCGCCACTCTCTCCTCCGACATCCGGGATACATGACCGCACCACCGTAGCTGGCGACGCATTAGATAGGCCTCAATGCCACCAACATTGGCTCGTCTCAGAACTTCGGTATTGCGCACTCGGTCGGACCATCTGATCTTCATGATGGTGCGAAGGCATTTTAGGTGGAAGCGATCCAGAGTGCGTATGTGGTGACGATACACACACCAAGTCTCGGAGGAGTATAGAAGGTTTGGCAGCACAATCGCCATATATACAGAGATTTTTGTGGCTAGCTTTAGGTCGTGCGAGCAGAAAACCTTGGAACACAACTTCCCAAATGCTGCAGCTGCAGCACTGATTCTGCTGTTGATCTCAGCATCAAGGTTACACTTAGATGTTATAGTGTTCCCCAGATAACGAAACTTATCAACCTGTTTCAGCATATCCTCACCAAGCATAATCGCCAGTGTCTCGCGACCATGCGAGTCTAAGGACATCACTTCCGTCTTTTTGACACTGATCTTCAGGCCGAATTTACAGCATGCTTGGTGAAAAACGGACATTAGCTGTTGCAGGCCGTCTGGGGATTCTGCAAGAAAGCACAAGTCATCAGCATACATGATCTCAGTAATCAATGCATACGAGACTTTAGTGCGCGCCTTAAGTCTAGCCAGGTTAAAAAGACTGCCATCTGTGCGGAAACGGATGCGGACTCCTTGGGAAACAGTATTTAGGACTTCTTTGACTACAACTGCAAAGTACAAGGCGAACAGTGTGGGCGCTAGAACACACCCTTGTTTCACCCCACAGGTGACGGGGAAGAAATCAGACTGTTCACCGTCTACAGAGACGCAGCACTGCATGTCGTCATGCAGGAGTCTTAGGAGTCGCACATACTTTTCTGTGCACCCTAACTTTCCTAGCACCATCCAGAGAGCTTCGCGAGGCACACTGTCGAATGCTTTCTCTAAATCAACAAAGCAGAGGTACAACTGGCGACCTTGTTCTCTACTTTTTTCTTGTAGTTGACGCACCGAGAAAATAGCTTCACATGTACCTCGGTCAGGTCGGAAGCCGAACTGGGTTTCGGGCAGAATTTTTTCCGACAAATCTTTGAGGCGGTTCAGTAAAACTCTGGCAAAGACTTTTCCAGGGACTGACAGCAATGAAATACCGCGATAAGAGTTACAGTCAGAACGGTCACCCTTGTTCTTGTAGAGGGCACAAATGCGAGAAACTTTGAAGTCCTCAGGGACCCTCTCCTCCTCCCACATTCGAACGAAAAGTTTCCATACCGACGTGTGCAACTCCGTACCACCATATTTAAGTAGTTCACCCGGTATAAGGTCAATGCCAACCGCCCGGTTATTATGCTGCTGTCTGATGGCAGTAACAACCTCGTCGCATGACAGGGGCTCGTCCAGCTCCGTGGCTAACGGGAGTTGAGGCATTAAACTGATATGATGCAGATCAGCTGATCGATCTACGTTGAGCAAGTTCTGAAAATGCTCAGCCCAACGTTTAAGTACATCCTCCTTGCTGGTCAGGAGGTGCATACCATCTAAAGACCTTAAAGGTACTTTTGCACGGTAGGAAGCACCAATCAGCTTACGCACTTCACAGTAAAACTCACCAAGCTGGTTTGTATCGGCGAGCCACTGCATTTGACAAGCCTTGTCCTGCCACCACTTGTCTTTTATTTGTCGAGACAGCCTGCGTAATTCTTGGTCACTTTCTTTGACCACCGCAACACTTCCACCTCTTCGATTATGCTGTCGCAGGAGCTGTCGATGTTTGTCGAATGCTGCTTTAAGAGCCTCGCTATTGTCATCGAACCAGTCTTCACTACGTCGGTCTTTCGTACCCAAAGTAGCAGAAGCGGCTTCTATGAGATGACATGACAAAGCTCCCCAAGCAGCACTGACATCACCGGTCTCAGTTATTGGCGACGGCTTTTCAGATAAGGCTTCAGCATATTTCACCCTAACCTCGCGATCTTTCAGCCTATCCACGTTTAAAAACGCAGGCTTCTTCACTGTGGATCTGCGAGGTTGACGGAGGCGGAGTCGTAGCTTAGTGACAATTAGTCGATGGTCAGTCCAACAGTGAGCACCACGCATGACGCGGGTGACTTGAACTTGACCGATGTCTCGTTGCCGAATAATAGCAAAGTCGATCAAATGCCAGTGTTTGGAACGCGGGTGCATCCACGTTGTCTTGTGCTTAGCGGCAAGTCTGAACATAGTGTTCGATATCGCTAGATCGTATTGAGCACAAAGACCGAGCAGCAACAGACCATTGCTGTTCATGTTGCCAACTCCATGTCGTCCCAGAACTCCAGGCCAAGCCTCGTAGTCCCGTCCAACCCTGGCATTGAAATCGCCTAGCAATAAGATCTGCTCTCTGGCGTTTATGCTATCAAGGCATTGAGTTAGCTCCTCGTAAAATTTGTCCTTAATGTCATCAGACTTGTCTAACGTTGGAGCATAGACACTGATGACATTAAGGTAATTGTCTGTATCCAGGTGAAGGCGCAGTGTGGTAACGCGGTCCGAGATGTGAACAGGACACTCTTGAAGTCGCTTTACTAGGTGATTTTTGATGGCAAATCCTACCCCTGAACGAATCTGACAGATAACGCTTTACAATGGCAACAATTTTTCATAAAAAAAATTTAGTTCCATTTTATTTATTTTCTACTCTTTCTAGCCAAGCTATAAATGGGTAAATAATTTCCCATCTATCATGCGGATAAGTAATAATATAATAAAATATATGTGTGGTTATGTGGGCAAGCTTACAGATAACCCCTATAAAATAAATGTTTATTCATGATAATATTTGCCTAGATAAAGAAATAGGCTGCCACCTATGATTCTGAGTTAGGGGACTCGATAAGTAACTAGGCAAGTAACTATGCTACAAAATATTACTTTGAACTAGGAAAACAAACTCCTCCTACTTTACGGGTGTCGAATTATAGGCGACTAAAATATTTTTTATAAAATAGGTATACTTGGGGCGATGTAGGTATATTGCAATATTTTTATAACATGTTTAGACTTAGCTGATACAATCGTATTGATAAGAAGCTTTTTCTTTGCTTTGACATAATATATTTTCGTTACCCTGAATGGAAGAAAGGAATGAATAATAATGAATGAATAACCTTTTAAAAATTAAAATTGAGCGGTTATTTTAATAAACCCACGCAATGAAAAAGATATAACTATAATATTATTATGAATTAATGAAAATCATGTGTTTGACTCGATTTTTAATAAATAATTGGCACGTGTTGCCGTAGAGACATCAAATATCTTATGCATTAGAAAGGTTTAAAAATATTAAAATAAAATTTAAAATGCCATGAATTTCTGTTTTTAGATATAAAATATAACTAAATCTAAAATTAAATAAAAATAATAATGTTATTTAGGACATAATAATGGAAGAATTTACAAATACTAAGCTTATAGTCTAGGCGAAAATCATGATGATTTTGGACGGTGGAAAATATTCTAAATTTATTTGAAAATTCGTATATGTATTACTTTTCAATTAGAAAATTAAATAAATTAGCAAATTTAAACAACAAAATTTGTCAAAATAATGGCTTTTTATTAGAAAGTAACGTTATATGACTTGAAGTAGTCCTCGAATCATGAGAATTTTGAAGAGGCATAAAATTTACTTAATATAAATTTAAATACTTGAGAATTACATATTTTCCATAGCAAATATTTTGAAATTACTGGATTAGTTATTTCATTGCTGTAGTTATAGTATTTTATAGATTTTTTCATACGAACAAGTTTCAAGTAAGCCAGTTGAAGAATGAAGAGTCATCAAATGTCGCACTGTTTTTAAATGACCAAAAATGGACCTAATATTAATTGTAATTATTCAAAATTATATATTTTGAGCAGACGATATTTTAAATTAGCCAGGACAGAAGAATAATTGAGAAGGCATTATGAATTTATAGGTTATATAGAGGAGTAAATAGTAATGGTGTAAATTTCTGAACCAACCACTTTGGATCGGGTAAAAAGCACCCTATTTGTAAGAATTTAGTTGAGAAATATTAAATAACGATAAAATAAAGCATGTACTCACTTTTTCAGCAGAAACTATTTGAAAAATCCAAATTCTGGTTATTTTAAATCACTTGCAAAGATCCAAAGTCCCCCACGCACAGTCACTTCACTTAACATCCAAAAAAAAGTTCTTCTCTGCCGAATTTCAACAAAAAAAATTGATAATATTGCAATTCAACATTGCAGGTGTAATTTGGAAATGTTTTTAAAATAGGCCTATAAGAATCTTATTGGAATATGAGCGTCCAGAAGTTTGCGAATTTTTCGCGTGGCCCGGTGGCGCGGTCGCGTTTAGGCCTAAATGAATACTCGCCGTCAAGCCGCGCGCGCACGCTCTGCACAAATTTTAACACACTAGACAGTTTTAGGGACTGTATATTTCAAGAAATGAATGACAATGATAAGATATATCGATAAGGTATCAACTTCACTATGCAAAAAAGTATATAAACCAAATTCAAACTTTTAAAACCGCACACTACTGTTAATTAAATAAAAGTATGTTAAAAAAAACACTTCAAATAAGAAACTGGTCGACAAAACACGATACAGAAGACTATATTTTAGAAAAAACCAAACAACACACTAAACCTGGATATAACTCAAAAACTGGGACTCAAAGATAATCCGCGAATATACTACTATATTACTATTATATAACTTAGTGATGCTTACAACTTGACAGGGTAGTTATTATAGGATATGATATGTTTTGAGGTTAGGGGGTTGGCGGGATTTTAAGGGTATAAAAAGGGGGGTGTATGCCTGAGAAGAGCGACGCGCGCGGCTCACGGTGGCCAAATGACGAACGAGCTCTCTCTCGAGCGAGCGGCCGCATGCCCCAGACAAGCCCAAACCAGCCATGGAGGTATCAACCTAATCATTTTGAGGACCTTACTATACCTACTGCCATAACTTTTGACATGACTCAACATACCATAACTTCCATAGCTGTCTTGGTATGTTATAAATTTAAGGATAACAAAACATTTCCTTATCATTTTTATATAATTTTTTTTATAATTAATTTCTTATATATATTGTGTACCCAAATTTATATAAAAATACGAAATTTATTATATATAGCTAGTTATATATATTTTAACGTTTTTTAAAAGTATATATAATATATCATAGTGTTAAAACTTGGTACCTAGGTATATTTAGTGAAATAGTCGGTAATGAAAATAAACAAAACATAGATATAATTTTTCTAGATGATATAATTATATGAATATGTATATAACAAATAGGCCCAATATATTTTAAAAAATAAGGTTTCATAATTTAAAGAGTAAGCAAATCACACAATGTAAGCTTTTAGAATTTGCAGGTTAACCTCCCCAGTTTTTATTTTCCTTTTTATATAATTGAATTGATTTATGATTTTGTATTATTTTTTTATAATTTATCTTTTATATAGTATAATATATAATTTAAACAATAAATATTTATCTTATTATTATATTTTAGAAGAACAAAGAATAATAAAAATGTATAAAACTTTAATTTGAATATTGAACAACGTTGAAAATTGAATAAATAAATTGAAATTGAAAACAACGTGACGAATTCATAAAGTATATCGCTGAAGGAAAGGTCGAAGGGAAAAGATGAAGAGGAAGACCAAGACGCACATACTTCACACAGATAAAGGAAAAGGTGAACCTCATCTTGTACCAAGAGGTCAAAACATCAGCAGGAAGTAGAATTGAATGAAAATTGCTGCACCGACAAATACATGAAAATAGCTCTTAAAAATGATGATGAAAACAATGTGCACCCAAGACCATTATTTATACCCCACTCACAAAATATAATGATACTCAATTTTACACTATTCAATAAACGAAGGACACAGTTTTAATTACAATATAATATTACATATAATAATTAATAGTAATCAGGGTCAGTAAATAATTCCAGAGAATGCAGTTTTTCCGTTGGATTGTCGTAAGGAAATTATAATAATATGGATGAAAATACTAGCTGGTACCCGCGACATTGTTTGTTCCGCTGACTGACGTATCTTGAAATGATAAAATACCCTGATTTCCACACCCGCGTCCTTTTATATGCTCTACGAGTAATATTCATCAAGTTAAATAACTGTTAATAGTTGGTGCCGTGTGATGCCTGCTTAGAAAAGCATCACCCCATTTCTTCCCGTGGGTGTTGTAAAAGGCAACTAAGGGATTCGAGGGTTTAATGTGTATTACAATTTTAGGCGACAGGCTGACAACCTGTCACTACAGTGATACATGTATCATCGAAAAGGGCCCTCAATACTTGTCAGACGCGGCGATAACGACTGTAATTTTACGATTGTTAACGCTCTGCTTACCCCGAAAGGGATAAAGGCGTGATTTGTGATTTGTGTATTAAATAACTGTTTGTGCAGCCACATTCCTGAAACCAAAAATGGAGCACAGGAGTACTCCGGGTCTCATTTGGAAATCCAGACCTAGAATGTCCATTTGCGAGCAGAAGCGGCCCATCATGCTTAACAACTTTTGCTTCGGTACCATATTTGTATCTCCTATAATTTATCTGGGGTACTAGTGGTCTACTTCAGATACTCCAAACCTTCGATATCTATTTGCCAACAGAAGTGGCCCATTAAGTTGAACAACTTTTTCTTTAGTGCCATATCGGTATTTCCTATAGTTTAGATGGGCTCCTGGTGGTGCACCTGGTGGTCTTCATCAGGTACTATAAACCCTCAAAGTCTTTATGGCAACAGAAGCGACCTATCAAGCTGAACAACTTTTTCTTTTGTGCCTTATCTGTATCTCCTGTAGTAGGTGAGCTCCTGGTGGTGCACCTGGTAATCTACATCACCAAGTTTAAACCTTCGAAGTCTATATGCCAGCGGAAGCAGCCCATCAAGCTGAACAACTTTTCCTTTGGTACCACATCTGTATCTCATATAGTTCAGGTGCACTCCTGGTGGTGCACCTGGTGGTCTACATCAGGTACTCCAAACCTTCGAAGTCTATATGCCAGCAGATGCTACCCTTCAAGCTGAACAACTTTTGCTTTGGTACCACATCTGTATCTCCAATAGTTTAGGTAGGCTCCTGGTGGTTCACCTGGTGGTCTACATCAGGTACTCCAAACCTCTAAAGTTTATATGCTATCAGAAGCTACCTATCAAACTAAACAACTTTTGTTTTGGAACCATGTCTGTATCTCCTATAGTTCAGGTGCGCTCCTGGTGTTGCACCTGGTGGTCTACTTTAGGTACTTCAGACCCTCGACCGGTACAAAAAGTAGCTTTTGTCCATTCTCGGTATCTTACTCTAGCTCTGTGTCAAATTTCATGAAGATCGGTTCAGTGGTTTGGTCGTGAAAGCGTAACAGACAGACAGAGAAACAGAAAGACAGACAGATATACTTTCGTATTTATAATATCCGCATTTGCATTTATTTTTCGCATTTTTTGCTGTCTCATTGTACTAGGGCTGCTGTAAGAAATTTCTTTCTAGAAATAAGCAGTACCTGTTGTGTCCTTTTTTGTATCTACTTGTCATGTATCTGTTTTTGTGTACAATAAATTGCTAAATAAATAATAACAAATAAATAGTATGGATTATTATGATTTTTGGTAACCCTATCACCGGATGATTGAGCTATTTTTTTTACACCCTGTATACTATATTTAAGGTGCTGCGAATTGAACACGATATAGTCAAGTGGTGAAGCAAATAGTTACATGTAAAAAAACGAAATTTTGTTGAAATGTTAATGTTGGACAAAGCAATATTTTCCGAATATTTCAGCTTAAAATCCTAGGGGAATGTTGTTCAGTTCCATCGGCTGGTCCATCCCTTGACATAAAGCTAGTTACCCGCTATCTATGTCAGGAAGTCTGAATTTATTGGAACAGTTTTGGGACACCCTGTAGAAGAAAATACTTCAAATTACAATAACAATTTAAGTCAGATGCTATTTAAGTATGTCTGTTAGTTAAGACATGGTTAAGACAGTGTTTAAATTATTTTTCATTTTTTTTGACGTTGTCAAATATCTTTTTTTTTCTTTAAACACGGATAAAGTTTATAAACTTTTACATTACTTTCAAATGATGAGTTTCGTGTAAATCATTTAATTGATTTTGATAAATATCATGGATTGGATAGGATGATCCATGCATTTTTGCCGAGTACCTAAGTATGAAATTTTCTATGGAAGACAAAATTTTTTTTTCGCAGGTGGCCCCATAGTAAAAGTTGGTCAGAACCATAAGTAGAAACACCCTACAAAGTTAGTGTGCTGACCAAAAAATAACCCTGTGTGTATGAAACAAAGTTAATTAATGGTATAAATGAGAAATAAGACACGAATGTCGAAATTTGAAATCTGTGTAGGTAAGGTATATAATTTGACCTTATTTTTATTTATTTGCCGTGTGATGCCGGCTTAGAATAGCATCACCCCACATCCTTCCCGCGGGTGTCGTAAAAGCCGACTAAGGGACTCGAGGGTATTGGTGTATTACAATTTTTAGGCGACAGGCTGACAACCTGTCACTATAGTGATACACAATGTTTTCTGAAACAACCTTGGAAAACAATCCTCAAAAAATGTCAGACGTGGCGATAGCGACCGTATTCTTACGTACGTTAACGTTCTGCCTACTCCGCAAGGGATAAAGGCGTGATATGTGTATGTATGTATGTTTATTTATTTGACCTCCCATACAAAGTTAGTCAGCAGAATTTTGTGTGGGAAATCGTTTTTCTTTACGTTTTCAAGCATTGGTGCAATGCCATGGAGAAAATTGTTCAGTACAATGCCCTAAGCAACGTTTTCTGTTATCTTCCTTCATAGACAACTCTGCCCTTCAAATCAGGGATTCAATTTCTGAAACGTCGTATTTCGGTTCCGTGTACGGAAGTCTACAACGACTAGTCTAACCACACGTATTTAAATGTCTATTACTCGATGTTTTTATAGTCAAGGGTATGTCTGAATCGATAACACATTAATAAATAACAGATTATTGCATAAATCGAATTACGACCTTTCAGAAGAGCTCTATGATTGTCAATAATTAAGACGTTTTAAAATGAGGAAATCGATTAATTGTTCAAGTGTACAATCGGAGGGTGTCCTTTCTTAAATGTTACAAAGAAAAAATCTAAACTCTGAACACCCTTAGCCACCAATCTGAAATACATACATACACATACACAAATCACGCCTGTATCCCTGGCCGAGGCAGAGCGTCAACAACTGTAAAATTGCAGTCGTTATCGCCACGTCTGACAATTGTTTGAGGGTCGTTTCAGATAAGTCGTGTATCACTATGGTGACAGTTTGTCAGCCTGTCGCCTATTATTGCAATACACATGAAACCCCCGAGTCCCTTAGTCGGCTCCTACGACACCCACGAGAAAGAAACGGGTTGATGCTATTCTAAGCCGGAATCACACGGCACTAAGCCAGCATCACACAGCACTAAGCCGGCATCACACGGCACTGAAACAATTCATTTATTAATCCGAAATATTGTTAATTATGAATATTCGAAAAAAAAATTGACACTCCATACAAAATGGCTCCATGGCTCTATCATGTCAAAATTGTTAGTATGGAAGGTCCAAATTTTTTTCCTTCGAATATTAAACACACACACACACACACACACATATCACGCCTTTATCCCTTGCGGGGTAGGCAGAGCGTTAACGGCCGTAAGAAAACGGGCGCTATCGCCACGTCTGACATTTTTGAGGATTGTTTTCCAAGGTTGTTCCAGAAAACATGTGTATCACTATAGTGACAGGTTGTCAGCCTGTCGCCTAAAATTTTTAATACACCAATACCCCCGAGTCCCTTAGTCGCCTCTTACGACACCCGCGGGAAGGATGTGGGGTGATGCTATTCTAAGCCGGCATCACACGGCATACTTCAGATTATAAGATAAACAAGCAATATTTCAGATTGTCGACTGAGTATCCAGAATTTAGATTTTTCCTTTCGACCACATAGAGCTATTACAAATTTTCAGGATTTCTGGAGCTCAATGGCTGAAACGCGTTTTTGTTTCATGCGAAATTCTGACACACACACAAATCACGCCTTTATCCCTTGCGGGGTAGGCAGCGCGTTAACGATCGTAAAATAACGGTCGTTATCTCCACGCCTGGCAAGTATTGAGGACCTTTTCAGATGATTCGTGTATCACTGTAGTGACAGGTTGTCATCCTATCGCCTAAAGTTGTAATCCCTTAGTTGCCTCTTACAAGACCCGCGGGTAGGAATGGGGTGATGCTTTTCTAAGCCAGGATCACACGGCCAGCAAAATTCTGCTACTTGTTATGCTTGTATCACACGTTCTACTTTACCTATCGATTCTCTCATGCCTAGATTTACATTATACCCATGAATATAAACACATCATACCCATGAATATAAACACATCATACCCATGAATATAACACATCATACCCATGAATATAAACACATCATACCCATGAATATAAACACATCATACCCATGAATATAAACACATCATACCCATGAATATAAACACATCATACCCATGAATATAAACATATCAAGTAGTAGAAATTTAAATACGTGTGGTTAAACTGGTCGTGCACGGAATTGAGTTACAACTTTTCAGAAATAGGGCTACATTATTTTATTTAGTAAAAATTATAACCTAAAATATTATCGAACTGGATTATAAATCTATTACTTTAATTCGACCTATATTTCTTGGGGAACGTTGTTCAGTTTCATGGGCTGATTCAACCCTTAAAATATTTGCAGCTAATATTTTTACGCCTTAGATTATTGAAGGTCACTCAGCACTATTTGCTGAAGATGTTTCAGTATTATTCCATTCACGAGGCTCATAAAACAACAACAAAAAACCGTTAGAAACCAGGCATAAATGAAAAATAACAAAACTGTTTTGTAAAAACTTTCATAAAGCTTAGCAGAAAAAACATTTGGTGTAAAAAGGATGATAATTAAGAATTTGTTTGTTTTCCTCAAATGAAAATGGTGCCAAATATGCTTGAAAATGTAAAAAAACTATTTCCCACACAAAATTCTGCTGAGTAACTTTGTATGGGAGGTCAAATATTTCTCGTTTACCGACATTGGACCCAACACCCATTATAAAATAGTGAAATTTTTTGAGGCCTTAAACAATCTCTTCAATTTAATGCATTTCTCCGAAACACGACGTACTTACAAAAACTCTTATCACAAATGCTTACCACAGTAATAGGTAAGGATTTTTCGTCGACTATGTATACAGTTTGAAAAAAATAAAATTAAGGGGTGAATCAGCCCATGAAACTGAACAACTTTCCCCAAGAAACATGGGGAAAAAATTTGGACCACCCATACAAATTGATCCATTAGGAAGCAAAATATCTGGGCCGTGTGCGAGTTGAGTTTTCTTAAAAAATCTGTGGTTATTTGGACCGAATGCTTTTTAATATTGGGCCAGAAAAACTTGGTCGGTTGATAGGTGTAATTTTTTTTTCATATTTCGACCTATGTTTCTTAGGAAAAGTTGTTCAGTTTCATGGGCTGGTTCTACTTCTAGCCTTAAAATACTTAGTTACAGCATTTTTTTTACACCTTACTTTTACCATTACTTCCCATACGACGACGCCAGCAAGAGTGAACTTAGTTTTGCCTTTTGAGTTTTGGTAGAGAATAATAATCCAGTTTCAAGAGTAAAAGTATGACAACGCAGCGTGGGCGCAGTTATAAGCGTAGGAGGACTGGATAGTCTAAGGTCCGTATTCATAAGTCGCACTCAACTATGAGAGCGATCTCAACAGCGATTTTGACAATTTATCAGTCAATACAAACAGCATTTCAAAGTCGCACTCAAGATCGATCTCCGAGTTGAGTGCGGTTTATAAATACGGACCTAAGAAACGGCTAAGCTCAGGAAGTTAATCAGGAGCTCAATTTCTGAATTCTACGTTTCTGCTTCCGTGCACGAAAGTTCAAAACGACTGGTCAAACCACACGTTTTTAAATTTCTTTTACTTGATGTTTTGATCATGTCAAAAATATGTGTGAGTTTTGAGAGTATGTGGTAATTGATAACAAGCATAACAAGTGGCAGATTTCCGCATGAAACAGAAGCGTACGTTTCAGAAAGACAGGAAGGGAAGACAGTCTGGAAGTCAAATTTTAAAACGTCGTAGGTGATGGAGTTACGGATTTTTGTAACCCATTTTGTAAAATTGTATGAATAAATAAATATAAATGTCCGCAACCACTAGTCTAACCACACGTTATTTTTCTACTAGGTACTCAATGGTTTTCTAGTTGAGGGTATGTGTGAATTTATAAAAGTACCTATGTCTGAATCTATAAGTAAAGTAAACAGGAAGTACATTTCTGAAGCTAGAACGTAAGATACAAGCCTAATACTTCTAAGTAATAGATTTTCGCAAGAAACAAAAACGAACGTTTCAGAAATTGCATTCCAGCAGGATGCAAAAATAATAACTGGAAATATTGCAAGGGGTGAACAAATCCACGAAACTGAACAACGTTCCTTAACGACCATTGGTCGAAATATGCAAAAAAATTGGACCCTTTAATTTGAATTCCTCCCATAAAAAATGTACCAACCGCCCAAGTCAATTTGTATGGGGGTCCAAAATTGTTTTTCATATGGTTCGGGTGGGAAAGTTGTTCAGTTTCTACCTAATCAAATATTTTCGTTAAAAATCAAACGATTTTTCTACCTGAAACAGCTATGTATGAATGATTACCTATGTTGCTAAACTCTACATTTTAAACTGAACATGTCATCAGTCTAAAAATATGCTAATAATTAGTTAGAAATATCACAATTACCGACAAACTGGGTCGTTGGACGACTTGGTGTCCCACACGAAAGAAAAGGCACAAGATATTATTTATTTTGGTAGAGTTTATGGGTTGTTCTTTCTAGTTTTGTTTTCTACTTTTCTGAGTTTCTTTCATTGCTTTAGGAGGAAATTCATTCAAGGGACTTTTACGTTAGTCTTGATTAAAGGAAAATACAATAAATCTAGAAAATATTGCTGATCAAAAGAAGAGCTCTACAATTTCCAAAACATATCGCAAAGAATCATACAGCGATGCTTACGCCATCTACACTAACTTCTACTTACTAATTACTTATGCTACTCACTGCTAGATGGCTCTGCATGCACCAACTAGTATTTTAATTTCATGACAGATGGCGTTAGGTGCTTGGTAGTAATCATTCAACTTTATAGATGGCAGCACAAACAGATAACTTCACACTCATAGATAATGACAACACATTTTGATGTACATTGCTGCTTTTCTTACTTTGTTGGCTTGGAACTGTGTTGTATTGTAAAGAAAATTACGGATACCATTCTGGATTTTCATAAAATATTTTGTTTTCAGGAATATTTTTACAGTACTTTTAGTAGCAGTTGTATTCACAGATTTTTCTATACAAAAAAATAAATAAAATAAAATCATTTTCAAACAAATGAATTCTTTGACAGCCAGCTGACTGAGGATGACTCATACTTGTCAATAAAAAAATTGTAAAGAAAGAGGGAGATGAAAGATGTCAAACTTTTTTTACAACGGCAACACTTTTAGCACAACGTACTTTTCAATCAGAGGTGAAATTGTACTTTATTGTTTTGTATGAAAGGTGATTATTGCTTGTAGCGGTGCAAATAATAAGGTACTTTTTGTCATGAGACGGAAGTAGCGCAAAAATAGGATTGCCATCATTTTTGTGACGTCACACTCAAAAAGACATGGAGCCCATCTAAAATTACACGAATCGCTCGAAGAAAACAGTTTTTCGTTTTTAACGCTCCATTTCGATCTATTTATTTCACGAAAGTGTAGTTGCAAAGTTTGGCGAAGCGTGTGCTGCATTACGATACATTATTTATAAGAAGTGCGCGGTGTATTGACTAGAAAAACTTGGATAAAGTTTTTGTGTGATCCCTGCTAGTTTTCCTGCTTATTTTGTAAGTATATTCTGTTTTTACATTAGTTACCGTGTTTGGGCAATCGATTTAATAAGTACGCATCGTGACCCACGTGATTTATCCGGTAAATTACTTCGGTTTGTGTTCAGAATTCGTGTGTCATGCTTTTTGTGTCTTGTGTATCTAAAAATAAGTTGCCGCATCTATTTTGGGCGGTATATTTCGTGATTTTGCGAATGTGGAGCGATCTGTGTCGTGTGGAAGTGGTTATCGTGTGTAGAGACTGCAAAAAAACCAGTCCGATCGTATGGCCTTGAAGCTATACTAACTTGGATTCTACGGTATCAAATTACACTTTTACTACTCTCTGAACTTCCTTATCATCCTCATTTTCCGTCTAATTTGTCGTGAAAAACCAATCTGTAAATTATTTCCTTTCTATACGTCATAAAACAATGTTGGAAACCCAACTGAAACCTATGTTGTTGGATCAATTTGTCTGGTGACCTTGACTGGAAATTCCTACATCTACAACCAAAGTCAATAACATAAAGTCTTTTTTTCCACTTTTATTTGCATTATACACCTTGTGCTGATATTCTTATGAACTATTTATCTATGTTAGTTACTTTTAAGTCTATCTAATACTAAAACATTAAGTCCCATTCTTAATAGAACATAATAAAATTGCATGTTAGCGTTTTTATGTAGTAAGTCTTTTCAAAACATCTAGTAAACACCTAAACATAACCTTAAGTTATTGTTATGCATAATACAGATAACTTGTGTTATGTTATGTATGATACATAAATAAACAAACAAACTTATCTAGCAGTTATTATGTAATATTACACAAGATGTGATTTATTTATATGTAAATAAATATATACAACTAATCAATAACTGTTTGAAAGAAAAAAAAGGACTGAAAGGTTAAATTACTAATAACATAAAAGATTGAAAAAAAATACTAATAACTTAAAAAAAGAAAGTTCTAATTTTTTTTTACTACATAACTTACTACCTATTTTACACTTATGTTAAATTGTTCTTTATTTAATAAATTAGGTAGCAAAAAAATATACTAGATTAGTGAGCCTCCCAGGGGTTGCATGTGTTTCTTATCATTTTCCCATTTGAATCAGAGCTTTTCCTGGCATGTACATAAACATACATACACATATCACGCCTATATCCCTAGTGGGGTAGGCAGAGCATCAACGACCGTAAAATTACGGTCGTTATCGCCATGTCTGACAAATATTGAGGGCTGTTTGAGATAATTTGTGTATCGCTATAGTGATAGGTTGTCAGCCTGTCCCCTAAAAGTTGTAATACACCTGAAACCCTAAGTCCCCCAGTCGGCTTTTACGACACCCACGGGTAAGAAATGGAATGATGCTATTCTAAGCCAGCATCACACGGCAATGTACATATACATGTAAACATTCATCTTGAATCACTATATTTCTTTAAAAACAACATTAAAATATGTGGTTCAGGAGCTAGAGGTATCTATGGCAGGCAGAAAAATGAAAAAGTGACTTCATTTTATACAATACAATACACATATCATACCTTTATCCCTTGCGGGGTAAGCACAGCGTCAACAGCCATAAAAATATGGGTAACACTATGTCTGCAAATGTTGAGTGTCCTTTCAAATGAATTGTGTATCAATGTATTGACAGGTTGTTAGCCTGTCGCCTAAAGTTGTAATGCACATGAAACCCTCGAGTCCCTAAGTCGCCTTTTACGACACTTCGCGGAAAGAAATGGAGTGATGCTATTCCAAACCGGCATCACGCGGCATTTTGTGCAATGTATCAGAGTATTAGTAACTTCAGCTTACTGTACAAAATTCATGTTCTGCCCTGGTTAATGTTGTAATGATAACTAATTCTTATAATGAACATAATTGGTATGAGATTAATACAGTGTTAAACTAGTTTTGCTAATAAGGCTTGTCTGTATATCTATCTACTATGGAACATTAAATGTGTAATGATTTGAAGCCCAGTGTTACTGATCTATTTAATAATGTTGCTCTTGAATCTACAGGAGCGCACGTAACATACTATTGTACATAACTTTTATATTATTATACTACATACATACCCGCTGGCCGATGGCCGCTGGGGCCGGAAAGTTCTCGAGTGGCGGCCACGGACCGGTAGACGCAGCGTAGGTAGGCCTCCCACAAGGTGGACCGACGATCTGGTGAAGGTCGCGGGAAGCCGCTGGATGCGGGTGGCGCTGGACCGATCATCGTGGAGATCCTTGGGGGAGGCCTATGTCCTGCAGTGGACGTCTATCGGCTGAGACGACGATACATACATACATATATTACGCCTTTATCCCTTGTGGGGTAGGCAGAGCATTAAAAGCCTTAAGAATATGGTTGCTACCGCCACATTTGACATTTTTGAGGATTGTATTTGATATTATTATCAACATTATTTTAAAAAGTTTTATTTATTATGACAGTTCTTAAACACCCATTCGAGAGTGACGAGTAGGTGAAATAGAAAATAGTACTCTCGAACAGGCGTGAACTTTTAATTGTGAAAATTTCTAGCAAGTGGAACAGCTTTAACGCACTCCAGGCGAATTCTGCTGAATAAACTCATTTTCAGTTGTGTGTCTAAGCATGCCAGTCTAATGTCAGTGGGTTTGTTTATTCTGCAATCATTTTGATGTATCACAGCAGCAACTTTGGCGGAGCGCAGTAACCAAGTGGTTCAGGCACTGGCTTGGACGAAGGCACTGGACTTACCAATGTGTTTTTCCTCTTACATTTGCTGACTGCTGTTACGGTGATGAAACCCACATTCAAATAAAATTTAATTCAAATGATATTTGAATGTGACTTAACCTAGGATTTAGGCCAGGTTAGCCTTCGGGTTGCAGAGGTTGCGGGTTGCTAATCCCTTAGGTTAGGCAGGGCCGTCTTAGCACATTTGCCGCCTGTAGGCTATTCAAATTTTGCCGCCCCCTCAACCCATTCCATCCGGCTTCACCTCAGCCGTTTTTTTTTTACCTGGCCTGAAGGTATAGTATTAGGTGGTCCCACCCACACCTATGTCGCAAACAGTCTTACACCCGAACCTGTCGTCGGTTCTCGTCGGATGTCGTCAATTGTATGCGGTTGTCGTCGTTTGTCGTCGAACCGATGACTTGACAACAAGCTCGAATACATAAAAATGTCTCAGACTGTTTTCGATATCTTGCACTATATCCGTTTCTATGTCGTTAGGATATGTTTGTTCTAACGAAAGTGCTTTTTCTGTGAGGGTGTGTATGTCTATTTTGGTAATAAATGCAAATTTTTCATTATAACTGGCATACGCCTCCTGTCTTTTTTTTTATTCTGTTACTAGCCTATCTATGAGGACGAAAAACGTATTTACACGAAATGCGTCACTTGCAGTCATTATATTTTGCTCTTCTGGTGTTTCGTAAAATTTTCTCTTCCTTTTCGGCTGTCACTTTCCCATGTCTTTACCGTATTGTTTGCATACGCTTAAGTCTATTGCTTTATCTTCAAAATATTTGAAATTTTCTCGCTGGGATACAAAAAACTGACGAAATATTGATCAGAAACGGTTACCAAATCTACGGTGGAAGACATAATTTGAACATTTGCTTGATTTATTCTTTGCAAAAAATCATTCCACATTACAACCATTACCACCGTTTCCAGTTTTTCTAAATTAGAAAGTATTCCCGCCACTTCCTTTCGAGTTACAGGTTTTCAGTAGAATCGTCCTTAATTGATTCCAAAGTTTCAAGAACTTTATGCCAAGAATCTCTCAAACTTTCACACGCGTCCTCCCTAGCTGACCAACGTGTCAGATTCACTCTTTTCAGGGTATTGCCTTTCCCGATTGTACTCGTAAATTTTTTCCATCGATGTCTCGAGCTTGAAAAATCAACAAGCCTCTGTACACGATTCAGCAGCAGCACATGCCGCTAAATTTAGAGAGCGTGCAGAACAAGACAATCGGCAAAAAGGGCTTCGTTTTTAATCTTGGCCTGTAAGCCGTTGTATACGCCAGACATGTTCGCCGCGTTATCATAGGACTGTCCACGACAGTCTCCAATATTTATTCCTAGCATTTTGAGTTCCGTAATAACGGCAGAAAACATTGCTTCAGACTGACGGCATAAATTTGAGAAATCTTTCACACGGTTCGCCTGTATTTAAAAGATATCTAACGACAAGAGTAAGTTGATTCACGTGTGCTTGATCTGTTGAATCAATGATCAGGGAAAAATATTAATTCAACTATTAATATTTTATATTAACTATAAATATCTTTTTTTTTTGGCGAATTTTGCCGCCTCTCAAAATCTGCCGCCCTAGGCTTAAGCCTTCTCAGCCTAGTGGATAAGCCAGGGCTGAGGTTAGGTAGCTGACCCCGACAGAATGGGATAAGGCAAGCAGAATGATGAGTAGCAACATTGCCAAAAGAACGACAATTAAGGGTTTTCTGGAATTACAATGGCACAAAATTTGAATTTATTGTGACCCTGAAGAAGTGGCCCTCTATCAGGTTTCTTCTGATGTTTATTGAGTTGAACCCTCGTGTCTGAGTTCTTAACCTACATATACTATACTACACATAAATGTTACTAGGTAAATTAAGAGGCAAACCAGACCTTACTGTGATAATTCAATTATTACAATTTAAATGATATGTTGACCAAAAGCCCTTTGATACAAAATTTTGTCATTTTCCTACAAGTACATATATGAAATAATGGATTATAACCGAACATTAAAAACAGGATAATGATATTATTTACCTACAATATTATCACGTCTTTATACTTTGCGGATAATTTGCGTATCACTATAGTGACAGGCTGTCAGCGTGTCGCCTAAAAATAATATTACACATTATCATTCCCCTTGCCTCATCCCGTTCTCTGTCGCGGTCGGCTACCTAACCTAGAGGCTTTCACGTGGAACCAAGTTTTAACAAAGCGCCGTCTGACCTCTGCAAAAATTGTAATACACATAAAGCTCCCAAAATCCGTTGTATAGTTTTAAAAATATAAACATAAATTCATAAATACAGACAGAAACAGACGCGGGAAGCGGTTTTGCTTTATCATCATCATTCTCAGCCCACATCCACTCACTGCATAGGCAACCCTCACGGTCCTGCGCCAGTATCGTCCAGTGAGGCCCTGCGAACTTAATATCGTCGATCTTTATACTTTGTAGTAATTATCAGCCGAAGTACTACATACACATATCACGCTTTTATCCCTAGCGGGGTAGGCAGAGCGTTAACGGCGATAAGAATACGGTCGCTATCGCCACGTCTGACAGTTTTGAGGATTGTTTTCCAAGTTTATTTCAGAAAAGATGTGTATTACTATAGTGACAGGTTGTCAGCCTGTCGCCTAAAAACGTAATGCCTATACATTAAACCCTCGAGTCCCTTAGTTGCCTTTTACAACACCCGCGGGAAGAAATAGGGTGATGCTATTCTAAGCAGGCATCACATGGCATTTCTAAGCCGGCATCACACGGCAACTTAATATCGTAGATTTTTATACTTTGTAGTAATTATCAGCCTAAGTACTAGTTTTACGATTATCTTCTTTCCTACAACATTACTCTTTTGTTTCAGGTAATTCAAAGATGCAAAGGAAGACCAGACCGTCCAGAATTAAACCGAGTGTATAATAAGAGCACTTAGTCTTAAGCACGATATGTGATACGTTTTAGTCTTATACGAGCTACTAGTAACACGTAATAATGCCTGTGGTTTCGCCTTCCCGTTACAACTCGACCTCTTCCAGTCTCTCGTCAGGGTCCTACCGGTCTACTCTGACCTCAACGTCAAGCCTTGACAAGCCATACTTCAGATCCGGTAGCGGGACCTATGTGACCTCAACACTAAGAAACTCTTACGGAGATCGTACCACAGAATACCGGTCGAGATACACAGATATAGATGGCAAACGGGAAAGAAAAACGTCTCTAGTGGAATACTCTAGAACTTCTCGCGCGCCCAGTGTGACAGATTCTGACAGCGGAATATGTACGCGATACAACCGGTCTGACCGCAGCGAAAGCCGGTCCAGAGATCTCTCTACGTCCCGAAGTGAAAGCAGTAAGACTTCCAGCGAACCGTTAACTAGAAACTCTAAGAGAAACAATGTCTTAAGCTCAGCAGCGTTGGCCATGTCGACGGCTGAACTTTACAACAAGTATTCTCCGTCGAACTACGTGCCGTTGACTCAAAGAATCCAGCAGCAAGCGAACCAAAATAGCTACGGAGAGATTTCCAGGTCGAAGTCCATTTCGAATGACATCGGTAGACCACCAGCTCCAGATTCTGTCAGGCTGAGGAGAGCGAGGAATTCCACGGCCGCAACTATTGCTGAGGTAACTATAAATTGAGTACGGTTTTTAAAATTTGAATATATGTTTAGTTGACGTTTGGATGGCTGCGAAAAAGAAAGGTTTATATGAAGTATTATTTTGGTGAACTGAACTAATTAGTGGTTTTGTACCCCTCGGCCGCGAAGAAACCGGAGGTTGGTAACTAGTTTCGATAGAAGAAAAAATACTTTTCGTACGATACCAGTTACTATAAGAGGATATTTTGTCTACCAGATACTAGTTTTAATAAAACTCAAATAGATTACAATCCAGAATTTAATTTTCCAAAATGCTCTAAGTCGCTAAACGTCCTAAATCGCAAATTGCCTTAAGTCGCAGAATGTCCTAAGGCACTAACTGTCTTTTACATTACAATGTGATTATTGAAAATAGTTTCCGAAATCCAAATATACAAAATGTTACAAAAGTATAGGTACTTAAATCCATTTATTTATTAATGTCGCGATAATTAATTGCAAAAATGCGTGACTCATAGATATCAAGGGAAATCTACGACTAAATGCAATACCTATATCACCAATTAACCTAATTTAATACTATGAAAGGTCCCTAGTCTAAGTTGACACAGGCAAATGTGCAAAATGGCGACGTTTAAGGGGATTCCGAATGTAACTAGCGCCACCAACACCAAAAAAATTAACAAAAATCCATTTTTGTTTCATTAGCGAGCTTTTCCATAAAACTAGTGCCACCAGATTTTCTTTTAAATAAAAAAAACTTCGCAGCCATACAAACAATTTTTGTGCGCGTGAATGTGTGTGTTTTCGTATTAACAAAGCACAAGTAAACACGGTCGAAGCTTAATTAGACACTGGGAGGCAGACCCTCTTTAAAAAAAACATTTGGAACTGCCAAAATTTCATCATTTTCCAAAACAATCATTTTTGGGACAACCTGTGTGTGTTACTGGAGGTATACTTAAGATTTAAGAGACGTCAGTACCTCAAATTGCAAAATTTTGTTCCACCCGAGAATCGAACCAGATACCTTTGAATCCTGGTGCGAAACTCCGCTAAACCATAGATAGAATCACTTACTGATAACCTCAAGATTTCCTAAAACAGTAGCTATCTGGTCCTATAATTATTTCCTCATTCTGATATCTAATCTTATCTGATCTTTTATGTCGACAACTCGACTCTTACGCTTTTTTCTTGGTTTCTAAATATAGCAACGATTACTTACGTCAGTACCTTTTTGAGCGCAGAATAGATAAAGACAAATTGTCTTGAAATGGTAATTTTAGCACATAGGCGCTAAATTGTTTATTAAATCTCGTATTCTTGTTATAGTATAATCCAGTATCTTAAACAATTGCTAGACCAGCTGGTGGACCGAGTCCGCTCGGTTTTTGTTACTTTTACGCCTCAAAACATGGCGTTGTTATGACAAAACAAGTCACCAAAAAAGACATAACCGTTTTTTGAAAAATGCAAATATTTCGCTTCCAAAATCCCCTACATGCAAAATTTTATAAGTATAATCGTTTCTGAGATCCCGGTTATAAATCGTTCAAAGATATTAGATAATTTCCAGTAATATAACACACACGTTGTTTTCAAAAGTATCTCTAAAAAATCATCTTTCAAACACTTGAAGACAGTTTGCCTTTCGTCGCAATAGTAACATTAGCTGTCACAGTCTTGAATCTGTGCAAGCATGTTGTACTAACACACACCTTCATCGCGCTAGTGACATTCCATTGAAACAAGCAACATGAGTGGTTTTCTGATCAGAGGCCTGAGCGACGGTTCAAGGAGACCTCGCCATCACCGAGTTACTCCAAAAGGAACTCCATGTCGAATGGAATCAAGGACAGCAACGGGAACGAAGTGCCATCTGTCTCGGAGATAAGGAAACGTTTCGATCAAAAAATGACTGTAACCAAACTGCCCGCGAATGAGTCTAAGTACGGCAAAAGCTCCGTAGAACAGTACTTGAATCAGCTGAAGAACTGTGAGAACGGTACGGTAGGGTATACTAAAGTCGTTCAAGAAGACAGACCAGTGCCTGTCCACTTGCCTTACGAGAAAAACGGTATTTCCAAATGGGAGGCTTCCTCTTCAAGCTCCCGATCCAATTCTAACTCTGACCTTTCCATCAGTAAGACTATCTCCGAACCTGTATCCTTGTCCAAACCTTACGTTGAAAAGAATGGCTCAATGTCAACATCTCTGACGTCCAAGCTGCCATCCGAAAGACTTGCCAGCATCAAGAGCCAGTTAGACCCTAACAATCCTATCGGGAAGATCCTCGAGAAATCCACTGTGATCCAAGTCGAAAACGGCGAAGACAAGAAAGTCGAAAAGTTTGATAAAGTCAAAGACATCAAAAACGGAATTGAAAAGCAGGTTAAGGCGCCGAAACACACGTCTAATTTCGCTTCTTATATTCAGATTTCACAACCGATCGCCTCGGGCACATCGTCACCAAAAACCTCAAAGCAAGTTGAACTGAACAACATTATAAACGAGGAACTGTCCAAAAACGATGTCAAGCCTTCAGAAAATCGTTCTTCTAAGGTCAAACTCAAGTACATAGACTCAGAAGATGACCGCTCTATCTTAGACAGCGAAATCGACTCGCCTCCCGGCACCGGCTTTGAGAACAAAACCTTCGAACACGAGAACTTCTTGAAGAAGAGAACAGAAAACAGAGAACAAGAAGACAGAGAAGAAGATGGAGTTAAGTCTATGGAAACCAGCACAGAGTCGACGCTCAGCGAGGAAGACTCCAGCCCTGACACGCCGTCTGCTAGAAGAAAGACGCTGCTTGCCAAAGACGAAGAAACCAACGGGGTAAGTAGCTTTTCCTTTTCAGGGGCGGAAGATCGTTCGATATGTCTAAATTTCCTTCTAAATGACTGACAAATGTAGTAGGTACGTCTGCACCGTGAAAATCTACCTTTGCAATTCACAGTCATTCACATCAGCCTAAACCAGTCCATTGCTTGACATAGGCTCTCTTGATACTTATCTCAGTGACGTTTGGTTCCTAAAGCCCTATTTAAAGCTGAGAGGTATTCGCGCGGTACGTAGGTACGTGTTATTTTTTTTGGTACAAATTGTCAAGCGATTCAGTTCCGTTACCCGCTTACACATCCGGATACCGCTATATCTCGAACAGAACTTAAAAGAAGGTAGAATTAGGATCTTGAGCGCAGCATAGAAGGTAGAATACCATTTCAAAAGCAACTTAATGGCAATTTATGGTTATAATTGAACGGGTTCTTACCGACGACTTCTTTTTAATGAGCCGAAATATTTTGACGCTGTTACACGCGTCATTCATGCACTGATTAAAGGTACGAGGCCAATGATGATTATGGGAAACTGTAGTACTTATCTCCAGGTGGCTGCTCGGGCAAACATATCTGTCTATTCTAACTTAACAGCTGCATATTTCATATTGTAATTTTTAAGAAAGAGCCAGAAAGCTAAAAAATAATTTCACGGTAAAATCGAGGCAAGTTTAGTTCCTAAAATGTAAGGCTTTGCAAGTAATCCTTCGCTTGACCTGGCAAAGTCATTACGCGGCGTAATCTTATTGTGATAATCCGAATTCACCTTGAAAAATTGTTATACATATAGTCTTACGCGCGTAGAGGCTTACCTATTGTATAATATCAATGATGCAAATTTATGCATGTATGGTAAATGGATGACATTCGACTATTTTTGCTCACGGAATACATAAAAGAGGATCTTGAAGATAATTGAGTAATAATGTGTAAAATTATACAATGAGACTAAATATAGTAAGAGTAGAATTATTTATAATCATGAATAACTACAACAGTCCACTGCTGGACAGAGATCTCACTCTCTTTCTCTCTCTCTCTTTCTTTCTTTCTCACTGAGAGATATTGGAGAGTGTTTGCCATACTTGGCAAGCGGATTGACGAGCGCAGTGCACGATCTTTTAATCTCAAAGAATACTGCTGCTATTGGATTCATCCATTGGTCGACTTTTGTGGCACCCGCACGATTAGAAATAGGGTGAAGCTATTCTGAACCAGCATCATGCGGCTGATATGATCATCATACGACAAACTACGTTACAAATTGTTATACATGAACTCTCCGATCGATTTCGGCCACGGCGACCACTTCGTCTCCCAACCAGATCGGTGCTGATGCGCTCGGAGATGGCTATTGTAGCCAATTTTGGCAGTAAACTCCCGTGCAGTGTTGACACATGAGTTTGCCATTTACATAATTATAGTTAGGGTTCATCGGCTCGTTGGACGACTCGGTGTCCCACACGAAAAGAGAAAGAGAGTTAATGGCGACTGGTGGACGGGCCCTTATACATAATATGTCTACGAAAATGTCCAATGTGTTAAACGTGTGTGCACGATTTTCGTGATAAACTTTCATACGATTACGAACTAATGTTATGCAACCAGACAAGGTTGAATTAGCCTACGTAATCAAAATATACGCAGCGTTTTTTATAGATTATGAATATATCGTATAAAATTAAATCAATTTTCGCGTTTCTCTGTCTGTCATAGACATCCCTAACTCTTTCTAAAAAATATGGAACGGATTTGCATGTCGTTTTTTATCAGATAAAATATTATTCAAGAGCACTGGCGCTTGCATATTTTCCATACGATTTCCGACATGTATCATCATCATATATTGCCTTTATCCTTTGCGGGGTAGGTAGGGCGATAACGGCCGCAAAAGAACGGTCGCTATCCTCACGTCTGACAAATATTGAAGGCTCTTTCAGACACTGAATTAAAATCCGTTGCGTGGTTTAGGCGGTGTCTAAGTCGAGAGAGTAATTTGACAGTTGAGAGTTTCACAGGTATATTAACCGAAAAAAAGGCGGTTCCATTTTCAAAAAAGTTGTTGTAATTCATATCGAGCGATCTTCCAAACCTCATCTACATGTAATCCAGCTCTACACGCACACACACGCATATCGTCACGTCTACTGTCTGTGTGAGTATCTCTTTCTCTTTCTAGGTAATAGCAGTTATAGTACACTTAGCCGTATTATGCGGATAGTGTGACTTCATTATATGCAGTTTTCTTGCACGAAATGTATTAGAATTAAAAGCAAAATTAACACTTTCTGGCGTATTTTAACCATGTAGCTAACTTATGGTTAAAATCTGTCAGAATCTGATAATTTTGCTTTTAAATCTACTAAATGCGAAATATACAAAGTGTAAAAATATTAACTGCAAATATTTTAAGAGGTGAAGCAGCGCATGAAACGGAAGAACTTTACAAGGAACATAGGTCGAAATATGAGAAATTTTTTTGGACCTCCGACACAAATTGTCGGTTGGTAATTTTGTATGAGAGGGCCGAATTTGTTTTCATATTTCGACCTATGTTCCTTGCGGAAAGTTGTTCAGTTTCATGGGCTGGTTCACCCCTTAAAATATTAGCAGTTAATTTTTTTACACCGTGTATAGTCACACCGTACGCATTATACGCCGAAGCGACCCGTATGACTGATACGGTTCTGATAAGTGTACTGTGTATTCAGTCCGATCAGTTCTTCCTTCAGTCCGATCAGTTCTTCCCAGAACAACTCCTAAGCCCAGTCTCGCCCCAAGGGCGTGATTGGGCTGGTTGTTTGAACAACCAGTAAAATATTTCCGGGTGAGCACGTGCTCCCCACCAAGCCGACAGGCGTAGTTTTGATGGCCCCGGGGCCGTAAACGTAAAGTCCAACACAAAAAAAAAAAAAAAAAAAAAAAAAAAAAATGATATGTGAACGTTGAATTTTAGGGTCTGTCTCGTGTTTATGTCTTCAGCGGGTTCTCAGCGTCTTCGTCGATACAGTTATTTGGTTTATTTTTTAGATTATCATATTTGATAACAGTTATAATGACGAATTATATGAAGACGTGTAACAAAATATCTAGTCTTAGTTTAGGGAATAGTTTGCTGTCATAGCTATTTTCGTATAAGTTTATCAAATAAAGAATTATCGTATCGTCTCCCGAGGCTAAATGCTAAAACTGCACAACTCTAAAAAACATGATCTCGACAGCGAATTTTCAATCAATTACGATAACCATGAAAAAAAATGTAATCACGTCACAGAAACAGTACCAAAAGGGTCATAAAATTCGTCATTATAACTATTACAGGAAGTGACAGCATTTTCGGCGGAAAGGAGAAATCGTTCTTACAGTTTTAAACCCAAAACAATGAACTTTACGTAAACTTTTCTTTAAACCATTATAAATTAAGTATCTTATATGAAGTATGCATTAATCTATCTTGATTTTTTAAAGAAACGAGCCCGAAACGGCAACATTATTATTATGAGTGGGATGTCAATACATATTATGTCATATATTTTGATATATTTACATGTTAAATGTTATTCAGCCGGACAGGAAAACCACCAAAACCGAGAGACAAACAGTAATATTGCCAATTCGGGATCGTTTCTTTATCTGCACGAGATATACATACTTAATATAATAATATGTTTAAGTCTATTCTATAAACTTACTATACATTCAGTTTTACGTCACGAATGACGCTAATCGGTGACATAGTTGCTAAACCGAGAATATGATTAGTACATTTATAATACGATTTTTTAAAGAAAAGATCTGTAAAGGGCAGCCGCTACTTCTGGTAGTGGCGGCAGTATACATTTTTAAGCTCATAGGTTAGAGACAAGACTACTAGACAATTGTTGATAATCTAATAGAGAAGATTCTACTCAACATCATTCCCCTTGCCTTATCCCGTTCTCTGTCGGGGTCGGCTACCTAACCGACGGGATTTGACGTGGAACCAAGTTTTTACACAGAGCGACTGCCATCTGACCTCAGCAACCCGAAGTCTAACTTGGCCCGAATCCTAGGTTAAGTCACATTCGAATATAATCTGAATTCAAATTTTATTTGAATGTGGGTTTCATCACAATGTTTTTCCTTTACCGTAAGAGCAGTCGGTAAATGTCGGTAAAAACACATTGGTACATGGCGGGGATCGAACTCGGGTCTCACGATTGTAAGACCGGTGTCCTAACCACTAGTAGAGAAAATTCTGCGAATGTCTTCTTCATATAGAATCATAGATGCAAGACATTCCTGTCTCGCTCAGTTCAAACTCCTCACCTATATGTTTACTGGGACGGGTCGTTGGCATTTGCTACGGGGGCGGCGCGCGCGCACCTTGCCGAGATTGAGAGCAGTCTGCGGAGTAGGCAGATGGTCAGTGGACTTGATATGTTGGCTAGAGTCAAGAGCAATCCCGTTAACCATCCCATTTCAAATAAATTAGAGTTGACCTGACATAATCGTCGTATAGTTCGATGGAGCCGGCTGCACTCACCAAAAAACATGACTTATGCGGCGTTACCTCGCTCTGAAGCGTTCCGTTTAAGGTTTCAAAGTCAAGCGAGAACGCCGAACGAGCGACAAAGAGGCTCAATCGGCCTCCGAAAAATGCTGCCATTCCATCAGGATTTTCTTATGACGTCGTCACATTCAACAATCGTCTGTAAACCGACTTTACAGACAACAGTTTTTTTTCTCTAAATTTTTCCCTCGATAGAGAAGAGGGAGGCCTTTGCCCAGCAGTGGGATGACACAGGCTAGTTAAGTCCCTCGATAAATAAAAAAACAGACTCATTCGCAACTTGCGATTTAACATAACAGAAAAACTTTTTATCTTTTAAGAAGTCATGATAACTTCTTACTTCTAATCTTTGGGTTACTTTCCACTAACTCCGAAAGCCATTAGAACTAATTTGAATAAACTACCAAACTACCTACATAACATGCACCCATGATAAGCGCCCTACATTTTTTTCCAAGAATGTAGGTTGACAGATCCCCCTAAATACTAGATGTGACAATATGCCAAGGTGGCCGACGTTATAGAAACTCCTTTCTAAAAATATCCCAGCGAAATGTTTCGTCTCGAAATAAAACAACTCGGGAACTGGCCGCACGAACAGTTTTATTGGCCACGTGCGAAAAAGAGCAAAAACGCGACGCCATTTTTCCGGAAAAAGGCGGGAATTCTGACAGATTTCGGTTATGAAGTTGTGTTTTTGAGGTTATGCTCATTTAGCTTTCGTGTTCTTGTTAAACATTACATGCTGGAAATGAATGAAAGATGCTATATTTACGCGTATAGGTTATAAAATTCGTAGTATTTTGGCCAGAAATGCACAAATTATATTTGTAGTCGGTCACCAAAGCTAGACTCGAGATTTTCTAAGCACGCTCTGTCTGCTAGTGGTTAAGAAGTTTTTAATGTGTCAAAAAAGTTTTGTTCATCGCTTAGCGTATTGACGTTTTACTTTCTCTGTCACACTGGCCTTTTTAGCTGTCAAAACGTCAAAACACACGTTCAAAAACTGAACTCTGTCAGTATTCTGTCAAAAGCATTTTCGATGTAATTTTCCAATTTCGTTTCGATAATTTTGTGTTTTTTTAACTTCAAATGATTGGTGTGTGAAGTTTTTCTACGAAAACTGTGTTTGTGTTCCGAGCCGGTTGTGTTGTTATGGAATTTTACGGTACCTTATTATTGTAGACTTGTAAACGAGCGGTCTACTTCTTGAAACAGTTCCACTTCATATAGCTTCAGCCTATGCAGTCCACTGCTGGACGTAAGCCTCACCCAGGGTGCGCCCTAAGGCACGATCTCCCGTTTTCGCCATCCAATCTCTACCAGCCGCTCTCTTTAGGTTATAGGGCCATATTTGCTAAGGCTCTCTCATCCAGCTAAAAGATAACTCATAGTGGCGGTAGGGTCCGTAAGGATCCGCCTGACCTACGACTGCCAACGCTTATCTTGGCGTTTTCATTGTGATTTCGCTAGTGTCGAGTTGATTATGCTTAGTTTCAGTTTTATATGTCATGGCGTGTTAGCCTGCATTCTACTTGTATTGTAAGAATGCCAGTGATGAAGTTGCACATTTTCGCCAGTGCCAGATGAGCCGCGCTAGAGGGTTCAAATTGTAGATTCGATTCCTGTCCTGTGGTGGACATTTTCAAGTTCTCTAAAAATGCCATTACTTTTGGGCAAATTTTCAGCGTGACTAAGCCATCTCATAAACGAATAACTTTGTCGTTACTTCTCTGTTTATCCAAAACAGCTATAGCAATAGTAATGTCGTTTTCGTATGACCCTGAACGTAAAGCTATCTAGCTCGGGGTAACACCTAGATACATACAGGTGTCAATAGATCTAGGTACTATACATATCTACCCGTCGATATATCTAAAAATTACTAGCTGATTGTGAAATTTTGGCAGTGCTTTTTGGCTAAACGCACCCCACTGGCGCCCGAGACGTTCAGTCCAGGCTGTTCTAGCCGCGCGCTCTTTACCCACCCGCCATTTTGTCGAGAAAAAAATAAGAAAACCGCGCGAAATGGACGGCAACTTCGGGATAACCTAGAAAAAGTTTCGCGCTACTTTTATGCCGCCATCACGGCTTTCTCCCGCGCTTTAGCAACGCAACCAGCTCTGGAACATTCTATGTAAATCTCTGTTGATTTTTAGTAATAACTACACACCCCGTTTGAAATTTTAGTAAATAAATAAATACAACTGAAGTGACCTTGAAACAGTTTGTGACCTTGGATCTGTCGAGTGATACGGGCTTTGCCCTAGTGAACTGAAAGTGAATTATACTATTTTTGAACCATCGAAAGGTGTTCTGAACGAAATAATCTGTGACGATAAACAGTGAGAACACTTAGTGCAATGTTGTGTAAAATCTTCAAATGATTTGTGCCGTTTCAGCCATCTAACATTCTTTGTGAAGTGGACTTTGCAACTTCGACAAACCTTGTTACAACTATCTCAGTTCATCAAGTCTTTCTGCACCAAACCTTCTGTCAGACTTCACGTCCGCTCTAACTAACGAGTCCACTTGAGTTTTTCAACTCCATTTCTACACGAATTGTGTATTGTTCTACCATAAAGCCTTCTATCCCACTTTTGATACCACGTGAGGAACAAACTCGCAGAATTTCTTTCATTATCACTTGGAAACCTCTCGAATTCAGCCCTAAATCCAAACAGCTCCCATCATCTGTCCTTCTCCCTCTTGCTGGAAAGCAGAAGAGCATAAAGCTCGCTCCCCCCCCTCATCGACTTAGCGTGGTGTATGCTCACTTACTTGGAACTGGTGATATTCGTAGCATGCGTGACTACGGGTATCCTTGCGGCCCTCGGTAGGGGTAAGTTTTTGTTTTTCGTGTCATTGACCAGAAATATAATTCAAACTATTTGCCGGTAGTCGTTACAAAGTCCTACAATTCAGACTCTATAAAAATCTTTAGTTTTGCCCAGCATTTTAGCTTTATGCGTAGACTAGATAGACAAAGATATGAAATTTACTTTCCGAGAATTGTTTGGTTGGGTACAGCGTATATTGTGTTTTAAAACAATGGCGCTCATTTTAAAATAAATCTTAAATGAAGTTTTAAAAGGCAAAACCATTTATGATGTATACACCGTGTTTCGTAGGAAATGCATTACATTGGAGACGTTATTTAGGGCGTCGTACTGAACAACTTTCCCTGGAACCAGTGCTGAAAAACGGAAAAAACATAGACCTCTCATACAAAATGTATAATCAGCGCACTAACTTTGTATGAGAAGTCGATTATTTATCCGGTTTCCCTGGTCTCATAGGGAAAGTTGTTCAGTATTGTGTCCAATAACCACTAAATGCATTTAGTCAAGAAACATGTTGGAGTCAACTGTTTACTACGTGTAAGCCAATCAGTTGAAACCAAAAGTTCATTTGAAATGTTGCCAGATTATGGCATTGTCTGATTCATTAAGATTTCCACTGAACAACATAAATGCAACTGTTCCATGCATTTGGCTGCCCCTTGGAATAAATTCTCGCTTGACAATAAAAAGTTTCAATAATGAAGAATTGACCCCTTCTTGCCAGGTCACGAAGTTAAATAATAAATAAATATCCTGGACAACGTATACAGCGCCATCTAGCCCGAAACTAAGCAAAGCTTGTACAATGGGAACTAGATAGCTGATACTAATACTTAAATATTTTTGTAAATAAATACATATTATACATAGAAAACACCCAGACTCGACACAAATATTTGAAAATTGACTTAACAAATATTTGCGTCCGGTGGGGATCGAACCCACGACCTTCGGCGTAGAAGGCAGGGGTACTATCTGCTACGCCATCGGGACAGTGAAAGTTGACGAATGAGACCAAATTGGAGACCATTTTAAACCGACTTTCAAGTCTCTCAAGTATAAACAGGTGTCCTTCTTTAGGTGGCCCAAAGAAAAAAATCTAGCTACCTAGTCTGTTTTTTTGTGTTCTATATTCGAAGAAAAAAATGAACACTTCATACAAAATAGTCTATCAATCATTGACAGCAACGGGTTTTATGTTTTGTATGCTAAAAACGAATGATTACCTATATCAATGTTATCGGTCAAAACTTCCATCTTTGTCTATCTAGCCTGTATATTTAAATGCTAGGTAAAATTAATAGGCACTTTTCATGAGCACATTAGTAAAATTTTCTAAACCCAAAATGTAATTCACGAAACCCGCCAACATAGGAGCTTTATTCCTTTCACGTAAAATTATAAAATATTAAAACCTCACCCACACCGTTTTTAAACTGTAATAGATCGTAAATCCATTCTGTTTACCTTAAAAAATACTAAAGCCTCACCCACACCAGCGGCGTGCGATGAGGTGTGGCTGCCGCCGCTGCTGGGAGCCGCGCGCGCGGAGCGTGGCGCCGACCCGCGCGCAGCCTGCGTCGTCCGCGCCGCCGCGCGCGTCCCCGACACCGCACCCCCCGCCCCGCCCGCGGGTCTATGGCGTCACCACTTACCAGGTGGACAGGCGAATAGTCAGTTCCTTAAATATCTATAGCAGAAAAATTATTTATCATTATATCAGCCTAGACTGGGCAGAGACTTTATATTTGAAGTAAATTGTGATAAACAGTCGTATTTACTGCGAGCTGCATAAAGTCCTAATCACACTTTTGTCGGGTATTTATTATTATATTAGCCTAGACTAGACTGTGCCACTGCTTGGCAGAAACATTATATTTGAAGTAAATTGTGATAAAAAGTCGTATTTACTGCGAGCTACGTAAAGTCCTATTCACACCTTTGTCGGGCATTGAGCGTACAATGTCGTGGTTTCTTTTCTGTGTATTATATTTTGCTGTTCACTTCGCGTATCATTTCATTGATTACAACAAGTTAACCCAAGCCGGATCTTGCAATTCAGGATCTTAGAATTTCTCTTTTTATTTGTTATGATCACATGAAAGCTTATACTACTGTAACACGGTGTTGCTCGCAGTAAATGCGTGCTGAAAACTGTAATCATTTAAAAGTAAAAAGTAGTATTCTAGCTACAAGTAAATCAAGTCGAAGCATAATTATATAGTATCTCCACTGTTGTTAGCTAGAACGTATGTTGATCACATGTCAAACGTACTATAGAGTTCTCGCGTCCCCCTGAGCGTCGCGTCCGTGTCGTACGCATGTCTCTCAACGGGCGGGAACACAGTGCGTATGCCGTGCGGCTCGCCGCGGCCACGCTGGCTAGAATGGTACACAACCTTTAGATCAAATTAATGGTGTGTGACGCATGCTTTAAAATTTCAGCATGGGTTTACTAAAAAAGCCATTGTTTGTTACTTGATAATTTAGAATTAAAACTGTTCGATAAAGAAAACCGTTTTAAAATAAGTCTGGAGAAGTTCATTGTTTTGGGTGATAAGCGACTAAGTTAAGTTGTAATTTGGATTTCTTGTCTTCAATAACGTAGACGTCGCGTCGGCTCCAGAAAGGTCTTAAATGTCAATGCAATATGGGTACAGGATGTTAGAAAACGTGCTATGTTCGAGCTATCCTATAAAGGGTGGTACCGAACGGTGGACTTCCTGAAAACTACACTCAACAGGTAAAACTGAAGAAATGGTCAAAGTACTGTAAAAAAAAATTTGACGTTCCATACGAAAAAAATAGCTGCCCGAGCAATTTTTTAACAGAGGTTATTTTTTATATATTTTGACCTGTGAATCTTGGAGAAAATTGTTCAGTTTGAGTTGAGTACAGATAGCCTTCGTTACCACCTTGCATAACTGAACAACTTTACCAAATAAGTTTTGTATCTTTAAACCTGAAGAAGGAATTGTACCTTATACTAAAGTGTTAGCCAATCGTGTCATTTAGGAGGTAATCAAAACTATTTTTTGTTCCGAAAGATGGGATTATTCAATTTAATTATTTTTCCGCAGAACACAGTATCTTTTCTAAAATCCTGTACTTTTTCTGTCCTGTAAAAAAACGTTTAATAATCAGGGCAGTTTTTTGTCTTTAGTATCGTCTTTTTTCTCATTTGTCAAATAGCGTTTGTGGTTCGCTTCTTCGTCTTCACAGTTCGGCCAGAAATCCAAAATGGCCGACACTCTCTGGTAAGTTGTCAATGAAATATTGCATGTAAATGTAAGAGTTCTAGTTAGACAGCTTCCATACAGCTTTACACATAACACCATACAGTATTAGCTTTTGTATTTTAAATTTAAGCCGAGTAGTAAAAACACATATGATTAATCTTTCTATCGATATCAATTTGAATTATTGATGTCTAGTTTAGTATTTTTACTCCTCGACTTACGTAATAGCCATAAATATTATGTCTGTCTCCTCTTATATCCCCTCCTCCCTTATATTATTGCATTATTTGAACTTCGAAGTAAGTTTAAGTGGACGCTTTTTCAAGTACCTTCAAACTTTTAGCATTTTCTTTATGTTACCGTTTATTTATTACCCTTACAAAGCTCAATCAAAAACTGATCAAACCGCATCCAATCCATACACAAAGCTCCCACTCCCTTTCAACACTCGTTTTAAAAAGAGTGGGTATAACAACCCGAAAGTAATTCTAAGTGCTCATGTAACTGAATAACTTGGAACCTCTTATTATACTAATTGATCTGGCTATCTGCAGCGACACTAAAGGTGAAAACGCACTACGACTGCACCGCACCGCTAAGCCGCGCGGCAACTACTGCGGAGTGTAATCATACAGGGTGTAAAAAAATTTGCTGCAAATATTTTAAAGGGTTAACCAACTCATAAAACTGAACAACTTTCCCCAAGGAACATAAGTGAAAATATGGAAAAAAAATATTGGGGCTCCCATACAAAATTACCGACCGACCAAGTCAATTTGTATGGGAGGTCCAAAAAAAAATCTCATATTACGACCTATGTTCCTTGGGGAAAATTGTTCAGTTTCAGGGGCTAATTCGCCCCTTAAAATATTTGCAGCAAATATTTTAACACCTTGTAATTTTATGAGCTTTGTCAGATAAATCACGGAAGCAGAACTTAGCGGGTTTAGAATAAAGCAACTGCTTTGAAATCTGCCAGTATTTGATCATTTTGCTTTTGAATGTGGTAAATTTCTGATAAAACTCTTCAAAATATAGTTAGGTCATGAAGGAATGATCAAACTTTTTACACATTTCGACATTTCTGACTTCCGACCTCAACAAATACAAATAAATATCTTCCTTGAGGTTCAGTTTCATGAGCACTTGGACTTATTGTTGGATTGTTGTACCCTACATGACATGTAGTATAACATTCCAATGACATTTAGGAGTTAGCGGGCGGCAAGAGCGGTGCGAGCGCCAGCGCGCTGCGTCGTAGCAGCGAGCGCTCGGACGGGGCGAGCGACGCGCGCGCCGAACGCAAGTCCAGCCATTCTAGCGGTAAGCGTTTACAAATGTGGCGTGTGTGAACTAACCTTTATCAATAACCCCGTGTGTATTATCACATCAGATGAAGGATATAAAGATTAAAACTCAAAACCGCACAAAAAACTATAACTAAAAGTAAGCAAAGGCGGCCTTCTCGCTTGTAGCGATCTCTTCCAGGCAACCTCTACCTTTACAGAGACCGCTCTGAGAAGGATCTGTATATGGCGGTCGGTTGTCATGTTTTCTCTCTCCCACTAAGGCTCCTACATATACCAGGCGTTCATGCTTTCTTGCTCACACTCAGGCAACCGCCGCCATTTACAGATCCTTTCGTCGATCAGGATTTAAAAGAAGTCTAGCCATTGTAGCGGTAAGCGATTTAAAAACTTGTTTTGTGTGTGAACTAACCTATATCAATAAACTCAGAGCATAGTGCTGACACCAACACTTAAAATTTCATAACTCGATCAAAACTAAATAAAATATACGTTGTGTTGTGTGTAAATTAAACTTTAACAATTAACTCTAAAGTTAATACAAACGAAACAAGTGGAAAAAATTCACGCTACCAATGGGAAGTTATTGTATTATTTGTAAAAAAATTGTGGCCCATTTCTACTTCAAACTTCAGTCTACTACTATTTCTTCTATTTTTCCTGTTCATTACTAATACATATGTTTTCAGCATTGCTTGTTCCTGTATTTGTAAGATATTTTTGACAAATATTTATACAAACTAAATCGTCAACGAACATCAAGAGATTGAAATTTGACAAGGGTTGGTCAAGGCGTCTTTAGCTTAGTAGAAGAGCAGTGGGATGGTACCCTATGTGTCCCGGGTTCGATCCTCGGCTAACGATAACTAGAAATATCTTATTTTCATTTATACTTATTCTGTTTTGTTATGATATTACGAATTTTTAATTTGTTTATTAGAAAGAATTATTCCTCGATTCTAATGATCCAAATATAACCATCTAGCACCATCCAAGTAAACTACAATCTCCTTGATAGAGAAAATAGCAGGTCCAAATCCTGTCAGCCTTTTTTTTACCAATTTTTTTTGTCGTTTATTTTACTTTACTTTATAGCAAGCTACTTTTATTTTTTCTCGTATTTTTTACTTTAAAGCAATTTATTTATTTATTTAATACTTATTATTTCTTACTGCCTTTTTTACATTAATTTTTATAATTTATTATGATTTTTTTACCACATTATACTGAGAGAGGCCGCCATATCAGACGATATTCCAGGTTTGAACGGTCTCCGCAACATCGGCAACACCTGCTTCATGAACAGCGTCCTGCAATGCCTGTCCAACACCAGGCCACTGCTGGAGTACCTCATTGAAGACAAACACGCGGACGAGATCAACACCACGCTGTCTTGTATGAAAGGCGCTCTTATTAAAGGTAAATATAATGGAAAATAAAAGGAAATACACACATACACAATACACAAGAAAATATACTGAAACCCACTCAAAAACTTTTTTGACAGTCAAACGCATTCAAACTACACCCAAAACACAAAATGTACGAAGTGTGTTTATTTTGGAATAAATTTCTGATATTGTGTATCAAATATAAGATAGGCGTCATGTCGTTTAAGGGAATAAAGGAAAAGGCTGAAATGAGATCTGATTGGATATTACTCCACCGTTAAGTGAATGATGATGATGATCGTGTAATATTGATTAAAACAAGGTTTATAAATTTTAATGAATGTGTCTTAAATTCAAAACAGTTTTTATCGGTTTTGTATTTCACCAAATCATAAAAACGAAAGTCTCTCTCTCTGATGAGAAGTGTATATGACTTTTAAAACCCGTTTTCCCCGCAGCGTTCGCGAGCGTGATCAAGGAGTTGTGGCGGAGCGGCGAGCGCGACTCAGTAGTGAACACCACCAGTCTCAAAAGCCAGGTGCAGAGGTTCGCTCCCCGGTTCATGGGATACAGCCAACAGGACGCTCAGGTGGGTAGAAAATAGTGTTAATGAGGAGAAAAAATTGCATCAAAATCCGTTGTGTATTTTTAAGCATACATACATACATACATATATCACGCCTTTATCCCTTGCGGGGTAGGCAGAGCGTGAACGACCGCAAAAATACGGTCGCTACCGCCACGTCTGACAAATATTGAGGGCCGGTTGAGGTAATTTGTGTATCACTATAGTGACAGGTTGTCAGCCTGTCGCCTAAAAGTTGTAATACACGTAAAACCCTTGAGTCCCTTAGTCACCTCTTACGACACCCACAGGGACGAAATGGGGTGATGCTATTCGAAGCCGGCATCACACGGCAAAATATACAATGTGCAAGACGCAAGAAGCAACTTTGTTCTATTGTATGTGTATAGTGTTGATGAGGATTCCTCTTCCGCATCCTCATAATGCGGAAGGTCCGCAATTTTTTTTAGTTCCTCATCCGCTACCGCTCCCAAATAAAAAGAATGTTCGAAATTCCTCTTCCGCTTCCGCATCCTCACAGGTTGCGAGGAAGCTAAGGGTAGCCACCTTCAGTTCTACAAGTCACATTTTAGAACAGAATATGTAGTATTATTTATTTATCTTTCAGTGTTAATCATTTACATCTATCCGTTTCGTTTTTTGTCTTAACCATTTCTTCTTCCTCTTCCTCATCCGCAGTCTTCCTCATAAATAAATCCTCATCCGCATCCGCATCCCCCAACTCCAAGATTTTACGTCCTCTTCCTCTTCCTCATAACAGCTTCCTCAACAATTCAAGATAGCAAGGCAAGATTCTTTCAGGCAATCTTTCGGTAGGATTATGGGAAAAATAGTACCATGTTTAAATTATAAAAACCTTTTTACTTAATTTCCAGGAGTTTCTCCGCTACCTGCTGGAAGGCCTGCATGAGGACGTGAACCGCGTCACAGTGAAACCCAAACCCATACTCACCGAGATCGATGACAACCTAAGGTAATTATCCTGACAGCCGCAACAGTCTTTAGGAGGAGTGATGGATGTTGAGGCCAGTAAGCCGAGTGACGACGGAGGAGGGAAAAGGGTAGCTGATCGGGTGTTGTGACCAGGGGACCGACTGGTCCAACCGGACATGTTTGGAGGTTGTATATATAGCGATCGGCGGAAACACTTTGATACCGCGTTTCAGGACTTGTATGTGGAGCGCATGTGCGCCGCCACAAGTTCAATGCTGGACATGGACCTCCCACTCTCTCTCTTTTCGTGTGGAACACCGAGTCATCCAACGACCCGATGAACCCTAGCGTCAGAATTTTTCAACTGCCTTCTAAACGAAACACGGAACCTTTCTTACGGACAATCGGGTGGTTCAGCCCGCAAATTCCTAACCAGACTGGGAACAAATTCTTAAAGTGATAAATATCAACATTGTGAGTGACTCACCGATTCTCGAACCCGGAACTTTCTGCGTCAAAGGCAGTCGCACTACACAATATAGAGTCCTTGGCTATATTTTACTCTCTCTCTTTTTGTGTGGAACACCGGGTCGTCCAATATATTTTATTGACCAAAATATTTGTAATATTACAGCGATCAAGCGAAAGCGGCGGAGGCGTGGTCTCGCTACTTGCGTATGGAAGACAGTCGCGTCAGTGACATCTTCGTCGGACAACTCAAGTCTACGTTGCGTTGTACACACTGCAACCATGACAGTGTGACTTTCGACCCGTTTTGGGACTTGAGGTAAGAATTGTAAACAAAAACTGAGCAAGTTTACGTCCTTTTTGACGCTTTACAACTATTTTGACCTATTTTGGGACGCTCGCAATTATTATTTTTACCTGTTTTGGGACGGTAAGCAAATGTTTTACCTATTTTGGGACGACAGACAAACATTTTGTTTTGACAAAATTTTTATTTCAAATGACAGTCGTGTCAGTGACACTGACATTTGACAATTGAGATCTACCTTGCGATGCACACACTGCAACTATGACAGTGTGACTTTCGACCCTTTTTGGGACTTGAGGTAACAAACATATAAGGTGTAAAAATATTAGCTGCAAATATTTAAACGGGTGAATCAGCCCATTAAACTGAACAGCTTGCGAATTTCAATATTAATTACGATTAAAATGTGGATTTATGATGTTTCCTCGCAAATCGAAGAAAAGCATTATACTAGCCTCACCCAAAATGCCAATTTTTGGTCTCGTTCACTTGGGAAGGCCTTGACTTCGTCTCGTCCGTCCAATATCACTTGAAAATAAATTGATTAATTTTTTACTTCTGCCATAATGTACTATTACATATCTGACTGTCCCGATGGCGTAGCGGATAGTACTCCTGCCTTCTACGCCGAGGGTTGTGAGTTCGATCCCCACAGGACACAAATATTTGTTAAGTCTTTTCAAGCATTTGTGTTTAGTCTGGGTGTTTTCTATGTATAATATGTATTTATTTACAAAAATAAAAGTATATAAGTATTATCAGCTATCTAGTTACCATAGTACAAGCTAAGCTTAGTTTGGGCCTAGATGGTGCTGTGTGTATTGTCCAGGATATTTATTTTTTATTTTACTTATATTTCCAGCTTGCCGATCCCCGCTCGCACCGGTACCCTCAAGCTGCAGCAATGCCTGTCACACTTCACCAAGGAGGAGCAGCTCGATGGAGACGAGAAACCGGTACGTAGCACTCCACCGTGCTTCGGAAGGCACGTTAAACCTTGCCTTCTTTGACTGCGCCCGACCGATGTGGCGCAGTGGTAGTGTGACTGCCTCTGATGCAGACGGTTCTCAGTGGGTCATTCACAAAGTTGATATTTATCTATGAATTTGTTCCCAGTCTGGTTAGGACATTGCGGGCTGAACCACCCGATTGTCCGTAAGTAAGATGGTTCCGTGTTTCGGATGGCACGTTAGCTACGGCTACGGGTCCCGGTTGCTGTCTATGATCACTTAGACGACGGTCGTTACACAACCATGTCAGAAGCCTGCTACTTGTAGAAGGCGGTTGAAAAATTCTGACGCTAGGGTTAATCGGGTCGTTGGAAGACTCGATGTCTCAACACGAAAAAGAAAGAAGAAGAAGACTGCGCCACAATTGTGATTTTCAACGGGTGCCACCAATATTGTAGCAACATTCAGACACTTAAACTACTCGACACAAGATGGCGCTGCTAGGTTTTTAAAACGCGATATCGATGTGTTCGCCTCAATTAATCATGACAATCCCACTCAAAACTGACATTTGGTGAAACTAGGTATTTTATCAAAGTCTCCAAATTTTTGGAAGCTTCTTTCGAATAATTAATTAGAAAGAAGCTCGTTCAAATAATAACTTTAAAGACTGTAAAAGTGCGATCGCCAAATTTTTTTTGGTCGGTTGAAATGTCAAAACCTTCTCCTAAGTCTAATAAATACTTTGCCTAGAATCCGCATCAAAATTGGCTTAACCAATCGCGGGATAATCGCGGACAAACATACATTACTAAGAAACTTAAACTACTCGACACAAGATGGCGCCACTAGGATTTTAAAACGCGGTATGAATGTGTTCCCCTCAGTTAAGCAATTCAGTGAGTTTTCCGTACATTTTATCGCGATTGATTAATGTATTGAAGAACCAAATTTTTAGAAGCTTCTTTCGAATATTATATTAAAAGGAAGTTCGTCTTTGTGAAATGTGAAATATTTTTTTTCTAAATGGAATTTCCTTCAATGTACGTGTAATAGTGCGAACCTTCATTTTTTCTGGTGGTTCATGATTCTCCTTGCCTTATCCCATTCTCCGTCGGGGTCGGCTACCTAACCTAGGGGATTTGACGTGGAACCAAGTTTTGTACACAGAGCCACTGCCATCTGACCTCTGCAACCCGAAGGCTAACCTGGCCCTAATACTAGGTTAAGGTGATCCGTTACGTCTTGCTAAGCTACACAACGCCAATAGATGGAGCTACTGCTGCATATAACACAGTTATTTTTTTTACGCAATAAATACAATCTATAAGATTACTAAAACGTTATTTGCGACAATTATAATGTATCTTCGACAAGTAACAAAAATTTCCGTAAAAAAATTTGCTCAAATTATGGAGTATAAGTCAATTAAAAATATGTTCCGTGTCTATACACATCTCCTCTATTCACACATGTGCTGTGCAAGTCATTTATACGAAAGCGTTCGCTTATTTTGACGCCTAATGCATCGTGATCCACAGAGGTGACAGCCTTTTTGTGGCTTTTGATAAGGTCGTACCAGGTTCTATCCTCGGTACGAAAATTTTATTTTTTGTTTATGTATTGTTTTTTGCCTTTTTTATTGTATAATAAAATTATTTTCGAATAAAACAAGAATTGATAATTATTCGATGCATTTTTTTGTTATTGACGTGGACGTGAAATCGGCATGGATGGAGTCCATAGGTATAGCCTAATACTAATCGAATAATACTAACTGGGAAAGTCCATAAAATAAGCAATTTTTTAGCATTCTTTTAGATGAGAAATCGATATCTAAATCAGTACCTAAACATCCACTGCTAGAGCAGTTAGCTATATTATTGTGTTCTTTGACAAAGGCATTCCTATTTGTGACATGTATGTGGACTCCCCAATTTTATAAATACAGTCAGCCAGTCAGGTCATAACGAATTCAATAGTATGGATGGATAGGATAGGTAGATAAAATATATTCATACATTGGGAATAAAGTAATAAAATAAAAAGACGTGACTCGTTTGTAACATTCGTGACATTTTGTAATAAAAAAAATTACAATTATATTCTTTCCATATAAAAATTATCTTTGAAACACGGAATCTTTTAGACGTGGCGGTAGCGACCGTTCTTGCGGTCGTTTACGCTGTGATAGGCTTAGGCGTGATAATGTATGTACAAATTTTCTAAACGCGAAGGTAAGTCTGCTGGTTTGTCCTTCTTCTTCTTAGCGTGTCGATGGCAGACACTACACCGTCGTAGCCCAGAACTTGGCCACATTAACAGCGCTGGCAGACGCTGTCATAAGGTCCTTCTTTCACGTGGCAATGGATGGACGCGATTGGTCATTAGGTACTCTCGGTCACAATTTCTGTATTGTCTTCTGTAGTTTCTGTACGTGTCGAACAACAAACTGTTGATGTCTAAAAAAAAACAATCATAAGTGAATAACAAAATAATATAAGTTTGTCGAAAAGCTAGAAAATTTGTCTCTAGCTTCACACCAAACTATAATGTTATTTGACGCGACATGTAATATAAAAAATATGGATTATTCACCAAATCTATGCACTGGGCTCCCTTATTCACACGTCTGAGGATGATCTCGGGCAAAATACAGTCGCGGAAAAAGTCCACCAGTTTTGGTATCATGTCTAGAATAAACTGGGGTAAAAATTTAGATCTTGGACCGTCGAATAATGGTTTTTTTTTGGAAGGGGGGGGGGGGTAGGGGGGGGAGAGGGGAACCCCCCAATACCACTCCCCCCCTGCGGAAACCAGTGGTTTCTGAGATATTGAAGGTTGAAGTTTTGAGGTTAGGACCAGCCAAAAGTGCTAAAATAGTACAAATATGTCATAATTAAAAGAGGGGAAGGTTGAAATCAGTCCCCTGTACTCCCCCAACTTGCCCCCCCCCCCCCCTCCTGATAGAGTTATTCCTGTGGTTCCTGAGATATTGAAGGTTAAAGTTTTGAGGTTAGGAAAGGCCAAAAAGTGCTAAAATAGTACAAATATGTCATAGATAAAAGAGGGGAAGGTTTAAATCCCTCCCCTGCACTCCCCCAACTAAACCTGCCCTCCTCCTAAAGAAAATATGCCCCTCTTGAGAAAAAATGCCCAGCGGGGGCTCCTTTTCGAGAATCTAACCGAGTCGGGGTGCCCTGAAGTCGGTTCTCATTTACTAGTCTCTCCGGGTGGCAATAAAAAAAAACAACTAACACCTCGAAGGCTAAGCCGGTCTCTTCGCTCGCTTCGTTCCCGCCTTAGCCTTCGGAACCTAATCTAACCGAGTCGGGGTGCCCTGAAGTCGGTTCTCATTTACTAGTCTCTCCGGGTGGCAATAAAAAAAAATAACTAACTTTATTCTCATTTTATTTTTAATTCTGTCTATAATGTACTTTTTGAAGCAGAAGCTGTTTCCCGGTCAAAGGAAATTTGCACAGATGACATAGAAATCATTCACTTTTTCATTCAAATTATTCATTTACTCACTCTTTCATTAAATTTATTCACTCTTAAAAGCGAAATGCGTTTCGTTACGTAATTTTTTGACAGTTTAAGTATGCGCGTTTGATTTTTTAGCACTTGTCAACGTCAAAATGGCGAAAATCGGTGCAAAATTATGTAAACTTGTTTATTTTTTATAAAAAAAACTACGCATCTCCGCACTTTGAAACTTTGTAATTATACTCCTTATAGTCCTATCTTATCGCCATAAAAGTTTCGTTAGCCAACTCGACGGTCCAAGATCTAAAGTTTAGCCTAAACTGGTCATCTCTTAGGACTTCAAGCACAGTTATAGGCTGAGTTGGTGCAATAAAACCAATGAAGTAACATTTTTCACGTCTTGTAATTCTCAACTGTCCCTGCACCTAAAAAGAGAAACTAATCATTACTACAACATCAAATATAAAATTTGCTACCAGTCGGCATAAACAATTTTTTTTCAGTGATTACCTGGTAGTAATAGCTATGTTTTTTGTTCATTGTTAAAATCCCATCTTTTACAATGATTGGAAAGTTTTTTCTTTCAGTGGCTGCGGTCTCAATCGTTTGATTGTTTCTTGTTCTTCTTCTATTTACTTGCACATTCAATATGTTAGAGAAATCAATTTCTTGCCGGAAAACTATCTCTGAAATAGTAAACAACCGCACAATCACACCAGACGTACACGTGTTCTTTGATTTTGACAGTTTTGACGCTTGCGTTCAAAAATTTTCGGTATTGTTTATACGAGCATTGAATTTTATTTTATTGCGAGTTTGAATGGTTTGCACGCATTAAAAATAAAGTGTGCACTTCTTTATCTTGTTTGAGCATAAAAATATAAATATTTTAATTTTATTATTTAATTTTATATTACCCCCAAACTGTTTCCACAACAGATGCGTAAAACGATATCGAGTTTCGGAATGCACTCTGGCTCCAGTGACCTTCAGCCCATGACTCGAACATTCACGCACACAGGTTAATGTTACACACACAAATGACTATCCTACACTATAGATAGCACGCCTACAAATGTATTATTGGGAAGAAAATTACTGATCAAAAAAGGTATTTCAGATAACTAAGTCGTATATTTCTATCATATTGCGAAAACTTTACATTAAAATAGGACTGTAGATCAGTACTTCAACCAACATTTTTGGTTTGTGTAAGCATGTAAGTCCATTGACTTTTATATGGAAAACGGATCACCTTAAGTCACATTCAAATATCAAAAGTCACACAAAAAAATATATCAACTGAATTTGAATTTTTTTTGAATGTGGGTTTCATCACGATGATTTTCCTTCACCGTAAGAGCAGTTGGTAACGTGAGTAAAAACACATGGGCACATGGCGGGGATCGAACTCGGGTCTCACGATTGTAAGACCACTGTGTCTAACCACTTGGCCACCGACACGCTCCATTTTGCCTGTCTATATGCCTATAACCGTCTCCCAAGTTTAACCAACACTTATCTGAAAACTGCACCAAAATCGTTTCAGGCGAACGATTGTAACACAGATTACCATTGGAAGTGTCAAAACGAGGAAATAAATTGTTTTTCCGGTAAAAAAAAGTTTTTAAGATTTAAGCATAAAAAGTTTCATTGTTATAGATACTTCAACTACTCGACACAAGAGGGCGCCACTAGGTTTTTAAAACGCGTTAGCGTTGTGTTCTCAATTAACCATAATAAGTTTTGTATAGATTAAGATAACTTTTTTCGAATGTTGAACTAAAAGAAGTTATTATCCAAACAGTTTACTCAAATAAGCTCTCTCTCTCTCGCTCTTTCTCTAAAAGCATCATACATACATACACATATCACGCCTGTTTCCCTTGCGGGATAGACAGAGCGCTAACGGCCGTTGTGATACGGTCGCTATCGCCACGTCTTCTGACAAATAGAGGGCCCTTTCAGATAATTTATGTATCACTGTAGTGACAGGTTGTCAGCCTGATGTTGCAATACACATGGAACCCTTGAGTCTCTTAGTCGCTTCTTACAACCCCCGCGGAAAAGAAATGGGGTGATGCTGTTCTAAGCCTGCATCACACGGCTTAAAAAGTTTCATGGTTATTATAACAGATAGCTTATTCGCTTAGATAGTGTCGCGACCAGCGTAACTTGACCTCAACGCTCCACACACGCACGTACGGGCGCGTGCTGACAGTTACGCTGGTCGTGACTCTTTTGAGCGACCAGTTGAGAATTTAAAAAACTAGTATTTTAAGAACTCTGTAGATGGCGTTGAACTGACTGACTATGCTACTAGATTCCAAAGCTAAAAGACTAAAAAAAAACAATGCGACACTAGCGTTATATTACGTTTCGTTGTATGATCGCATACATCCACCTGAAAAAAAAATACAGCTTGGCCGGAAAGAGTAGAAATTAAATAAAATGTAACTAAAAATGTTGTATAAAAAAATTGTTGCCATAGTCAAGCGTTATCTGTAAGATTTGACAAATCGCAAACAAAGTGGCGCCCTCATTTTTTATCTACTCTTTATGGTCATGCTGTATGTTTCATTCCGTTCTTTGCGGTAACGTGCCAAGCACAGCGCCATCTAACCAGCGACTAGAAAAAAAAAAGAAAATTCGCATCCCTTTTTACATAGATCTTAATTTTTTAATACAAATTGACGGTTGGTAATTTCGTATGGAAGGTTCAAAATCTTCTTTCATACTTCGACCTATGTTCCATGGAGAAAGTTGTTCAGTTTCATAGGCTGATTCACCCCTTTAAATTTTTGCAGATATTCTTTTTACATCCTGTATAACTAAGTTTGTATTTTTTATTAGGTGAGGTGTGCGTTACACCTCCCCTATAAAAATTGATTTATAATCAGATACAAGATTATGTGTCCTAAATTTAGTTATAAAGCCCAAAGTATTTATAGAATAGACGAATACATCTTAACAGCGCGTTTTGAAAGATCTAACAGCGACATCTGTGATTTTTCGGACGAACTATTGATGTTAAAATACAATAATATCGATGATACTAAGTTCTAAATAGAAAACTTAGTTAAATATCGATGATATGTATACAGCGTGCAACTCACGACAGGGACAATGTAATAATGAAACTGAACAACTTTCCCTATGGATAGGTCGAAATAGAATTTAAAAATTGGACCTGCTGCCATACAAAATGTCACCGAGTCAGTTTGTATGAGTGATCTTTTTTTATATATCGGTCTATGTACTTTGTACAGTTTCAGGTCTGGTTACATACATATATCACGCCTTTACCCCTTGCAGGGTAGGTAGAGCGTTAACGGCCGTAAAAATACGGTCGCAATCACCACCAGGGCCCTTTCAGATGATTTATGTATCACGGTAGTGACAGGTTGTAACTTGTATGGCTGGTTGACTCTTTAAAATATATGCAGTACTTTTTTAAGCCGTGTGATGCTGGCTTAGAATAGCATCACCCCACAGCCTTCCCGCGGGTGTCGTAAGAGGCGACTAAGGGACTCGAGAGTATTGGTGTACTACAATTTTTAAGCTTCAGGCTGACAACCTGTCACTATAATGTCGAATGTTTTTGAAACAACCTTGGAAACAATCCTCAAAAATGACAGTCGTGGCGATAGCGACGGTATTCTTACGGCCGTTAACGCTCTGCCTACTCCGCAAGGGATAAAGGCATGATATATGTATGTATGTATGAACTTTTTTAAAATCTGTATATTGCGATATCTTTCAAGAAGAGGCGTGCGCTCCACCTCTTCTACAAAAATGTGCTTTTATCACATATCTCACAAGAAAAAGGCTTTTCGCCTGTGTGTGTTCTAAATAGTAGTAAATAACTCGAGAGTATTTATAGAATAGACGAAGGCATCTCAACACCGCGTTTTAAAAAATCTAACAGCGCCATCTGTGATTTTTCGGACGAACTATTACTAAATTACGATACAAAAATATCGATCGATACGAAGATACGTTTTTTTTATTGATTTTGTAACCCATGACAGGGGCAAATATTTTCGGGGTGATATTACCTATGGAACTGAACAACTTTGCCCATGGATAAGTCGAAATAGAACTTAAAAAAGTGGACATCACAAAAATTTACCAGCCGACCGAATCAGTTTGTATGGGAGCACCTTTTTGATAATTCGACCAAAGTTCCTTGGGGAAAGTTGTTCAGTTTCATGGGTAATATCGCCCCTTAAAATATTTATGCATATACTAACATATTGTATAATTAAACGGATGTGGACATATGAGGTATCGTTAGGTGCCTCTCAGGACCGGCCAAGTGGTTAGAACACCGGTCCTGCAATCGTGAGACCCGAGTTCGATCCCCGCCATGTACCAATGTGTTTTTACTCACGTACATTTACCGACTGCTCTTACGGTGAAGGAAAAACATCGTGATACACACACACATATATCACGCCTTTATCCCTTGCGGGGTAGGCAGAGCGTTAACGGCCGTAAGAATACGGTCGCTATCGCCACGTCTGACATTTTTGAGGATTGTTTTCTAAGGTAGTTCCAGAAAACATGTGTACCACTATAGTGACGGGTTGTCAGCCTGTCGCCTAAAAATTGTAATACACCAATACCCTCGAGTCCCTTAGTCGCCTCTTACGACACCCGCGGGAAGGATGTGGGGTGATGCTATTCTAAGCCGGCATCACACGGCATCAAACATCGTGATGAAACCCACATTCAAGTAAAACTTGAATTCAGATGATATTTGACTTAACCTGGGATTCAGGCCAGGTTAGCCTTCGGGTTGCAGAGGTCAGATGGCAGTCGCTCTGTGTAAAAACTTGGTTCCACGTCAAATCCCCTAGGTTAGGTAGCCGACCCCGTCAGACGGAGCGATAACGATCGTAATTTTACTCTTACGCTCTGGGTAAGCCCCGCTAGGGATATAGGCGTGATTTGTGTATGTGTATGTATGTATGCGACTATGGGAGTCGATAGTATTGGTGTATTACAATTTTTAGGCGACAGGCTGACAACCTTTCATTATAGTGATACACATGTTTTCTGAAACAAGCTTGGAAAACAATCCTCAAAAATATCAGACGTGGCGATAGCGACCGTATTCTTACGGACGTTAACGCTCTGCCTACCCCGCAAGGGATATAGGCGTGATTTGTGTATATGTATGTATGTATTTTTTTTTACTTCCAGACGTGTTCCGCGTGCGGCGTGCGACGCGCGTGTCTGAAGTGGTTCACCGTACAAAAGTTCCCGCAAGTACTCGTCCTACATCTCAAACGGTAAGTGGTTCCTTGCTTCGGAAGGCACGTGAAGCCGTAGGTCCCGGTTGCTGTCTATGATTATAAATGAAAATACTCGTACACCGCGGTGGTTACACAACCATGTCAATAGCCTGCTATGCTACTTGTAGAAGACTATTGAAGAATTCTGACACCTAAGGTACATTGGGTCGTTAGACGACTCGGTGCCCACACGAAAAGAGAGAGAGAATGAAAATCAGAAATGGAAAAATTTACAAGCGTCGACCGGAAATCGAACTTGGGCCGTGTGGATCGAAGAGATCGCTCGAATTTCTGATTTTCATTTATAATAATAATATAGCACTGGGAATCCGGTAAGCCATATAATACAGTCTTATAGATCTGAGTGATCACGAGCTCTCACCCTCTGTATGTGTGCCAAATTTCATGAAAATCGGTTCAGTAGTTTTAGCGTGAAGGAGTAGCAAACATACAAACTTTCGCATTTATAATATTAGTAGGATTAGTCATCCAAATATGTTTGATTGCAGATTCTCACCAACCGAGCGTTTCCGCGGCAAGTTGAACGTGCTAGTTGAGTTCCCTCTCACTGGACTGGACATGTCGCCATTTGCCGCCTCGAAGACACAACACCCTCTATATAATCTATACGCCGTCAGCAACCATTCAGGTGAGATTATAGTGCGTCAGGAGTAATTATATTGCATCATGGTGAATATAGTGCGTCAGGAATAATTATAATGTATCAGGAGTTATTGTAGTGCGTCATAATGCATTAGGAGTAATTATTGGGAGTTAGGAATCATCAAACTTATTACTAATGAATCAGGAAGAATATTAGAAAATAATTTATCGCTTTAGAGCATTGGGCATGTAAGGAAGTATGTTAAAAACTGAAAGTGCTAGTTGAGTTTCCTCTCACTGGACTGGACATGTCGCCATTTGCCGCCTCGAAGACACAACACCCTCTTTATAACCTATACGCCGTCAGCAACCATTCAGGTGAGATTATAGTGCGTCAGAAGTAATTATATTTCGTCAGGAAGAATTATAATGCGTCAGGAGTCGTTATAGTGCGTCAGGAGTAATTATAGTGCGTCAGGAGTAATTATAGTGCGTTAGGAGTAATTTTATTGCGTCAGAAGTAATTATAGTGAGTCAGGAGTCATTAAAGCGCAATATTAGTGAGTCAAGAAGAATTATATCAAGTTAAAATATTAGGCATGTAAGTAAGTATAATAGATAGTAGCAAACTGGAAATGCTAGTTGAGTTTCCTCTCACTGGACTGGACATGCCGTCATTTGCCGCGTCACAGACACAACACCCTCTATACAACTTATATGCCGTCAGCAACCATTCAGGTGAGATTATAGTGCGTCAGAAGTAATTATACTGCGTCGGGAGTAATTATAGGAAGGAAGCATTTTTGCATTAGTGTTGCCAAACTATTGCTCGGTGTAAAAAATTCACTTCAAATCCCCTAGGTAGCCGAACCCCGACAGAGAACGTGATAAGGCGAAAATTATACAGGATTTAAAAAAAATTGCTGCAAATATTTTAAGGAGTGAACCAGCCCATGAAACTGAACAAATTTCCCCAAGGAACATAGGTCGTAACATGTAAAAATAAAATTTGGCACTCCCATACAACTGACCCGGCCGACCAGCACATTTGTAAAGGAAGTCAAAAAAAATTTCTCATATTTCGACCTATGTTTCTTAGGAAAAGTTGTTAAGTTACATGTGCTGATTCACCCCGTAAAATATTTGCAGGTAATATTTTTACACCTTAATTATTCTTACATCATCATCATTCTCCTTGCCTTATCCCGTTCTCTGTCGGGGCCGGCTACCTAACCTGGGGATTTGACGTGGAACCAAGTTTTTACACAGAGCGACTGCCATCTGACCTCTGCAACCCGAAGGCTAACCTGGCCCGAATCCTAGGTTAAGTCACATTCAAATATCATTTGATTTCAAATTTTATTTGAATGTGGGTTTCATCACGATGTTTTTCCTTCACCGTAAGAGCAGTCGGTAAATGTACGTGAGTAAAAACACATTGGTACATGCCCAACAAACAAATAAAATTAAGTCTATAAGATTAAGTCTTATAGACTTAATAGAAACTTATAAAATTAAGTCTATAAGATCTATACTCTTATACTTGTCATAAAATAGCATTAATAATGTCAATGTTCCTTATCATGGCACATTATAAGAAGATTTAATTAATATTACCTTTACTCTTATAATTTGGCTGGTTAAACGTCAATAAATCCAAATTATATGGCTACTATAAGGGCTCGAAATGTGTTCTTCTTATAGAGGCTAACTACATTGCTTTTCAGCCTTATAATATTCAAAGATATATAAAGGCTTTTAATATGATAAATTATTCTTATAAAAGACATGCATAAGGTAATTATGATGCTTGTCAACTTATAGGAGCATTTGATAGGACGTCTATCCAGCAAACAAATTTTGACATTTTATATAATCTTTACAAGGATGAAAGCATTCCATATTCCCTAATACAGCGATTTCAAAAGAACTGTTCTCTTTATGGTTATATTAAAATGGTTTACATAACTAAGATTGCCATTTTGAAAGCATAGCAGGTTGTGTGGATTTATTACGGAGTGGAATTTACATTAAAAAATGGATTCAAATTAAAAATAAATAAATTGAAAAATTAAAAACTTAAGTAGTACATAATGGGATTTTGTTCGTGTCAAAGGAACCCTAAAAATATGTTAAATGGCGATAACACAAAATGGCGATAGAATATAAGCAACAAATGTGGCCATAATAAGGTTTCCACTCTCATTGACCCCTTGTAGACAATGTGCTTATCGTTTTGCTCTCTTAATGGCACTGTATAGAACATGAGTAAATAATTTATTACGTTTTTAGCACTCTAAAAGCATAAATTCGAAGGCGGGTTGACACCACAACACACAGCGTACCACATTTTACCGTGAATTTGAATTCCCAGTTACTTTTCACTATATATGAGCACACAAATCAGAAATATATTAACTACTTAAAATAATTATACTTACCGTTCTCTTTTCAGTTAAATCGTTCATGTACCTACTTTCCACGCCAAAACACTTGTTGCAGAATCATAAACAGACGGCTATAAGGGCCTACGGATTTTTAAGAGCCTTTGATTTGCCACAATGGGTTTAACTCCTTTGTATCGGATTATGATAAAACACATATAAGGGTGGTCGCCCTTATTAACGTTTTTCATATGATTTTTATATGTGTATTGGTTATATAGAAGTTATTTCTTTGCCATTATAAGTTTATCTTCCTTGTCCCTTGCCATAATATAACACGTATAAGGGGAAAAAAGCGATCAATAAGGTAACTATAAGGGGGGTACAAGGATATAACCTTTATAAATTGTGCCCAAACACACCCTTATTAGCGATAATACGGCTTGTATAAGTATATTATTTTTGGCTATATAAGCCACAATAAGAGCAACTTTTGTTTGTTGGGTGGCGGGGATCGAACTCTGGTCTCACGATTGTAAGACCGGTGTCCTATCCACTTGGCCACCGACGCTCCGACCTTAATTATTCTTACAATATAATAAATATATCTTGTGACATATATTTTTTAAACAGTAATCGTATCATCATGTTTTTAAATAGAATTATCAAAGATGCCATTATTTTTTTCAGGCACGACGTACTCGGGGCACTACACGGCGTACTGCAAGCACCCCTACAGCGGGGAGTGGCACGAGTATAACGACTCCAGGTTATATTTTGACCCTATAATAGTACATTGACATACATAAATCACGCCTTTATCCCTTGCGGGGTAAGCAGAGCATTAAGATCGCAAAATTACGTTCGTTATCGCCATATTGTCGTCTAAATTTGTAATACACATGAAACCCTCGAGTCCCTTAGTTGGCTTTTACAACACCCGTCGGAAGAAATGGGGTGATGCTATTCTAAGCCTGCTTCACACGTTGACATTAGTACATTGATCACGTGTTGAAAAGGAACCGATTGTTAACGAGGGTGTAGTTTGAGTGATGCCGTGTGATGCCGGCTTAGAAAAGCATCACTCCATTTCCTACCCGTGAGTGTCGTAAGAGGCGACTGAGGGGCTCGAGGGTTTCAGGTGTATTACGACTTTTAGGCGACAGGCTGACAACCTGTCACTACAGTGATACACAAATTATCTCAACCGGCCCTCTATATTTGTCAGACGTGACGACAGCGACCGTATTATTACGGCCGTTAACGCTCTGCCTACCCCGTAAGGGATAAAGGCGTGATATATGTATGTATGTATGTATGTAGTTTGAGGCCCCAAGCGCAGCTGAGGGCATCATACACACGAGTTTGCAGTCGGACTTTCTTCCGAGTAATGGATAATGCTTTATACTACATACATACATAATCACGCCTTTATCCCTTGCGGGTTAGGCAGAGAGCACCGTAAAATTACGGTCGTTGTCGCAACTTCTGACAATATCTGAGGGTCGTTACAGAAAGTGACGTGACTATAGTGACAGGTTGTCAGCCTGTGTACACGTCGAAAAATAAAAAAAAACGAATACTAATAGTAAAATAGTTCAATAAACCTAAAAAAAATACATGATAAATCCAAAGTGAATTCGCGCGGTATTGTTTTTTTTTATGATATCGTAAAAAGCAAAGGCAATATGTCCATTGCCTGCAGAAATATATTATATTTACATTCCGTTTTACGCAACTTTGATAGTTGCATCCTTTCTAGGGAGAAAAGTGATTTGTATGGATCGTTGTCTCCCACTAATTTGAAACGTAATCAATGACTTGCATTCCTCTCTAAGTTTCATTAAGCTATAAGGCATTTTCTATGTAGGTGTAGTATAAAAAAATTTTGTTAACCATACATACATACATACATCACGTCTTTATCCCTTGCGGGGTAGGCAGAGCGTTAACGGCCGTAAGAATACGGTCGCTATCGCCACGTGTGATATTTTTGAGGATTGTTTTCCAAGGTTGTTTCAGAAAACATGTGTATCACTATAGTGACAGGTTGTCAGCCGGTCGCCTAAAAATTGTAATACACCAATACTCTCCGAGTCCCTTAGTCGCCTCTTACGACACCCGCGGGAAGGATGCGGGGTGATGCTATTCTAAGCCGGCATCACACGGCATATTTTCTGAATAATGTTTTGTTATCTTGCAGAGTGACGAAAATAAACCCTCGCGACGTGGTGTCCTCCGAGGCGTACGTGCTGTTCTACGAACTAGCGCGCAACTCCACGTAGCGACGCACACAGGTAACACTAGCTCCACTGCCACAGCCACAACAGTCCACTGCTGGACATGCGCCTCTGTTGGAGAATGAATTGTGGACGCCTACCTTTTTATAAGAAATATACCCATCCGGTCCATAAGAACTGAATTCCAAATTGTATAGGACTGAATTTCATAATACCGGAAATTTAATTTGCATGTATTTTATAAGATTCAAGATTCAATCGTTTATTTCCAAGTAGATTCACAATGAATACTTTTAGAATGTCAGAGAGTTACAATACAATAATGTCACTGAATAAATGAATGAGTCATTGTAAACAATAACAATTTTAAGTTCCTAATAGAATCGTGGACGAGTGGGATAAAAATAAATAAATAAAAATAATAATAAAGGCACTGCCCCGGGGCTGGCCAGGCTGACCACACATCATGTAACTTACATCACACCACTATAACAACGGAAGGTCATTACGTCTTCCCCTCAATACATTCTAGTACCAAACCATATAAAAATTCTCGCAGATTCTGATTATAATGCGGCCTGCATATATGATCACTTATTTTTAATAACACATCTTTTGTAGAGTTCAATGTCACAGATGCATTGCATTCTTGCCTATTTACACAAAGCCACATAGATAAATCACTTATATTTTTATTACCAAGAGAATATTTGTGTCCATCATACAACAAACACGGGTATCTTTTTTGATTTTCAATAAAAATTAATTTGTTATTCTTTGTCATCGCACAAATGAATTTTGAAATTAAATAAAATTTCTTACAACAAAATTCAATGCTAACACTTTTGTTTTTATCTTTACAAATGAGTCGCATTGTCAAGTGCAAGGAAAATACTTACGTAGAGTATGTATATGTAAATGATTGATGTGTAATCTTTGATTAAGTCATTTTGAGATCAGTACATTTAAAAATTTCAGGCATTATGGGACAAATTCTTTTTGAAATTTATACTTAATGGTATCAGTCATTGTGAGATTCAGTCGTACTGATATAAGACATTTTGGGATTCAGTTCTTATGGACCGGAAGAAAATATACCATGGACAGCCCCAAGGCAGTTCCTTTATTAACAGATTTTTCGCACAAGTAGCAGATTTTTTAATAAAACAAAAATATAGGTTTCAGAAATTGAGCTCCTGTTGTAGTAAATATAACATTCATTTGAAAAAAATTACTTTAGGTTTTAAGAATTTTATAAATTTCCGTTTCAGGATGTGGCGCCATCTTGCCTCTACCATTGGCAGTTCGGTTATAGATATAAGTAACTTAAATTAAGAGTGAGCAAATATAGAATAATACCTACCCTCAAAAACAACACTAATAGTCTAATATAGGAGGCTCCCAGAGCATACGTGGTGCCCCCGACATATGAAAAAGCGTAACTCGATAAAAACGTAATTTTATTTAGAAACTATACTTAATTTTGCGACTAACCCCATGGCGTAGTGGATAGTACCCCTGCCTTCTACGCCGAGGGTCGTGGGTTCGATCCCCACTGGACACAAATATTTGTTAAGTCAATTTACAAATATTTGTGTCTAGTCTGGGTGTTTTCTATGTATAATATGTATTAATTTACAAATAAGTATAATAATATTAATATCAGCTATTTAGTTCCCATAGTACAAGCTTTGCTTAGTTTGGGGCTAGATGGCGCTGTGTGAATTATCTAGGATATTTATTTATTTTTATTTGTTTATCTATTCCAGCGGTTTTTAGATAAATTACGATTTTATGAATTTATGAATTTTCAAATGTTAGGGGCAGCACTTATCCTATGGGAGTCTCTTGAAGAACTGTTTTCTTATTTTTGAAAAACGAAACTGAGAAAACGGTTCGTCTGTACATAAGAGTATAAAGCTTATTTATTTAGTAATTAAATAATTAATAATTTAAACAATAAATAATATATTTGTTATTATTTTAATGAAACTCCGATGAGGTGACGTACAAAAAATTATTCAATCCGAAATTATATTTTCGTTTTTAATTGAAATGGAATATAAATGAAAAAGTTAAAATAGTGGTCGAAATTTCAAAATGACAGTGTATTTTAAAACAATGCAAGTAAATAAAGTACTATTTAATGTTTTTACTTTTCAATATTGACAGTTATAAAGGTTTTCCCATGGGAACTGTATATCCCGGTAAAAAATTATGAACTAATAAAGAAATATTCACATTTTCGCATTTATTCTTTGATTGTGATCAAAAAGAAATGAAAATATTTATAACAGTTATTTAACTGTCAATATTTAAAAGTAAAAGTCTCATATAGCTATAAAAATTGTTAAATTATATTAAATTTTGTTGGTTATTGTATTAAAAATAACGTTGTATTATTTGTTTTTAAGCAAAAAGTCTTAGGGCTGATTAATGTGGATCCCGATTTTTAAATATTTTACTGTTGCTTGAAATATTTTTACAAATTTTCAAACAAAATTAAATTACTTTTCCCTAGACCAGTCAATTAAGAGGTTTAACTTGTTCGATCCTTTCTTATGTTAAAAGAAAAATTATTTTAAAGTTTTTTCTTCTGTTGGCCATGTAGACTTTGGCAATACAAACTTGGAATATTATTGAAAATAAGATTGCTTTATAAAAAAAAACTAGCGGCCTGCCCCAGCGGCTGCGCCCGCTGCAACTCATTTTCCCGTGAGAATACGCATTTTCCCCGGCAAGTATTATACATAAAAACCTTCCTCTTTTATCTCTCTATCTATTAAAAAAGCCTGCATCAAAATTCGTTGTGTAGTTTTAAAGATTTAAGCATACATACAGACAGACGCGAAATGCGACTTTGCTTTATACTATGTAGTTAAGCTCATGGGATTCACTAAAATAATTCAGTCTAATATAATTATTACATTAATTCTAACTTGTGGCCATTCTACTTTTATTCTGTAATATTATAAAAAAATATACAAAACATTTAAAGTATTCTAATTAATAAAATATTATACGAGGCATGAAAAATAATGCGATGAAATATGTACACAGAAAATGTGTATTTATGATTAACTAAAAGAAAACAATCCAAATATAGTTTCACATTATTTTATGATGTCTAATCACACATTCAATACATATGTCATATAATTATTATTATATGTGTTCTTTTAGTGTTTTGTATATTTTGAGCTTGAATTTTATCGCTGATAAAATTAAGTTTATTAAAGAACAACAGTCAAGTGAGTGGCTTTAAAACTTCATTATTACATTATAATGGTTGACAATTTGGTCAATTTGGTGTTACCATTCGATAAAAATAAACGACTATAATAATAGATTGTCTTTTACAAAAGTTATAATGTAACATACGCACTCACGCATATCACGCCTTTATTCCTTGCGGGGTTGATAGAACGTTAAGGGCCGTAAAAATACGGTCAATATCTCCACATCTGACAAATATTGAAGACCGTTTCAGCATCACTGCAGTGACAGGTTGTCAGCCTGTCTCCTAAAGTTGAGACTCTATTGTCCCTTTGTCGCCTCTTACGACAACTGCGGAAAAGAAATGGGATGATGCTGTTCCAAGTTGGCATCATTCGGTGTCTCCATACGACAAAAAAATAACTAACAGGCAGTCTTTTTATACATGTTATAATGTAACCATGATGTTTAAAATAAAGAACTCCACTTGACTGGACTATAAGATATTGTTATTTATTATTTTCTAGTGTTTTAGATAGGTTTTTGAAAGTCGTTTTGTAAGTTGGTTAGCGGTACACGGTATTGATTCATTAATTCTAGAAATTTTCCTTTTTTTAATTCCGAAATCTTTCATCAAAGGACCACTCTGTATCTTTCCAAAAACTTCTCGAAAAGGAATGGTATTTCGCTGTTTAGAATTTTTGTTTAGGTGAATAAAATATAGCGGATCTACAGATATCACCTCCTACAAAAAAGTTTAGCGAGAGTCGAACGTGTGCTTAAAAAATATACAAACATACATACATCAATCACGGCTTTATCCCATATGGGTGGGGTAGGCAGAGCGTCAACGATCGTAAAATAACGGTCGTTATCGCCACGTCTGACAAGTATTGAGGGCCCTTTCAGGTGATTCGTGTATCACTATAGTGACAGGTTGTCAGCCTAAAATTGTAAAAAACAGCGGGAAGTAATGGGGTGATGCTATTCTCAACCGGCATCACACGGCACAATATACATATATCACGCCTTTATCCCTTGCGGGGTGGGCAGAGCGTGCCAAATTCAACAGGAAAATGTTCAGAATTAATGTAGTCAAGACCAATTTTATGCATTTTTACGTTAAATAAACGGAATTCACTTAATCATCACCAAATCATGTGTTTATCTAATTAAATTACAAATTATTTATTCACAGAAACTAAATCTTTTCTTTTTTGTAGAACACGTAATATGTAGATCTATAATACAGGATCGTACCGAACGACCGAGATTCCCGAAAACGCTAAGCGTAACGTGAAACTGAACAACTTTCCCCAAAACAGGTCAAAACATGCGGTCAGCTGAAATCTGAAAAGCTCGAAGCCTAGGTACAAGTTTTTTCTCATACTGTTCTTTGGTCCTTAGGGAAAATTGTTCAGTTTGATTTGCTGAACTTAACGGTTTCGGAAAAGTCAGTCTATTGCTACCACCCTATATTCGTGACTCGCTCCCAAGAACCTACAACAAATGAGTGTGAATGCATAGTAACTGCTACAGTAATGCAAATTGATATAACGCAATTAAACATCAGGATTGTGTTAAGAGAGAGCCCCCCGTATAATGATAGGACTGAACAACTACAAAAATGTCAGAAAACTTGAAAAAAAAAACGCCCCATTTGACTTTCCGTGCTTTCCATATTCGACTCAGTCGTAATTTGACTAGGCGGTCAAATTTTTAGACATGTTCCCACGGGAAAGTGGTTTAGTTTTATGGTCTGCATGCTACCCTATCAGTATTCGTAGGGCTGTCTCTTACAACCTGTAATTTCAATTGGTATATTTTTAATAGTTGGACATGGGTTTAGAAGTATTTAAAAATATGTTAAAAAAAAAACACATATTAGAGATTTGTTTGGAGGTTTCTATTTCTCTTTCACTTTCACTTATTATTTTCCATTTTTTCATGTTTTTCAATTAGCGTGAAACCGTCCACTTAGATCGCGTTTAAAATTAAACAGTAGATTTGAGAGAACTGAACAACAGCAACTGAAACAAATCGACAAATTGTTGTTCAGTTTTGTAAGTAAAATATATGGAATTGTTTGATGAAAATAATATTCCTGTATAAATATTAATCACAAATTCACATGGTATTTGCAAGTTCCTTCTATAAATAGTATTTATTCATTCATTGCAACAATTTAGTAGGTAGTCGTTGCGTGGTGACAAGACGGTGCCCCCCCCCCCCAAAAGACGGTTGGGGGGGACAAGGTATCAGCGGGTGGCAGGTAGTGTAGAGGGGAAGGGAAACGCGTGCATCTATAACACGATTTTTTACAGAAAGGGTCCTGAATTAGCAACATTGTTTGTCAAAAAGTTCGCAACTTGTCCGGTAGATGGCGCTCAATACAAAATGGCACTAGCCCGAAGTATCTGAAACGCGCAATCAAACTTTTCTCGGCGATCGTGTTTTGAATATGATATGATTCGCAATAAAGAATATGAATATATCACGATCAGATCAAGAAGCGATCCTGGATTTGCAACATTATTGTTTGTCTCTCTATCAAAATATGTGCAGAGCAGGGCCCCAAGTCTGCTATTTTTTGTCATTGTTACGCTATCAAAACTCAACTGTCATTCAATTGCCATTGCGATTTTTCTATACTTTAAACTGTTAGCAGACTACGAAATGTCCGAAATCATCCAACTGAAACGATTTTCATTTATAGTCTGTAAGTTTACGTACTTATATTTCGGTAATCAAACTTTGTACGAAAGTGACACTTCTGAACTGTCAGTTTCATACAAAGTTTGTTTACAAAAAGATAAGTACCTAAACTTAAAGACTATAGCAGACTTAGGGCCCAGGATCCTTTCTTCAAAAAATCGTGTTATGTGCGTCAAATACGGCACTACCTCGCCCCCGCCACCGTCTGTAACCCGCGGGAAGGCCGCGCGCGAAGTTGCCGGTCTGTGACGTCTGTTTTAATATGTAGGCTAGCCAGAGTGACACCTATATAACTTAAGCTTTGCTTTGTTTTAGTTTTGTATAATTTTATAAAATTGTTGAACATTTTATTAGGTATTTATTCACATCCATCACACAACCAAAGATATTTCGAAATTGTTGAATATCTGTATTTAATAATATAATTTATTCTCTAGTTGTATTTTAATTGAATGCCGGATGGTAAAATCCTCTATTTATGTATAATAATACGTAACAAATTTATATTATAGAAATACATATATATTTAAATGAGTAATTTTGTGTTTTATTTCGTATAACGATAGTAGAAAAAACTTTGATTAAAGAATAGGCTAGCGTAGCAAAAAAAATTTTTTAGTTTTTTCGATTTTAGATTATAAGAAAACGTTACCAAAGTATTAACATATTTCTTATTTTATCTAAACACGTGAAATGAGGTTTTTTTGAACTGATAGCAACACGTTAATTTATTACCCCTACACTTAGAGCCCCTACATGCCCCGTACCTAAAGTATGGGAAATTGCACCGTATAATTCACTCCAAGTGCCTTCTAGGAACTAAACGAACAAAAAAGATCCCATATATATTTTTACTTCTGGGAAAGATGAAGATCCCCATTATATAGGTGTAAGAGACGGTGAAACGAAAATTTTGCAGACGTGATCAGACCATGAAACTGAACAACTTTCGAACGTCTATGGGGGGGCTATGTTGGCAAAACGAATCTTTTTTCGAGTTTTCATACAAAGTCAGTCGTAATTTTTTTATGTTTACCAACTTAGCCCCCATGCACACCGTCTCTTACACCTTGCATGCATTTTTACTTCTGAGAAAGGTCTCGAGATGAAGGGATTAAATCGTTGGTCAAGTGAAATGAAATACGGATTTACACAAAATACGTTTTATTAGGCGTCGTAATCTATCACTGGCACAACTAGGCGTCTACAACTTTTGGAACTACGCAACATTTTGAGACTCATTCTGTACAGTCTTTTGTATCTCACGAGCGCGGGTTAACCTTACATGTGTGTGTTATCTCTCTCTCTTTTCGTTTTGGATACCGAGTCGTCCAAGGAAAAGAGAGAGAGATAAAACACAGAAGTATAGCTAACCCGCACTCGCGAGATAAAAGATCTGTAGACGGGGTCATTCTCAAATCTCCACTTATAAAATCCTTAGTTAGGAGGGGCTGAATATAGATGGCGCCATTTTGTATAATATATTCTGTTCTTTTTTCAGAAGACGGCATTTTGACCAAGGATTTTATAAATATTCAGCCATAGAATTTTTGAGATAATTTTAAATAACCGCTCCCACCTGAAACACTATAAAATAAAACAATAAAAATACAATAAGTATTTTTTCTTTCTATTTTTGTAGCGGGGGTTTTAAAATACGTGTACTTATATACTATAATTTGTATACAAAACTTATTTAAAACAAATGTAATAAAGTTTACAACAAAAATGCTCACTCATAAACAGAACAAAATTAATAAAATATCTTGTTCTTGGAATATTTACATGTTTTATAATTTTCTCGTGATTTTATTATTATGATTTTATTTTATCATTATTTTTCGATTAAAAAGAGAAAAATTGAGAAATCGCTGACAGTGTCTCAGTATCATAATACAAAATGATAAGGATACAACTATATGTGGATATACATGTAGACAAATTTAAAAATATGTCCGTCTTAAGTACCTATTTCATTCTGTGTAAAAATAAAACTACCAACCACAGTACCACCATATAGTCCTGTACTTATGATTAAAAAAATACCAGATCACTATTTTCTTTATATTCGAGACTAGTTAAGCAAGGCATCTATTTAAATACATCATATTTCTATATAATCTATAGTAGATAATACTTTTTTGTGACATTGTAGCTGCTATTTATAATACCTACACTTAAAGCGAAAAAATTAAGAACAAAAGAACGTTGTGTTGTTAAACTTTCTCTGGCAATTCTTAATTATTTTATAACTTATCTCACATCTACAAGTATTATACATTTTAAATACTGTTTTACTCTCAACATACATACTTATATTACATATTATGCATATGTACCTAATTATCTACTTTACATTAAATTCATTGTTATGTAAATTTAAGTATTTACTCACTGTACTAATTAAATGCAACAATTTGCAACAGCTATACATAATTAACTGTTAACGCTCTGCCTACCCCGCAAGGGATGGAGGCGTGATGTGTGTGTATGTATGTATACATAATTTATTTATGTACCTTCATCAAAAAGTAGGGATTAAATACTTTAGGCGCACATTCTTTTTACATAAACTACCCGCGATAGGACTGACAGTCCTCGCCCTTTTTTTATTGTGTCAAACCAGATGGCGTTACATTAAGTAAAAGTTTTGACATTTGAGTTTTATTATGATACTCCATGAGATTAAATTATTCCATTTTTATTTCTTTCAAACTAAACTTTCTTTCAGCTAAAGCTCAGGACCGTCTGTACGTAAATCATTCATGTTCAGTTGAATATTGCATTGAAAGTGTTCCATTCCTAGATTCCTAATAATAATAAATCGTCAAGTTTATTCCATAATACTGTTTTTGGTTCAATAATTCAAGCACTGATTCAAACTACGTTTTATTTTCTATGCAAAAAAGAAATGCAGCAGGTTAAAATTCTCACAAGGCTACACCCAGTCTATTTCATAGGTCCTATCTCAATATAAATGTCAATATTGTAGACAGAAACTTATACTATTAAACGAAAAGGAAGTATAACTTGTCTGTACCTAAGCATTAGTTCTATGATCTCGCTAACAAACGGCAGAAACGACACCTAAACCTGCATGTGCCGGTCTCTAATTCCACCTTCACCTGTAGAATAATCGGAAAGTTATGCCGCTCGCATCGGCTTATATAGCCACGAAAAGTTTTGCCTCGGACACTGATTAAATCGTCAGTCGCAGACGTATGAGGCCAATGATGATGATGATGATGGTGAGCTCAGTTATCACGGATGCAGTTGTCAAATCAGGCTTCATAAATCGGCTCAACTGTAGCGAATAATACTATTTCAAAGCGTTTGTAAGGCAGCCTATACAGTGGTTCCTTCGCTGTCGCATTCGCCTCTCAGCGCGACCATGTCAGGTAGCTTGTAGTGCTGCATGTGGAACGGCGGCTCAGGACTAGTGCTGGGCTGGATCGGCTGAGGATAAATAAAACTTAAAAATTAAACTTTATTTCTAAGTACGTTTTTTATGCTTTTAGCATCCATCAGCTAGCGGTTGAAAAATTCTGACACTAGGGTTAATTAAGTCGTTGGACGACTCGGCGTCCCACACGAAAAGAGCGAGAGAGAGAGCAGCCATCGACACTCTTTCAGTATTCTTTTGTCTTATAAGTAAGATCATTTTTCAGTTGTTTTTTATTCCATCATCATTGGGAATCTCTTTTTCCAATTAAATGAAGAAAAAAAATATTTAGTCCATAAAATAAAAGTAAACTTACTTATTAAGTTTATTAGACAGGATTTAATGATAGGTGTCACTTACTTGCGTATTTCTGCCCCGTCGTCGTTTCGGGAGAATTCCTTTTCGTGCCATGAAGAAACTGAAACAAAGCGTACAATATGTACGTAGGATCTTCACGCCATTACTCCTAGCAGATATAGGCAGAGAGTTAACTATATTAATAAAATACTGTCTTTAAGGTGATCCGTTACGTCTTGCTAAGCTACACAACGCCAATAGATGGAGCTACTGCTGCATATAACACAGTTATTTTTTTACGCAATAAATAGAATCTATAAAATTACTAAAACGTTATTTGCGGCAATTATAATGTATCTTCGACAAGTCACAAAAATCTCCATAAAAAAATTTGCTCAAATTATGGAGTATAAGTCAATTGAAAATATGTTCCGTGTCTATACACATCTCCTCTACTCACACATGTGCAAGTCATTTATACGAAAGCGTTCGCTTATTTTGACGCCTAATGCATCGCGATCGTGATCGCCATATCTAACCAACAATCCTGAAAAATCCTCAGGAAGAAATCTTGCATAGTGGTAGATTGTCAGCCTGTTGCCTAAAATTGTATGTGATACACACTTAAAAGTGTTTTTAAATGCGGTGTTTTTAATTTGTATTGTGAAAAAAAATATGATCAAAAAATATGATCATCTATAAAAAAAATATGATCATTTTTAGTTAGGTTATAAAATGTTTTATTGTATGCATATTGCACACATTGTATGTAATATTTGTTAATAATACTTGTTCACACACAAGACACTATTAAGTTTTGTCCAAGTACTTTAGTACTCGATACTAATAAAATTAGTCAAACTAATCCCTGCTTACCGTATAGTGGATATAGGTATGTTGAACTGATCTGACACGGTTTGGAAGGTCGATCCCTGACACACGCAGTCAGCAGCTTGTCGTAACAGCACTTCGCTCCGACGGATGCGTTTGTTGATGCTGTAGTCTGATTGAGATACCTGAAATCGATATTTAATTTGGTTTTTCAAACTATTTTACTACACACTAACTAAAATATTCTGTATGTAGTTTAGAGAATAGTTCACCGTTGTAGCATTTTTTTACTTTAAATTTATCTATTAATAAATAATAATAATAAAAAATATATTAATAAAAACAACTAAATAATCAATATTCTGTTCTATTTCTTTTTAATCTGTTATTTTCTTCTCTGCTCTGCTCTACTCTACTCTATCCTATCCAATCCTATTCTATTCTACTGTACTGCACTTTACTCCACCCTATCCTTTTCTATTCTATCCTAACTTGTCCTATTCTGTTTAACCCAATCTTATTTTATTTTAATCCATAGATACTGTTCTTTTCAACCATACTTTATTTTGCTTTCTTATATTAGTAGAAAGTGAATATTCCTGAAAGAGCTAAGAAAATCTCACCTGTGGTCTATCACCAACGTGTATCACATTGACACTAGAAGCGCTTCCTGGACCGAGCGTCATTATTTTCGGAGCGTCGATGTAATGACTGAGACCTGACGCTTGGGATACTTGTACTTGAGCCTGAAAACATTACATTACAAGTTTAATTATCATATTATAATTATTTCGCCGTGTGATGCCGGCTTAGAATAGCATCACCCCACATCCTTCCCGCGGGTGTCGTAAGAGACGACTAAGGAACTCGAGAGTGTTGGTGTATTACAATTTTTAGGCGACAGGCTGACAACCTGTCACTACACATGTTTTTTATAAAACAACCTTGGAAAACAATCCTCAAAAATGTCAGACGTGGTGATAGCGAGGCATTCTTACGCCCGTAAACGCTCTGCCTACAAAAAAACTAGGCAGTAAAAATACGGTCGCTGTGGCCACGTCTGACAAATAAAAAGGGCCGTTTGAGATAATTTGTGTATCACTATAGTGACAGATTGTCAGCCTGTCGCCGTTGTAATACACCTGAAACCCTCAAGTCCCTCAGTTGCCTTTTACGACACCCATGGGTAAGAAATGGGGTGATTCTAATTCTAAGCCGGCATCACACGGCATCATGTAATAATATCATAAATAAATTAAAGAAATCGAAAAAAAATACAAGAGTCGACCGGGAATCGAACCCGGGCACGTTGGGGTTCCGTCCCACTGCTCTAACACTGACGACAATGCTTGTAATTTTTTTTTTCAATTTCTTATTTTCATTTATGAGTACGTGAGTGCACTCAAATTGTTTTGTCATAATTAGAATTAAATTGAGCATAATTATTAAAAATGTAGATTCAACCAGAGATTGAACCAAATATAAACTTGATTTTTTAAGAAACGATCCCTAAAGGGCAACATTATTGTTGACATCCCGCTCATATGTCATATATTTTGATAGAGAGAGATACTTCGGGCTAGTGCCACTTTGTGTTGAGCGCCATCTAGCGGACAAGTTGCGAACTTGTTGAGCGTAGAGGCGCCCATTTTTTAATTCGGTAAATATACACGGTGTAAGGGACAGCGTCTCGAATACTGGTGTGCAAGCAGACCATTAAACTGAACAACTTTCCCTAGGAACATAGGTCAGGAAACGTCAAAAAATTTTTGGTTTTCCATAGTAAATGCAGTGAACTGATCGCGATTTTGTATGAGGTGGAATTTTTTTTGTCGTTTCCTGACATAATATGTTCCTAGGGGAAAGTTGTTTAGTTTCATGGTCTGCTTGCACCCTATCAGTATTCGGGACGCTGTCCCTAACACCCTGTTTGTAATTTAATTAGATTTATTATATATTATGATACTAACACTAGTGTTGTGTATAATATAAGCCGGCGGCTCGTCTCTCGTATCGTAAGTATGGTCGTGGGCAAGTGGCGGTCTTTCAATCTCTTCCACGTCGGACCCGTCGTACTGGCATTGCACGTTGGCAATCGCGAAGTCTGCCTCTGAGGGAGAAGATAACGAATATTCAGAGTCACAAGTTTACAAGAAGAAACGAGAAGTATCTTTTCCATTTTTTTTCTTTTGCAAACTGAAAATGCCATTAGATTCTCCATACAATTTTACATGATCCTCAAACGGATACATGAAAATCCACGACTGTGTGGAATAATGGTCGATAATTTGTCAAAATTAGTCGCAGTAAAACCATTACCATTTAATATAACGAAAACAATTTGGCGTGCTGTAAATTATTCCACATACATAAGTCATGGATTACTACGTGGGCCGTGCCATGAACACACTTGCGTTCAGTCTTCTATTTTCTTGTAAACTTGCAATGATCAGGAACACCTTTATTTTAATGTAAGAAAATATCTTTGTAATCTTTACCTTGTATTCTTAATACAACTAGATTTTTTTAAAAACGGGCAACATGTTGTATAAATGTCATATTTTGATAGAGAGATAAACAATGATGTTGCCAATTCGGAATTCTTTTAAAAAAAAATCACGTTATACGTTATGTCTACTCATCGTACTTTCTGTAATATAGAAGTATTTTTGAGCAGTTAGTTATGGTTTTATTCTAATAGATGAATTTTTAACTTTTAGATAATTCCGTTCGGGCAGTCATGTTAAAAATCGTTTTTACTTTTTATAGTAGAAAATAAAACAAGATTCACGACAAACACCACGTTTATTTATTATGTTTATTTTATTATCAACCGACACAGTCCATTCTTAATATTACACTGGCTTTAAACAATCATTTATTTAAATACTTACGGTCACCATACACAATCATACTAAATATTTATTATTAATACAATACAATTTTATTATTTAGTATATTAGCCTCATTTTTTTATGGCAACACTGTTAAATTGGCAACTTCAAAAATAGAAAAATACAATTAAAATAAACTGTGACTTTGACAGACTTTTTGAATATGGGATTACTTGTCAAATTTTTTGAGCAAGTTGTAATAATTTGCTTAGAAAATAAATTATTATAATAGTAACTTAGCTTGAAGGAAAATATAATGCCTGTAAAATTCTATATTACACTGATTTTAAAATCGTTGTTTTAGAAACACAAAAATATAATTTACTTAAACTAACGTAAATGCTCAAAACACATAAATAGAATGTGAATTTTATATTAACGTTAAAAATAATCAACAGCAAAAATAATTTAAATCCTTTGGACTAACTTTGGCCAACATAGAAAAATATTAGGAACTTAAAAATATAAGCTGGAAAATACACTTACAATATAATTCAAAGAAAAACACAAAAAATAAGTTCATAATATTATTTTGACCTTGTCTGATTTGAAAAATATAAACCATTTTAAAGCATTTTTTGGTTGTTAAAGATATGCCGTCAAATTAAATTTCTATAGTGAAAAAGTAATAAAAAGTGAAAAGTTGGTTGGAGAGGGTCAGACGTGGCGATAGCGACCAAATTCTTACGGCCGTTAACGCTCTGCCTACCCAGCAAGGGATAAAGGCGTGATATATGTATGTATGTATGTCATAGCTGCATGGTTTTACGGTACCTTTACCCCACGTTTACCTGCCTGCTTAAATATATAGGTGGTCATTTGGTACATGAATTCTTATACCGTATACGAGAAAATACTTACTTTAGTTACATGTACAATTTTAACTTATATTGCTCACCATAATTATCTTATACTACCCTTATAATTTGTTCTTGTTAAAATATATCAATATTTTACTAATACATAAATTAAATATTTCTAATAACGACCGATATTTGATTAAATTTAAAATAACATGGTTTTATTGCACTTGATTAAATAGATTGTCAGAAATAAAGTGGTCTATTATTTATAAAATTATATAAACTGACGATATCATAAAAAATATACCTACCGATAAATAAAAGTCGTTGCTTTTTGGCTTCTTAGTCGTTTTTTCCCTGTAATAATTGTAATTCTAAAGGTTTTAATACATAGTTCCACAACGTTTTTTAACTAACGAAAAAAAAACTAAATGTTCTTCTTTTACGCGATATAGTTAAAATACCAAATTATTATTATTACCGCATTAGGTACAATTTATTATTTATAGTATTTATTATTTATAATAATAAATTGTATATAAAAATTTCTACCGCAGGCAGGATTTGAACCTGCAACTATAAGTACTTGCGTCATCTCTACCATCTGGGCTACCGCAGCTCAATCGCTGCCTGCGAAATTATGCAAGTATATCTTAGGTCCGTGTTCCGTGGTCCGTGTACTCAACTCTGAGATCGATCTCAAGAGCGTTTTTTTACTAATGTCAGTCAATAATAACAGCATCTCAAAGTCGCACTCAAGATCGATCTCAGAGTTGAGTGAGATTTATAAATATGGGCCTTAATGACATGCCACGTGATATTGGCAAGTTTTCCAAAAACGGTACTGTTAGTTTTTAAATTTTGCCATATTTTCACCGTCGGTAAATAAAAACAAGTTTTTTGTTGTAGAAGTGGAACATAGTACACGAAACCTGAGCTTTTATATGGCATTATCATTATTTTATTATATTTATTTATACAATAATATAAATACCTAAATATTACACGCATCCCACCTAATAAAAATTACATTTAAAGTCAGACTTAGAAATTCTATTAAGTACAAATTGCTGAATCACAAATTTATCAAAAGCCTATTTTTGAGACATATTTTTTACTTTATGTTAAACAAAGAATTTTAGCATGATTATTTTTAGGCTTTTGATTTTAATTTGTGTAAATTTTAATTAGACTAATCATCTTAATCGACACGACTAAATATTATTTGGCAAGATTAATTATTTGAATACATCATAAGACTTATTATATATTTTTTATAAATTATTCATTTCTGCTCAGTTAAAATATCGATCCAAGAAATTAATAGTACAATCAAGAGAACTTACAAGTTACATTTACTTTTACATGGCAACACTGACTATTATGATAATTGTAGTCACTGGTCGTGATTTTTTAAAAAGATTTACAATAGATAAGAACCACGCTCTTGATTGCATAAGGCGAATCTCATACCTGACGTCCGTTGGTGCGAAAGAGAAAGACATATTGCATCGGCCATAATAAGTGTAACAGAAACAGATACCAACGCAAGTTTTAACGTTGCTCCTGTGTCAACGTCGGTTTTTATTACAGAGAATTCAAAAATTCCTTGCATCTGCCAGACGCATGCGCTAAAATCTGTAGCAAAGAGCGACGGACGTGATGCGCTAAAAATGTGTAACAACAGACGTGATGCGCTAAGAATGTGTTGCTACGGACATGATGCGCTAAAAACACGCAGCAATGGATGTCAAGTGTAAGAACCACCTAACTATTACATTGTTTTATAGCTTTCTTTGGTGATATTCAGCTACAAACTGGTCGTAGGACGACTCAATGTCCCACGCGAAAAGAAAAAGTTACAGATTACAGTTTTTATCAACTAGCACTGTGGCTTATTATATCGGCTCGTCATACCTTTCGGACCTCGTTTCTTGCATCAAATCCAACGGATCCAAAATGGCGTTCGTCCTCGCTCCACGCCTACCTTTAGAGAACTGACTTTTTATATCGTATTTCTCCATCCAATTCCTCAGTGTCTTCCTCGGCACACCATACTTATTCGACGCTGCGTAAACACTGTAACCCTTCTTGACAGCTATGAGAGCGTCTCTCAGATGTTGTGACGAGTACTGCTTGTAAGATTTCTCTTGGAACACGTCGGTCTCTATGTTGACGATTGCGTTGGGTCGACGGCCGACTATGCGTGGTCGCGCGTGTATGTTTAGCGGTATGCCGTGGTCTATGTCTCCGTGGGTTATAAAATGCCGGGTCACAATTTCGGTTGAAGTTCGAACTCCTGTAACAAGCGAGGCAAAGAAACGCCCGTTAGAATTTGAATTTTTAGACATGCGGGTACTTTGTTGAGTGAATTGGCAACACTGAGGCGTTTCTTTTCCTGGCTTCCTACAGGAGAGGGACAGTAAAAAGCGAGGAAAAGCCGCTCTATGGGTGTTGTTGGGATTTCGCGAAAGGATTGCAATTTAATTGTTAGAGGATTATTTTTTATAGCATTAAAAATAACAAAAAATATTTTTTGTAGCACTTTTTAAACTTTTTTCAAAAATATAAAGAAAAATATCACAAGAACTCTTAGTAAATCTACTCTTAGTAAAAAGTCTAATAAAAAAGGTAAATAAATGTCCTTGCTAGGACTTTATACTTCTTCTCAATTATTTATTTTTAAAACCGTTCGAGATGCAACGAGTAGTACTACTCTCCTGGGTAGTTTTTCCTTGATTGTAAGAAAAGTAAGATAGCTCAAAAATTAAAAATCAATTGAACAGTAATACAAAATATTGTCAAACGGAGTCAAAAACCTTAAAAAGTATAGATTATTTATTACAATGAAAAGCCATTTTAATACACAATGGTTTATTTCAACTTCCATAGAACAGCAAACTTAGAACGGGACGTCACGAGCACGCCACCACAATTAGTTTATTTTATTATAATAATAATTATTATTAATAATATTATTATTCACTAAGACGGGCGGACATTACAATAATACATCCATTTAAAATTAAACATTTATAGGCATTTTTAGAATAAGGTATGTTTTAATTATTTTTCGTTTAGAATAAAATTAAATTATCTTTTGTATATTCATAAAATAATTTTCAAGTCAAAATCTGTAAATAATTCATACCACAAAGGATTATACTGTATTAAGTGTAATAATATTATACATATTAAATTATGTATGGTGTTGAAAAAATCTCATCAAATTTTCTTATTTTCAAGTAGTTACTCAATAATTTAAAATCGCACCATTAAGAAACTCTCATAGTCATAACTATAGAGTTTCGTAGTTTTCAATTCCATATTTTATTAAAACAAATTTTCTAATAAAATAAAATAAACTAAAATCTGATAAAAATTAAGATTTTGCTTAAATTATGTAAAGAATTGATTGAAAATAGGAATATAATACTGTAATAATAATTAATAATCAAAACACTAACAAACGATACTAAATACAATATGTTAAGCGTTTTGGAAATTGGTTTTATAACTTTTTTCAATCTTTTATACAAAAGTCCAGATCAGCTGTCGGACTTAGTATGGAAAGTCAATTTTATACCAAAATTATGTACCTTGAGTTTCCCCAAGGTTGTCCACTTTCATGGTCTGATCACGCTTTCAAACATTTAAAATAAATGTAAAAAAACACGATTATTTTAATCCATGAGAGACAAAGTCACAAAAAATATAGTCTATAAATTCTTGTGACAGTTCTTTTTTATTCTTGTTAGTTCATATTTATCGAGATTTTAATTGACTTACACTCTCATTAAAGAAAATACAACATAGGGACCGAAGCCCGGAACAGGTGAGATAACGTCTTTCTGCTCTGACTCAGAGCTACCGACGCAGCGATCGACCCTTGCCAATATTTCAATCTCTTGATGCTATAAGTCTCGAAGCGATCTAGCGACAACTAGCAGTTGTTATTAACAACTTAGTATCTGATTAGTCTAATAACTCTTTAAAACGTGAACCGACTTCGACGGACGTAAAACATGCGAACCGCGACGTAAAATATGCCTAAAACCTTCTCCTAAGTCTGACAAATACTTTTCTGAAAAACCGCATCTAAATCGGTTCACCCAAACGCGAGATAATAGCGGACATACATACAGGTCAAACTGAGAACCTTCTTTTTTATGTCGGTTAAAAAGGGTTGACGAAAAATAGGCTATAACACCAACTTCCAAAACAGCATATAAATATATGGGTACATAACCTTAACTCTTAAAAATTATAAATGTATATGTATAGTTTAAGGTTAGAGTATATTTGCTACAAACTAGTAGGCACTTCTTGGTTTAAGAGGCAAACTCCGAATCAGTAATCAAAGCTAAAATATTTTAAAATTAATGACAGGCCTCATCCAGTTATAATATATCTTTGGACAATTATTTTTAGGCAAATATTAACTTTAGTTTATCCTGAAACTTTCTTGATTAGAAGAACAAGCATATTATTAATAACTTTTTTAAAAATGGAAACTGTTTCAAAGAATGAAATTCACGAAATAGGTTGAGACCAGCGTAAGCAAAATTATTTGGATTAAAAGAGTTGTGCATTTTTTTTTCTAATTTAAGAAAGCATCAGGAGTATAGTTTAGGAAATATAATCTGAGTTGATTTGACTATGAAACTCAAGGCTAATCGGCTCAAATTATATTTCCTGAACTATACAGGGTGTAAAAAAAATTCAAAGATTTTAAGGGGTGAATTAGCCCATCAAACTGAACAACTTTCCCCAAGGAACATAGGTCGAAAAATAAATAAAAAGTTCGATCTCCCATACAAAATGTACCGGACGACCAAGTCAATTTGTATGGGGGGCCAAAATGATATTTCGACCTATGTTCCTTGGGGAAAGTTGGTCAGTTTCATGGGCCGATTCACCCCTTAAAATATTTGCAGCTAATATTTTTACACCTTATAAACATGATCCATTTAAGGAATACGAACAACAGCTCATTATACTGGATGAAGTACGCAGAAGTCGAAATATTTTAATATTTCATATAACCAAAGTTTTTGGTTTAACATAGGAACATTAGTAGACTTTGGAAAATAAATCTTTGGACAATAGTCTGGTTACCATCACTTAATCGCCTTTCAGAATATTTATACATCCTTTTTTGAATAAAATGCATTAAATTTGACAAGTTTTTAAGGAAATCGTACTGATCAATTTTAATTTTGGCTCCAATGCTCGAAAACAAGATTTTTTCGACAGTCCATACAAAATTCGCGATCTCGTATTGAAGGCATTTTTTTGTAAAAAGGCATGGTAAAAATAAAACAGTACGATGTCCTAAATAACGTGTCCAATTACATGCAAATTTATGCAGCAAAATTGACTGGATTTCATTATTATAATTTAAATACTGGTGGGCCCCAAGTCTGCTATTTGTCATTGTATCGAAATTCAACTGTCATTCCATTGCCATTGTGATTTTCTATACTTCAAACTGTTAGTAAAACACGAAACTACCAAAATCATCCAACTGAGATCCAATCGACACCCAACTGAATCAATTTTCATTTAGCGGACTTAGGGCCCAGGTGTAAAACGTGTTACAATATACCGATTTCAACGTGTCTAAAATGGCCCTTAAAAATTAAAAACAGTTACTTACATCAATACATCAAAAGCTAGGTCCATAACAGTTCAAAAAGTACACTTATTTCTTTTTTAAGTTACAATCTAAAATTTCAAGTCTTTTCATTAAAAATCGGACGAAGTCCATTCAAGCACTCGATTTTTTTTAAAAGGCCAATTGTTTTACATTATTTAAAATAATTATTAAGTACAAATAAATAGCGGGTGTAATTTTTTCGTAATAGCCACTTCTCTATTTTATAATATAATTTGAATGAAATTTTATTCGCATGTGTTTAACATTTCGTATTTCTTTCATGGAATTAACAATTTTTTTTAATACTTCGTGTTGTAATTTCTTGATGGAAATCCATATTATTTTATTTTTATTGTTCACATGCTAAACTGTGTTTTTTGAAAAATAACTTTATTACGACATTAAATTACACCCATCTCTACTCTAAGCTAAAATAAATATAATTAATTGTATTTAACGGATAAAACAAGACACACAACATAAAATTTTATCTTCATTCAAAACTTTATTATTTAAGACCATTTCAAATTCAAGGCAAATATTTTCATGCTGAGTTCTACTCAAGAAACTGGACAACTTTTGCCAAGCAACATAATTCAAAAACTTAAAAATATGAAACATTGATCTCCCATACAAAAATGTTCACAAGATGATATTTCATTTTGTATGGAAGTTCGAAATATTTTTATGTTCATGTTTCGACCTATATTGCTAGGGGAAAGTTGTTCAGTTTGAGGAGTAGAACATAAAATATTCGCATTCAATTTAAACGACCTTACAATTTTACAATTGAATGACGATAAAAATAATATAGAAATGGTATATTTATTATACAGAGTGTTTAGAAGAGTGACGATTTCCTTTCAAGGGAAGAACCAGCTCATGAAACTGAACAACTTTCCCCATGGAACATAGGTCAAAATATTATTAAAAAACTGGACCTTCTATACAAATCGACTTGGTCAGTCAGTCATTTTGTATGGGTGGGTCAAAAACTTTTTTCATGTTTCGACCCATGTTCCTCGGGAAAAGTTGTTCAGTTTCATGAGCTGGTTCAAAGGAAGCGATCACTCTTTCAGACACCTTGTATTCTAATTTCTTTGGGTCCACAATTTGGAAACAGCAAACTAATAATAGGAATATTTTATAAAAGGAACAAAACACTAACAATATACATACAACTATTATTTCTATAATAGTGTAAAAATATTAGCTGCAAATATTCTAAGGAGTGAATCAGGCTATGAAACTGAACAACTTTTCCCAAGGAAAATTGATCAAAAAATTTGGGCGTCGCATACAAAATTACCGACTAAGTCAATTTGTATGGAGGTCCAACATTTTTCGACATATGTTTCTAGGGGAAAGTTGTACAGTGTCATTGGCTGGTCTAACGCTTAAAATATTTGCAGCTAATATTTTTACACCCTGTATAAATTTAAGTAAATGTTTTACACTTATTATTAAAACGTACAAATATTTTAAACATACATTTCGTATTCTTTGTATTTCTTTGGCAGTAATTTTTAAGACCGTATCGTATACGCCTCTGGGCCATTTTTTTTATAAATAAGTATTTATTTATTAAGTCGCTAATCCGCTTTTTGACAGTGTCCCGCTTTTAATAGACCAAAGAAAAAAAACTTGATTTTGGACTACGAATATAACAACAATAAGAAAATGAAGGTCACATATAATAATTATTCTGATTTATACACCATTTTGTATATGATTTGCTTTTTTCTGCAAATATAAGTAGCATTTTTTACGGAAAATTGCGGTGTCCTGGGTGTTAATAATTTGGACCACAAAAAACGGGACACCCTAGTAAGTATATGGTGAAAATACTCGGTATTTAAAAGCATTAAAACTTGGCAAATAAGAATTGCACTTTTATAAACGAAAGTAAGTACTTTGTTATATAATTTTAAAAAAAAAAGTGTTATTCTGGAGTTAAATTCTACTTCAGTAGAAAGTTTCAAGGAACATAAAATTTTAAATGTTCCAATACTTCAACTCCGTTCTCAAAATTGGAAATCTTTTTGGTACTTTCAAATTTTCAATTTTCTTACTGACCATCAATATTAAACATCCCTAACTCTATAAGACACATACCATCAACAGTTTTTTTAATCAAACGAACGAACACATTAAAATTTTTACTCATGTACCGACATATCTATAGCAGCAGTGCTGCCATCTTCCCCCACAGTGTTGCCAGCCTCACCACCAACCTCCCCACTATCATTCCTCGGCATGGCAACTTCGTCTTCGCTAGAGACCGTTGCACTGGCGAAGCTCAAAAAGTGTTTCCCGAATTCGACTTCCGGTTCGAACTGTTCTTCCGTTCCAGACTTTTCTCCGAAAGTGGCGCCATCTTGGTAGAACTGGTTGTATTCCTTCTGTTTCTTGCTGTTCTCGACGAACTGTTTGAGTTGTTGCGGCATCGGGAACGAGGACTTGATGTGGCAGCGCTTCATCCAGTTGCGGAGGGACTTTCTAGGCACTTTGTGGGTTTGGGCAGCTCTGCAAAAACATACAGTACATGGTAACAACTTATAAAATAGTATATTTAATTTAGAATTTCTAAATTAATTACATTTTGTGTTGTGATTTCTAAATGGAACTCCGTAGTATTTAAGTCAATAAAACACTTTTTACACTAGTTCCACTATTACTGTTAAAGCGACCGGTTTCGTTAGTTCATCGTCAAGCAACGCTTGGAACTAGTGTAAAAAAAATGTTTTTTTATTGATTAGAATAGAATTTCTTAGTTTATTTTTAATAGCTGTTATTTTTGACAACTGTCAGATCGGCTCTATTTGTTTTCTTAGCAATTATTAAGCTGATTTAGGCTGCAAAATATGGGTCAGCTTGTCAACTCGTTTGGACGACTCGATGTCTCACACGAAAAAACTAAGAAGAAAAATAACTTGTGGTTGTTGAAGTGGAATGCCAAATAAATACATACCTATAGATGCTTCCTCCCTTCTTGACATCCATAAGAGCCGCCCACATAGCTTCGTTGGAATATCTCCTATTAGGGTTAAACTTGCCCATCATCACCCTCTCCAAGTCTTTACGGGACAACCCCGACGAACTGACCTCTTTCCCCTCTAAAAATTGGTCCAAATCAGACTTAAGCACAGTCTCACCTATATCCACGTTTTTATCTTTGAAAATGGGCGGTCGCCCGCGACGCCGTATCGGCGCTTTCTCCCCTATTTTCGGGTAAATTTCTTTGTTGGCAACACCGGATTTAGTCTTTGGTATCAGTTCCACTTCGGACTTCTGGTTTTTTAGGTCAATTTTCGGTTTTCTGACTTGACTCGCTCTTAGTAAAGAAACTTCTAACTCTCCGTTCTGTTCTAACCAAGATTTGTAGTAGTCGTTTTCGTTTTTTTCGATAGTTTTTTGTAAGTATTCTTCAGAAGTGTTAGTGAGGCCGTATTTTGAGAATTCTTTCTGAATGTCCGAAGGGTTCATTTTGGCCAGTCTTTGGATATAGTCAGAATTGGCTTTGGCTAAGTTTTGGAGTTTAGTTTGGAAAAACAGCTCGCTTTCCGGTTTTACTCTTAAAAATGGCTGACCTCGACCTAAAAATATGAAAAAATATATGAAAAATTGGAAATGAAATACCTTTAGTTTGTATAAGATGGCATGCGTCTTTAGAACCATGAATGTAACTCCTAAATAAGAACAAAATTAAAAAAAACGACAAATAACATGTCTGTAAGATAGTCCCTTTAAAAAAAATCAGGACCGATTAAAAAAAAGAGACATTCATGGTTCATTTTTTCAATACAAAATCATAATAAAAAAACTACAAAATTTAATATGAAAAAATGGCCTACCTTACAGACATTCATTTTTCGTTCTTATTTTGATAATGCCCATTGTAAAACACCTTGGTTCACACATTTGCCCGTATTAAAAAAAAACGCATATCCATTTTTATAAATGGGTTAAAAAAACGAAATTTTAATAAATCGATTAATAATTATCAGAGTTGCTTTTAAATTTTTTTTTTCAGAAATCAGAAAGTTCAAAATTCTATCATCGTATTAACCCGATAAAATAAAAATAAAACTTTGAAACGTAAAACAAGTTTTGAAAACATTAACTCCCCTCAAATAGCTCAGAATGGAGTTAAAAACCCGGACCATATAATTTTAAAAAGTGCGACATATACATAAAAAATTTGAATCCACTGTTCAATATTAAAATGAACAATATTTATATCAAACACCAATTAGATCAGGTAATTTTACATCAAAATTTTTGTACGTTTAATATAAAAAAATTACATTTTACAAATTGCAAGTGACTGAAACAAATCACATACACTTCTCATCAAAAAAATCCGGGACATCTTGCAAAGTTATGTTTCATACGAATCACATTGTTTAAAAAGTGTGTTTATTTTGGAATAAATATCTGACATCGTGTAATAGTGAGTAAAATAAAGTTTATAAATCTTTAAGAAAATATCCCAAATTTAATATAGTTTTTTTTACAGGTTTCGTGTTATATCAAATAATAAAAACGAAAGTATCTAGATTTTTCTGATGAGAAGTATATAAACTAATGCAAAAAACAAAACTAAGGAAAATAATATGAATTTTCTTGTAAAATATAATGTATTAATGACTTACCAGAAGCCTGCCCGAGACTGCTCCCGGGCTTGCCAGGCTCCTCGTCCTGAAACAAAAACAAATTAAAATAATTTTCTTTTTGTATTATGGCACTAGTCTTGACTTTGTGCCAGGGTCAAGTTGTTTTTATGGTAATAAAAGGTAGGGAAACTCAACGCGGAAAAGAAAGGAAAAGTAGGGAAAAGTTGGGAAAGTAAGGTAAAATTAGGTAATAAAGTTTTATAAACTAACATATACTAAAGCTTTATGTTATTAGATACAATAAAATATGACGAAATATTACAATATTGTAAAGGGCACATCAATAAACAAGTAATACGAGTCGGAAAAGGAACACGAAGGGACTGAAGTGACTCCATAAAGATGGAGCGATCATAAAGGGAACAGGAAATTTTCCACCGCTATCAAATATAGAAACTAATTTCACCGAGTGACCTAAAGCCTCAATGGCTCTGATGGTAGTGACCTACCTCATTATACTCCATATTTTCTGCGTCTAGTTCTCCATAACACAATCCATTTTGTTTCATGTGACATTTTGAGAAAAGGACTGTGACATTTTGAGTAAAGGACTGTGACATTTTGAGAAAAGGACTGTGCCTTTTTGGGAATATGACATTTTGAGAAAGGGGCTGTGACATTTTGAGAATGACATTTGGGAATGTGACATTTTCGTAAAGTGACATTTTGGGAAACAGTCATTTTAAGAAATGTCATTTTTGGAAAGTTGGCATTTTGAATATGTGACATTTTGTAAAAGCGACTTATTGACTGACCTCATTATACTCCATATTCTCAGCATCCAGCTCTCCATAGTAGAGTCCATCTTCCTCCACGGTCTCCTCTTTAACATCAGGTCTATCTTCAGACTTGCGTTTCTTAGCGGCCGCTGCCGGCGTCACTGAGCCGTTTGTGGTTAAACGGAGATTTTGGGGATATCATACTAAATTGGGAATGTGACATTTTGGAAACAGGACTGACATTTTGGGAATATGACATTTTGAAAAAGGGATTAGGAATGTGACATTTTGAGAAAGGGATTGTGACATTGTCGGAATGTGACATTTTGAGAAAGGGCTGTGACATTTTCGGAATATGACATTTTGAGAAAGGGTATGTGAAATTTTGGGAATATGACATTTTGAGAAAGGGTATGTAACATTTTTGGAAGTTGACATTAATTTGAGAATGTGACATTTTGGAAAAGCGACCTATTCTCTCTCTCTCTCCTCGTGTGGGACACCGAGTCGTCCAATGACCCAAAGACCGACTTATTGTACTGACCTCATTATACTCCATATTCTCTGCATCCAGCTCTCCATAGTAGAGTCCATCTTCCTCCACGGTCTCCTCTTTAACATCAGGTCTATCTTCAGACTTGCGTTTCTTAGCGGCCGCTGCCGGCGTCACTGAGCCGTTTGTGGTTAAACGGAGATTTTGGGGATATCATACTAAATTGGGAATGTGACATTTTGGAAACAGGACTGACATTTTGGGAATATGACATTTTGAAAAAGGGATTAGGAATGTGACATTTTGAGAAAGGGATTGTGACATTGTCGGAATGTGACATTTTGAGAAAGGGCTGTGACATTTTCGGAATATGACATTTTGAGAAAGGGTATGTGAAATTTTGGGAATATGACATTTTGAGAAAGAGTATGTAACATTTTTGGAAGTTGACATTAATTTGAGAATGTGACATTTTGGAAAAGCGACCTATTCTCTCTCTCTCTCTTCGTGTGGGACACCGAGTCGTCCAATGACCCAATGACCGACTTATTGTACTGACCTCATTATACTCCATATTCTCTGCATCCAACTCTCCATAATACAACCCATCTTCTTCCACGGTCTCCTCCTTGACATCAGGCCTGTCCTCAGACTTGCGTTTCTTGGCGGCCGCTGCCGGCGTCACTGAGCCGTTTGATGTGGAATTGCTTGTGTGGGTGGTGCCTGGAAAAGAGGGTTCAAAAATTGAGAAACATAAAAATATTGTGCAACAAAATCACATACAGGGTGTAAAAAAAATTGGTGAAAATATTTTAAGGGATGAACCAGCCTATGACACTGAACAACTTTCTCCATAGGTCGAAATATGAAAAAAAATTGGACCTCCCAAATAAAATGTACCAACCAGCCGACCAAGTCAATTTGTAAGTTGAAAATTACAACAAGTCAAACATAGGTAGAAATATGAAAAATGACTGCTATATTTCCCTCAAGTCCCATAGTCGCCTCTTACGACACCCGCGGGAAAAAAATGGGGTGATGCTATTCTAAGCCGGCAGCACACGGCAAATAAAATTAACCTGAAATAATTCACGCACGCACGCACAAATCACACCTATATCCCTGGAGGGGTAGGCAGAGCGTTAACGACAGTAAAATTACGGTCGTTACGCCCCATCTAACAAATGTTTGAAGGTCGTTTCAGATAAGTCGTGTATCACTATAGTGACAAGTTGTCAGCCTGTCGCCTAAAATTGCAATACACATGAAACCCGCAAATCCCTTAGTCGGCTTCTACGACACCCACAAGAAATGGGGTGATGCTATTCTAAGCCGGCATCACACGGCAAAAAACTGAAATTTACAAAAGAATAAACCCAACTATTTACCATTAGTGGAACTGGTAGAATCCCTCTGCGCATGCGCGACTAAGGCCTCACTCGCTACAGTGTAATCTTTGCTCTCGGGCTTGGCTCCGAACTCTGACAGGCCCGCGTTGTCACTCGAACATAGACCTGGGATAGACAGCAAACATTTCAATATTACCTATGTTTGTAATATAAAAAATAGAGCTCAAAATGTAGATGATAGACCAAATGCGAAGGCCTAAATCCAACGTAATTTTTGGGTGTTTGAAAAAAAAAAGTACATTAAATCCCTCGCTTTACTCAGGATTCTACATAGAGCGACTCTAGAATCCTTCATTCCGCTCGTGATTCAAAATAACGCCCTCGCTTTAAATATATAACTTTATTCCCTTGTCATAAAAACTACTATTTTCGATACAGACGTAAAATTTTGTAGTTTGTATGAAAAAGCCGAAAACCAGATTGCAGCAAACTGGGTAATTCTTCTTGTGTTACATTCACTTCCCCCTATGAAGTCTTATATGACAAGCTGTCAGTTTGATGACATATCTTACCTCTAATCTGCAACGCCTCAGCCGATTTAAGCAAACTGGGTAATTCTTCTTGTGTTACATTCACTTCCCCTTTGTACATAAGTCCTATTTGACAAGCTGTCACATTGATGACACATCTTACCTCTAATCTGCAACGCCTCCGCTGATTTAAGCAAACTGGGTAATTCTTCTTGTGTTACATTCACTTCCCCTTTGTACATAAGTCCTATTTGACAAGCTGTCACATTGATGACACATCTTACCTCTAATCTGCAACGCCTCAGCCGATTTAAGCAAACTGGGTAATTCTTCTTGTGTTACATTCACTTCCCCTTTGTACATGAAGTCTACTAAGGCTTGCATTTCGCTGAAACTGTCAACAAAAAACAAATAAATCAGCCTATATAAGGTGTAAAAATTTTAGCTGCAAACATTTTAAAGGGTGAAGCAGTCTTTGAAACTGAACAACTTTCCTCAAGGATAGGTCGAAATATGAAAAAAAAAATTGGACCTCCCATGCAAAGTGTACCATCCAGTCGCATCCAGCATTTTCATGGAATGGTTCACGCTTCAAAATATTTGCAGCAAAGATTTTTAAGTCTTCGAGTTATTCAACTTTAAAACTTGTTGGTATTGAAAACAATCTACTTGGATAGCATTCAATTTTTTTTGCGCAAATACAAGTATATAAGTGTGTTTGTGTGTATGTGGGTGCATGAGTCACTCTGTCACTCTGGAGCACAGAAGAACTGACAGCGCGATCCTGCGTGACCGATTTAGAATAATCCGTATTGTGAATATTAGTCAATACACTTTTACGTATAGAAAATATTAAAGTAATAGCAAAGGTTTGTGTTATTTTATATTTTCTCACCAATAAACTCTAATTTTAGCCGAATATACGACGACATAAATGTGATGAAATGAAAAAAAGTCCAGGGTTATTTCGATAGCCAACGCTCCATTCACTCACAAAGCAAATAAACATTGGTGAATAATAATATTCCTATTGAAAATACGAGATAAACTTATAATTTTTGAGTGGGAACCGCGTGACGAGTTGCGCCACGTTTGCACACAAAACCGGTCTCATTTTTTTAAAGTTCGCTATCCTTTTCTATCTTGCTATGTTTTGGTAAAGGATTTTCTTCTCCCTTGCACACCTTGGTTGTCTATACGAAGTATATTTTAAGTCTATGATCTGGAAGTACATACATGTTTGTGTATATAAGCGATGAGTGTATCTGCCTGTTTGTGTGTGGTTGTATAAGATGTACCTGCCTCTATGTATAAGTGTGTATAAAATAAAAGTTACCGCATATCCCTCATGAGCACTATAGGATGTTTACAAGGGTTCTGCGTCAGGAGCCTCTCCAAGTAAGCTGAGCACGCTGACAGGACCAGCTTGTGACATCTCAGCTGTTTCGACTCACAAGCCAGTGTGACGTCAGCAAACTGCTCCGTGAGGAGGAGGCGAGGGAATACTGCCTGGAAGAGAATCAGATAGATGGGGTTTTAATGAACCCTTAAATAAAAATAGCCTTTATTATGTCAAAAGTTACCCAGCAAACTATATCAAATTACACACATATCTCACGCCTTTATCCCTTACGGGTTAAGCAGAGCATTAACGGCCGTATAATACGGTCGCTATCGCCACATCTGACAAATATAGAGCCGTTTGAGGTAATTTGTGTATCACTATAGTGACCAGTCAGCCTGTTGCCTAAAAGTTGTAATACACTTGAATCCCTCAAGTCCCTCAGTCGCCTCTTACGACACCCACAAGTAGGAAATGGGGTGTTGCTATTCTTAGCCGGCCTCACACGGCAATATATTAAATTAGATTAAATAAAACAAATACAGTTAATTATTTCAATCACAAAATTTATACCGGGAGTTAGCTAACTTCCTTCCTAGAAAGTAACTGAACAACTTTCCGCAAGGAACATAGGTTGAAATATGAAAAACAATTTTGGATTTCACATACAAACTGACTCAGTTGTTTCATATATGTTTCTTAGGGAAAGTGATACAGTTTCATGGGCTGGTTCACCCCTTGAAAGGAAGTTAATACTGTTCCTAACACCCTGTGTATATACATTCGTTTATTTGCAAACACACATACACGCCTTCATGGGACAGGCAGAGCATTCACAGCCATAAAAATATGGTCGCCCCGTCTTACAAATATTTGAAGGCAGTTACAGAAAAAACTGCAGATCACTCAACATTTGAGAACAATTTCAGAAAAATCATGTACCATTATAGTGACAGTTTGTCAGCTTGTCACCTTGGAAGTAAGTAAATAACAGAACAAAATATTACCTGTAAATTGGTGTGATAGGAGTTCCACCTCACACAAAACTGCTGCGGAGGTAGCGCCATCTTTTTCTCGGTACTCATTTAAATAATCAGTTAATACTCATAAACGAACATTATAATGTATATAAAGTAGGTATCTTTGGCCAGTAAGTCCTTATGTGTAAAAAATTACACACATTTTTTATATAAGTACTTTTTTGCTAAATATAAAAATTGCACAAGATTTCTCTTTGGAAAAGTCCACAAGAAATTGTATCACAGCTCTATCCTAAATATAAAATACATTTAAGTACAAAGAAATACTTTTCGTTTGCTTTTTTTTTAAAGTAGAAACTTGTAGACTAGAAGTTGTTTTTATTTTATGAAAAATACTGGATCGCTTGAAGTGTACCTGTAAACAAAGAAAGAAAATTAAAAAACTGTTTAAGCATATTATATTCATATATTCTGACCCCACCACTAATTCCATGAAAACATTAGTAATTTATTGAAAATTTTATGGTTGAGAATGAAGTACATAGTTATGACTTTTTAATTAATAGAGATAGCTAGCAGAGTCTTATTAGTAAAACATATGTAGTATGAGTGAGATATAGATAATTAGATATACACATATTGATTTTTACCTACACCTCATAATCTAAAAATCACAAGTTTGTCCTTAAAAATCTAAATCTATTCAACTACTGTTAGGCGGATTGCTAGATAATTTCCTAAAGATACCAGAAATGTATGGGCATACATTATTTTAAAGACATAGGTAGTTCCAACTCAAGATACATTGCACTGTACATTTAATAACTAATTACACATAATTTAATACAAATAATAATTTAATTTAATACAAATAACAATTGACTTGGTAACTGAATTAACTTAGTTGTAATTGTAAGTAATATTAAAGAATATTTAATTTGAACTTGTTCATGTTAATAATTGTCTGTTAGTGTCTGTAAAATTTCATGTATGTACTAATATGTTAATGGAGATTGAATTGAGATAATTGTGAATTGTAATTATTATTATTTTTACCACTATATAATTAAATGTAATAATTAATATTAAATAAGAATATTGTACACCTAATTAGGTAGCTGTAATGATACGTATATAAATTTATTTCCACCTTGTAATACTTATAGCCAAACAATAAACTATTTTGACTTTGACTTTGATAATCAATAAAGTAATCCAAATTGGACCTTGTTGTTAGCAAGATTCATCCCCATCATATTGTATGGACTAGAATTTACTTATTCCTACTTGAAATTCAAAAAGTATACTCTGACCAAACTTTCTAGATTTAAAAACCTAACAGACCTTGAAAAGTTCAAGTATTTGTCGAAAGAAGGGGTCAGAATTTGGAAGTCCATCAGGGCTTTACCTGTAGGTATGTTCCTGTAATTTCAATCGTTTCCTTGGTGTAAAGACGCAGAAGTACTAAGAAATGTCCATGGTATCTAACTAACCGTGTGGGTATCTGTTCAGCTTCCTTAGGCTTAGGCCCCAACCCCTGCACACTTTAGGACCAAGCCCCAGGGCATTTCAGTTGCCAAATATTGGTCACGAAAATATAACTACTATTGTTGCCATCGATTCGATGAAGAAGAAGAAGGCTTAAAACACTTTCTTGATTCTTTTCATGCATTCACTAAACAAGAAATTCTCTCGTGGAGCGCACAAAGCTGTATACTACTCAAAAACTTAAAAAATATATTTTTACAAAATTTTTTCTCGAAGAGTTTCTCTCAAAAACTAGGTAGCAAAGAAAAACTTTTATCACAATCGAACCAAAATAAATAAAACCGCCATTTGTATTTTTGTCTGACAATGACAACAAAAAAATGTTGCCATAAAAAGTTTAACGATTGCAAAATCGATGTTTTCAATTCAATTTATGATCGCTGAATAAAGGTAAGTATTCCCGTAACAGTCCTTATTTTCAACAGATGTACGCAATAGATAATCGTTTTTTGGATATTATGTAGATCCCCATTCCATATATCAGACAAAATCAGATCTATCACCTGAACATATTCAACAAAATAAAAACCAAATACCTTCCTGCAGCATGTAATAAATATCATACCCATTAACTGATCTTACGCAATTAATTTTCTCACGATAAGATGATTATGATATTTTATATTTCAGTTTGTTGTTATGTCAAACAAGTTGGCAAAGTATAACTCTGCTAAAAGCCACGTAGGCTTTCAAAACACGTACAATAACTCGAATCCGAAAACCGTAGTCTGTACTCCTTAATGAACCCATTTGAACATAAAAATCAATACCCGGCGGCGCCATAATAAAAAGAGGGCAAAGTTGACCCCCTGTATCGATTTTTAGTAGGTGGGTAGTCTGAGAGTCCTACGAAATGCAAGAACGATTATATTGTAACGTTCGTAAATGAAATGGATGATACATCGAATAAAGTTTCGTAAGTATTTAAAGTAGAAATGGTAACTACCTACTTGGAATTAAAAATAATATCGTGCATGTGAGTTCAAAAATCAAAAGTAAGTAAAGTGCAGCAGTAGGTACGGAATCTCCACTGAAAATTCTGTTACGCAAGACCCTAAAAGCTATTGCAGTCCCGACTCCTCCACAGTTTTATTATCTCTGGCGTCAAGAAAAAAACAGACGGGGAGGGGGCTCGGGCAACGACCCTAGGGGCGCGCCGAAAATAGCCGGCGCGGGGGTCCCTGACTACCAGACACCTGGTATGGCGCGTTGGTTTATATTGGGAACATTTTGAGGCCAACACAAGTCGGGAGTCGATACGTTCTAAGAAGTTAGTTTCAATACGGTCAACGACAAACGCTTCACTTGCATTAGTTTATATTTAGCGAAAAAAATGTACTTATTCAGCTCCAGTTATATCTTCTTCATCGAATCGATGATAGTAACATGGTTTTATCTTATTTAATTTACCACATACGAAACAGCCTAACTACACGGTTAAAAACAGAAACAATAGTTTATTTAACACAAACGAAAATTCATAAAAATAGAAATGATTATTAATTACAATTAAATATTCGCGACTTTGGGTCGCTTAAACAAAAAATCTGCTTATCAGCACTTGCAGACACATTCTTTATTCATCTAGGTCACATTACAATTCAGGGCAATTCATTTTAGAATGCTAGGTGTCGTTTAATTTCGATGCTTAACATTTTATCGCATTTATGATCCTAATAATCGCCTCATATGATTATCCATCACTTAGATCCTACAAACTTGTTTAGTTGATTATTACGTAAACTAATGTAATCACTAGTTTACTATAAGTGGAAACAAAACTAAAATGACAATAGTCGCGGCATCATAACATGACCAATATAATGTTGATCAATGTCAAGCGTAAGAAAACAATCACAATAATAATGACGTACACGTTACTATTTGCAGAAGAACCTTGGGAATGGATGTAAATTAAACTATTATAGTTATTATAACAGTAAAACACACGCCATCATTATAGTATTTTTGGCAATTAATTTTAGCTATAAGAATAATGTTATAACATGTATCATTAAAAAGACGAGCCCGTACTCATCATAATGAAAGTCTCAGGCTTGAAACAAAAGCCTATTATTTTAAATCTTAAGTTTCAGACTGTTTCCCAAGCCCCAAAGATTACAAATATTTGAAATGCTTTTAAAAAACGACCTCCCATTCATATATTTTATTAACTTACATAAGTATTATCTTTAACACATCTTTCATAATAATAAAAAGAACTTATCTCACAATCACAAGAGATAAATTTATAAAAACATACATCTCTCTATTGTAGAGCAGATTCTGTGTATATGCATTAACGACTCCATTTTTCGTAACATTAAGACCCATAACATTAAAATTTGGCGCGTTTCGGTTGGCATCAACCACTATAGTTTTAGATTGTCAGAAGAAAAAAGCTCGTCTTTCAATGCCTGCAACTACGATAAAACTTTTTTGGTCTAAAATGTGATCTAGTTTCGTGTTACAGAATAAAACAAGTGTAGATTTGCAATAGACCTGAATCGTTTTAAGGTCCTTGCTTTTAACTTGCTACAACGCTATATCGTTGAAGGCAGTTGTTCCCGGTGATGGTGACTGATAAAAAGAAGGAAAATTACATACTTCTGCAGTGCAGGTACATTATCAGCCACCCAATGAATCAGAGATTAGAACATTTCTATGTGTAAAGGTCTGAAACATCAATGATAAAATCACATCTTATCAACAACTAGCGGGTCACCCAGCAGTGGCACCGGCTCCTTTTACTCATGGAAATAGGATGTTTTGGTTTCCTCTTGCATCACTCTATTAATAAAAAAGTGCGTCAAAATCTTTTGTAGGGAGATTAGCGATGTCTATGAAGGAAAAATTCAAAGAAGCGACAGTTTTTAGTATTTATACTAACATACTCTGATATTAAGAAAAACCATGACAATAGTAAAACTTATAGTGAAAGTACGTATAGTAAACGGACAAAACGATAGATAATAATTAGTTGATTAGGAAACTTTCTGAGCTAAATCTTTTGATTACGTGAAAATGAAAATAAATCGTCAAATATTTGTGCAGTATAATGTTATCCATATTAGTTGATAATATTATATTTTATCAGAAAAGTCCTCTTAGCTGAGACAGACCGCGATTTTCATTTAGAATTTGGATTTGTTTTACGATCGAAACTGCATCTCGTATTTTTATATTGCTTTGCAGTTTTTGTATAATACATCACTGGCGTCATACGTCCGTGATAGACAATTAATCACTGTCTGAGGCAAGAGCACAGACACTGGGTTGCCTGGGACGCAATTATAAAATGAAATAAAATTGATTAAAATAACAGAACGCAAAACGTTATATTTAAGTCAACTATACACGTCCAACATACAACTTCTATCCAAATATAGGTTTCCCGTAGATCAACTGTTAATTGATAGGATGATAGCAAGAAAAGCAATTTACCAGACCAGGTTACGAACATATGCAGACAATAAGAAACAAACAGTGCACAGTGCATATAATTAAGTTCTCGTGAATTGTAAAGTGTATTTATCTTCATGTGTAGGTACCTACCTACGTCAGTGAAAATATCTACAGTGTTTTCAAGTACCTTACCGAGACCAATGGGCCTTAAAAACCTACACTGCAATTCAAAAAGTTGCTCATACAGGTAATCTTATCAGAATTTTTACGTTCCATGGAGCGGTAAACATTAGGTTTGGCCGTTTGACCGATAAAGGCACACATTAAGACTAAATATTTAACTTACATACACACACACGCTCACACTCACCAATGTAATAATTTCAGATATTAGACCTCATAAGAAAAGTCGAGACGAAGTTAAACACGTGAAAACAGGAAGAGCTCGAAGTCACAATAATTTCCTTGGCAGAGTATTGAGATTGAGAGTACCTCACGGAGCCAAACGCACGAGAACATAATGGTTAAAACATGAGCACAAAGCCAAATGCTGGCCGATCCCAAAATAGTATACCACAGGCCCCAACTAATGTTTATAACATTGATGCCTGCCTGACTCACACATGCAACTCCACGAAAAAAAATCAATATTTAAACAATCATCCGGGTGCCTTTACTAAAAACGGTGAAACTAAAAACGCAATAGATAGGCACAACACAAAAATGGTCGACGATCATGTGCTGAAAAATGTGACTTTTCATGACCACAACCTCAAACTGGGGAAAACTACTGAAACACTTCAAATACTAGTGCAAAGTACTTACAGCAGGCTACCGCGCGACTCCACATCACGTATGCAATTAGCGTCTGTTTTTTAACGATGAAAAATCAATAATATTTAAGAGGCACAAAATTGTTCATATTTTTCCATTGGGGCCCGCTTTCCTCCGCGGTCTCCGTCGCGCACTTAAAAATGAAAAACCTAGTCCTAGAAAACTGTATGAAGGAAAGAGACGGATGTATGTCACCGATTGTAAATAATGACAGGAACGAATCATAACAAACGAAGGACGCAGAAATAGAAACGAAAACAATCATCTATTATGTCACAAATGAAATATTAACTTACCAGTTTTGCTATATCCTTGGTTGCAATGCACGCATGGATTATTATTTTGGAAAATTATGCCCACCACACACATTCTGACTAAAAGACAGACGTCATATGGACGCCATTTGCAAATGCGCTTGTTAGTTGTATTCTTATTGGAATGCATTCGGTGTGTATTTTTGTATTGCGTTCTTTTTAGATTCTGATAAGCAAATGTTTTTACATTATAAAAGTATGCAATCAATATATTTTCCAAGTGGACTTTTACGGTACGGTTTACCTTAATTATTCTGATAAAATGCAGTTCCGTGCGAAATCGATTACGTAGAGAGTATTTTTGTTTTATAGCAACATTGCTCTGTCAATGCAAGACTTTTAGGCGGCAAAATTAAAAAGTTCCTAGGCTGTATGGTCTTAAGACCTTTGCCTGTCCAGAATGGACAAATGAAAAAAAAAAAAAAAATTAAAAAGTTCCTACATATCCAAAGGTCGTAGGTACTCAAAAAAAGAATCCATGAATTCCTTTGAATGAAATAGAGAGCACTTCTTCAGACTCTGAAGTTTAGAGTGCAAGAAACATGGTCTTCGGCCCATCCTCTGAGCTACCTCTATCTACAAGGTTTAAAAGGCGCCCTGCTAGTAGGCTTCTGTCTAAGTAGGTCTAACTTGTGTAGGTACTAAAGTCCGCGCCGCGAAAGAAGTCCCACGAAAATCGTTTCAATGACCCTAAATCTAACGTTCATAAGGGTCATTTAAACTTTTTTCGCGGGACTTCTTTCGCGGCGCGAACTCTATTGTGTAGCAGCATCCTTTGGATCATGATCAAGGTAAGTTTTTTTAAGTACCGTACCGTAAGTTAGTCCGTATTCGTGATATAGTTTTGGGCACCTATCTTAAAATGGCAGTAGATCGATTTTCAGCCGACTGAAAAAAAGATTCTCAAATATTGTATTTATGTCTCCGCGATTATCTCGTGCTTGGCTGACTGAACCGACTTTGATGCGGTGGTCAGCAAAGTATTAAATTTGTCAGACTGAGAAGAAGGTTTTAAGCATATTAATAATGAAAGTTAGCACTTTTTCTTTGAAGGTGGTTTAACCGACTTCCAAAAAAAGAGGATCTCAGTTCTCAGGCATCTTAACTGACTTTCAAAAAAGGAGGATATCAGTTTGACCTGTATGTGAGTATGTATGTTTGTCCGAAATTATCTCGCTTTTGGCTGAACCGATTTTGATGCGGTTTTCAGCATAGTGTTTGTCAGACTTAGGAGAAGGTTGTGGCATTAACCGATAAAAAAAATGAAGGTTCGCGCTTTCATACATTCTTTGAACTATTTTGAAGGCGGTTCCCTTTTCATCCATCAAATGGGCATGATGACTGGCAGGGCAGGTCAACTGAGCTACTTTTTAAAACGATTTTGTATGAAAATACGAAGAGGTGACGTCACGTCTCTTTAATTTGATTGGCGTCAAAACACTTATTTTTTTATAATTTTTCTGTTTATAAATTCTAACTTAATATTTCGAAAAACTATAAATGGAGTATTAGTATTTTTGGTCAATAGTTTTAAGCGTACAACTTTTGTATTTTATTAATGAACCAGTCATCTAGCGAAAACAAGGGTATAAACGGGCAATAGTTCATAGTTCTATCACAAACGTTAGTTGGGTTTCGACTCTTGATTCGACTTTACGTAGGTTTGATAAGGTGATGTAAAAATGAATGAAACAAAAAGTTTGATTTTCAAATATATTTCAGTAATCAAAATATAATAGGCTTAGACATTAATAGTTACAAATCGTATCCCGTCGCATGACCAATGATTTGAACATAAAAAGAAACATTACAAAAAATCATTTAAAAAACCAAAGAATACCCTGTTTCGTGTAGCTGCTGAAAGAAGGTCAAAGCTATTCTGAAGGATTTACTTTGTTGACATATGTCCTTTAAGGGGCTGACAAGAGCTAAAAACCGGTCCCTTTCTGACAAATGTCAAACTGCGCGCGTGCGAACGGGACGGAATCTTGCCGATTCAATGATATTTTCGTATTTTCGATGATAACTCGGTCTAAAATAAGTAATTTGAAAATCAAAAACAATATGTCGATAGAGTATTGTAAGGCGCTCATTCTGATAATAAACACTTAATTATTGCGTGGGTTTTGTTCGTATAGTTTGCGATATAATAGATTTTTATAAGTAACTTTACGATGTTTTTCTATCAAGCTAAATTACTAATATCATGTTTTGGAAACAATAGCACTATAGCAAATATCCTGAAGATTATTTCCTTTTTTTTTCGTCAGTTTTTCTGCATTTTATCTAGGGTAGAAATCACTTATAAAAGTAGCTTTTAGCTCTACTCAGCCCCTTAATATAGGTTTGTAGGCTTTTGAATATGGCCTATTCGAACGTCCAGTATCCGACAAATTACGACTTTTTTATATCTATTGCCAGAACAATAATAGTAGTGCCATCTATTGCCGAATAGTGAAACTAAATCCTTCCTTACTCGCTTAATTAAATGTTGAAAATCTCTGCAGTTCCGTGACCTTTCTTTCATAAATACCCGAAATAGGGTATAACTATAGATAAAACCAAATATTCTTCAATACATCAAAATCTTCAGATATGAGTAAAATTAAGCAGGTGTTAAAAAAAGAAAAATATGATTTATGACTGGGCGTTAAACATTTTATTTTGAAGCAAAAACAAAAAAATATATATATCACAAAACTAAAGCAAAAAATATATATTTACAAGTTGCTCTTAAAAGAACCTAGCAATTATAATTTTATCACTGCATGGCAACACTCATAAGGAACAAAGCTCTGTGATTGGTTCATTGCCATAAATGTTGCCATGGAAACTTAATAAAAAGCCCAGACAAATATTACAGTTCCCGTAGAGTATTATTAGCTTTTTTTTTTACATAAAACTTAGTGCATTTTATTCACAATGTGAAATTTTCGTCTTAATTTTTTAGTAATATAAATAAACGAAAAGCGACCTTATGTGCTAATCGTGAAATTACTTTAACATTTCGTGCACTTAATACTTTTTCAAAACATTGTTCAAATTACAACAACATTTCAAAGTATTTTGGTTAATATTAAAAATGAAAGTTTTAAATCTTAAAAATTGTTGTTTCTTTTTTATATCAATTCACATTAACTACTCCTATTTATTATCTTCGGTTATTTTTAAAAATTAATACTTTCATCCTGTATTTTTTTTTATTAAAAACGCCTTTTATACTTATGCAATACGATTGTATATAAATTATCCAGCTAAAGTTATTTACAAATAGTCTTTTTCGGCTACATTTTTTTTATTCATAATTAAACTTTTTATTTTTAAATAATTTCAGGTTATTGTAGGCAAGCATAGACGTATTCAATTCTGCGGCTTTGACTTTTAAAAACTATATTAAAAAAAGGAAATTACAAAAGAAATATGTGTCAGGAACTTGATTCTAGTGTAATATTTACATAATTATATTTATTATCTTAAAAATTATCTTTTATATCACAAATAAAATTTGAAACTATTTCGTATGAGCAATTTATATTTTTTTTAACTAGAATTGGTCAAGATTTGCGTTGGTTAGCACTGAGTTTAAAGCATTCATGAACTTATGTTTAAAATAAAAATTGTACTTTAGTAACGTCTATTGACTAACCTTATTAACGGATACAAAACTAACTTTGGATAATAAAAATAAACTTACTGTAAAGGATAGAGGTGTTGTACATACACACACAAATCACGCCTTTATCCCTCGCGGGATAGGCAGAGCGTAAACAACCGTGAAATGCGGTCATTATTCTTATTCTCAGCACGTCTGATAAATTTTTGAGAATTGTTTCAGACTACTTTCTACCACTTTTGAGAGCTGTCAATTTTCAAAACAGTCACTTTCCAAGCTGTCATTATTTATAATGCTTGCCGAAGTATCCCCTATTGCTACTGTGTTTTTTAAATATGATTTTAGTTCATTTGAAAATTTTGTATCCGTTAATTTTTCTCAAGAAACAGCTCGTAGTAAAACTATTATATAAAACTAAGCAGAATTATGGACGTTTTTCGGAACTAAAAGTAAGCATAAGAAAATGCTGAGCATAATTTTATCTAAATTTACGTCTATCTAATTTATAATTTAGACTTATACTTAGCATACAGTACATATGTATACTCCCAAAGCGTTTTCTTCTATAAAACATGTATAATATTGTAGATATACATTTTTTTACAAACCATTCCCTCCACAAGTTTCAACCAAAAGGACGCCATGTTTTTTGCCGCCATTTTGGTAGAAAATAACACGTGGCAAAGACTACACACCGCATACAGCCTAGTTGTTTGAAAAATAAAAATCTTTAATAAAATTACATACGTAACATTATTTTAATAATCGGATATCCTTCACCGTATTACAATACCATCTCTTATTTACATTTTGATCACGTTTCTTCGTTTCATTTTAACATTGTTTAGTTCCTTCTAACCTAGAAAATTTATTCTCCGCCATTTTATAAAAAAAAAACATATCTCCAGCTGTATTCAATATTATTATAATTTTAATAATGTGCTAATTGTATTATTATTTTATTGTTGATAACTCCTTCGTAGAGTTATCATTTTCTGATACAGACATTTTGTTGGTAGTAAATTAATTAAATAAGTTGTAAGTACATATTTCAAATACAATAAAAGTACTTAAGTAGTTTTTTTTTATAAAATGACGGGCAAACTATAAATAACTTACTATCTCTACCCAAAAGCGGCCAATACACAACGAAAAAAAAAAAAACGAAAAAAAAAGCGCCAATACATAATATTTGGTTCACCACTTGTAATTTTTCAAAACAATTTTAAATACGAAAATGCAATCTTATCATAAAAAAGCAACATTTAATTTGAATAGCAGCTAAGTCCTCGCAAATGTAGGCGATTGGTATAAAATATCAGATTTTACGACCACGCTGTCACACTAAAACCTCACTTTGATAGCTTATTTCGTATTTCCACTGGGAAAATCTTGGTATATAATGACATATATACGTAGTCGGTCCCAAAGTTCTGTCACTGGCATATTATTTTTGAATTTAGAACACGGATTTGGAAAAGTTTTATTGCATTCCGTTTTTGAATGTTTAACAATTATTTTAAAACAATAAATAATCATTTGGCGCGATTTTTCACGATGGAGTGGACTTTGAAAGAAAACCGAATAGCAGTTTTGGCGTTGCGTCGCTGTGGGCACTCGCCGAGTACAATTTTCAAGTTGCTCAAAAAATTGAAAATAACGCTTAGGTTTGGGTATCGTACTATAACTAGGTACACTGAAGTCTCCAGTGTTGAGGACAAGAAAAGAACTGGCCGGCCTCGCTCCGCCAGAACACCAGCAGTGATCAAAGCGATCAAGGAGCGCATACGAAGAAATCCTGTCCGAAAACAGAAACTTATGGCTTTGCAGATGAAGGTTAGTAGAAAAACAGTCAAAAAGGTTTTAAACGAAGACCTTAAGCTGCGAGCATACAAAAAAAAGAGTGGGCACTTACTTAATGCCCGTTAAAAAGAAATTAGACTCAAAAGATCTCGGGTGTTGTTAAAACGGTACGCGAAAAACCGGCACCGCGATATACTTTTTACAGACGAAAAAATTTCTGATATAGAAGAAAAGTATAATAAACAAAACGATAGAGTGTACGCTACCAGCTCTGAAGAAGCAGGAAACAAAGTTCCGCGGGTGCAACATGGGCATCATCCCTCTTCAGTCATGGTCTGGTTAGGAGTCTCCTACTATGGGCCAACTGAGGTTCATTTTTGCGAAAAGGGGGTCAAAACCAGCGCAAAAGTGTACCAAGAGACGGTTTTGGATCGGTACGTCAAAGACCTGCCCAACACACTATTTTCAGGACATCACTTTGTATTCCAGCAGGATTCTGCGCCCGCTCACAAAGCCAGGACCACTCAAGCCTGGTTTGAACGTCAAAACATTGAGTTTATAAGACACGAAGATTGGCCTTCCTCCAGTCCGGACCTTAATCCTCTGGACTATAAAATTTGGCAGGTCTTAGAGAGCAAGGTCTGTGCTAAGCCCCATAAAAATTTGGAGAGTCTGAAGTCAGCCATAGTTAAAGCAGTCGCTGAAATCGACATGGATATGGTGCGTGCTGCGATAGACGACTGGCCGCCGCGGTTGAAGGCCGTTGTTAAAAGCAAGGGAGGTCATTTCGAATAGTTTTATGTTATTTTGATTCTTCGATGATTGTATTTTTAATTGATATATAAATTTTTAAAAACGGATTGGTACTTTTTATTTTATCAGTATTTTCATATATGACAGAACTTTGGGACCGACTACGTAATGTGTAAAAATATTAGCTGCAAATATTTTAAGGGGTGAACCAGCCCTTGAAACTGAACAACTTTCCCCAAGAAACGTAGGTCGAAATATGAAAATAATGTTGGACCTCCCATACAAAATTACCGTCTGACCAAGTCAATTTGTATGGGAGGTCTAAAAAATTTTCTCATATTTTGACGTATGTCTGGGGAAAGTTGTTTAGTTTCATGGGCTCATTCATCCCTTAAAATATTTGCAGCTAATATTTTTACATTTTATATTTAGAACACCATTATAATGTGTCCCTTTTGGTGACAATTAGGACGAAAACTGTAAACAAAATGGCGTCACTGACAACTGTGTCACTTTTCTGTGATTGGCCGAAAATGTAGGCCCGTATTAATAAACCGCACTCAACTCCGCCACTCAGCTTTGCCGTTATCTTGAGATGCTATTGGTATTGACTTACATTTGTCAAAATCGCTCTTCAGATCGATCTCAGAGTTGAGCGCGATTTACAAATAAGGACCGAAGTACTGTTAAAGTTAAGCGACCGGTCATTGGAGCGTTTAAACACATTCTCGCCTGGCGCCATCTGCAGTAAGCTTTCAGCTTTCCTCCCAATCGTTAGGTATAAACCTTGATGAAGCTTTTACCTTGACAATTTTTTTCTTAGATTTTATGCATATCTGTCTTTGGCCTACGGCAAACGGTTGAAGATTTAGGTGTCTGTTTGTTATGAGAAATAGTATGTATAGTCTGTAAAATATAGGATGATCCCTGTGACGTTTGTAACCTTGGAGCAAATGCTATGACAAAAGGTCCATTTTCGGGGTAAACAAAGAAAACTGGACCTTATGTCGTAGCATTTGCTCCAAGGTCACAAACGTCACAAGGATCATCTTATATTTTACAGACTATAGGTATTAACAATAATTTTCGAAGTGACAAATAACATCACATTTCACCGCCATCTCTCGCAGACGTCGGGAACTAGCTACAACTATCTCCGCACCCCACTAGCGCCGCCCGGCGGCCGCGGTCAGTACTGCTGTGTCGCGGCATCACCGGACGCCGGCGGCCATGATGGCTAGTGACGTCATCAAGATGGCGGCGGGGAGAGCGCGGGAACCGGCGCTGTTGTATTTGCTGCTCTGTTCGCACGTGCCTGGAAAGAGAGATGTATTTAGTAAACTACGACAGCCATTACAGTCCATTGCTGGACATTGGCATCTCCTATTTCGGGGGTATATGCCATACTCACTACGCTTGGCAGGCGAATTGACGAGCACAGTAGAAGGTGTTGTACCTACCTATTTCACAGGGAACGCTGCTATCCACTCCCTGGATTCATCCCCTGATTGCCTTTTACGACACTCACGGATAGAAAGGTGGTGATGCTATTCTAAGCCGGCACCACACGGATGTTTAGAAAGATAGGAAAATGGACGGATGTTTTACAATTATAAATTTGCATTATATTGAATGATCATAGTTTACGCCAAACTGGATGTAAATGCAATGACCCCTGTACTTTCTTATTCTTTTGAACAAGCGTAATAGAAAAGTTGCATTAATTCCATCATGGAACCTCTAAATGGAATTAGTAGGAATAATCCTGATTATTATAGCGACAGTAATGACAAGCAATTATACTCAAACCATAGTTATATCCTTGGATATTATTTTACTATCTATAGTACCCAGTAGTCTCCGACTCTTACCGTAAGTTCCTAATTCTACAAAGTCAAATATCTAATTCTACCAAGTCAAGTACCCAATACTACTCAGTCAAATAGGTACCAAATTTTACACGGTTAAGTATCAAACTCTAAAAAATACGGTGGCTATAGCCACGTCTAACAAATAGAAAGAAAGAAAGACAAAATGTTGAGGGCCCTCTCAGATGATTCGTGTATCACTATATAAGACTTCTTACCGTTCATAGTGAGGTTATACGTCTTGTCCTCGTCGAGCCCCGGCCGGAGGCTGCGGTCGCAGGAGCGCTGCGCCCCCGACAGCGCCTGGGCTCTGCCCCGCGCGTCCAGCACCTAGCTAGCCAAGTTCCTGATCCCACCCAACAAGTTAACCAATTTTACCAAGTCAAGTACCGAAATCGGGTATATTTCAAGTACCCAAATCAACCCAGTCAAGATCGAATAGTAAGTACTCAATTCTACCCAGTCAAATGCCAATTCTACACAGTCAAGTACCCAATTCTACCTACCAAATTCTATCTAGTCAAGTACGCAAATCAAACCATTCAAGGACCGAATAGTACTCAACTCTACCTAGTCAAATACTCAATTCTACTTGTCACCTATCAAATTCTACACAGTTAAGTACCAAATTCTATCTACCTAATCAAGAACCGAGAGAAGAGAAAAGGTAGCTGCTCCTGTTGTGACCAGGGGATCGACTGCTCCAACCGGACATGTTTGGAGGTTGTATATATAGCGATCGGCGAAAACACTTCGATACCGCGTTTTAGGACTTGTATGTGGAGCGCATGCTTACCGTTCATAGTGAGGTTGTACGCCTTGTCCCCGTCGAGCCCCGGCCGGAGGCTGCGGTCGCACGAGTGCTGCGCCCCCGACAGCGCCAGGGCTCCGCCCCGCGCGTCCAGCACCGCCGACGCTGATGACGTGTCTGGTACATTTCAATGAACATGTCATATAATCTATTTCTATTTATTAGGAGTGCTATATTATTCGCGTGTGATGCCGATCACTCCATTTCTTACCCGTGGGTGTCGTAAGAGGCGACTGAGGGACTCGAAGGTTTGTGTATTGCAATTTTAGGCGACAGGCTGACAACCTGTCACTAAAGTGATATACGTCTTATTTGAAACGACCCTCAAATATTTGTCAAACGTGGCGATAACGACCGTAATTTTGCGATCGTTATCGCTCTGCCTACCCTGCAAGGGATAAGGGCGTGATATGTGTATGTGTATGTATGTATGTTTATATTTTTAGCGATAAGTTAAGTGTAGGCAAAAATCTTTTTAATTTTTTCGATCAAAGACTTACATACATATATCATGCCTTTATTCCTTGCGGGGTAGGCAGAGCGTTAACGGCCGTAAGAATACGGTCGCTATTGCCACGACTGACATTTTTGAGGATTGTTTTCCAAGGTTGTTTCAGAAAACATGTGTATTACTATAGTGACGGGTTGTCAGCCACTTGCCTAAAAATTGTAATACACCAATACCTTCGAGTCCCTTAGTCGGCTCTTACGACTCCCGCGGGAAGGATGTGGAGTGATGCTATTTTAAGCCGGCATCACACGGCATACAAAATACAAATCGTTTATTTCAAATACAATTTTTTAAAAGATAAGCAAAATAATGTTTTCCACACTAGGCAAAGCATCTATCGTGGGCAACCCATGAACCGAAGCACATAGCAAAAAACATAAATTTGACAGCCTGCTCGTTTCATAATAATTTTGACAGCGTAAAAAGTAACAAGAAAGATGTAAAAGTTTAGAAAACAGGTAGAACAATAATAATTTTAAAGATAAAATGGGTCAGCTTAAGCATTCAATCGTTATCATGCTGGTTGATGCTGTTTTGGCATACGTACCGTTATTAGTGTGTACGGTGTACATGAAGCAGAATGTTCTCGGGTGAGGGTGATGCTGGTTCGGCGCCCCCGCTAAAGGTGCTGGGGCGGCAATCAGGAACCCCCTTCCGCCCTCCGTCCAACTGCCGTAGCACGTGTACACTGCAAACACAAAAAAATGAAATATTTAATCACCGACACACCGGGACACCGAGTCTTCTAACGACCCAATGAATCCTAGACCCTAGTGTCAGAATTTTTCAACCGCCTTCTACAAGTAGCAGGCTTCTGACATGGTTGTGTAACGATCGCCGTCTAAGTTAATCATAGACAGCAACCGGGACCTACAGCTTAACGTGCTATCCGAAACATGCAACCATCTTTCTTACGGATAATCGGGTGGTTCAGCCCGCAATGTCCTAACCAGACTCGGAACAACTTCACAAAGTGATAAGTAACAACTTTGTGAGTGATCCACCGAGAACCGAACCCAGAACCTTCTGCGTCAAACGCAGTCACACTACCTGTGCGCCAGATCGGTCGTCATGGCGTACCCTTGGGAAGGCAGTCCACGGTTGATATGATGATATTTACGTGTAGAAGCGCAATGTAAAATGAAGTCAATGGCCTTTTAGGAGGAGTGATGGATAATGAGACCAGTAGACTGGGGTACGACGGAGGAGGGAAAATGGAAGCTATCCACCTGATCGGGTGTTGTGACCAGGGGACCGACTGCTTCAACCGGACATATTTGGAGATTGTATATATAGCGATCGGCGGAAAAACTTCGATACCGCGTTTCAGGACTTGTATGTGGAGCGCATGCGCGCCGCCACTTCTAACCGCGACCGCTGTTCCTGAATATTATAGTTTAGTACCTAGTTGACCGAGCATTGCTCGGCTTTTTTCCGTTCAGAGTAATTTTTGGAAAATAAAACCTAGCTAGATCGATTTATCACCCTCTAATCCCCATATATGCGAATTTTCATGAATGGAGCCGTTTTGGCGAACCCAATTATACACAATTCTTTCTTTAAAGGTATTATTTATTATTATATTGCCCCATACTGTCTCACTACGGGGCATAAAGCTATAAGATAGATTTAATAAGAAAGAAATCCTTTTCTATAATATACTTACCAGTAGAGGCGCAATGTGACTTGAATTCGATGGTGTCCTGGCCGTGCCCGCAGCCCATTTCTGCGCTGTCATACAGTCCTTGTATACATTCCGCTGCTTGAGGCAGTTCTGCAGAGGAATCGCCTGAAATAATAATATTATTATTATGAGTAATATTGACGTGTTTATTGTTATTAGTATATTACGTTAGGTATATGTAGGTAACTAATACTACAAATAAGAATACTAGGTATATATATGTATATCACAGTTGAAACAAAATTAATAGACTCAAAAGAATTGATAATCCAAAAATTTCAGTTTTTTCTCTTAACTTGAAACAACACGTCCGTCAAATAGGATTCGAAGAGTATGAGAGATAATCGCGACCAAAAATTTCTTATAATTTGTTTCAAAATATGCGTTACCTGCAACCGATGATCAAAAGTGAACTTTTTAAAAAAGACAACCGACTTCAACAGACATAAAAAGTGCGAACCTCCTTCTTTTGTCGGTTAATATGCCTAAAATCTTCTTCTAGGTCTGACAAATACTTTTCTGATAACCGCATCAAAATCGGTTTATCCAAACGCGAAATAATCGCGGACAAACATACATACATACATACAGGTCAAACTGATAACTTCCTTTTATTTTTGAAGTCGTTTAACAAGCGATGATTAAATCAATTGAGAAAAGGATAGTAGACATATTTTTCATGATATCTTTAAAATTTAAAGATTGCGACAAAATTACTAGAAAAGGCAAAGTAACCATTTTTTTTAACATAACATGAAAAATATGTCTACTATCCTTTTCTCAACCTATTGGACGAAATATGACAGCTCTATTTTAAGTTATGAGAAAAATTAGCACTATTAATGTATTTCCTGCACTAATAGTTTTTGACCTGACTTGATGGTTTTTGTATTTTATAATTTACCTGTCAGCTGCTGCCTGCGGCGTCGCTTGTCAGCTAAAGAGCTGACGACAGAATATCGGCCGAGCATCGGACACCGCGACGGACTCAACGATGTCGCTGAAAAGATAAAAACAAACACTTTATTATCTTATACAGGGTGACCGGTAAATTGATACATTCCTTTCAAGGGATGAACCAGCTCATGAAACTGAACAACTTTCCTCATGGAACATAGGTCGGAAAATGAAAAAAAAATTTGGCCCACCCATACAAAATTACCGACCGACTAAGTCAATTTGTATGGGAGGACCAAAATTTTTTTTCATATTCCGACCTATGTTCCATGGGGAAAGTTGTTCAGTTTCATGAGCTGGTTCATCCCTTGCAAGGAATGCATCATTTTACCGGTCACCCTGTACATACGTCATGTTTGCTGTGTGGTACCAAATTACACATATACTCAATATTAAGTGTGTATTCGTTCGTAATACACTCACCAATAAGTGTTATATACTCCCTGATGATTCTAATATATTTATCTTTTGCCCTTGCGGGGTAGGCAGAGCGACAATGTCCGTATGGATACAGTCATTGTCGCCACTTCCGACAAACATTGCGTTTCAGGAAAATCGTGTGTGGCAAGTAGTGGCAAATAGTGGCAAGTTGTCAGCTCGTCGCATAAAACTCTATACACAGGAAAATCTCAAAACGCCTCTCTCTCTCTCACTCTTCCTAATAAGTGTAATATACTCACTAATAAGTGAAATTTACTCACTAATAAGTGTAATATATCCCTAATAAGTTTAATATACTCACTAATAAATGTAATATACTCACTGAAAGGTGTAATATACTCCGTATTAACTGTTTTCTCACTTATAAGTGTAATATCCTCTCTGGTAAATGACATCTGATAATATACTCACTAATAAGTGTAATATGGTTGAGCGGGTTGGTCGCGCACGCGTCCTGCGGCGCCTCCCACAGCGTGGACCCTGAAGCCAGCTCCATGACGCCGGCGCCGCGGCGGTAGAACACCAGGCACACGTGGCCCGATTCACTAGAAATACGGAATGTAAGGTAAAAAAATGCAATGCAGAACTAATCGGCTTCATTTTGACAGTTGAAGCCGATGCGGACGGTATTTTGACACTTTATGGCCGTCGTGACACTATTATTCCAAACAATCGGCTTTTGTCATCACTCAGTTAATACGCGTAATTCAATTCCGTATACGGATATTCGCAACGAAAGTGTCAGTGCGTGGCAGACTGTCAGTGTCGCAATGTTTTTTAGTCTTTTGGCTTTAGAATCTAGTAATATAGTCCAACGCCATCTACAGAGTTTTAGGAATACTATACAATCTAATAGACAATTTTCTTTTTTTTATTATAGTCGCTGGATAGATGGTGCTGTGCTTGGTATGTTATTTATTTATTTATTTATTTAACTGTTTATTGCACACAAGATAAAACACAGGACAATCACATTTAGACAAAAAACACAACAGGCACTACTTATTTCTAAAAAGAAATCTCTTCCAGCAGACCTACGGTAGAGAGATAGCATAAGGTGAGGCTGATGACCGTGCACAATATTTAATACTAAATTCGCTATTTAAAAATAATACATAATACCTACATATACTAAAATATAAATTATGTTACCGCAAAGAACGGAACGTAATATTTAGTTTTTGTTTTTTTGAAACTTAGACTCGGGACAGTTGGACTGTCAGTGTATGCCAGACTGTCAGTCAGTATTGCTTTTAATCTTTTGGCTCTGGAATCTACCCAAAAATCTAGTAGCATAGTCGGTTCAACGCCATCTATTGAGTTCTTGGAATACTAGTTTTCTTTCTAATTTTCGAATGAAAAACCTTCTATTCAATTTATCTAAACCATCAGAGTTAAACATATGATCCACTCTAGCACTCACCAGCCCTTAGTGACGTGCGCCACCAGTTTGATGTGCTGCTTGTCTCTCTGCTCCAGGATGGAGTGGCAGACCAGCCTCTTCTCCTCAACTGAACCATCAGAGTTCATCACCTGGAAAGAGAATTAAACTTGTTTTATACAGGGTGTCAGGAAAAGAACTAACTTCCTTTCAATGGATGAACCAGCCAATTGAACAACTTTCCCCAAGGAACATAGGCCGAAATATGAAAAAAGAATTGGTCCTCCCATACAAAATGTACCAACCGACTGAGTCAGGTTGTATGTGAGATCTAAAAAAATGGCTTGGTAACCGTCTAGTTCAATTGGTAACCGTCTAGTTCGCTTCGTAATCGTCTAGTTCGCTTGGTAATCGTCTAGTTCGCTTTATAAACGTCTTGCTCGCTTGGTAATCATCTAGTTCGCTTGGTAATCGTCTAGCTCGCTTTGTAATGATCTAGTTTGTTTAGTAATCTTCCGGTTCGCTTGGTTATCGTCTAGTTGGCTTGCTAATCTTCTAGTTTGCTCGGTAATCGTCTAGTTTGCTTGATAATCGTCTAGTTCGCTTTGTAATCGTCTAGTTTGCTCGGTAATCGTCTAATTCGCTTGATAATCGTCTAGTTCGCTTGGTAATCGTCTAATTGACTTAGTAATCGTCTAGTTCGCTTAATAATCGTCTTGTTCGCTTGGTAATCATCTAGTTCGCTTGGTAATCGTCTAGCTCGCTTTGTAATGATCTAGTTTGTTGAGTAATCTTCCGGTTCGCTTGGTTATCGTCTAGTTGGCTTGCTAATCGTCTAGTTCGCTTTGTAATCGTCTTGCTCGCTTGGTTATCGTCTTGTTAGCTTGGTAATTGTCTATTTGACTTCGTTAGCAAGTAATATAAACATTATTGTTACCTTTAGCGTAGCGTTTTTGGTGGTGAAGTGGTAATGATGGTTCCGGTCCAAACTGAACCACTTGTGATGCTCCACGATCCAAGATGGGAAGTGGCAGCGGTTGTGCTCATCGTCACCTGGAAATACGAAGATTTTATGTACCATTTTTGTATATAAAAATGCAATTTGTTGTATGACATCTGATGGGCTATACTTGATATAAGTTTTATTTCTTCAACTTCAAAGGAAAACTGCGTAAGAATGGATTTTATCTATTAGCTTACATTACATGACAGAGACACTTCTTGCTAGGGTTCTTTGTATTGAAAGGGTGCTGATGTTAATTAATGGTTCAGCATTAATTAACAACAATAAAACTTTCTTGATTTGTCTTTCAGTTTGTGTTTTTGCTCCGTTAAAATCGATGAAAACGTTTCTAATTTCAATCTACGCCTACCTGCGCCGTGCTGTTCCACAAGGTTCTCTATTGGAACCCTTACTATTGAAAACATATATTTAAAAATAAAATAAAAAATCGTTACTTAAGACAATTCTACTTACTATTAGTGAGTTTCATAGTCCGACTGCCATCAGTTGGTGAAGATAGACCGTTGCAAGTAGCATCACCGGACTGAGCTATATTGTACGTCATAGTCTTGTCAGTATGTTGGCCTTTGTAGATGAAGCATCTGAAAAAACGGGTTCAATGTTAGATATAGATTTTGCAACTTTAAATTTTATGGTCATGATTTTTAGATTTTTTACAAGTATAACCCAAATAAATGTAGCCGACAAACAGAAACATTATCCGACTATTTCGGTTTAAACACGGTTTAAATTAATAGAACTGGATAAAAGTTTATAAACCGTCTATAAAGCAGGTACGATCAAACGCATTAAGTAATAATGACCGTTGCCAATGAACTTTTATTCAGATCTGGCTCAGAACTTAGCCGATTGAGTGTATGATCTCTCCGACCGATTTCGGCCATGGCGACCACTTTGACTCCTAATCAGATCGACGCTGATGCGCTCGGAGATGGCTATTGTAGCCAATTTTGGCAGTAAACTCCCGTGCACAGAGTGGACACGTGAGTTTGCCATTTACATAATTATAGTTAAAGGCGACGTTAACGGGTGCACGGGCCTTTAACTCGCGTCAAGGTCTGCTTTACGCTGTTCCTCAAACTCGCGGACTTGCCTCTTAACCATCCCGCGCCATTCGGGGCGCTGTGCTGCCAGACCCTCCCATTGAGTGGGCTCAATGTTGCATCTTTTCATGTGTCGTTTCTGAACATCTTTATATCTGAGGAGTTGTCCGCCATGCTTTCGCTTGCCCTCCTCTAGCTCAGAATAAAAAATGCGCTTCGCCACTCTCTCCTCCGACATCCGGGATACATGACCGCACCACCGTAGCTGACGACGCATTAGATAGGCCTCAATGCCACCAACATTGGCTCGTCTCAGAACTTCGGTATTGCGCACTCGGTCGGACCATCTGATCTTCATGATGGTGCGAAGGCATTTTAGGTGGAAGCGATCCAGAGTGCGTATGTGGTGACGATACACACACCAAGTATGTATGTATGTATGTATGTAATAACTTTATTGTACCAAGCAGGAAATTACAAAAAGCACTTAAATAGAGAATATAATGTGAAGGCACCGGACTTATCCCATAAAGGGATCTCTACCAGTCAACCTTTGAGAAATCCAGAGGACATGGACATGGACATCCAAGTCTCGGAGGAGTATAGAAGGTTTGGCAGCACAATCGCCATATATACAGAGATTTTATATACAGAGTGTATAGCATTATAGCAACTAAATAAAATGACAATATTAGTACCTATTGGTACCTACCTGTATGTATCTTCATCGGAGGCTATAGAGTTGCGTCTGACTTGTGAGATCTGCCCCACCAGGTACCTGGTAGACCCTTCTTTCCACGTCGCCAGGCAGACCAGCTCCTCCACTGAAATTATGAAGAGAAAGGGTTTTTTATACATGGGTTACCCAATAGTGTATTTTCTTGAGTAGCTAATAAATTACGAAACATGTTTGTTTAACATGATTGCCAAAAATGTATTTATACATCTTTATACAATGTTATTCAAAATATGCACAGTAAGAATTGCTAAACATACCAATCGATTAAGTTAATTAATTAATTAAATTATGTATGTTTTGGTGCCTGTGAGGACTATCTCTAGTGACATGCCTGTTTTACCAAATGTCTATTTTCGTGTGGGACACCGAGTCGTCCAACAACCCGATGAACCCTGAATCAAATAACCAGGACATACTTTTGTACATACATACATATATCATTATATACATACATATACTTTGTGTAACACTTCGATATCGCGTTTTAGGCCTAATTCATCTTTCACGTGGCGCTATCTGGGGGATATGTTTAGAACTTCTTTGCTCAGCTTGTCAGGGGTAGTCATTAGTTTCTTGTTGTGACCCTAGAGTACGCTACAAGTAAAAGAATTTATAGATTATATTACCATTGCTCTCAGTGCCCGGGACGTCAGGGCAGGCCATGTAGCGCAGGAGGAGTCTCGAGTCGTCTGTGCAGGCCTCCGCCCTCGACGGGGGGTTCACGCAGTCCCCGGATCCTCTGAAATGTGGAAACCATTATGTTGATAGGGATCCATTCCGGTTTACCAATGATAAAGATCGATATTTGGGTTTATTGCAAAAAGTATAATAGGGGCCTTTCTAGGGCCACAGATTACTTATATATTGTTCTGAAGTATATGTCAAGTGCGATGTTATTTTAAGAAAATACAGATGGCGCACAACGGGCTACTTGGTATTACTGTAATGTGATATATTTGATCAGAGCGTCAGTATGAACAAAAAAGTTCATACCTAGCTCCTAAACCGCGCCATCTATAAATACTACTCCTACATAGAAAATCACTTCAAAAGTGCCATATTGACAGTGAGTTCATAGATTGACAGTTGGCTGATAGATTGACAGGTGATTGAATAACTGACATTAAGTAAACGTAAAAGGCGCCGGGTGGAACGGGCAGGGCTGCGGAATTGGCTTCGGTTCTTTCCTGAACATGGAGTACAGTAGGGCGTCCCCACTTATCGTCTAATTGACTGATTCATTGGTTGGCTGATTAGTTGATTGATCAAGTTTGATTCGGTCGATTTATTGGTAGGTTTTATGGTTGATTGACTGGTTGAATTATCAATCATTCACTGATGCTTGTTTTCTTTACCTGCTGTATGTGAAGGTAAAAGGCGCTGGATAGAACGGGCAGGGCTGCGGAATTGGCCTCTGAACATGGATTCATGGTTCTTTTCTGAACATGGATTACAGTAGGGCGTCCCCACCGATCGACTGATTGACTGATTTATTGGTTGGCTGATTATTTGATTGATCAAGTTTGATTCGGTCGATTTATTGGTAGGTTGAATGGTTGAAAGATTGAATGATTGATACACAGATTATTATTATTTTTTTACCTGCTGTATGTAAACGTAAAAGGCGCTGGATGGAACGGGCAGGGCTGCGGTATGGGCCTCGGTTCCTTCCTGAACATGGAGTAAAGTGGCGCGTCTCCGCTGATCGACTCGCAGATCGACGCCAGGGAGTCTTTCGGACCACAGTATGCTGTAATTGAGAGAAAATATGCTATTAAATTAAATCGTTTATTGCAGGCCATTGCAAGAACACAATATTACCAAAAGGTACTCTTTGATTATAGCATTTGTACAAACATTTCCACGGTTGTTCCAGAAAGTTTATTGTCACAATCATTTAGTAAGCATGGGGTCTCATTCCTAACTAAAGGTAGCCGTTCGAACTGAGCGTCTATAGCGTCAGAGACGCCGCGACTGTGACGCCGCGACAGTGCGACAGATCGATGGTCTATGCAAATGTATGAAATTTTTGAGAACGTCATTCGAGCGCAGCGACACTGACGCGGCGTCTGTGACGTCACAGCGACGCGGTGAGCGCGTCTTCAGACGCCCGCGTCAGTCGCTCGGCCGCGCTTGCAGCGTCGCTGTTTTTGAGGATAGAAAGAAAGAAAAATGGCGTCTCATGAGACTTTTAGCGCTGACACACAAACAAGTTGCAAATCCATATGATTTTATGATAAGACTGCTATAAAGATCAATCTGGTCAGGGCGGTGCGCGGCGAAAGTGTGATGCGACTGTGCGTCTGTCGTGGGTATTCAAAGTCACCAGAGCGTCAGTGTCGCGGCGTTAGTGACGCGGCGTTGGTGACGCTATAGACGCTGCGTCTGTGACGCTCAGTTCGAAAGCCTACCTTAAAGGAAATTAGTCCAAAAATAAATCAATAGATGGCGATACGGGTAGCGTATGTAACTTAAGAACTGGAATAAAAGCAAATTTACAAAAACAAAGTATTGGAAAATTATAAATACATTATTTAAAATGGTTTGAGACGGAAAACACGTGAAATACTCACTTTCTTTATACTGCAATACATATTTGTGCTTCTCGTGTATCACCATGCATCTATAACAGTCCTCTACCCTGAAAATAGAAAAAAATACATTGTTACATACATACATATATCACGCCTTTGTAGGCAGAGAAAAGCCGTAAGAATGCGGTCGCTATCGCCACGTCTGTCATTTTTGAGGATTGTTTTCCAAGGCTGTTTCAGGAAACATGTGTATAACTATAGTGACAGGTTATCAGCCTCTCGCCTAAAAATTATAATACACCAATACTCTCGAGTCCCTTAGTTGCCTCTTACGACACCCGCTGGAAGGATGTGGGGTGATTCTATTCTAAGCCGGCATCACACGGCCAAGAAACAACCAACCACAAAATAAAAAACCACAAAAAAGATCCCAAGAGAGAACCACAAAATAAAAATGTTTGGAGATATCTTGCCAATTTCAAAACAAAAAAATATTAGGGATAGTCACTTTACAGAGCCATTAAAAAATTTGTTTACATACCTACACCCATGACTGGATGGAGGCGGCCCAGGATAGGGAAAAGTGGGAGGAAGGGAGGGAGGCCTTTGCCCTGCAGTGGGACATGTCTGGCTCATAATAATAGTAATAATAATTGCAGAAGGGTTGAAAAATTCTGACACTATGGTTCATTCGGTCGTTGGACGACTCGGTGTCTAAAAGATAGAGAAAGGTTGAACTGAGAAACATTATAAGAATACTAGCGGGCACCCGCGGCTATGGATTTAATCCCGTAGCATCCCACAGGAACATTTTTCGGGATATAAACTGTCCTATGTGTTAATGCAAGTTACTCTCTATCTGTGTGCCAAACTTAATGAAAATCGGTTCAAAAGTTTTTGCGTGAAGGAGTAACAAACATGCAAACTTCCGCATTTATTATAATGTTTATTTTTACTTATTTATTAAACTTTATGCACTAAATGTGTACATGGGCGGACTTAATTCCAATGGCATTATCTTCCAGTCTACCTTAGGGCATGTGGAAATGTACGGCAGGTGCAAAAAACACAAACACTTACTTAAATACTAATAAGTATTCTTACTTACATATTATATGCAGTAGGATTATGTTTGTTCCTATGTCAAACTAAGCATACGTGTTTTAAAAAGCTGTTTCGTATGTTGAAGCTGATTGGCTAAAACATAACCCTGTACCTAATCTGGGTTTTTTATTAAAGGCGAGAGTGTGTTTAGGTATTATCTACACGAGCAACGAGCTAAGTCTGCATCGTAATGGTGCATCCGGTGAGATAACGAAGACAAGCTCGCCTTTTGGCAAATTTTTCAGTGTTTTTATAAAAGAATTTCAGGTACAGTGGCAGTATTTTTTGTTAAAACGAAAAACAAGTTCTATACTGGTCTGGAAAAGTACTTGCTCGACCTTTTAGTTTTAAATACTCTCTTCTCAATCTTCTCATATACACCCCTTGCCTCCGAAGAGTGGCACATCTAAGTGGCACACATACTCTTGCCCCCAAAGGGAGCTTACACACATCAGCGTGCCATAAATACCTTGCCCCCGAAAGGGGCTTACAAACTTCAACGTGCCACACATACCTATGCCCCCGAAGAGAGCTTACAGAATTTAGCGTGTCACACATACTCCAGCCTCCGGAGGGGGTTTTTACACTTCAGCGTGCCACAGACACTCTTGTCCCCAAAGGGGGCTTACACACATCAGCGTGCCAAACATACTCTTGTCCCCAAACGGGGCTTTCACACATCAGCGTGCCAAACATACTCTTATTCCCAAACGGGGCTTACACACATCAGCGTGCCAAACATACTCTTGTCCCCAACGGAGGCTTACACACATCAGCGTGCCAAACATACTCTTGTCCCCAAAGGGGGCATACACACATCAGCGTGCCAAACATACTCTTGTCCCCAAACGGGGCTTTCACACATCAGCGTGCCAAACATACTCTTATCCCCAAACGGGGCTTACACACATCAGCGTGCCAAACATACTCTTGTCCCCAACGGGGGCTTACACACATCAGCGTGGCAAACACACTCTTGTCCCCAAAGGGAGCTTACATACATTCGCGTGCCACATACTCTTGCCCGTGAAGAGGGCTCACACACATCACCGTGCCAAACATACTCTTGTCCCCAAATGGGGCTTACACACATCAGCGTGCCAAACATACTCTTGTCCCCAAACGGGGCTTACACACATTAACGTGCCAAACATACTCTTGTCCCCAAAGGGGGCTAACACACTTTAATGTGTCTCGCATACTCTTGCCTCCAAAAGCGGCTTACAGACTTCAGCATACCACACCAACTTTTGCTCCTAAAAGAGCTTACACATATCAGCATGCCAATCATAAGGCCTCACCTGTCATGCAGCAGGAACTTGTCAAACGACTCTGTCTCGGAGCACTCCCCCTTGGAGTGGATGTGCGTGCTGTTGATGGCTATCAGGCCGGAGTAGCCCGACTGGAACCAGATGCCTGTCCAGCTCTCGGGGAACGTGCAGCCACCTGGAATGAGGAGAAGGAGGAACGTTAATACAGTTTTAGTTCGTTTTTCCTCTACGTACGAGACCAAAGGTTCGTAACTAGTAACTAGGTTCGTAAATAGAAAAATTTTCTCATCCTACATTTTTCTCTTTTTTACAATGACTAATACTTGACCATCAAAAAGTCTACATTTATTTATTTAAAATCTACCTATGTTTACAATTTACAAATAAAATATTTCCTCCAAGGCGGCACACCGTGGCAAGGTTCCCAAAAGACTGGCAGCATTGCCTCTTTGAATGGCCAGGCTAATTCTTTGGCCTAAGTAGCTGCCAGCTTTTGGATCTCCCGTTGCCTCGATGAGACGCCCTGAGAGATCTTTAACAAAATCCTTAGCTGAAGGGCCCCAAGGACCCATTGTCTCAAAAGCCAGGGGAACAAACAAAAATACTTCACCAGACTTCAATATTTATACTCAAATCAAAAAGTTCAATGTAAAATTTACTACTTTGAATAAATTATTTGAATTGAGTTGAGTTAGTTTCGATGTAAGAAAAAATACTCTTCGTTCCATATACCATTATGACCAGTTACTAACGATGACGATATTTTCTTTCGGGTCGTTTGCGGATTCAGTGTCCCATACACAGAAGAAGGATTTTAGCACTCACAGTACTAGGCTATTATAATTTTCACATTACTAGCGTTTTTTTTCTTTATTTCAGAATCTTTTTAAGATTGTGATGCCGGCTTAGAATAGCATCACCCCACATCCTTCCCGCGGGTGTCGTAAGAGGCGACTAAGGGACTCGAGGGTATTGGTGTATTACAATTTTTAGGCGACACGCTGACAACCCGTCACTATAGTGATACACATATTTTCTGGAACAACCTTAGAAAACAATCCTCAAAAATGTCAGACGTGGCGATAGCGACCGTATTCTTACGGCCGTTAACGCTCTGCCTACCCCGCAAGGGATAAAGGCGTGATATATGTGTGTGTGTGTGTGTTTAAGATTGTTTTTTTTTAAGTAACCTTTGCAATCACCGTGTGATGTAATCTGTTTTAGTGGCAGTATTGTATTGTAAATTTCTGACTTTCTGAAAGCATTCGTTGTGAATCTACTTGGAAATAACCGATTGAAATCTTGAAATCATAAGCCTTATTTCTTTCCCGTTGGATTCAAGACTGTATTATGTATCAAGATGTAGTCTCTGCCTACCCCTTCGGGAAAGAGACGTGATTATATGTATGTATTACGGCCGGTTACACTGTGTCTAACCTGCAAGAGTTATAGGCGTGTGTAACTATACAGTAATTTGATAGGGTGACTAATTAGGGTTCAACGTCCTACACTACAGAGTGTAGTTTGAAAAGAGAATTCAAAAATAGGCTAGGCCTATTCGTTGAAAATAATAGCCCTACAACAACAGCCCTACGCTTTGTAGGGCTTGATAAAAAGCTGTTTGTGCCAGCGAACGGCAATCATTCGGAAATAATTATGAATTTTCATGTTAATTAATTAATGTTTGGTGTGAGTCATAAACGACTTGCAGCTTATGATAAAACCATTCATTCATTTATTAGGAAAATCGTAATATGTTTATTTCATTAATTCAAATTTTTCATTACATCATATTTCAGCGAAATTTGCATTTTTCTTATTTTGCAACTTTTGTTATTAATAAAATAAATGATTAATAATCTTTGTTCTATTTACTTAGTACATTTTCATTATAAAAACATTAAACATAAACACTTTCTATAAATAATATATATAGTATTATATAGGATAAATAATATTGGCTTAATATCAAAACACACAGATAAAAAGCTTTCATTAGTGAACAGAACAGAATATGAAATCGACTGAAGTAAATAGCCACAGACCAGAGATGTGCGCGCGCAGCAAAAATTAACATAGATGAAAATAAGAATAATATAGCACTGTGAGTGCGGTAAAATCCCAACAAATTAACATGTAGACGAGCGCGCAGCATACGACTGACATTTATTTCTGTACTTATGCAAAAAAATTAAGAGTTGTTAAGTAATAATTTTTATGAATAGGTAGTGTTTTTTTATCTTGACTTTGGCAAAATGATCGTTCGAAAGCCAAACTTTTAAAAAGTCATGTCTACAATCCATGTTGAATCAACCAAAAAAGTTAGCATACTGACTAAAATCCTAAAATCAACCCTGTATTCTCTTGTGCCGTGTGATGCCGGCTTAGAATAGCATCACCCCACATCCTTCCCGCGGGTGTCGTAAGAGGCGACTAAGGGACTCGAGAGAATTGGTGAATTACAATTTTTAGGCGAAAGGCTCGAGTCCCTTAGTCGCCTCTTACGACATGTTTTCTGAAACAACCTTGGAAAACAATCCTCAAAAATGTCAGACGTGGCGATAGTGGCTGTATTCTTACGGCAACTATCGCTCTGCCTACCCCGCAAGGGATAAAGGCGTGATATATGTATGTATGTATTCTCTTTCACAGACGTCTCCATTTTATCCTGTTTTCCTGCACGCTCGACTGCCCGCCCCCGCTACCGCTTGTGAACTGGACCGCGTAATGTATAATCACGGGTATTGTTTCACAGTCTTTTGTTTCAACCACCAGGTGTTCGGGTTGTATGGGTTGAAATGGGTTTGTATGGTGGGTTATGGTTGGGTGACTTGAATGGGTAAGCGTTTGTTAGTGAAATGCGCTAGGAATTATAAAATTTGATTTTGTGCAAAAATTATTGATTTGCCGTGTGGCTTAGAATAGCATCACTCCAATACTACCCGTCGGGGTCGTAAAAAGCGACTAGGGATAATTTTATCTAGGGAATGGGTAGCAGCGTTTCCTGTGAATGCTTTATCTTACACTGCGCTCACCAATCCGCCTGCCAAGCGAGATGAGTATGGCAAATACCCCTCAATCGGGAGAGATTCATGTTTAGCAGTGGACTGATGTGGCTGTTGATTTTTACTCTTCCCAAGTTTTTTATTCTACCCATTTTTACTCTAGTCAAGGAATAATTGCGTGATATGTGTATGTAATATTATTGATATTTGACGCTTTGGTACATCTAAAGATTTGTAGAGGATAAGGTAAAAACCTATAAAATAACCTACAAAAAACCTTTAAAATTACTAAAGATATTTGAAAGCGTGATGATCATGAGAGTGAACTGAACAACTTTCTCTGGGAAACAAAAATATGGAATAGATAGAAGTTTCAAACTTAATATTGAATATTAGTATTTTTTGAACTGATATATTTATGTAGGTACCTAGAGATCTCTTTCATACAACTTACAAAAAACTGCTATTTATTAGGAATCGAACCTTAGCCTTCGGTGTCCAAAGCTCAAACTACAAGACCGAAGGGGCACAGCTTATGACAGTTATGACAGCACGTTGTGACCATATCGTCTAGAATAATGTCCTAGTAGGACATTTCCTATGATCGTAAAACGCACGCGGTCCATCTAGTGATGTACCAGTGATGTGACTCACTGATTCAATCAGTTCAAGGAATCCGTTGCCATGTGATGCTGACTTAGTATAGCATCACCCCAATCCTACCCTATTAAGAAGATCGCGCACGACAGAAATCAGTGGAGAGAGCTCGTTTCGGAGGCCAAGATCCTCTTTGGGCCACTGAGTCAGCATAGTTAGTTAGTTCGATCCTACCTGTGGGTGTCGTAGAAAGCGACTATGGGATAAATATCTAGGGAATAATCAGTAGCGTACAATTTTGAAAGGCATTCAGGATTAAAAAACGCTTGTCAATTCGCCTGCCAAGCGTGGTGACTATTTCCTTCATTTGTGCCTCATTTTGTCAATTCGCTAGGTGATTGGGTCATTAATAAAATACAAAAGTAGTACGCCTAAAACTATTGTTCAAAGATATTACATACATCATTTTTAGTGTTTCGAAATATTCAAAGATTGAATTAATAGACAGAAAAATAATATAAAAGTAAGTGTTTTGACGCCAGCGAAACTACAGAGACATGGCGACATCTCGTCGTATTTTCATACAAAATATCGTATTAAAAAGTAGCTCAAATGACCTGCCAGTCATCGTGCCTATTACCGGCGCTTACCGGGTAGATTCAGTCCGATCCGTTCTTCCCAAAACAACTCCTAAGCCCAGTCTCGCCCCAAGAGCGTGATTGGCCAGGTTGTTTGAACAACCATTCAAATATTTCCGGGTGAACCCTTGCGGGACCAAGCAAGGTAGATTTGATGAGTATGAGGCCTATGTCCAGCAGTGGACTGTTGTGGCTGTAGAAGTAGTAGCATAGTTATAAGAGAGTGATACAAACATACATATATCACGCCTTTATCCCTTACGGGGTAGGTAAAGAGTTAACGGCTGTAAAAAATACGGTCGCTATCGCCACGTCTGACATATACAGAGAGCCGTTTGAGATCATTTGTGTATCACTATAGTGACAGCTACGTTGTCAGCCTGTCGATTACACCTGAAACTCTCAAGTCCCTCAGTCGTCTCTTACGACGCCCACGTGTAGAAAGTGGGGTGATGCTATTCTAAGCCGGCATCACACGGCAAATATGAACGATGTAGTATGATATTCCCATCCCTATAAAGTTGATAACCAGCAACTAGATAATAATATAGCCAATAAAAACCCCATTAGCTGGTAACAATACACGATGTATGGTTTCAAATTGTTTAGCTACGATAAGATTATATGGTAGAAGGAGTGTCGTGAACCAAAATGCATGCAAAAAATCTATATTTTTTGTCTTCGACTGACATGAGATCGTCTATGGTAGGGCTACTTTAAAAAGCCCACTTGACAGAACATAATACTAACTATAGTCATTAAAAAAATGAACCTGCAAGAATGTAACAGTTGTAAAAATGGGTTTTTAAAAGAGATATAAAGGAATTTATCCTTTGAATTTTTGGCTTGGCCAGATGTACAGATAATTTTGCAGGCTTAAGAACATAAAACAAAACATTTTTTGCCGTGTGATGCCGGCTTAGAATAGCATCACCCCACATCCTTCCCACGGGTGTCGTAAGAGGCGACTAAGGGACTCGAGGGTATTGGTGTATTACAATTTTTAGGCGACAGGCTGACAACCTGTCACTATAGTGATACACATGTTTTCTGGAACAACCTTGGAAATCAATCCCCAAAAATGTCAGACGTGGCGATAGCGACCGTATTCTTATGGTCGTTAACGCTCTGCCTACCCCGCAAGGGATAAAGGCGTGATATACGTATGTATGTATGTTTTTTTCTGTGCAGCTAATGCAGGAGTACTTTTATTTTAATTTCAAACTTTTCATTTACGTATCTGTTCCACTTAATCATAGTTAATTTAATTTAATACAAAACTAAAAGCATTGTATTTTTCAAGCCGTGTTGAAACCGAGTCGAAATTTTATTACTTCTTACTTCTACAACCACAACAGTCTACTGTTGGACATCTGCCTCCCCCAGTTGGGGGGTATTGCCATACTCACCGCGCTTGGCAGGCGGATTGGCGAGCGCAGTGAAGCATATTGTAGATATTCACAAGGATTTATCCCTAAGTCGCCTTTTACGACACCCGCGGGTAGAAATGGTTTGATGATATTCTAAGCAGGCATCACACGGATATTATATGCTTATGTATTTCTGTGTTTCACCTTCATAGTAGCACTCTGTCTACCTTACTTCATGGTCTAAGTGTCTAGTTCTATAACTACAGGCATCCTCACGGGGAAGCTTGGGAAGTTGTTGGTACGTATCAGTTATTATTAGTTAAAGTTATGAGTATATTCTTCCTGTTCCATACGTAATTGTTGTATCTAACACATGTGATGGTTTTATACGGGGTGTAAGGGACGGCGTAACGAAAACTTTGCAGGCGTGATTAGACCATGAAACTGAACAACTTTTTCTATGGGAGCTATGTTGGTAAACAAAAAAAAAATTTTTGACCTTTCATACTAAATTTCGAATCAGCTGACTGACTTTGTATAGAATAGTACGATGCCATTTCCATTTTAATACATTTCCTCCGAAACACGGTGTATATTCTCTTCCAGACAAACTACGCATAGAAAAATTACTATTCCGAGAACAAATCAATTAACTTAACCGAAATTCCAGGAAAGAATCTACAATTTTCTCAGAAATGGCTTGACTTCTATTAAAGTAGTGCTTCAAGTTGTCGTCTTGTTGACATTGAGACGGTACGCACACTAGACGTCCGTTAGTGCAAAAGGGAAAGAGATATTTATATGGAATCTACAATAATAAGTGTAACAGAGACAGATGCTAACGCAACTTTATGCGTTTGTTGTGCAAATCTGTTCCAATTACGTCAGTTCTATAGACCAAATAAAAATGTGCAACAACGGACGTCAAATTAGTGAACCGCCTGAATTCTCTAGTATAATATTCATGAATTTCATACTCCATGTCTGTCTGTCTGTCTGTCTGTCTGTCACATACAGCTTTGCCTTCGGGTCTTATGCATAAAATTATTGGCCAATTTCGTCTTCTATTAAAATTGTTGTCTAGGATATTTATTAAGAACTAGCGGACCGCCCAGCGGCTGCGCCCGCTGTAACGCATTTTCCCGTGGGAATTAGATGATTTCCCGCCAAGTATTATGCATAAAAACCTTCCTCATGAATCATTCTATCTATTAAAGAAAATTGCATCAAAATCCGTTGTGTAGTTTTAAAGATTTAAGCAAACATACTTAAATACGTACAGGAGCAAAAAGCGACTTTGCTGTATACTATGTAGTGATGTTGCCGAAAAGGCCTTAGAATAACTATTTGCCGTGTGATGCCGGCTTAGAATAGCATCACCCCACATCCTTCCCGCGGGTGGCGTAAGAGGCGACTAAGGGACTCGAGAGTATTGGTGTATTGCAATTTTTAGGCGACAGGCTGACAACCTGTCACTATAGTGATACACATGTTTTCTGAAACAACCTTAGAAAACAATACTCTAAAATGTCAGACGTGGCGATAGCGACCGTATCCTCACGGCCGTTAACGCTCTGCCTACCCCGCAAGGGATAAAGGCGTGATATATGTATGTATGTATAACTATTTGAGACATTTGGTGAGAAGTTCCTACAATTTGTGTGGTGCCGTTTTGGAATAGCATCAGACCAATTCTACCCATGGGCCGTGGGTAAAAAGGCGACAAAAAATTGAGTCCAGGGAATGGTCAGCCAGTTGCGTTCCCTGTGAACACAACACCTTGCACTGCGCTCACCAATCCGTCTGCCAAGCGAGGTGAGTATGGGAAATACCCCCCACTAGGGGGAAGTTGTCTAGCAGTGGACTATTGTAACTGTTCGTTGGACGACTCGGTGTCCCACACAAAAAGAGACTGTTCTAAAAAAACACTTTAACCTGCCTGGAAGGTATTGCTACGGTAGCAATAAGGCCGCCAATCGTACCAATTTGTCCTGTTGTGTATTTTTTCCTGTGTATTTTTTTGATGTTCAATAAGGTATATTTGATTTGATTTAAATCAGCTAAAAAACTAAACAAAGCACTAGTAGCAATTTCACCAGCGGAACCCAAAGAAGCAAGCAAATAAAATATCCAAATATAATAAAAATGGCGGATTCTATTCCGGGACGGCGGCCATTTTGTTTGGACTCGAAATTAAAAAATAACAGAACAGTTTATTCAATCAGGAAGGGTTAATATTGGCGGGAAAACGATTTCATAACGCCTTTTTCAGAGTGATATTTTAGATTTTTCAAGCTTAGAGCAGAAATAAGATATAGGTAGCTCTACAAACATGGATTATAAATGTTTTCAAAATTATATAATCTCGATGACACGATTACTATGTAGTAAATCAATCGGGTCTTGTAAAAAAAAAATCCCTATTACCTAAAGCTAAGAACGTTTTTTAAAAGATGGAATTAATTATTTATATCGCGGTTTTCAAAGTAATGAGTTTTATATCGCGGAAAAAAGCTTTGTTTCTACTGGAAAACCATTAGCAATGGGTGAAACCCTGGGAGGCAGTATTTAACATATTTTTGTCCAAAAAAATTCAAAATTTCAATCGTTTATTTCCAAGTAGATTCACAACGAATACTTTCAGAAAGTCAAGAATTTACAATAAAATACTGTCACTATAAAATAAATTAGTCATTGTAAAAAAGAGAAAATTGTCAGACACAATTTTCTCTTTTTTATAACAATTTTATGTTCCTAGAAACGCGGCACGAGTGGGATAAAAAGGCACTGCCTTGGGGCCGGCCAGGCTGACCACACAGCATGTAACTTACGCCACCACCGTCAATGTATGAAGTCAACCAATTAAAGTGAATATTTAAAAAAATAGGTATATTTACATGTGACATGCATGTCCGATTGTGGAACTACTATCTGATCCCTCTTCCTTTTTATTTGCATTGAGTGATTTTTTAGATTTTTTAAGTCGAATGAACCGACTGGATAAACGTAATTTAGATATCTCTTTGTACAATATCTAAAGTCTAGACTAGACGAGCGGTGTGGATCACTGGTTCTTCTTCTTTTCGTGTGGGACACCGAGTCGTCCAACGACCCGATGAACCCTAGTGTCAGAATTGTTCAACCGCCTACTACAAGTAGCAGGCTTCTGACGTGGTTGTGTAACGACCGCCGTCTAAGTGATCATAGACAGCAACCGGGACCTACGGCAGAGCGGATCAGTGGTAGAGCGGCTGCATACGTAAAGGATCCGGGTTTGGTTCCCGCTAGGAGAGGACTGGGAGTTTTTGTGGCTGGTATCTATAGATACTTCAATGGTTGTATCCATATCCATTTGAAGGTAATAAGTAATATTAGGTACCTATACATCCGAGAGTTTGTTACCCCCTCAGACTCAAACGGCTAAACAGAATTGGATGAAATTTAAAACACAGGCAAAATTGTAAGCGGGAATAATATTATTATGTTACTTACACACAAGTACACACACATAGGTTACTTTTTACCGTTGGAAAAAATACCATTCCCACGGGAAAATCGGAAAACGGCAGCGAGAGAAACCGCGGGGCGGGAATCTACATACATACATACATATATCACGCCTTTATCCCTTATGGGGTAGGCAGAGCGTTGACGATTAAAAAAACGGTCGCTATTGCCACGTCTGACAGATATAGAGGGCCGTTTGAGATAATTTGTGTATACTGATGTGCCGTTCCCGGTAAGTTTCCCTAGCGTGGGAATATTCCCAGTAGCGTTCCCGGGCACATTCCCAAAAGTGGAAATATTTGGGAAAGTTGCTCAAAAATGTTGTTGAAAGAAATAATATTTTGTTAAATTTATTACTTTTGCCTTTAAAACAAGTCTACTATATAAACACAGTTAATAATTAACGCGATTTATAAATTCCCAAAGTTACTGGAAACTTACCGGGAATATTCCCATTTACTTTCCCAGGAATATTACCGGTAATGTTAAAATGTTTTTTTAATTCTTTGATTTTAATTTTTCTAATGGGTAACTACCCAGTTTTGAATAAAAAATTAAAAGAAAAATAAAAATCAATGTAAATGGAATTATTTTAGTTTAATAATCTATACATATAATAAAATTATAACAGCCTAATGTCGGTAAATTAAAGATATTAGAGAAAAACTAAGATGGGGGATCTTCACACAACCAATAGAAGCCAAAAAATTGACTCAAAAAAGTTTTGTCTGTCTGTCTGTCTGTTTGTTGTCCGCTTTTCACGCAAAAAGTACTGCGCGTATTTTGATGGATTTTTTTTGTTATATAGATAGTTATTATAGTCTGTAAGTTTAGGTACTTATCTTTTTGTAAATAAACACTGTATGAAAGTGACACTTCTGAACTGTCAGTTTCATACAGAATTTGTTTACAAAAAGATAAGTACCTAAACTTACAGACTATAGTCCTCGCCAACATATAGGCTATTTTTTTTAAATTGCTTTCTAACATGGCAAAAGGGGGAGGGGATAAGTTTGTATGAAACTCTGTCAGTTTTAAAGCTAATTCGATTAAAATTTATATATGGCTATTTGGTTAGAATTTAAAAATTACACATTAAGGATCTGCCTTAGAGGAGGTGAAAAAGGGGGGGTAAGTTCCTATGAAACTCCATTCGTTTTGAAGCTAAATCGATTAAAATTGAAGCTGTTTACGTGAATACTAAGCTTTTCTGCCCTTCGTTTTGTGACGGTTACCTGTTTAAAGAACCATAATAGTCCTAATCCTAATAATATTATAAAGGCGGATGTTTGTGTGTGTGTGTGTTTGTTAGGACTTGGCGCTGAAACAGCTGAATCGATTCAAATGATACTTTGTACATACAAAGATGAGAAAATGCCCAGATAAGGACATACATAGACTACTCTTTACCGCGGTAAAATGTCTCATTCCCACGGGAACACGCATTTTCCAATATTTTTGAAATGACGGCGCCAATGAGCCAATTCGCGTTTTAGGTAACAATTTTTTTTAACAGTGATATAGATTCTGTTGCTTGAGACATTTGACTTATTCAATTGAGTAGCTGCATCAAGATTTAAGTTTAAGTCGCAATACACAATCCATATAAAATATGTTTGACAAACAAGATGTTGAATTAAAACCTTTTACATATAAATATGACATCCCAGTTAAGATGTTTTAACAAGATCATCAAAAATTTATACACGTAATATTTTGACAACCAGCCTCACAATACATACTCCATATAAAATGTGTTTGAACAAAATGTTGAGTTAATTCATTTTTCAAAGATATGAAAACATTTTGCATATAAATATGACATGCAAGTTAAGATGTTTTAACACGATCTATCCAAAACTGAGACACGTAATATTTTAAAAACCAGCGAGCCATTTCCGGTCACAAAATAAATATAAGTAAAATACTGGACGAAAATGTATTATGAACAGGAATGAGGTTATTCTATGGTTTATGGGCGGATTTTTCTAACGTTGTCCGCTGAAAATTTGCGTGTCCCACGTGTTCACATTTATTTAGCTGCGACCGGCGACACGGGGGTTTAAAGAAGCTTACCCAGCGTCGACATGGGGGGTTGAGGGGAAAAAGAGAGAAAAAGAGAAAGCAAACAGAGAAAAAGAGAAAGAGAGAGAGCAAACATTTGATTGCAAAACGACACCAGCTGCAACCCGCGACACAGGGATTTACGGAAGCTTACCCGGTGCCGACACGGGGGTTGAGTGTGGCTTGGCCCCCTCAGAGAAAAAGTGAAACCAGCAACTAGCATCGACGGAATATAAAAATAATAGGAATCCTAGGAAAGGTCTAATAAATTTCACCTGTTGTGGAAGTGTTATAATTTTTGACCTGTTTTATTTTCCAAGCCATCGTCAAAATGTAACAAACGCCACAATGACAAGGATTTTTTTCGTACCGGCGTTTCTATTTAAATCATTTTATTTATTTTATTCGTTTGGTGAATCTCATTTTTTACCAATAGAGTATTACTTTATTTATTAGAAGTTTCACTAAGTCGCGGGTGAAACCACGGGGCGGGCACCTAGTGATATAAATAGAGTGTTGAATGTGTACTTAAAGACATAGAAATGATGTCTTATATCAAAGTTAAAACAAAACAATCATACATACTGAATGTTCCCGCTAAGGGAATATTCCCGGGCACATTGGAAAAATACTGGGAATATTCCCGGTAGTAAAATACTGGAAATAGGAATATTCCCCACGGCACATCACTATTTGTGTATCACTATAGTGACAGAGCCTGTCGCCTAAAATTGTAATACGCATAAAACCCTCAAGTCCAGTCAGTCGCCTCTTACGACACCCACGCGTAAGAAATGGGGTGATGCTATTCTAAGCCGGCATCACACGGCATCACAGGGAATCTAGTAACCATTAAAAATATGATCTCTTGCAAGACAAACTTGACATCCTACCGATAGGTACCAATTCCTCTTAAATTACCTTTGAATTAAGACGAAATGGTGTCCCCAGGCGATTCCGGCTAGGATATTTTATAATTAATTTGTAAACAAAATGATTAGATTTGACAGTTGCTAATTGTTGGCAACTGTCGCTTTTGACAGCCGGTGACATTGACACCCCCTCTGAGATGGTCGGTGGAATTGAGAACAGAACCAATTAGTTTAATATTTGAAATTAATTTTCTAGCAGTTAGTGGACCGAGGACGATTTGTTTATTTACGCCTCAATAGATGGCCGTGTGATGCCGGCTTAGAATAGCATCACCCCACATCCTTCCCGCGGGTGTTGTAAGAGGCGACTAAGGGACTGCAGAGTATTGGTGTATTACATTTTTAGGCGACAGGCTGACAACCTGTCACTATAGTGATACACATGTTATCTGAAACAACCTTAGAAAACAATCCTCAAAAATGTCAGACGTCGCGATAGTGGCCGTATTCTTACGGCCGTTAACGCTCTGCCTACCCCGCAAGGGATAAAGGTGTGATATAATGTATGTAAATGTGCAAAAAAAAAGTAAAAGACTTAGAGCATTCAACTTATGGAGATGTCAAAGCTGGGCTTACCCCTCTGTCAGAATTCACTGCCCATTAGACAATCACGTTATATGAAACTGACAGTTGCAATTTTGTATGTGGTTGTCAAGTTGTTGTAAAATGGGTGGATATTTGAAAACGATTCTTCAGGTCCCTTTCCTGGCAAATTTAAAATTTTAGTTCTATGGTTAGTTTATCATTGCATAATAATAAAGGCCTATTGAAAAGGTTATTTACGAAAAAACACTTAAATCGAACCACAGGTTTCGTTAAAATTAAATTTTGAAATTTGAGGTGCCAGTCAACGGGACATTTTGCGCCAGTCAAGGGACAAAGTAATTATTTTAACAAAATATATGGATAAAAGCTGTTCATCTTTTGCTTTTAACTAAGTAGAATAGAGGTAAAAGTTGCCGCAGCCTACCAGACTGACGCCCTGAAGCCTCAGTCTGGTTAAGACACGACGCACCTAGTCACAGATAATTTGCTCGTGCTTGAAACACGACACAGCCAGCCCGACATACGAAATGAAACAGTCACAGTGTTCGACAATCGCAGTTGACAGGCGGGCGTATGTGATCTGTCGACCTCCGGAAGAAGGCTGTTCGTAAACAGCCGAAACGTAGACCCAATTCTCCACCAAAACAATAGTAACGAAAGTCGTTTAAACTTAGGCCATAATGAAACAGCTAGCACGAGACAAGAAGAAACCACCGAAAACATTATGACCTGAGAATTAACTGTGTTGTACATTCTGCTACTGAACAGACGAAGATAACCTTAAAGATGACGCAATCAGCCTGAGGCATGCATGACTCAGATAGCCTTAGACGCCACTAGGCAAGCAACCTAACACACGCCGATGTATACATGAGACACGACGCAAACAGCTAAAGAGACATTGCGATCAGACTGAGAAATAACGTAACTAACCTGAGACACGACGCAGTTACCTTAGAGACGACGTAATCAGCCTGAGACACGATGTACTCAGCTAAAAAGACTCCGACATACAATGCAATCAGCTTAAGAGACGTCGTAACCAACCTGAGACATAACACAGCCATGCTGAGATTCAATGCAGACAGCTGAAAAGACGTCGCAATCATCAATCTCGGACAAAGTAGTAGGCTAAGAGACGTCGCTGTCAGCTTTAGAGATGCCGAAGTCACCCTTAGTGAGACATAACGCAGCCGCCCTGAAATACAACGCAGACTGCTTAAAAGACGTCAAAATCAGCCTGACTAAGCGCAGCCACCCTGAGATACAACGCAGTTGCTTAAGAGACTTCGCTTAATGACTCTGAATGAGATAAAACGCAGCCAACCTGAGATGCAACGCAGTAAGCTGAAGAGACGTCGTAATCATTCTGTGACATGACGCAGCCACCCTGAGATACAACGCAGTCAGCTTAAGAGACGTCGCAATGAGCCTGAGTGAGACATGATGCAGCCACCCTTAATATATAGCAGTCAGCTTAAGAGACGTCACAGTGAGCCTGAGTGAGACATGACGCAGCCACCCTTAGATACTCGTACACCGCAGTCAACTTCAGAGACGTCGCAGTCAGTTCAAAAGACGTCGAAATCAGTATAAACGAGACATAACGCAGCCGCCCTGATATACAACGCAGTAGCTTAAGAGACGTCGCAATCAGTCTGAGACATTACGCAACCACCCTGAGATACTACGCAGTCAGCTGAAGATCGTCACAATTAACCTAAAACCTAACGCAGAGATCCTGAGATACAACGCAGTCAGCTTAAGATACGTCGCAATGTGCCTGAGTGAGACGTATTGCAGCCAACCTGAGATACAACACACTCAGCTTAAGAGACATAACGCAACCACCCTGAAATACACCGCAGTCAGCTTAAGATACGTCGAAATTAACCTGAGACTTAACGCAGCCTCCCTGAGATACAACGCAGTAGCTTAAGAGACGTCTATCAATCAGCCTGAGATATCGCGCAGCTACCCCGAGGCCTAACGCAGCCGCACCTTGAGACATAAAGCAAGTGTTTTTAAACTATGTTATCTGCACGAACAATGCTGTTCACCAACTAGAAACCCTTAATCTAACTTACGGTACCCATGGGCAGACATGGGGTGGTGCTATTCTACTCTGCAGGCACACCTTTACACAAAAAGAATGCAAAAACAATCATTAAAATAACATTAGTCCCTTGACTGGCATAAAATGTCCCTTGACTGGGAAAAAGGCCAGTCAAATGAAGCCAGTCAAGGGACAATTTTCTATGTTTTTAGTGATTTATTGGTAAACGCTTGAATGTAATCAAAAGTTTTAAACGAATCTTAAATCTCGCTTTATTATGCGACATTATTTGTTCAGAACAAATCCTCTGTAATAATTCTTTCACGAAGAAAACATGCACAGGAAAGGGACCTGGCGCAGGTGCAAAAATAGGACCTAAAAATGTAACAACTCCTATTTTATTCTAGAATTGCCAAGGAGCTATATGCTCCCTCTCCAGGGATGAAGAAGCAATCCTGGCAGAAGGCAAAAACAAGACCCAGCTCATAGTTCTATTAGTTTCAGCGATTCAGTCGTTTTAGACCACGTTTTCAGAAAACACAAAAGCGTGTGACCAACACAAACTGTCATTTTTATCGGTATACGCAGTTAAATATTGTCCAATTAATAATTTTGAATAAATCTACATGATATAAGGATTATTATGAAGGGTGAAAAGTTATATGATGTCCAGCTAGATAAAACTCTATACGTGTTTGAATTTCGCAATAGCTGAGTGTGACACGCGAAGAACGCGTGTTTTGGCCCCGATTTCAGGTTTCAGATTAAGTTTTAGTTAAACATATTTCATAATTTGTGGATGGAGTTTTACTTTCCAAATAGTCAATTAAACATTCTTTCGTGTGAATAATACTTAAAATCTGTAAGTGTTGTCCACTTGAAGAAATTTACGTGTCACCGCAATTTTTAACTGGGCAAATTTTCACCCAAATTATCATTGTGTGCTGTACGTTTTTACCTCCTTTTCCGCAAAAAGTGGCAGTTCGGTAATTGATTGTCTTACTACCTCCATAGGATGAATGGTCTAAGGTAAAGTAACGTTTTTCGAATATTTTCTAGGCTGTTTTATCGTACCGAAAAAACTTATTGAACCCATTTTTTGTTTTTTTGAAAGTCCAGAGGCTATGAGAGTAGGTACCTCATGAGAATCTGAAATCGGAATTCTATTTGTTCCATAGTTTTAGCTTCAACTGGTTATCCGTAAGAAAGATAGTTCCGTGTTTCGGATGGCACGTTAAGCCTTAAGTCCGGTTGATATCTATGATTACTCAGACGGCACATGTCAGAAGCCTGCTGCTTGTAAAAGTTGAAAAATTCTGACAAAAATATTTCTATATTGGGTCGTTAGACGACTTGGTGTCCCACTCGATAAAATACATTAGTTTTAACTGAGCTGACCAGGGATGAGAATCTGACTATAGTTCCATAGTTTTAAGTTCAAGTTCAAGTTTTAGGTATTAGTTTAGGTATTTGCCGTGTGATGCCCGCTTAGAATAGCATCGCCCCAATTTTCCCGCGGGTGTTGTAAAAGGCGACTAAGGGACTCCAGGGTTTCATGTGTATGACGTTTTTAAGCGACAGGCTAACAACCTGTCGCTACAGTGATACACGAATCATCTGAAAGGACCCTCAATACTTGTCAGACGTGGCGATAGCGACCGTAATTTTACGATCGTTAACACTCTGCCTAGCCCGCAAGGAATAAAGGCGTGATATATGTATGTACGTATGTACACTACACTATTCTAAGTGGCATTTTGTCTAATACCTATCCTATTCTCATTTACGGAAATAACATAACAGATACAAGTAACAAGTATCCTGCATTAGCTACTCTCACACCCAACTCTCAATTTAGTTACCGTTGTAATAGTTCCTACAATAACTAACTAGTATTACCGCACTATAACTGCTATAATATAACCAATCCTAAAATGTTAGTGCCAATTATTTCTACTACTCTACTCTCAGGGATAAGAAAGTTTCAGAGGGAACCGAACCATAAGATAGAACATACATTATATTAACAGCCACAACAGTCCACTTTGCCGCGTGATGCCGGCTTAGAATAGCATCACCCCATTTCTTTCCCGTGGGTGTCGTAGAAGCCGACTAAGGGATTCGAGGGTTTTATGTGTATTGCAATTTAAGGCGACAGGCTGACAACTTTTCACTATAGTGATACATGACTTATCTGAAACGACCCTCAAACATTTGTCAGACGTGGCGTAACGACAGTAATTTTACAGTCGTTTACGCTCTGCCTACCCCGCCAGAGATATAGGCGTGATTTGTGATTTGATTTGTGCCAGTCCACTGGTGGACATTGGCTTCTCCTTTTCAGGATATTGCCATATATCTAGGTTCTACATTTGATAGATAGGTCTGCAAGCGCAGTGCAAGCATTCACTCACAGGGGAACCTGCTGCCTATTCCTAAAATCTAGATTAGTTTATCTCTTGGCAGCTTTTTATAACACTTTTTGGTTTTTGGATGCCGTGTGATGCCGGCTTAGAATAGCATCACCCCACATCCTTCCCACGGGTGTCGTAAGAGGCGACTAAGGGACTCGAGGGTATTGGTGTATTACAATTTTTAGGCGACAGGCTGACAACCTGTCACTATAGTGATACACATGTTTTCTGGAACAACCTTGGAAAACAATCCTCAAAAATGTCAGACGTGGCGATAGCGACCGTATTCTTATGGTCGTTTACGCTCTGCCTACCCCGCAAGGGATAAAGGCGTGATATATGTATGTATGTATGTTTGGTAGGATTGGGGTGATGCTATTCTATTCCGGCGCATCACATGGCGCAGTTTATTGTCCTATCGGTTAATATTTAGCGGAGTGATGACTAATTATTCTATTATTTGACAGTGGGAAATTTTTAATCTGTTCGTTTAGTTCCCAGTATGTTGCGTTCGTACGAATGACGAAAAAACTTAGCATAGGTAGATTAGACTATAGTTTTAATGATTATTGTGCACTAAACTTGACAGACAATGCCGTGTGATACCGGCTTAGAATAGCATCACCCCTTTTCTTTCCCGTGGGTGTCGTAGAAATCGACTGAGGGACTAGAGGGTTTCATGTGTATTGCAATTTTAGGCGACAGACTGACAACCTGTCACTATAGTAATGCACGGCTTATCTGAAACGACTCTCAAACATTTGTCAGACGTGGCGATAACGACCGTAATTTTACGGTTGTTGACGCTCTGCCTAACCCGCCAAGGATATAGGCGTGATATGTGTGTATGTAACTTGACAGATGATCTCTCAATCTATATAGCGTCACCTGGTTCGCATTAGTATTGCTATCAGTACAAAAAAATCTTATTAAATATCTTTCGAACGGTTTTTTTACCAATTTACCATAAGCCATTTATAGTATGGTTAAAAACTAGTGACACCAGGATTCATCTGATTGTCCGTGTTGTTCTCTCTGGATACGTTTCCTTGCTCTAAGTACTACCTTCTATCTAGTACTGGCAAGTTCTAGGTAATGCAGCGAATATTAAGGTTTATTTCAATGGGAGTATTGAACGTTAGAAATATAGTTTCGTGTTTCGGAGGGCACGTTAAGCCGTAGGTCCCGCTTGCTGTGTATGTTAAATCAGACGGCGGTCGTTACTCATCCGTGTCAGAGGGCTAGTAGCACGCGGTTGAGAAACTCTGACACCAGGGTTCATCGGGTCGTTGCACGACTCAGTGTCTCACACGGAAAAGAAGAAGAAAAATTGAGATCATTTGAAGTTAGTTGTATGAGATGTTCTGAAAAAATATAGTCAATAATGATTTTTTGGGCTGATAGCAACGTTTATATGAACTAGGTGACATTTTTTCAAGTTGAGTGTCTATGGTGTCAAGTTTAGTGACACTATTAACTCTTTCAAAAAAGCTTTCATTCGCAGCCAGCGCCACCTACTAGGAACTATACGAACAGATTAAAAACTTCTCATTGGGTTTCACGTTTTATAGCCTTTGGAAAACGGGACCCTAAAAAGTGCAATAAAGAGAGATTTATTTTATTTTTATTTTATTTTATTTATTAGGTTACCAACAGAGTAAACATCAGCACATACATAATAAATTCTGAGAGCTAACTTAATGCTACTCTAATTATAGGTAACAACGGCATGCATTACAAAGAAACGAGAATATCAGTTAAATTGAAACAGTTGGGTTAAAAAGATCGATCAAATTACTTAGTCTAGTGTTAGTGAATACATAGAAGATTACATTGACACACTTTTATAGAAAATTATATATTATTTAAGATATTTGTTTATTTTTAATTTATGTTTTCTTTGTATGTAACGGATTTATCTCCGAAACTACTGCACCAATTTTAAACGCTTTTTGCAATCACTACATAGTATGTATGTATGCTACATGGATTTTGATACATACATACATATATCACGCCTTTATCCCTTGCGGGGTAGGCAGAGCGTTAACGGCCGTAAGAATACGGTCGCTATCGCCACGTCTGACATTTTTGAGGATTGTTTTCCAAGATTGTTTCAGAAAACATGTGTATCACTATAGTGACAGGTTGTCAGCCAGTCGCCTAAAAATTGTAATACACCAACACTCTCGAGTCCCTTAGTCGCCTTATACGACACCCGCGGGAAGGATGTGGGGTGATTTTGATGCAGTTTTTTAATTGACAAAACAATTCAAGAGGAAGGTTTATATGCCGGGAAAATATCCGATTCCCTGGGGAAAACGATCAGTAGCATCTTCTGCAAGCTAATGAGAAATACCATTTTAGTTCACAGGGAACGCCATTGCCAATTCCCTTGCTGTTGGCCTCACAGAACAGACATGGAGTGATGCTATTCCGACCCGGCATCACGCGGATATTGCGTGATGTTATTTCACTAATGCGATAATCGAATTTCCTTCAGTCAAAGCTGAGAATAATCTTATTTGAAACGCCTCAGGGCAGGTTGGACGAGCTATGCTATAAGTAACCAGTATAGTCTGCCCACTTTAAAATACCTTTTTGACAGCTGCTACATCCATACTTGAATTAGATAACTGCTTAAATAACAAAGCCGCATGAAATTGTAACATAAAGAGGAGCAAAATTTTATTATTAAAAAAGATAATTTTTTAAGTTACTCTTCTTCCAATCCGGATTAAAGTAAATTTAAAATGGATATTGGCTTATACTTTAATTTTAAAAATCACTTTTTTAAGAAAAGTTGTTATCCTGAATAATAAAAAATTAAATAATATACAATTTTCTCTTTTTATTTTACAATTAATTACTAATCTATTTTGTGTAAAAATGAGGTACTATTCTAAAAGTATTCATTATGAATATACTTGGAAATAAAAGTCTTGAAATCTTGAAGTTTTGACAGGTCAGATGAAAAAAATGGTGCCATGATAACACAGCCACCAGTACACTGCTAGGCATAGCATAACACAGCACGTTTTTCTTTACTATGGAAAAATATAACATTCCCACTATTAAACGGATGAGAATGCTGAGCTGGCTTGTAGTGAGATAAAAAACAACCATATTGAACCAACAATTTCAATTTCATTCTTGCTTCACTATCGCACGAACCCGTCCACACCTAAGCGCGCCAGGAAAATATGATTGAGTTTCATTTTCAGAATGCCTAATGAACTGGGCTCATTTGGCAGCCGCAGTCTCCCGTCCCGCTCCCGCATGCGGCCAGGCGGCGCGTGTGAGAGGGACGGCTATACGCGCAGTTAGGGCGGGGAAGGTCGCTGTTCTTTCGTAACTGTTACCGTATGCGGAACACGTGGTGTTGTAATCTGTATTCTGTTTTATTTCCCGTGACGGATAAAGCGTTTTTTTTAAATAATAAAATTGAATTGCCGTGTGATGCCGGCTTAGAATAGCGTCACCCCGCATCCTTCCCGCGGGTGTTGTAAGAGGCGACTAAGGGACTCGAGAGTATTGGTGTATTACAATTTTTAGGCGACAGGCTGAGAACCTGTCACTATAGCGATGCACATGTTTTCTGAAACTACCTTGGAAAACAATTCTCAAAATATCAGACGTGGCGATAGCAACCGTATTCTTACGGCCGTTAACGCTCTGCCTACCCCGCAAGGGGTAAAGGCGTGATATACGTATGTATGTATGTAAAATTGAAAATTTGTATGGCTTTGAATTACCTATTGTTATTTTTATACGTATTACATATGGGCGAAGAACTGGGTTGAATTGAAAAACTATGGATCTAGCTCATGAATCTGCACAAATTTTTCCAAAAATCATAGGTTGTGCTGACTTACTATGGAACTCAAAAAAGAAGCTTCTTTCACTTATTTTATCATTATGCGCTACAGGAAAAATTTTTCAGTTTCTAGTGTAAAATCACTAATCATGCCTACAAAGTATGCTAGTAATTTTTCGGGTCACCACTCTTTTTAACAGACTTCAAACATAGGATATGCTTAGTTTGAGCTATATGTATATATGTATGTATGATTATCGATTATGAACCGATTTTGATGTGGTTTTCAGAAAAGCATTTGTCAGACTCAGGAGAAGGTTTTAGGCATATTAACCGACAAAAATGGAGGTACACACTTTTTACGTCCGTTGAAGTCGGTTCACTTTTTTTTAAGTAATCGAGTATATGTCTTGAAACCTAGGTCTTACGAAAAATATATGAAGTATTAACCTAGTACAACTCTAGTGCCTATTTAGTACGCTAGACCGATCATTTAGTGCTTATATTCTCCGTACTAGGGCTCATAATTACTTCCTTCCTATCCGATCCGTAATATGAACGTATAGTATTCAATATTCGACTTACATTTAACATAGCTACAAATATTGCCGTGTGATGCCGGCATAGAATAGCATCACCCCAATTCTTCCCGCGGGTGTTGTAAGAGGCAACTATGGGACTCGAGAGTATTGGTGTATTACAATTTTTAGGCGACAGGCTGACAACCTGTCACTATAGTGATACACATGTTTTCTGAAACAATCTTGGAAAACAATCCTCAAAAATGTCAGACGTGGCGATAGCGACCGTATTCTTACGATTGTTGGCGCTCTGCCTACCCCGCAAGGAATAAAGGCGTGATATATGTATGTATGTATGTATGTACAAATAGGTACCTATAGTATTTTCGCGTTAGCATGGCAATAGCGATCTTTGACATAACTACCACTGTACTCATACTTTAGATAGCGATATATCGTTTTCCTCAGCAAATGTATACGATATGAATATCTCTTAGAGTACAGGGATACAAGCCTCTGCAGTGAACTTGGATTGCATCTCTATACTCTAGCGATAATCATATCGTTAACATTTACTGAGGAAAACGATACATCGCTTTCTAAAATAGGAGTACAGTGGTAGTGAATGTCAACGATCGCTATTGCAATACTAACTAACGCGAAAATACTATACCTACATACTCCGCGTTTCGAAGGAAATGCGTTATTTTGGATATTAAACAATATTCACTATGGGATGAAATGTGGAAAACGTGAAACAAAACGACCTCCCATACAAAAAAAGTTTTTTTTTCTGCTGATGATCTATACGTTTACGGCCCCGGGGCCATCAAAACTACGCCGGACGGCTTGGTGGGGAGTGAGCAGCTAACTGACTTTGTATGGAAGGATGGTCGAGTATTTTTCGTCAAAACAGGATTTATTGCAATTTGCAACCTATCTAACCTTAGTTTATTAAAATCATCACATGTCGTGTGGGATAACGAGTCTAAAAACGACCCAATTAATTATGGTGTAAGAAGTTTTCAACCAGAATCGATGGCATAACGTGCCCTCCGATGCACTTTCTTAAGAAACGACTTGTTAAATAGTTCTGTATATAAGAAGGGCGAGATATTTAGAAAAATTTGTTATTTATATTTTAGACCAACAGTTAGGCTGCCCCCACATTGGGCGTTGGCCGAGCGTACGCGTTTCCTGAGCGTACTGCCGGCGTAGGCGCGGCGCGGACGTCGCGTCAGCGCACCGTCTGCGGGGCGCGGGCTTCGCGTTATACAGCGCCGCGCGGGCGCTGCGTGAACGCCGCGCAGACGCCGGCAGTACGCTCAGGAAACGCGTACGCTCGGCCAACGCCCAATGTGGGGGCAGCCTAAGAAGTCACAAATGAGAAATGGCGGTCAAGTTTTTTAGTTTTTAATTATCGCTTATAATTTATTTTTCATAAAACAAATCATGTTTACCAAAGAACACCTAATTCAACTACCGCCCTCTACCGAGACGCCTGAATAAACAAGTCAATGAAATAGAAAACAAGCTAAATTGAGCGCCATTTTGAATCAGCTGTAAACAAGCGCCCATATTGTTTTGGCTAATGGAAAATCGCGGGAAAAACAGTCATAGTGTTTTTATGCGATCAAATTGTTGATTTCTGCCAATAACAATTTTTTTATCGCTTTTTCCTTGAGATAAAATGATTTCAAAATAAATTAACTAAGTAATTAAAAAAGTCCTTCGAGTGAGTTGTAAGTAGGGACGCATAAATCGAACTCGATATATCGATAAGGATACAAAATCCAGTTCAGCCAATATCGATAGATCGGCTTAGGGTTCCTGTAATTTGAAAAGCTAATGTGTTTTATTTTTCAAATATATCAATAAGATGGTGAAAAAATTATATTAACTACGCGTTAGCCTTAGCACACTCCAGCATAAATGTAACTTGTAACTTTTGAATGTAAGAAAGATAAATGTAGCCAGTTCATAATTTTACTTATTTTCGTTGATTTTATGGGATTCGATACTTTGACATTTATATAAATCAGAGGTATATCGACATTTAATGAATTTCGATATATTGTTGAATCCCTTATTGGTTCAATTGATTTTATGGGATTCGATACTTTGACATTTATATAAATCAGAGGTATATCGACATTTAATGAATTTCGATATATTGTTGAATCCCTTATTGGTTCAATTAGTATCTTGTACGCGGTTTTGAATCAATGATCTACTCAAACTGAATCAAAATCATCGTCCGTTGCGTAAATTTTAAGATCTAAGCATGCATACAGAGATAGGGACAGATGCGGGAGGCGATAATGTAGTAATAATCTAAAGCCATTTAAAAACCCTGATATCAGGGGTTCGTCGACTTAATAGACCCACGTAAGGAAAGTAATAAAGCTTGAGTTTAAATACCCGTTCAGTATCTAAAACCGCTTGAATAAAGACACCCCTAGAATTTATATTGTAAGCTCCGGTGCCGATTCTGCCGCGTTTTTTCAGAAAAACTCCAATTTTCGGGAGCGAACTGCGTTGCCATTTCTAGAAATAAAATACAGTTTTTTTTATCATTACAATTGCTGATCTAAAATTACTTTCTTCTTATTCGTGAAGGACACCCAGTCGTCCAAAGACCCAAAGAATCTTAGTGGCAAAATCTAAAATTACTGACCCCATCCGTCCTTTTCGTTAAAACAAGAGACAGGACTTTTTTATTCTTTTTGACTTGTGACTTGCAATTCAGCCAGTGTCAAAAACAATTCTCCTGCCTAAATTTGAAGGCGGCTGGTCCATGTTATAGACCCTGCCTTATGGCATACACTGAGGGAAGCCTACGTCCAGCAATGGACTGGTATAGATTGATGTGAAATTTTGACGTTACTTTAATAATAACGAAAAAAAATATTATAAAAAATTAACCTAACAACTTAGATAAAAAAAATAAACTACTTAAACAAGGAAGTTGTTTATTGTAATATTTTCAATCTGGATCTCTTTTTCAGTTTTAGAAAAGTTAAAAAAAATACAAAGAAAGGAGACGGGAGTAAATAAAATCTGCAGATGTTTAGTTCTTTTGAGTACTTTCAAAGTTACCTAAAGGAAACGTCCGCCATAATCGGCGCCATTGTAACCTAATATACATAAATTGGGACCCCTGTTTTGCATTCAAAGGGAGGTCCAATAAAAGACAAATAACGGGACTAAAACAAATGTTCTTTATAAATATAAATTAATATGAAGAAGGTAATTGTTTCCGAGCGGTTGGCACACCTGCTTTATGTTAACGGAATTACGTTCTTGATACTTGGAATGGACAGACTCCAAAGTTATCATAACTAGGAAACGATAGAAATGTTAATTTTAAAAGATGTTTGAAATATGACGTTAAAGTAATTCAAAAACATTAGCTCGTATTACTTACTAATAGTATACATAAAGTAATATAATTACCAACCGTATCTGACTGACAGTTCAAACAAGCTACTTTTTATTAGATTTTGTATGTAAATATTGAAATATGACCTCATATTTCAATATTTAACGTATATAGTGTTGTGATTCTGTTAGTTTTTATTGCAATTATATATATTTTAAGTTATACCTAATTTATTAGGGATTTAATATTTTTATACAGTTTACACTGTCAATCAACTTGTAATAAATCAATTATTACGAATATTTTTCTTGTAAATTAATATGAATTTAATCATTATTCGTAAGCCATGAAAACGGATTTAATAATATTTTTATTTTAAATTTAAGTCTCTGATTTGATTATGTAGTTTTAAAAGTGTGCGATGATTGGCTGAGCGCTGATTGGTCGCTCCTTGTCGCGCCATGCGGAAGGCATGGCGTGGTGGGGAGCGCTGAGCCGGGGCACAGCACAGTCCGATCGGACAGTCTGCGTTTACTGGTGTTACTGTGAGGTTGTGAAAAAATAAAGTAGTGGTGTTTAAAGAAAAACGGAGTTTTCTTTATAAGTCAGAAGTGGGATGACCTGCGAGCCATGTCGGATAAAAATCGTAAGTAATTTTTCAACTTTTTTTTTTTTTACACTGAAAATTAGTTGTAAAATTATGCAAGGCGTTACGTTACATATACATAACACACGTACATTCACGCTAAAGTGTAGTTGGTGCGTGTCAATTTTTGATCGGGGCAACTCTCCGATAGAATTGACACGGCATTGACTTTACTAATACACATCCATGCTCTCCGGAGTCACAGACACCCCTTGTGGGCACTTTACACTAAGGTATAGTTGATGCGTGATAATTTTTGATCGGGGCAACTCTCCGATAAGATTGCCACTGTGTTGACTTAGCTTTTACACACTCATGCTCCCCGGAGTCACAGACACCCCTTGTGGGCACTTTACGCTTAAATTTATGTCAACCTTTGTATTAATTTTTGGTCGGGGCTACTCCCTGATATAATTAATACAGTAGGTGACTTTTGGCGACATTTCCTTGCCCAATTTTACAACAATTTATTATCTTTTTACATTAAATTATCCTTAAATAAAAGGGTAAAAATGTAGCCATGTAGGCGAGTTCTTTTACTTTGAATTTTCATTTTTGACAGCCATGTAGGTGTGCTGTCTTAAACATATTACTTTGAGTTTTTAATTTGACAGCCATGTAGGTGTGCTGTCTTAAACATATTAATTTGACAGCCATGTAGGTGAGCTGTCTTAAACATATGAGTTTTTAATTTGACAGACATGTAGGTGTGCTGTCTTAAACATATTACTTTGAGTTTTTAATTTGACAGCCATGTAGGTGAGCTGTCTTAAAGATATGAGTTTTTAATTTGACAGCCATGTAGGTGTGCTGTCTTAAACATATTACTTTGAGTTTTTAATTTGACAGCCATGTAGGTGAGCTGTCTTAAACATATTACTTTGAGTTTTTAATTTGACAGCCATGTAGGTGTGCTGTAATAAACATATTATTTTGAGTTTTTATTCTGATAGCCATGTAAGTGTGCTGTATTAGACATATTATTTTGAGTTTTTATTTTGACAGCCATGTAGGTGAGCTGTCTTAAACATATTACTTTGAGTTTTTATTTTGATAGCCATGTAGGTGTGCTGTATTAAACATATCACTTTTGATTTTGACAGTCATGTAGGCGTGTTGTCTTGTACTATTTACTCGAAGTTTCATTACTGACGGCCAACTATGTGGCCTTTCTCCGATGATTTTGAGTTTCGATTATAACAGCGATGTAGATGTGGTATTATGCATAATTTTGTGAGTTCTGTCTTTTCGCTTTTCGTGTGGGACACAGAGGCGTTCAACTAGCTAATGAACCCTTGTATCAGAATTTAATAACTTTAAAATCTGACCTATTAAGTATAAGTAATTTTCGAGTTTTTATTTTTAATATGTGGCAGTCATTTACCTACAACTTAAGCACCTCTGTCAGGAATTATGACATACTAGCAACGTTTATTAGCTCATTTAGCTTTGAAAAAAAAAAGAACATTAAGTGCAAACCCTTTTCAGGTGACGATGATCGAAGTTATACACCCAAAAGCTCAAGACGTCGACGTAGGTCAACGTCCAGTGAGACAGAAGAAGTACCTAACAAAAGAACCAAGCCTACAGAAGGGCTGACGACTGAGGATCTATTGAAGATAATTACTGCACTGCAAAAGACTGCAAGTAAGAATACTTCTACTACTAACGTTGTACCAGAATTTAACCCCGATAATAAATCTCAAGATGTGCAAAGATGGTTAAAAAAGGTAAATGAATGTTCTGTCATATATGGTTGGGACGAAAATCAAACTATACATTATGCGCTCCAGAAACTAAGTGGGTTAGCAAAACGTTGGTATGAAGCTTTGCCATCTTTAGATTTCTCATGGGCGGAATGGCAATCAAAATTCATTAAAGCTTTTCCGAATGATATCAATTATGGTAAATTACTAGAAGAAATGTTAAACCGAAAATCTCGCACAGATGAAACTCTAAGAGATTATTTTTATGATAAACTGTCACTACTTAGCAGGTGCGAGATTGTCGGCCGTAAAGCAGTTGACTGTATTATATATGGATTATCTGATAGTTCAATTAGAAACGGGGCTCAAGCCCTAAAATGTGAGGAGCCTGAGGATCTGTTAAACTATTTGGCGTCACAACAACCTTCGCAGTCGAAGGATTCTATACGCGGAAACAGTGCGTTCGGTTTTTCAAAAAGGCGAGATTTCCGTTCCAACAATAATAATAGGTCAACTTCCTCTACCAGAAGCTCTGATGTTACATGCTTTAACTGCAACGAACGGGGCCACACTTATTACAATTGTAAAAAGCCTTTATTAAAATGTATTAAGTGTGGCAGGGTTGGTCACAATTCTAATGATTGCAATAGAAAACCTTTGCAGTCTTTTGAAGTAAGTGACGGTGGCCAAGTTAGCCAGTCAACAGAAAAAAAGGTCTTGAAGGTGGTAACAAGTGAATCAACTATATTAGGTGAGGCGGTTCAACATGATTTGATAACCACCAAAGACCAGTCAAACGATAATGATTCTACTGAAATATTTTGTGGAACTCTTGACTTCTCGGACGAAAAATTCCACAAAAATGTCTATGTTAATGGGACAATGCTTAACAACGCTTACATAGATTACGGAAGCCAATGTAGTTTGATTGGTTATTCTGATGCAAAACGGCTAGGTCTCATTGAATGCTATAAAAACTTGCCAACTATAAAAGGATTCGGAAAATCCGCCGTAATTCCAAAATTTCAGTCTCGGATCCAGATTCGAATTGACGAAGCAGAGACTGACGTAAATGTTTTGGTAGTAAATGATAAGTTTTTAGACGATTTGAATACTCGAATGTTAATAGGACGCAATTTTACAGAGTTGCCTTCAGTATCTGTTTTGAAAGACAACGAAAGGCTTTTCTTTTATCAGACTCCTTCTGATGTACCTGAGGTAGGGGATTCAATTATTGAACTCCTTGTGGCGAAAGACGTGGATATCAAAAAGGGGGGTTTGGTGGAAGTCTATACCAAAGAACCCTATACTGGTGATATCTATATTAACGGAAGCACCAGATTGAGTCCAAGTCAAGAATATTATCTGCATCAAGGTTGTTACACTGTTAGCGAGAGTAAAGCTGTGGTATTTGTTTCCGCACTGACAAATGGCACCCTCAGTTTTAAAGCAAATAAGCTTGTTGCCAGAGTTAGTCCCATTGCGGAGACTGAAACTCTCATCATACAAACTGGAAAAGATGACAGCCAGTTGCAGCCTTTGGACAAAACTGATATTAAAGTTAATGGAGACGTAGATCAGACCGTACAAGATAGACTATACCAACTATTACAAAAGTATAGAAATTGCTTTGCCAATAGTCTTAGTGAGTTAGGTTGTGCAAGAGGTACAGAAATGCAAATTGAATTGCACGATAAATCTCCTGTTGTCTATAGGCCGTATCGTCTTTCTTATCATGAACGGGAGAAAGTTAGGGACATTGTTGATGATTTACTGAAAAATGACATAGTCCAGGAATCTAACTCTAACTATGCTAGTCCAATTTTGCTAGTTAAAAAGAAAAATGGAGAATCCAGACTGTGCGTGGACTATCGCGCTTTGAATAATAAAACCGTGAAGGATAAGTACCCACTACCATTAATTGATGACCAGCTTTCGAATTTAAGTGGAAACAAATTTTTTACCACGCTAGACTTGGCATCTGGCTATTACCAAATACCTATGAGTAAAGAGAGTCAATACCTGACTGCGTTTGTCACACCGGACGGACATTACGAATTCAAACGTATGCCGTTCGGTCTGGCAAACGCACCGTCAGTGTTTCAAAGGCTGATGAATGGTATGTTAGGCAGTCGGAGATTTAGTTCTGCCTTAGCATACATGGATGATCTCCTCATTCCATCAGCCAACATTGAGGAAGGCTTCGAAAGACTGGAAGATGTACTTAAAATTATTCAACAAACTGGCTTGACTCTAAAACTATCCAAATGTTCATTTTTCGACACGAAAATTGAATATCTTGGATACGAGATATCTACAGATGGTATAAAACCGAGCGAGAGAAAAATCTCTGCAGTGCGAGATTTCCCAACGCCTCGTAATGTGCACGAAGTGAGGCAGTTTCTGGGTCTAGCTAGCTATTTTCGTCGATTTGTAAAAGGTTTCGGTGAAATCGCTAGACCCTTGACAAAACTTCTTAAAAAAGACTCACAATGGCGGTGGGATTTAGAAGAGGAGAAATCTTTCACCAATTTAAAAAATAATTTGGTCGAACGTCCCCTTTTAGCACTATATAATCCAGCATTAGAAACAGAGGTACACACGGATGCTAGCTCATTAGGTTTAGGCGGAATATTAATGCAATGGCAGACTAGTCCCAGGGTGTTGAAGCCTGTCGCCTACTTTAGTAGGCAGACCACAGCTGAAGAGCGGTACTTTCACTCTTACGAGTTAGAAACCCTAGCTGTGGTTTGTTCTCTGAAGAAATTTCGTCCTTACCTTTTGGGCCTACATTTCTGTGTTTATACTGATTGTAATGCATTGCGAACGACGTTAACAAAAAGAGACTTAATACCGCGCATAGCACGTTGGTGGTTGCTTATTAGCGAGTACAATTTCAAAATTGAATATCGTCCTGGTTGTCGTATGAGTCATGTCGACGCCTTGAGTCGAAATCCACCAAGTATTCAGAATGTTACCACTCTCAGTATAAGCACAGAAAATTGGATTCAAACATTACAAATGGCGGATCCAGAACTGGAACGCATTATGAGGATTCTGAATCCTAATCAAGACGAGGAGCTTAAAGAATTGAAAAAGAATTACGTTATTAAAAATCACTCACTGTACCGGAAGGTAGGTGAAGAATCGCGACTTGTCATCCCAAAAGATGCTAGATGGCAAATTTGCAAAGCAAATCACGACGATGTGGGTCACTTTGGCTTTGCCAAGACATTGGAGCGGATTCAGAGCAAGTACTGGTTTACGAAGATGAGGCGATTTATAAAAAAATATGTTTTAGCCTGCATCGACTGTGCATACAACAAAGATAGTGCGCCTCAAAACCATACTGGTCTTCTGCATCCTATACCCAAAGTTGAAGTCCCATTTGATACTCTACATCTGGATCATTTGGGCCCTTTCGTAAGAAGCAAGTCACGCAACAATTATATATTGACGATTGTCGATGGATTCACTAAGTATCTTTTTGCTAGACCGGTTCGTGATACCAAAACGAAGAACGTTTTAAAAGTACTCCAGAAACTTTTCAATGATTTTGGGATACCACAAAGGATTGTTTCTGATCGTGGTACGGCGTTCACTTCAAGACAATTTAAAGAATTTTGTAGCAGTAAAGGCATTAAACATATTTTTAACGCAGTTGCTTGTCCGAGAGCCAACGGACAGGCTGAAAGGTTTAATAGAACTATTCTGACAGCCTTGTCTACACAAAATTTTGGCAAAGACGAACGAGTTTGGGATGAGCAACTGGGTAAAGTACAGTGGGGTATAAATAATACCATAAACGCCTCAACTAAAAAGACTCCTAGTGAACTGATGTTTGGGGTTAAACTTAATTGTCCAATGGATAATATGCTATCCGTTTTTGAGGATGAAGTTGCTTCCTCATCAACTCCTACTGTCGAAGCTCAAGTTGATGAATCAACTGAAGAAACTTTAGCAACGACCTCAAGCGTTTATCAAGACGAAACACCGGACTTACAAAATTCTTCACTCTCAAGTAGGACAAATATTGAAGGAATTAGGCAGGAAGCTCTAGAAAATATTACTCTGAGCCAAAAGCGTCAGAAGGAGGCCTATGATTCAAAAAGATCTCCAGCCAAAAATTACGGTGTAGGTGATTTAGTCAAAATTACCAAAACTAATTTTAACAATGATGGTAAAAGCAAAAAACTTTTACCAAAATTTATTGGCCCGTTTAAAATAATAAATTGTTTAGGAAATGACCGTTACAAAATTTCTAATGTGCCGGGATTCAATACAAAGAAATATGAGACCGTTATAGCTGCGGACAGAATGCGTCCGTGGATTAATGTTCAGGCCCTTGAAGTTGACAGATCCTCTTGTCCTTCAACTGATAACTCGGACTCTGACTCTAGCTCAGAATAGCCGTAAAAGCGAATTAAGATTATGAAAATTAAGATGAAATTCAAAAATAATAATTTTATATAATTTATGGTATAATTAAGATTATAGTAATGTTTTTATATAATGTATGAGCTACATGAACATGAATTATAAAATATTTAAAGAATCTTAATATGTATATTGGAATAATAGTTAATAATGATTTAAGTTTAAAATTTGGTGTAAATAAAAAAAGTTTAAATTTTCTCTAATGTTGTGATTTGTGCGTGCTTCGGAGTTAGCACGCTATCGGATGGCCGAATGTTGTGATTCTGTTAGTTTTTATTGCAATTATATATATTTTAAGTTATACCTAATTTATTAGGGATTTAATATTTTTATACAGTTTACACTGTCAATCAACTTGTAATAAATCAATTATTACGAATATTTTTCTTGTAAATTAATATGAATTTAATCATTATTCGTAAGCCATGAAAACGGATTTAATAATATTTTTATTTTAAATTTAAGTCTCTGATTTGATTATGTAGTTTTAAAAGTGTGCGATGATTGGCTGAGCGCTGATTGGTCGCTCCTTGTCGCGCCATGCGGAAGGCATGGCGTGGTGGGGAGCGCTGAGCCGGGGCACAGCACAGTCCGATCGGACAGTCTGCGTTTACTGGTGTTACTGTGAGGTTGTGAAAAAATAAAGTAGTGGTGTTTAAAGAAAAACGGAGTTTTCTTTATAATAGCATCAAATAAATAACCTAGTGTATCTTAATTATAGAATTCTCCCAATATTTTTCTGTACCTACCTATAGTATAACACGATTTTTTAAAGAAAGAATCCCGAAATGGCAACATTATTGTTTGTCTCTCTATCAAAATATATGACATATGAGCGGGATGTCAACAATAATGTTGCCCTTTTAGGATCTTTTCTTTAATAAATCGTGTTCTAATAAGAAAAATCTTAAAAAGTTTAAAAGTTACTGACATAACAATAAATGAGCTTCATCCAGGGCCCTAAGTCAGCTAAATGAAAATCGTTTCAGTTGGATGTCGTTTGGTTCTCAGTTGGATGATTTCGGTCATTTCGTAGTCTGCTAACAGTTTGAAGTATAGAAAAATCACAATGGTAATTGAGTTTCGATGGCGTTACTATGACAAAAAATAGCAGATTAGTTACAATCACAACACAAAAAACAAATAATTTTTAGAAAGTATCAAAACGGTTGTATCTAGTAGTCTGTTGGATGTACCGGTGCCAGGTGCGTTATAAAGACGTTTTTCTTGTCTCTGGTCTGTGGCCATTGCTTGCTAGTGATGGGACACTAATTAAATATCGATATTTTTTAAGCTAGCTTTTTGACTTTCTCTCTCTCTTTTCTTGTGGGACACTGAGTCATCCAACGCCCCGATGGACCCTAGTGTCAGAGATTTTCAACCGCCTTCTACGAGTAGCAGGCTTCTGACATGGCTGTGTAACGACCGCCGTCTAAGTGATCATAGACAGCAACCGAGACCTACGGCTTTTTGACAAATCATGGCATGGCATACGTCACATGTTGTTATTTGTATCTAGGCTATGTTTGTGTGGTGGGTGTCTGTGAGATTAACCTTAGTCGCTACAAGTTCTTTCAATTGAGAATAGAATTTTTCGTTTGTTATTATATTCTTAACTCAAATAACAAGGGGTTTTGCAGAGGGATTCTAAATAACAAGGTATTTGTGGTACCAATTTTTTTTACATTTCTGTACTGTTATTTTTGAAAAAAAATCGACAATAAGTGTCACAACATCACTATTCACAAGTCATCTATCAAGGTATGTCAAATATCATTTGTACTACAAGCGCCCGCCGCATACCATTTTAAACGTAATTTTAAAAGTTATCGATATCAAAATGTCACATCACTATTCCCGGGGCATCTATCAAGGTATGTCAAATATCATTTGTACTACAAGCGCCCGCCGCATACCATTTTAAACGGAATTTTAAAAGTTATCGATATCAAAGCGTCACATCACTATTCCCGGGGCATCTATCAAGGTATGACAAATATTATTTTTACTACAAACGCGCACCGCATACCAACTAGGTAGGCGGATCGCACACTTGACGCACGACGGAGCGCTAAGACATCGCAGCAGTCTGCCAGATCCATACTAGAAATGTCAATCCAATAAGACTAAAACAGCTCAACCGCTGTCGACGCAACGCTATCGCAGTGTCGTCCGTCGAGTGCGGTTTTAGTTTGGGGAGTGACGTTTCTAGTATGCATCTGAGAGACCGCTGCGATGTTTCAGCGCTCCGTCGTGCGTTAAGTGTGCGATCCGCCTTCGTATTGCGGGATTTTAAAAGCATTTCAACTAAATGCCTTTTAAAAGGTAGTTGGGAATGCTACACATCCCTTGTACAGATTTTTCTAGCGTTTGTTGTGACCGTGTGATGCCGGCTTGGAATAGCATCACCCCATTTCTACTCTCTACCCGACGACCGATGTGGCGCAGTGGTAGTGCGACTGCCTGTGATGCAGAAGGTTCCGAGTTCGATTCTCGGTGGGTCACTCACAAAGTTGATATTTATCACTTTGTGAATTTGTTCCCAGTCTGGTTAGGACATTGCGGGCTGAACCACCCGATTGTCCGTAAGAAAGAGTAGGTAGGTCCGTAGGTCCCGGTTGCTGTCTATGATTACTTAGACGGCGGTCGTTACACAACCATGTCAGAAGCCTGCTACTTGTAGGAGGCGGTTGATAAATTCAGACACTAGGGTACATTGAGTCGTTGGACGACCCGGTGTTCCACACGAATAGAGAGAAGATTTCTACCCTGGGTGTCGTAAAAGGTGGCTAAGAAATGTATCTAGTGGCCGCAGCGTTCCTTGTGAATGACCGCCACATCGCTAAGCAGTTGTGGGGAATGTGGCAGTGTCCTTTAATAAGAGGAGGCATTTGTCCAACAGTGGACAATTGTGGGTAATAATGTAGCATGTTGGTGTGATGCCGGAATAGAATAGCATCACCCCAATTTTACCCGTGGGTGTCATAACACTCATAACCGACTAAGGGATGAATCCATGGAACATACAGCAGCGTTCTCTGTGAATACCTACAATATCTTGCACTGCGCTCGCCTATCCGCCAGCCGCCTGCCAACCGTGGGGAGTATGGCTAACCTCCTATATCGGAAACCCCATGTCCAGCAGTGGACTGTCGTGGCTATTAAGGTAACGTTAAGACGGTAATTCCGAATCGAGACTATGGTTATTTTATTGCGTCACATAGTATCTGTCTTGGTATCGCCCACATCCTTCCCGCGGGTGTCGTAAGAGGCGACTAAGGGACTCGGGAGTATTGGTGTATTACAATTAATAGGCGACAGGCTGACAACCTGTCATTATAGTGATACACATGTTTTCTGAAACAACCTCGGGAAACAATCCTCAAAAATGACAGACGTGGCGATAGCGACCGTATTCTTACGGCTCTTAACGCTCTGCCTACCCCGCAAGGGATAAAGGCGTGATATATGTATGTATGTGGTATCGTCACGTGAACGGTAATATCGTCAGGGGTCTTCGCGTGACAACCCGCTGTTAGGAATTTGACGGGTCACATACCTCTGACGGGACGAATAAATATCGACAATTCTGATATATGGCTTCCCCTCACGCCTTTGTCCTTTACGGGGTAGACATGGGCGTTGACGATAGTTAGCCCTATCAGGTTAGATGAAGGCCCTTTCAGGTTCAATTATATTTCTTGTTTTATGGCGTTTTAGTATTAAGTTTCGGTGATGACGATTCGTGTATAGTACTGACAGGTTGTCTTGTCAACGGTTGTCAAGTCATAGACTCAGAATATACTATGCATGCGTGTATAGCCTAAAGTTGTAATACGCATAAAACCCTCGAGTCCGATAGTCACACCCGGGAGAGAAATGGTGTGATGCTATTCTAAGCCGGCATCAGACAACGAAAACCCTAACTAGCTAAGTAGAGATTTACTTTTTTTTTTATATTGTAAATCCGGATTAAAGTTCATTAACCCCCCGTTTACTCCACAACTGTTCGATGATGATATACAGGATGTAAAAATATTTGTATGGGAGGTCCGAAATTTTTTTATCATATTTCGACCTATGTTCCTTGGGGAACGTTGCTAATTTTCATGGGCTGATTCACCCCTTGATTTGCAGCTAATATTTTTACAACTTATAATATGTATAGAGACAATATCAAATTTTCTATCTGACAGTTCTCGCTCCTATTTCTAATTTAATACCAGATGGCGCTGCGCTAAGTCGAAATTTAGACATTTCAGTTAAACTCCTTACCTAGCGGCCACTGTGATTCATTTTCCCGTGAGAATAAGTTGTTTTCTCAGCCAATATTATACATATAAACCTTCCTCTTGAATCACTCTATCTATGTATGTAAGTAGTGATACATACATACATATATCACGCCTTTATCCCTTGCGAGGTAGGCAGAGCTTTAACGGCCGAAAGAATACGGTCGCTATCGCCACGTCTGACATTTTTGAGGATTGTTTTCCAAGGTTGTTTCGGAAAACATGTGTATCACTATAGTGACAGGTTGTCAGCCTCTCGCCTAAAAATTGTAATACACCAATGATGTGATGCTGAACATTATTTTTCTGCTGCCAACGCAACAGCGCATACGTGCCTCGAGTTACACGTTAAACGCATACTCAGATCGTTACAGGAATCGTCTTTCGTCTATGCACAGAATACAATACATTATTTATGCTGCTAGCTTGCACTGTCACGAAGGGAAAATGCGAATTGTGAGCGAAACGAGCGATCCTGCCTCAGGAGGCGTATTTTTGAACCCGGGCCGCAAATCTGCTATTTTTAACCGACTTCAAAAAAGGAGGGTCTCTGTTTGACCAGGACCCCAAGTTTGCTATTTTTTTGTAATAGTAACGCCATCGAAACTCAACTGTCATTCCATTGCCATTATGATTTTCTATACTTTAAACTGTGAGATCCAATCGACATCCAACTGAAACGATTTTCATTTAGCAGACTTAGGGCCCAGTATGTGTGTTTGTCCGCAATTATCTCGCGTTAGGATGAACCGATTTGAATACGGTTTACAGAAAAGTATTTGTCAGACTTAGGAAAAGATTTTATCAATGTCAAAATTAGTACTACAGTTGACACTGGCCAAATAGTTACTTTGAAATGTAAAACATTATATATATTACATAGACTTATAATAATATACGAACCAGGTTTTTACGCCTTTATTCCTTGCGGGGTAAGCAGAGCGCTAACGACCGTGAAAATGTTTTATCGTCTTAAAAATTTAAACGTTATTTACTTTCCTTTGTTGTTACTTTAGTGCAATAAAGCGTTTTTACTTATTTTTGTATTACTAGAGCTTTTCTGAACCATCTATATATCCATTATATAATTTGGATCACTTGGTTTTCATTAGAATCACATAGGTATAATAAATATCTGTTCTAATGACTTTATGGACTCCTCTGTCCACGTAGGAATTCCGCCAATGTCAAATTTAGAAAACACACGTTACAATGATTAGGTTGATCTAAAAATACTTGGATCATTTTTTCACATCTTTCCAGATTTCTCGTTTCATGCTACAATAAAAAAAAATAGTATTAAAGAGTAGCTAAATATCCTATTTGCCCATCTGTCCGCAAGATCCCTAAGGACACACAAGCTTTTCTATCTAACGGCTCCGTTACCAGTCACTACATACCTATAGGTGTTAATGTATTTATTTGTACACACACAAACACACATAAGGTTTTTATCCCTTGCGGGGCAGGCAGAGCGTTAACGGTCGTAAAAACATGGACGCTATCGCCACATCTGGCGAAAGTTTTGAGGACTGATAAATTATATATTTACAATCTAAATACATTACCTACGTATGTTGTAATTTGTAAATGCATTATAAGGTTCTAGACCTTCGGGTTGCAGAGTCAGATGGCAGTCGCTCTGTGTAAAAACTTGGTTCCACGTCAAATCCCCTAGGTTAGGTAGCCGACCCCGACAGAGAAAGGGATAAGACTAGGAGAATGATGATGATGATGCGTTAGCCGCCATCTTGAAACTGGAGTCGCCAAAAGTTTTTTTTTTGTAAACCCTATCGAATAGGGTAACTAATGAAAAATCTTAACTTTTTCAAAAATAAACACATTTTTTTCGCGTCAGTAAAATGAATGGGGCCAGCACTTTCAAATATCCTATCGATTACATAGCCACAAACAACCAAATCTTTCCTCTTTACAATATTAGTGTAGGGAAACCCTACGTTTCGCATCCTTTGGGAAAGTCCCAAAGGGCCCCCGACATGGGCATTCCATTTGTCCGCTAGAGTACGGAATTTTCCCGCCTTTTTCAAACACAGAACTACAGGATATAAAAAAAATGCTGAGTTAAACTGGGGCCCAAATCTGCTATTTTTTGTCATTGTACCGCCATCGAAACTCAACTGTCATTCCATTGCCATTGTGATTTTTCTATACTTCAAACGGTTAGCAGACTACGAAACTACCAAAATCATCCAACTGAGATCCAATCGACAATCTGAAACGATTTTCATTTAGTAGACTTAGGGCCCTGTTCTATAGGCTAACTAAATCCACCCATAAAACTTAACTATGCCCTCTTCTCTTGTCGTGTGGGACACCGAGTCTTCCAACGGCCCAAATACCATACACACCACACTTGTAGGGCGGATTTGCGCAGTGCAAGATTTTGCATTCAGACGGAATGCTGTTGCCCATTTCCTGGATAATATATATCCCTGGATAATTACCCCTTAGTCGTTTTTTTACGACATCCAAGTGTAGAATTGGGGTGATGCTATTCTAAGCTGACTCCACGCGGCACTGCCATTCACAATACAAGATTGCTCAACAAAGCAAAAGTATCGTTTTAACAAGTAGATTGTATTTGACAGTTTAAATTGTATAATGCGTCGGCGCAGTAATGAATACTTGACATACCCTCTTGACAGCTCAGAGCATAAAATACGGAAGAGGGAGTCTTGTACACGGCGATAGAAACGAAAAAAAACAGCTGTTTGTTTTCTGTATGTTTGTTAAACGACCCGCCTTTACAAGTTAGCGCCTTAGTAATAATCGAATACTTTGTATATTTTTTTCATAAATTAGCTGAATAAACCTACGAATGAGTAAAAAGACCGAAAATTCCCTACCGGTACCTACTCAAACAGTTTATTTAGAAAAAAGTAAATGCTACAAAATGCTAGTAACAATCTGATATATTTCACAGACTACATAAACTTTTTATATCATATAATTTTATCATGGGAAAACAAGGCCTTTCCACAGAAAAATTGAAAAACAGCGGCAGGTGTGAAAGAGCGGGTTAGAAATCTACTAACCAATAAAAAAAAAAGTTATTTTTTTGTTACTAGCCGTGCCTCGAGATGCCGGCTTAGAATAGCATCACCCACGGGTGTCGTAAGAGGCGACTTTAGGACTTGAGGGTTTTATATGTATTACAATTTTTATATGCAATACACCAATTATCTGAAACGGCCCACAATTTGTCAGACGCGGCGATAGCGATCGTATTTTTACGGCCGTTATGGCTAGGCCAAAACGGGATAAGAGTGACATATGTACTCGTATGTATAATGTATGTTTGTTACTTAATATGAAATACAAAAGTAAACTAGTTTCTACGGCGTCTCTTTTTAGCTTGAAGAGTTCGTCTATAATATTCTTAGATCTGGGACTGTCAGTAACTAACCGGTAGTGCCCAGTGGTCGGTCAATGACTAAAATAAACACATATCAGCTTCACAATTTAAAGGTATAATCATCAGGCGGATTGGCGAGCGCAGTGCAAAAGTTGCATTCACACGGCTCCTGCCTGGTCCCTGAAACGGACAGGTTGAAATGGGTTGATGCTATTTTAATCGAACATTATCTACTAGCTAGGTAGGTAAATGGTTTGGCCCAAAAAAAACTGGAAATAAGTTTGTCTATTCATTGCCGTTTGATGCAGTCTATTAGAATAGAATCATCCCATTTCTTCCCGCGGGTGTTGTAAAAGGTAACTAAGGGACTCGATGGTTTCATGTGTATTACAATTTAAGGCGACAGGCTGACAGCCTGTCATTACAGTGATACACGAATCATCTGAAAGGGCTCTTAATACTTGTCAGACGTGGAGATAAAGATCGTAATTTTATGATCGTTAACGTTCTGCCTACCCTGCAAGGGATATAGGCGTGATTTGTGTATGTAAGTAAGTTTATCCGTGTGATGCCGGCTTAGAATAGCATCACGCTTCCCGCGGGTGTCGTAAGAGGCGACTAAGGGACTCGAGGGTATTGGTGTATTACAAATTTTAGGCGACAGGCTGACAACCTGTCACAATAGTGATACACATGTTTTCAGAAACAATCTTGGAAACCAATCCTCAAAAATGTCAGACGTAGCGATAGCGACCGTATTCTTACAGCCGTTAACGTTCTGCCTACCCCGCAAGGGATAAAGGCGTGATAATATATGTATGTATGTAAGTATGTAAGCTTATTGACCCCTTATCTCTTTTCATGCAGAAATCTGCTATAGTCTGTAAGTTTAGGCACTTATCTTTTTGTAAACAAACTTTGTATTAAACGAACAGTTCTGAAGTGTCACTTTCATACAAAGTTTGTTTACAAAAATATAAGTACCTAAACTTACAGACTATAGTGCTCTTTGAAACGCAGAAATCGGACGTCTTTTGACCGGTCAGACATCTTTCCATGTAAAATGTAAAATATTCCCGTGGTAAAATATGCCTTTGTGATGCGACACATACGAATGGAAATCTAGACGAGAGCACTCCGACTGAATTCACAGAGTTGACTGTACTTATAAAACTTTTGTTATGTGTAAAAGATGTTCCTATATAGAAATAGAAATCTTTATTTCAAAATACATGAAACAATACTCGTACAACATAAGTAACATACATACTAGGCACAGGTTAAAAAGGTATTCCACTCAGCATATGCCATAATACATACATACATACATATATCACGCCTTTATCCCTTGCGGGGTAGGCAGAGCGTTAACAGCCGTAAGAATACGGTCGCTATTGCCACGTCTGACGGTTTTGAGGATTGTTTTCCAAGGTTGTTTCAGAAAACATGTGTATCATTACAGGTTGTCAGCTTGTCGTCTAAAAATTGTAATACACCAATACTCTCGAGTCCCTTAGTCGCCTCTTACGACACCCACGGGTAGGATGTGGGGTGATGCTATTCTAAGCCGGCATCATACGGCAGCATGCCATAATACGCAGCAGGTATTACAGCGCTGGTATTCTGTGGTACCCATGCGTGCTTTTGCGCTGATCGAGACACTATTGAAATATAAAGGATGTTGGTTGTCAATTGTAGTCAAGAAGGACCGCCGTAAGTATGAGATTGAATTTATAGAGGTGACTGGACTTATAAAGCTTTTGTTATGCGTAAGAAGTGCTCCTACATTGGGTGTTGGTAGTCAAATGTAGCCAAGAAGGACCGCCGTAAGTATGAATGAGATTGAATTTAAAGTGACTGGACTTACTTTTGTTATGCGTAAAAGATGCTCCTACATTGGGTGTTGGTTGTCAATTGTAGCCAAGAAGGACCAGTATGAGATTGAATTTATAGAGGTGACTGGACTTATAAAACTTTTGTTATGCGTAAAAGATGCTCCCACACTGAGTGTTGACAACTGTAGCCAAGAATGACCAAAGTTCATACATATTGGCTCACATCAGTCATAGACAAAACCAAAGAATACTAAGTACTTATATATAGACTTTGTTTTGGGGTTCCATACCCAAAGAGAAAAACATCACACCACTGTTTTTGATTGGGCAGTCAATGTGGCAATGGCAATGACATTTCGTTACAATGAGAAAATAACTTTGCCGTGTGATGCCGGCTTAGAATAGCATCACCCCATTTCTTTCCCGTGGGTGTCGTAGAAGTCGACTAAGGGATATGAGGGTTTCATGTGTATTACAACTTTAGGCGACAGGCTGACAACTTGTTACTATAGTGATACACGAATTATCTGAAACGACCCTCAAACATTATTGTCAGACGTGGCGTAACGACCGTAATTTTACTGCCTACCCCACCAGGGATATAGGCGTGATTTGTGTATGTGTGTCGAAAATAACTCCTTTTAAAGAGAAACGACTTCAAAAGCCGTATAAAAGTGCGAAACTTTATTTTTGGTAGTTTATGAAAAAGACAGTAAGTAACAATAATAATCATAATCAAATTACTTATTTAAAGATATTGCGAAAGATACAACTATCGCACAAAGCCTAACGATCGGATTATTGAATGGATTAATGAATATTTATGACGTCTCTGACGGAAGTGACAGGGCGACCGGAAGCGGAAGTGAGGGGCAAGAAATGGCGGGAACTGTAGGCTCAGTTGCCTGTAGTGCCTCTCCACTATTTGTCCAATGCTTGTAGTCCAACTAGGATGTATTGATACTTGAGTTGATACATGCTGTGTGGTTAGCTTGGCCAGTCCCGAGGCAGTGCCTTTATTCCCACCCGAGCTAAAATTGTTATAAAAACGAGAAAATTATGTCTTACAATTATTTTCTCTCTTACAATGACTAATGTGTTTGTGTGTGAGGAAAATTGTCTCCTCAAATATTTGTCAGAAGTGGCGATAGCGATCATGTTTTTACAGTTATTAACTCTGTCCAGCAGTGGACTTTTGTGGCTGTTGTAGTTTTATTTTTAGTAAATGTACAGGGTGTAAAAATATTAGCTGCAAATATTTTAAGTGGTGAAACAGCCTATGAAACTGAACAACTTTCTCCAAGAAACATAGGACGAAATATGAAAAGTTTTTTTGGACCTCCCATACAAATTGACTTGGTCGCTTTGTCATTTTATATGGGAGCTCAAAAATATTATTCATACTTCGACTTATGTTCCTTGGGGAAAGTTGTTCAGTATTATGAACTGGTTCACCCTTAAAATATTTGCAGCAATTTTTTTTACACCTTATATACTTTACAACAAAACACAATTTTATTTCTTTATTTATCCCAAATTGACCTTAAAATACAAAAGAGGACAAGGGTCATTATTCTTTGCGTAGGTGTGTAACTAATGTATGATAAAATATTGTATAAAATCTGATCGTCTAGACATAGTAATTACAACCAGACCACTTTGTTCGGCTAATGTGGTTCGAAGTGGGGCAATTTGTCGTTTCTGTACCTACTCAAAGGTGTACTCAATTTGATGTGGCTTGATAATTGTTAATCAATACGTGGCATAATAAATAGTACACCGGTCTGAAAATCGTGAGAACCGAGTTCGATCCCCGCCATGTACCAATGTGTTTTTACTCACGTACATTTACCGACTGCTCTTACGTTGAAGGAAAAACATCGTGATGTAACCCACATTCAAATAAAATTTGAATTCTTATTCTGATATTTCAATGTGACTTAACCTAGGGTTTGGGCCAGGTTAGCCTTCGGGTTGCAGAGGTCAGATGGCAGTCGCTGTTAAAAATTTGGATCTACGTCAGTTTCCCTAGGTTAGGTAGCCGACCCCGACAGAGAACGGGATAAGGCAAGGAGAACGACGTGTCGCAATAAAAAACGAAACAACACTCATTTAGCTTTTTATGTACCTTCCGCAGTCGTAAAAAAAGTAATTCAAATCGCTTCAAAAACTTAATTAGGTCAGAGAAAACTTCTATCATAACATCTATTGACAGACTGTCCCGATGGTGTAGCGGATAGTACCCCTGCCTTCTACGCCGCGGGTCGTGGGTACGATCACCACAGGACACAAGTGCGTCCCCGCAAGGGATAAAGGCGTGATATGTGTATGTATGTATACGTACGTATTATTATTCAAGTATCAAAATCATTTATTCTGAATACATAAGTCTCTAAAGCTCGTTAAGTGATTGGCTCACACTGAACGAAAAAACAAATGATTTTTATATGTATCGACAGCTTTTAACCGCCTACAAAGAGTAGGTAAACAATAGGAGGATTTCTTTTTGAGAATTAAAAAAAGCTAGTATTCCAAAAACTTGATAGATGGCGTTGAACTGACCATGTAACTATATTCCAGTGTAGGTTTCGAAGCCAAAAGACTTAAAAAAAACATTACAACTGACAGTAATGGCATGCACTGACATTTTCGTTACAAATGAGTACGAGTCCAAATTCCAAAAAAACAAAAAAAAAAATATTTCGTTCCGTACTTTGCGGTAACATACCAGCGCCATCTATCCAGCGAGTAGAATAATAATAATAATAAGTGTGGGTCCGAAATTCTATATGATACCAACATAATAATAAAAAAAGAAAATTCCCTATTCCATGTGTTTGACGGGAGGAAGTTCCTACACGGTGCTTTGTTATTTATGCATAACTAGCTGGTGCCTGCGAACTTCGTTTCGCCATAATATGTCTTCCATCATTTATCAGCTGTATATAGGACGACCACTGCTAAACATAGGCCTCTAAGAGCCATAAAATAATATTAGCTAATATTAAATTGTTGGTAGGTTATTAGTAGGGTAGGTAATTGTGAAAACTTGGTTTCTCAAACTATATGTAAGTAATTTAAAAAACTGTTAAATCGTAAAATTTTAATTTCCACATGCAAGAATGAGTAAGAAAATGGTGGTTCGTTTATAATGTTTAGGCTTTTAGAATCCCTGAAGGTTCAGTTTCTTGAAGTCTTCATTTCCTGCTACGATTTTTTAGCTTTCCAGTTCTCTTCCCTATATCTTCAACTTTCCGCCTCTTATGCCATTTTTAGCAGATTTTTTAAAACTGTGCAATATTTACTTCCAAGAGTATTAATTCCGTGAAGTAGACTGATGCCACTAAATAAAAACAAAAGCAATAAAAGCAAAAGCAAAAACAAAAGTAATCATACTACTAATCCTATCCTATCCTACTTCCTACTCATAATATAAATACAAAAGTTTATATGTTTGTTTGTTACTCCTTCACGCAAAAACTATTTAACTGATATTCATGATTTTGAACACAGATATAAAGGGGGTAACTTGGATTAACACATAGGAAAGTTTTCTTCGCGAAAAAATGTTCCTGTGTGATGCCATGGGATGACTGATTTCCACACGGGCGGAGCCGCGGCTAGGGTTACGTTTAATTAAGTACCTAAGGCTATTTAATTAAGATTGTGTGCTGCAAAGTAGAATAGCACCTCTCTTCCCGTGGGAGTCGTAAGAATCAGCCGAGGGAGAAACCTGACCAAGACCGGCGGCCCTGGAGAAGGACAACAGAATCTATACGTACATTTAAACCCGGAGCGGAGTCTTTGTCAGACGTGTGTGACAGAGGTCTATCCTGCTGTCAATTTGGCTCCGCACGTATCGACTCGAAGTTCCTGTGGTGTCAGTCGGGGAGCCCAAGAGAGAGTGGCGCAGGTCTTGAGCAACCCTGCGTTTTCCAAAATTACACTTCAGACAAAGAAAGCAGTGTCTGTGGAAAATCGGCTTATACCTATAGCCACGAAAAGTCTTATCTCAGATATTGATTTGATCGTCTGGCACAAACGTATAAAATATAACTATCGTCAAGAAAATTTTACAGAAATATGGAAAAAATGTATCTTCTATATAAAATGTACCAGCCGATTGAGTCACTTTGTGTGGGAAGTCCAATTTTTATTAGTAGGTATTTCCAAAGAATATTTCAGAAAAAAGTTGTCGCACCCTGAAAATAATGTAGTTGTATTGTCGGCAAAACCTATAACAGCAGTATGTACCAGACAAACATTGGCTAAATAGCCTTAACCAAATTAGCGAGAAAAATTAAAAACAAAATAGTAAGCCATTTTGATCACGGTTGGAGCGACAAAAATAAGGATATGTCTTCACACAAACTTTTGCTTTGAAGTTAATGCAATTTTCCCGCGATAAATAGTAGATTACGCACAAAGACAACGATCCATAAATGAAGAGAACGTACTGATCTCATCATCTTAGCTGCCCTTGAGCTTTGAGATAAATTACTCTTTCTCCTCCTAGGCATTGTAGCTATTCACTGCACAAAGGGTAAAATAGTAAGCAGATTCAACGTCCGTAAAGAATATCCTAAGTCAAAACCAATCAGTAAGCAAAATCGAAGTCCGTAAAGAATAGCAGATGTTTGTTAATAATTCAACAAATTCAATATTATCTCAATTAAAAAAAAAATATTTCTTTAAGGTGGCTCTTTATATAGTTTTGCAGGAAACATTCCGTTAGCGCGTTTTACAAAACTAACAGCGACATCTATGATTTTTTTTTGTAAACAATCTGGTTCTACAATTTTTTACAATGAATGGCATTATTTACGATTGGTGGTCTTTTATGTATGATTACTGTGAACCAAGTGAGATAGTTGCCTGTGTAAATGGAAAACAACCTGTAGCAAGTCCGGACTGCCACCGATTTGTAAATCATTCATTTGTTAGGTGCGAAGCCATTTCGACGCTTGGGTGGGACTCGGGTTCAACTCGCAACTTTTTGCTAGACTATAATGAATTGGTTTATTTACTGTTATTTTATTATTATATAGTATTATAGTATACACTTCGTAGGCGGCATCTATAAAATTATTTCGGAACAAATTTGTATCTCGCTTCGCCGAACCAGTAATGGTGTTTTCCTGTGGGAATGAGATATTTTCCCGAAATAAAAAGTATCCTAAATGTTGACCCGAGTAATAAGCTACCATTGTACAAAATTTGGTAGAAATCTGTCCAGTGGTTTTTACGTGAAACGCTAACAAACATACATACAAACAGACAAACAGACAAAAAATTTTTTAACCATCGTTTTGAGATCTATAACTTAAACTGAATTAGAAACAAAAAACCTTTTTTTAAACTATTCAATGTACAGAATTGGTTCAGTTACTGTTTTATTATATGTATAGATTACAAACAGATATCATGACAGATGTCAACGCATCACGTCGTCGTCTCAGCCGATAGACGTCCACTGCAGGACATAGGCCTCCCCCAAGGATCTCCACGATGATCGGTCCAGCGCCACCCGCATCCAGCGGCTTCCCGCGACCTTCACCAGATCGTCGGTCCACCTTGTGGGAGGCCTACCTACGCTGCGTCTACCGGTCCGTGGCCGCCACTCGAGAACTTTCCGGCCCCAGCGGCCATCGGTCCTACGAGCAATATGCCCCGCCCACTGCCACTTAAGTTGCGCAATCCTTCGAGCTATGTCGGTGGCTTTGGTTCTTCTCCGGATTTCCTCATTTCTGATTCGATCGCGGAGAGAAACTCCGAGCATAGCCCTTTCCATTGCCCTTTGAGTGACCTTGAGCCTTCTTATGAGGCCCATTGTTAGCGGCCACGTCTCAACTCCGTAAGTCATCACTGGCAACACGCATTGATCCCAGACTTTTGTCTTGAGGCACTGCGGTAGTTGTTGAGAAGAGAAGATGTTACGTAGCTTCCCGAACGCTGCCCAGCCGAGTTGGATTCGACGATTGACCTCTTTCTGAAAGTTGGACCTACCCAGCTGGACTATTTGTCCCAGGTAGACATACTCGTCGACAACTTCCAGAGTAGAGCCCCCAACTGTCAGAGTAATGGGTGCAACAAGAGAGTTTGACATAACCTTGGTCTTGTCCTTGTTCATTTTTAGACCCACTTGTTGGGAGGCTCTATTGAGGTCATCGAGCATTGTACCGAGGTCCTCCAGGGTTTCCGCCATGACCACGATATCGTCGGCAAAACGAAGGTGAGTCAGATACTCGCCGTTGATGTTGATGCCAAGTCCTCTCCAGTCCAAAAGCTTGAAGACGTCTTCCAGTGCTGCTGTGAACAGTTTCGGTGATATTACATCTCCCTGTCTCACTCCTCGCTGCAACTGGATAGGTTTCGAGTCCTGGTCCTGAAGTCGAACTGACATGGTGGCGCTTTCGTACAAGGACTTTAACACTTCGATATACCGATAGTCAGCTTGGCACCGCTGAAGAGACTGAAGTACGGCCCATGTTTCGATCGAATCGAAGGCTTTTTCGTAGTCCACAAACGCGAGGCAGAGTGGTTGGTTATACTCTTCAGTCTTCTGTATAACTTGCCTCAGCGTATGAATGTGATCCACGGTGCTAAAGCCTTTTCGGAAGCCGGCTTGTTCGGGAGGCTGGAAGTCGTCGAGCCTGCGTGCGAGACGATTCGTTATGACTCTTGAGAACAGCTTGTAAACATGGCTCAGAAGCGTGATGGGTCTGTAGTTCTTCAGCAAAGACTTATCGCCCTTTTTGAAGAACAGCATCACCACGCCTCTGTGCCATGCCTGTGGCGTTTTGCCCTCGAGTATGACAGAGTTAAACAATTTCTGCAGTGCTTTAAGTATCGGTTTACCACCGGCTTTCAGAAGCTCTGCCGTAACTCCATCATCACCCGGCGCCAACGCATCACGCATCAAATCAAATTTCTCATTGCGACATGGTTAAGTTTCTACAAAAAACAAATCAAAATACAAGATGTAAAAAAAATTGCTGTAAATATTTTAAGGGGTGAACAAGCCCATGAAACTGAACAAATTTTCCCAAGGAACATAGGTCGAAACATAAAAAAAATTTTTGGACCTCCCATACTAAATTACCGACCGACCAAGTCAAAAATAGCAATTTCCTCTAATGTGAAAATGGAGTATTATTTACCGGTTTTTACCGGACAGTATGATTTTATGTGGACTTTTTTTTCACGGGTACAACCAATCCAAGTAACTAGCTAGGCGGATGTGGTGTCGGATTAGACGCAAAAGCGCAAGTGACACGACTGACTATATTAAAAACTCCTGATTTCAAAATAACGGATTTTATACGCAAGATATAAACATATATTTAGCGCTGTCGGTTTATTTTTGAAACAATTACGCTCGTTACTAAATCACGTCTGTTTCTATGTTATTTTGGAAGGTCTGCCTCGTTAAGGCGATTATTTGATTGAGGGGGTTCTTTGATTGATCGGCTCCGTAATTTCAGCAGGTTGACAACCTGTCACCGTGTGACGACTGCTTAGTATAGCATCACCCTATTTCCTTACTGCGGGTGTCGTAAGAGATGACTAGCGGACTTGAGAGGATAATATCAGGCTCACAACCTGTCGCTATAGTAACACATTATTTTTCTGAAATGGTACATCACTAAAATAGTATGTAGACGTGGAACTAACGACCGATTTTTCAAGCCGTTAATGTTTGCCTACCTCTCAAGGAAATAGGCGTGATTCGTGTGTGTCACTGGCCTCATACGTCCGTGACAGATGATTCAAACAGTGTCTGAGGCAAGACCACAGACACTGCGTTGCCTGGGACGCAATTAAGTTAAACTCAGGGTTGCCCAGGACCTACGCCTCTCGGCCTCCCTGGCTGACTCCACAGGAACGACGAGTCGATACGTGCGGAGCCAGGTCGGCTGCAGGAGTCTGCCGCACGATAGACCTCTGTCACACGCGCCTGACGGAGACCCCGTTCCGGGTTTAGCGTGGAGTTGTCCTTCTCCAGGACCGGTCTTACATACAAACATACATATATCACGCCTTTGTCCCTTGAGGGGTAGGCAGAGCGGTAACGGTCTTGGGTCTAGTTAATCCCTCGGTCGCCTCTTAAGACCCCCTCTTTTCTAGGTTACAAGAAACAGAGGTAGGTATGTTTCTCCATTGTGACATACATACATACACATATCACGCTTTTATCCCTTGCGGGGTAGGCAGAGCGATAACGATCGCAAAATTACGGTCGTTATCGCCACGTCTGACATTATTTGACGGTCGTTGCAGATAAGTCGTGTATCACTATAGTGACAGGTTGTCAGCTTGTCGCCTAAAATTGCAATGCACTTAAAACCAATGTGACGTCGGTTTAATTTTCTTTTTATTAAATTACGTTGGTTTCTATGTTATTTTGGAAGGCCAGGCTTGTTAAGGTGATTATTGGGTGTTCATTGATTAATCAGCCCCGTCAATTTGGTGAGTCGTTCATTAATTAAGTGTGTTGCTGGCTTAGAATAGCATCACCCCAAATCTATCTGTGGGTGTCGTATAAAGCGACTAATGGATAATCATTAGGGCTGCTACTTCTAGAAGGCGGTTGAAAAATTCGGACACTACGGTTCACTAGGTCGTTGGACGACTCGGTGTCCCACACGAAAAGGAAAGGAAAGGGCAATGGCCAGCAGCGTTCCCTGTGAATACAACATTTTACACTGCGCTCGCCAATCCGCCTGCCAAGCGTCGTGAGTATGGAAATACCAAATAGGGGTAGAACCATGCCCAGCAGTGGACTTTTGTGGGTTTTTAGTAGTAGTAGGTAGTATCGCCACGTCTGACTAATATTTGAGGACCGTGCGAAATCATGTATCACATTACTATAGTGACAGGTTGTCAACCTGTCGCCTGATTGTAATACACGTGGAAACCTCGACTCCTCACACCTCTTATGACACCCGCTGATAGAAATGGAGTGATGCTATTTTAAGCCAGCACCAAAAAATGAAACGAGCCATGACAAAATATTCCGAAAGAAAATTTTCTCTACGTCATAACTGGTACGAGGAAAATAAGATTATTTCCCCACTAGTATGGATTTCCTTGAAAAATCTAGATATTCACTTAAACCGGAAATCGAATTTCTACCTTCACGCATGAGTGCCGCTGTATTTCCAATATACCATGTACCTGCTTAAGTTAAAGGTACATGAAAAACCTTTTAAGATACTTTACCTCACATAGAAATCGCAATTCGTACCTAATATGTTTTTTATTTTTCTTGCCTATATGCCATATATTTCTTGCCTACTTGAAAGACGATGGTGATATAGAAAGGGAGAGAAGGGCGATGGCGGTCCGCTGTAATATGTTGGCTCGCAGGTTTGCACGGTGCAGTACGGATGTAAAGATTACTCTTTTTAAAGCCTACTGCCAAACTCTTTATACGTGTAACCTGTGGGTCAACTATACCCAGCGGGCCATCAGCGCCCTTCGCGTACAGTATAACAATGCCTTCAGGGTGTTGTTGGGGCTCCCACGCTTCTGTAGCGCATCTGCTATGTTTGCGCACGCACATACAGACGGTTTTCACACAGTGTTGCGGCGTCGCATTGCGTCTCTCCAGTACAGAGTGCGTGGGAGCACCAATACCATCCTGAAGGTGTTTGATTGTAAGCCTGATTGCCCTATGCAGAGGCACTGGACCCAGGCTCATATGCTGGTACCTGGTGTTCCAGTGGGTAGATACCTAAATTAAGTATATAATAATTCCCCTTTTTAATTTATAATTTGAAAATTTAAATTTTTTATTCAAAGACATGTAATGCGAATTTTTATTTTATTATTATTTTATTTTATTTTTGACAGTGTAATGTATTGACTCTTTTATATTCTAATGTTTAATGTTTTAAATTCTGTAAGTGACTCGAAATCTATGGACACAGTCCGAAATAAATGAATTTTATTTATTTTTATTTTATATGTAGACGAACCAAGGTAACCGATATACTCGTAGCTAAGCGGGTCAGTAAGCTGCCGTGTGATGCCGGCTTAATAGAATCACCCCATTTCTTTCCCGTGGGTGTCGTAAGAGGCGATCAAGAGACTTGAAGGTTTCATGCGTATTACCATTTCGAGGCGACAGGCTGACAACCTGTCTCTATAGTGATACACGAATTATCTCAAACGGCCCTCAATATTTGTCAGACGTGGCGATAGCGACCGTATTCTAACGGCCGTTAACGCTCTGCCTACCCCGCCAGGGATAAAGGCGTGATATATGTAAATGTAATGTAAGTAAGTCAGTAAGCTGAGAGCGTCAGTGGCCAAGTGGATAGGACACCGGTCTTACAATCGTGGGACCCGAGTTCGATCCCCGCCATGCACCAATGTGTTTTTACTCTATACAACTAACGCAGGCGTGTTTTTTAATTATTTATTTAATTACTCACGTACATTTCCCGACTGCTCTTAAAGTGAAGGAAAAACATCGTGATGTAACCAAGATTCGAATAAAATTTAAATACAGATGATATTTGAATGCGACTTAACGTAGTATTCGGGCCAGGTTAGCCTTCGGGTTGCAGAGGTCAGATGGCAGTCACTCTGAGTAAAAACTTGGTTCCACGTCAAATCCCCTAGGTTAGGTAGCCGACCCCGACAGAGAACGAGATAAGGCAAGGAGAATGATTAATCTAAATTACGTTCTAAATGGATTTGCTTTTTTTTTTTTTGGTACTTAGGTAGCCACGTGAATTATCTGTTGAAGATCGGAACTTGGAACTGATTATTTACCTGAAACAGAAGAAAAATACAATTATTGTTAAAAATACACTAGTTATAGCGGTGTGATGCTATTTATAGGTACGTATAGGTATTAGATCGCTCGTGAGGAAGGAAGGGAGGCCTTTGCCCAGCAGTGGGATCCCGATGGGTAGATAGAAGAAAAAGAAGAATGCTCGTGTCAAACTAATATTTAAATGTGTACGCTTGTCATTAGCATTTGTTCAAACATTAAGGTAAAGGCTGTATTGTAAGCTACCGCAGCCTGTTTCACGTAAATTAAAATGAGATAAAATAAAAATCCATTAATCTGGCATCTCATACATACATACATACATAAATCACGCCTTTGTCCCTTACGGGGTAGGCAGAGCGTTAACGACAGTAAAATTACGGTCTTCATCGCCACGTCTGACAAGTATTGAGGGCCCTTTTAGATGATTCATGTATCACTGTAGTGACAGGTTGTCAGCCTGTCGCCTAAAAATTGTAATACACCAATACTCTTGAGTCCCTTAGTCGCCTCTTACGACACCCACGGGAAGGATATGGGGTGATGCTATTCTAAGCCGGCATCACACGGCCAACTCAATGGCCCTAAAAAACTCGATGCGCCGCGACACACAAAGAACAAGAAGAATAAAATCTATAAAATGACACTCGCATTCTGTCTGATGCTCCCAATTATAAGGACATACATACACACATACATATATCACGCCTTTATCCCTTGCGGTATAGGCAAAGCGTTAACGGCCGTAAAAATACGGCCACTATCGCCACGTCTGACATTTTTGAGAATTGTTTTCCAAGGATGTTTCAGAAAACATGTGTATCACGATAGTGACAGGTTGTCAGCCTGTCGCCTAGAGTTGTAATACGTGCTAACACGCATGAAACCCACGAGTCCTTTAGTTGGTTCTTACAACACCCACGGGAAGAACACAGTGATACACGAATCATCTGAAGGTGCCCTTAATACTTGTCAGACGTGGCGATAACGACCGTAATTTTACGATCGTTAACGCTCTGCCTACCCCGCAAGGGATAAAGGCGTGATTTGTGTTTTTTTGAAATATTTAAGTCAATCCCATGGTATAACAAAATTAATGAAATTCAATAGTTTCAGTTCTAGCCGCTGTCTAATTGTGTCTAATTGAGTTTTCATGTAAATTAGACACAAAAGACGACTTTGAAACCGAAATCAAATTATTACTGTCAATAATAAAGTAGGGCAAGTGGCGACCTCTATACACTTTCAATAGAAAATTAAAACAACTTCTAGATTTTGGATTAAAAACACTGAAATCGATTTGGTTTTTTTTATTTTTAGGTTTAACTTTATTTATTTGAAAAAAATTCAAACATTTCAGTAGGTACTTACAAAAACTTAGTTGATTATAACCAGTTCCGGAAAAACACTGAAAAAGCATAATGTCGTGCATGTGAGGACTGTCATGTCATACGACATCGCATTACCGTGCGGCTGTCACAACGGTCATTTACTTGCTGGCTGTCAAAAACCGCAATATCTTGCCAAGGTAAAGAAAAATTATACTCTCATTTTTCAACAAGTCCAAAAACTAAAACATTATCAAATTATATGTTCCAACATGTTATCCTGAGCAACTTTATTTTTAGGAAAACTTCCACTAAGATGAGATCTGGTTAAAAATGACAACGTCAAAAACTTTCATACAAGTTACTTGACAAATAATTATCTGAAACTAGCGGCTCAGCCTGCGGTTTCACCTGTTTTCCCACGGGAATAAAGAGTTTTCTGGCATAGAGTTATTGAACATACAGGATATAAAAAAATAACTGCAAATATTTTAAAAGGTGAACTAGTTCATAAAACTGAACAACTTACCCTAAATGACATGTTGCCCATGACAGACGGAGAGACGTAAAGAGCGACTTCATTTTGTATTGATTTTCATATCACGCCTTTATCCCTTACGGATTCGGCAGAGCGCTTAACACGGAGGAAAATACGGTCGCTATCGCCAAGTTTGACAGTATTTTCAAGGGTCCTTTCAGAAAAGTTGTGTATTACTATTATGTAGTGACATCTTGTCAGTCTTTCGCCTAAAATTATGATACACATGAAACCCTGGAGTCCCTTTTTACCCGACTACAGCAAAGCAATTAAAGGAGGAATATGATTCTTTCATGTAATAAAGTTGTTACGACCCACTAGATATTAGTCGTTTGTCACTCGTACACTATAACAAATGTTCTGTCTGTCTGTTTAGCATATAACTATAAATATCCATAAGAAATAAATTTCATCTTATCCCCAGATACAGCATTACCTACGTACCTGTACGCTTGGATTAAATAATAGCGAAGGTAGGAGTGGAAACGTTGCCGCGTGATGCCAGGCATTAATTACCCTGTATGCGAATCTGCCATTTTAAGGCCTTTTTCACACCAACGCAACACTAAAATAACGCATCCGTAACTATTCATTTCATTTCATTTCATTCTATTCAACCATATATTAATTTTACTACTGGTTTCTAACCGCTAAAGTTTCAATGTCAGAGGATTAGTATTAAGCTAATTACTTGACTGCTTATTTATTTGGTTACAACTTTCTGCCCAAGGTTTTGCACTATCTATATACGTAACGATCTGTCAGATCCATACTAGAAACGTCAATCCCCATACTAAAACCGCTAAACCGCTGTCGACGCAGCCGCGGTATTTAGACGCATTGCTTGCTTGCGTTGACATCTGTTTTATCATGGTAGATTTGTTTTATCATGGGTTTTATTATGGTGGAGAATAGAGATTTGGACCAACGTACCTTGTGTGCGGGATTCGCCTTAACAACTTTTTTTTACTTATAAGTTTTGTTTTTTTACTTGTTTTCTTTAGCGCCACCTTTCAGTTCGCAAGGCTCTCTCTACCATAATATTTTATCTGTCTAAGTGCGCTACTCGTATATCTTACGCAAGACGTAAGACCTTTGTATGTGTCTTCCAAAGCCTCTGAGATGGAAAACGCACCGTGACCGATTTAAAAAAAACATACGTCCCTACACTAATCACGTTTTTATCCCTTGCGGGGTAAACTGCACTTATCGTCAAAAATACAATTCGAAAAAGCATGTGTGAAAAACGCCTTAAGTGCATCGTAACTACTGATGTGCCGTTCCCGGTAAGTTTCCCTAGCGTGGGAATATTCCCAGTAGCGTTCCCGGGCACATTCCCAAAAGTGGAAATATTTGGGAAAGTTGCTCAAAAATGTTGTTGAAAGAAATGATATTTTGTTAAATTTATTACTTTTGCCTTTAAAACAAGTCTACTATATAAACACAGTTAATAATTAACGCGATTTATAAATTCCCAAAGTTACTGGAAACTTACCGGGAATATTCCCATTTACTTTCCCAGGAATATTACCGGTAATATTAAAATGTTTTTTTAATTCTTTGATTTCTATATTTCTAATGGGTAACTACCTAGTGTTGAATAAAAAATTTAATGAAAAATAAAAATCAATGTAAATGGAATAATTTTAGTTTAATAATCTATACATATAATAAAATTATAACAACCTCATGTCCGTACATTAAAGATATTAAAGAAAAACTAAGATGGGGGATCTTCATACAACCAATAAAAGCCAAAAATTTGATTCAAAAAAATTTTGTCTGTCTGTTTGTTGTCCGCTTTTCACGCAAAAACTACTGGACGGATTTTGATGAAACTTTTTTTTGTTATATAGATAGGTATTTTATTTTTGCCGTGTGATGCCGGCTTAGAATAGCATCACCCCATTTCCTACCCGTGGGTGTCGTAAGAGGCGACTGAGGGACTTGAGGGTTTCAGATGTATTACAACTTTTAGGCGACAGGCTGACAACCTGTCACTATAGTGATACACGAATTATCTCAAACGGCCCTCTATATTTGTCAGACGTGGCGATAGCGATCGTGTTTTTACGGCCGTTAACGCTCTGCCTACCCCGTAAGGGATAAAGGCGTGATTTATGTATGTATGTATGTATTTTATTTTTATTTGCTCTCTAACGGGGTAAAAGGGGGGTGGGGGGATAAGTTTGTATGAAACTCCGTCAGTTTATATTTGGCTATTGGGTTAGAAATTAAAAATGACGCAAAAAGGATCTGCCTTAGAGGGGGTGAAAAAGGGGGGGTAAGTTCCTATGAAACTCCATCCGTTTTGAAGCTAAAGCGATTAAAATTGAAGCTGTATACGTGAATACTAAGCTTTTCTGCCCTTCGTTTTGTGACGGTTACCTGTTTAAAGAACCATAGTAATCCTAATCCAATTAATATTATAAAGGCGGATGTTTGTGTGTGTGTTTGTTAGGACTTGGCGCTAAAAGAGCTGAATCGATTCAAATGATACTTTGTACATACAAAGACGAGAAAATGCCCAGAATAGGACATACATAGACTACTCTTTACCTCGGTAAAATGTCTCATTCCCATGGGAACACGCATTTTCCAATATTTTTGAAATGACGGCGCCATTGAGCCAATTCGCGTTTTAGGAAACAATTTTTTTTAACAGTGACATATATTGCTCGAGACATTTGACTTACTCAATTGAGTAGCTGCACCAAGATTTAAGTTTAAGTCACAATACACAATCCATAAAAAATATGTTTGAACAAGATGTTGAAATAAAACCTTTTACATATAAATATGATATCCCAGTTAAGATGTTTTAACAAGATCATCAAAAATTTATACACGTAATATTTTGACAACCAGGGTCACAATACATACTCCATACAAAATGTGTTTCAACAAGATGTCGACTTTATTAATTTTACAAAGATATTAAAACATTTTGCATATAAATATGACATGCAAGTTAAGATGTTTTAACACGATCTATCCAAAATTGAGACACGTAATATTTTGACAACCAGCGAGCCATTTCCGGTCACAAAATAAATATAAGTAAAATACTGGACTAAAATGTATTATGAATAAGAATGAGGTTATTCTATGGTTTATGGGCGGATTTTTCTAACGTTGTCCGCTGAAAATTTGCGTGTCGCACGTGTTCAGATTTATTTAGCTGCGACCGGCGACACGAGGGTTTAAAGAAGCTTACCCAGCGTCGACATGGGGGGTTGAGGCCCCCCTCAGAGAAAAAGAGAAAGCAAACATTTGATTACAAATCGACACCAGCTGCAACGCGCGACACAGGGATTTACGGAAGCTTACCCGGTGCCGACACGGGGGTTGAGTGTGGCTTGGCCACCTCAGAGAGAAAGTGAAACCAGCAGCTAGCATCGACGGAATATAAAAATAATAGGAATCCTAGGAAAGGTCCAATAAATTTCATCTGTTGTGGAAATGTTATAATTTTTGACGTGTTTTATTTTCCAAGCAATCGTCAAAATCTAACAAACGCCACAATGACAAGGATTTTTTTCGTACCGACGTTTATATTTAAATCCTTTTATTTATCTTATTTGTTTGGTGAATCATGTTTTTTACCAATAGAGTATTATTTTATTTATTAAAAGTTTCACTAAGTTGCGGGTGAAACCGCGGGGCGGGCAGCTAGTAATATAATGAAGAGAGTGTTGAATGTGTACTTAAAGACATAGAAATGATGTCTTATTTCAAAGTTAAAACAAAACAATCATACATATTGAATGTTCCCGCTAAGGGAATATTCCCGGGCACATTGGAAAAATACTGGGAATATTCCCGGTAGTAAAATACTGGAAATTGGAATATTCCCCACGGCACATCACTAATCGTAACTTAAGGAGAGATGTGGGTGGGAAGCTAAAGTAATTAGGTATGAATAGGACGGAGTGGCCTTAAGTGGCCTTAAATACAGCGAAAGGACAGTTTTCTGTATTCTATGGCCGTCTTCCATCTGTAGTGTGGGATAAGTAAGATCCGACGCAGTGGTAAAGCGACTGCCGTTCTGGGTTCGATTCTCGGTGGGGCACTCACAAAGTTGATATTTATCGCTTTGTGAATTTGTTTCTGACCTGGTTAGGACTCCGTGCGACGGAGGGCACGTTAGCTCCAGGTCCCGATGGCTGTCTATGAGTAGGCAGTTGAAAAACTCTGACAAAAGGGTTCATTTGTTCGTTGGACGACTCGGTGTCCCACACGAAAAGAGAGAGAGACGATCACTGCAGTTGTCCGTTATTCATTGCCTACATACATCGCTTTTTCACCACGGTTCATCGGGTCGTTTGTAGATCCAATATGCCACGAATCGAGACTCTTATAACTTGTACCTCGTTACAATATATAATTCATTAAGGACATTCATAGTCTGTTTACCAGAGTCATCGGGTCGTTCGTAGACTCAAGAAGTCTCTTATAACTTGTACCAATGCCAATAAATCACTGTGGTCTATTCATAGTGGACATGCATCGTCTTTTCAACACTTTTCTACTAATGGACTCCACTTAACCGAAAAGCAGGAAAATAGGTTGTGTTATTATGTGATACGCATTTTTTTCGCTAATGAACAACATCAACATTAACGTGCGATGCCGGCTTAGAATAGCATCACCCTATTTCTTTCCCGTGGGTGTCGTAATAGGCGACTGAGGGACTCGAGGGATTTAAGTGTATTGCAATTTTAGGCGACAGGCTAACAACCTGTCACTATAGTGATACGCGACTTATCTGCAACGACCCTGAAATATTGTCAGACGTGGCGATAACGACCGTAATTTTGCGATCGTTATCGCTCTGTGTACCCCGCAAGGGATAAAGGCGTGATATGTGTATGAATGTATGTATGCATGTGTGAACAACATTTATTCCTTATAACTAACAAATACTACAATAAAGCGCAGACCACATTAGGCGGATCGCACTCTTGACGCACCACGGAGCGCTAAAATATCCAAATACAATTGCAAGTGAGTAAACACTTTTCCCAGTTCAAATAAAATACTAATCGTAAAACAACAGACAAAATCCTAAAATATCAAAAATGGCCGCCCCTTTTTTTCAAACAATAAAAACATAATCAAAGTATACTCCAGCGATCCCGAATAATACTCCATTATTCCGAATAACTCGCGATTAGTGATGTGCCGTGGGGAATATTCCTATTTCCAGTATTTTACTACCGGGAATATTCCCAGTATTTTTCCAATGTGCCCGGGAATATTCCCTTAGCGGGAACATTCAGTATGTATGATTGCTTTGTTTTAACTTTGAAATAAGACATCATTTCTATGTCTTCAAGTACACATTCAACACTCTCTTCATTATATTACTAGCTGCCCGCCCCGCGGTTTCACCCGCGACTTAGTGAAACTTCTAATAAATAAAGTAATACTCTATTGGTAAAAAATGAGATTCGCCAAACGAATAAAATAAATAAAACGATTTAAATAGAGACGTCGGTACGAAAAAAATCCTTGCCATTGTGGCGTTTGTTAGATTTTGACGACGGCTTGGAAAATAAAACAGGTCAAAAATTATAAAACTTCCACAACAGATAAAATTTATTGGACCTTTCCTAGGATTCCTATTATTTTTATATTCCGTCGATGCTAGGTGCTGGTTTCACATTTTTGTCTGAGGCGGCCAAGCCCCACTCAACCCCCGTGTCGGCACCAAGTAAGCTTCCGTAAATCCCTGTGTCGCGGGTTGCAGCTGGTCTCGATTTGCAATCAAATATTTACTTTACCTTTTTCTCTGAGGGGGACAAGCCCCCTTCAATCCCCATGTCGACGCTGGGTAAGCTTCTTTAAACTCCCGTGTCGCCGGTCGCGGCTAAATAAATCTGATCACGTGGGACACGCAAATTTTCAGCGGACAACATTAGAAAAATCCGCCCATAAACCATAGAATTAACCTCATTCCTGTTCATAATACATTTTCGTCCTGTATTTTACTTATATTTATTTTGTGACCGGAAATGGGTCGCTGGTTGTCAAAAAATTACGTGTCTCAATTTTGGATAGATCGTGTTAAAACACCTTAACTTGCATGTCATATTTATATGCAAAATGTTATAATATCTCTGTAAAATGAATTAAGTCAACATTTTGTTCAAACACATTTATATGGAGTATGTATTGTGACGCTGGTTGTCAAAATATTACGTGTAAAATTTTTTTATGATCTTGTTAAAACATTTTAACTGTGATGTCATATTTATATGTAAAAGGTTTTAATTCAACATCTTGTTCAAACATATTTTATATGGATTGTGTATTGTTACTTAAACTTAAGTCTTGGTGCAGCTACTCAATTGAGTAAGTCAAATGTCTCAAGCAACAGAATCACTGCGCGAATTGGCTCAATGGCGCCGTCATTTCAAAAATATTGGAAAATGCGTGTTCCCGTGGGAATGAGACTTTTTACCGCGGTAAAGAGTAGTCTATGTATGTCCTATTCTGGGCATTTTCTCATCTTTGTATGTACAAAGTATCATTTGAATCGATTCAGCTGTTTCAGCGCCAAGTCCTAACAAATACACACACACAAACATCCGCCTTTATAATATTATTAGGATTAGGATTATTATGGTTCTTTAAACAGGTAACTGTCACAAAACGAAGGGCAAAAAAGCTTAGTTCACTTAAACAGCTTCAGTTTTAATCGATTCAGCTTGAAAACGGATGGAGTTTCATAGGAACTTACCCCCCCTTTTTCACCTCCTCTAAGGCAGATCCTTATTGCGTCATTTTTAATTTCTAACCAAATAGCCAAATATAAATTTTAATCGAATTAGCTTCAAAACTGACGGAGTTTCATACAAACTTATCCCCCCCCCCCTTTTACCCCGTTAGAGAGCAAATTAAAAAAAATGATAGCCTATATGTTAGCGAGGACTAATACCTATCTATATAACAAAAAAAGTTTCATCAAAATCCGTCCAGAAGTTTTTGCGTGAAAAGCGGACAACAAACAGACAGACAAAATTATTTTGAATCATTTTTTTGGCTACTATTGGTTGTGTGACGATCCCCCATCTTAGTTTTTCTTTAATATCATTAATGTACAGAAAAACATCCGAGATATCTGGGCATTACTCTGGATAGGTCACTTACCTTCAGTAAGAACTGCCAAAATATAAAAATGAAGGTGTTCGCTCGGAATAACCTTTTACAGCGCCTTACTTCTACTGGATGGGGAGCAACACCTCATGTTCTGCGAACTACTGGGCTGGCGTTATCCTTTTCTGCAGGTGAGTACGCAAGCCCTGTGTGGAGTCGTTCAGCCCATGCAAAGCTAGTGGATACAGCCTTAAATGAGACTTGCCGGATCATAACTGGTTGCTTGAAACCGACCCCGGTTAGCCAGCTATACCCACTGGCAGGTATGGCGCCCCCAGCTGTTCGCAGGACTGTGGCTAGCTCCCTTGAAAGAGCAAAGATGGAGTCAGATGCACGGCACCCTTTACACGACCACATCCCAGTGCCACAACGGCTGAAAAGCCGCAATAATTTTGTAAAGTGCGTGTCTCCTCTTTGCATCGACCCCAAACAAGCGAGGTGCAAACTTTGGCAGGAAAAGGTAACCCTACCAGCTCCTTTCGTACCTATCGCTGAAAGCTTGCCGCCTGGTCATGGATTACCTTGGCCAGTTTGGAAGTCCCTGAATAGACTTCGGACCCAAACTGGCCGGAGCAAGGAAAACATGGCCAAGTGGGTCTTCTTGGAGGGTGCCGACGTAAGCTGTTTGTGTGGTGCAGTCCAAACGATGCACCACCTAATATCGTGTCCGGCGTGCCCCAACACCTGCACAAAGGACGACCTTATGACAGCGTCTGCCAGCGCTGTTAATGTGGTCAAGTTCTGGGCTACGACGGTGTAGTGTCTGCCATCGACACGCGCTAAGAAGAAGATGTACAGACAGGTTGTTATAATTTTTTTATATGCATAGATTATTAAACTGAAATAATTCTATTCACATTCATTTTTATTTTTCTTTTCATTTTTTATTAAATACTAGGTAGTTACCCATTAGAAATATAGAAACCAAAGAATTAAAAAAACATTTTAACATTACCGGTAATATTCATGGGAAAGTAAATGGGAATATTCCCGGTAAGTTTCCAGTAACTTTGGGAATTTATAAATCGCGTTAATTATTAACTGTGTTTATATAGTAGACTTGTTTTAAAGGCAAAAGTAATAAATTTAACAAAATATCATTTCTTTTAACAACATTTTTGAGCAACTTTCCCAAATATTTCCACTTTTGGGAATGTGCCCGGGAACGCTACTGGGAATATTCCCACGCTAGGGAAACTTACCGGGAACGGCACATCAGTACTCGCGATTGTGAGGGTTGCCATTGTAAATAAATAGAATTATCAAAAATATCTCAAGTGGACAAGGATTTTATTATTTTCGAACTCAATAATAGCGCAATGCATTTATTTATTTCACGACCGTATTTTTAAAATAAATACTTAGCCCAGTGATTGCAACCGGTGCTAACCGTTTTCCCGAGGGAATAACGGTATTTTCCAGTGGTAAAAAGTGGACAAATTTACCCAGGAATGTTGTAGCTTTCTTATAGGCAAAGAAATCCCTTACGAAAACCGGCGTTATCTCTGGTCTGTGGCAATACATCCATGGGCAATACAAGTCCGAACTAGGTGGCGTGCCAAAAGGGCTAGTATCCAGGTTAGAAACCCTTAAAAATACCTAAAAGTTGGCGCCATTTCAGATTGAGGAATTAATTATCTGTCAAGTTCAGTGTCAAGTTTGCCGTGTGATGCCGGCTTAGAATAGCATCACCCCATTTCTTTCCCGTGGGTGTCGTAAGAGGCGACTAAGGGACTGGAGGGTTTCATGTGTGTTTCAGTTTTTAGGCGACAGGCTGACAACCTGTCACTATAGTAATGTACGAATCATCTGAAACAGCCCTCAATTTGTCAGACGTGGTGTTGGCGACCGTTTTTTACGGCCGTTAGCGCTCTGCCTACCCCGCAAGGGATTAAGGCGTGATATATGTATGTGTATGTACAGTGCATAATAAGCTACGAACGAAACGAACAGATTCAAACGCGTTATGACGGTTTTATATTTGCAAAACTACAACTGGCCATTAATAAAAAAAGAAATACAATCCAATAAGCGTTCGAAATTCGAATAGTCTGATACCATCAGAGAGCATTAGATGGCGGTATCGACGCGAGCGTGACGTGGACGTGACGTCATCGTGACAGCGCGGGAAAATTGCAGGATTAGGCGGGAATGGGGAACGGAACGAAACGAATTATTTACGCAACTGTTTTGGGGCCGCGCCACAGTATAGGTAAAGGACAGCATGACATCTTACGGTTTGAGTAATGAAATCTAGATAAAAGTTCATTGCCCCTTATCATCTGCCGTAGGTTTAGACGGGGCAATGCTTTTCATACAGCTTTTTAGGCTCAAATCATAGTCATCGTGACAGCGCGGGAAAATTGCAGGATTAGGCGGGAATGGGGAACGGAACGAAACGAATTATTTACGGAACTGTTTTGGGGTCGAGCCACAGGATAGGTAAGTAATGGAGAGTACATACACTTCAGCTTATTGCAGTCAAATGTTAGACGCATGCCTCCCCCAGGGCCTTAGAATAGCTTTACCCCATTTCTTTCCCGTGGGTGTCGTAGAAGCGGACTAAGGGACTCGAGGGTTTCTTGTTTATTGCAATTTTAGGCGCCAGGCTGACAACCTGTCACTATAGTGATACAAGGCTTATCTGAAACGACCCTTAAACTTTTGTCAGACGTGGCGATAACGACCGTAATTTCACGGTCGTTAATGTTCTGCCTACCCCGCCAGGGATACAGGTGTGATTTGTAAGTGTGTGTGTGTGTGTGTGTGTGTGTGTGTGTGTGTGTGTGTGTGTGCGTGTGTGTGTGTGTGTGTGAGAGTGTTAAACTGTCTAACATTTGCTGCCATTACGATTACAAAAAATATTAGTCCATAAGTCAAAATAGAAAAACAAAATGCAAAATAATATTTGTCGAAAATAGTATGACAAAATAAATGTTAAGCGAAAAAATATTTATGACAAAGAATTAATACGGGAAAACAATAATGCGGAACATATTACACTAAAACATAAAAATGAAAAAAAAAAATTACAATGAAAGAGATCTCAAAGGGAGGCCTGCACTACAGCAGTGGACTGCACTACTGTCGCTATGAAGGTAAGGCAGATATACTGCTTGCTTTTCTTACTATGGTTTTGTCAAGATGTGTTTGTGTGGTCTGTATCGATTGATCGGTGGAAAAGTACTCACTATTGTGTTTGGAGAGTAATAATGAGCGTCAGAAGGGAAATACTACAACTGCCACAACTGTCCACTGCTGGACAAGAAGTCCACTGCTGGACATGAGCAAGATTTTTCAAGATTTCAATCGTTTCTAATTTTGCCGTGTGATGCCGGCTTAGAATAGCATCCGTTAAGCCGTAGGTCCCGGTTGCTGTCTATGATCACTTAGACGGTAGTCGTTACACAACCATCTCAGAAACCTGCTACTTGTAGAAGGTGGTTGAAAAATTTTGACACTAGGGTTCATCGGGTCGTGGGATGACTCGGTATCTCATACGAAAAGAGAGAGAATAGAATCACTCCATCTTGCCGCGGGTGTCGTAAGAGGCGATTAAGGGACTCGAGGGTTTCATGTGTATTACAACTTTCGACGACAGGCTGACAACCTGTCACTACATGCCAATCAACTGCAAAGGCCCTCAATATTTGTCAAACGTGGCGATATCGACCGTATTTTCCGGCCGTAAACGCTCTGCCTACCCCGCAAGCGATAAAGGCGTATATGTTTGTATGTATTAGTCAGAGACGGCGATATCGACCGTGTTTTGAACCGTTACCGCTCTGCCTACCCCTCAAAGGAAAAAGGCGTGGAACGTGTCATGTAGAAAAATGGAATTTCAACAATATAAAGCAAAAATAATGATTTTCCAAATTGAACTGTCATAGTCTGCCCGCGGGTAGAAAGAAGCTTTTACGGTATAATGCGATGAAAAAAGCTTAATAACAACTTTTATTTTGTAACTTAGTATAAAGCAAAGTCGCTTTTCGCGTCTGTCTGTATCTATGTTTGCTTAAATCTTTAAAACTACACAACAGATTTTGATGCTAGTTTTTTAAATAGATAGAGTGATTCAAGAGGAAGGTTTTTTGTATAATACTTGCCGGGAAAAACATCTGATTCCCACGGGAAAAGGAGTTGCAGCGGGCGCAGAAGCTGCCTCAAAAAAGGGTTATGTTTTTCTAGAATATGAATCACACTACTTTATCCTTTGCTGGGTAGGCAGAGCGTTAACGTCTGACAAATATTGAAGGCCCTTTTAGGATACGTATATCACTACTGTAGTAACAAGTTATCAGCTTGTAGCCTTTTGTAATACCTACACATGAAACCCTCGAGTCCCTTAGTCGCCTCGTAGTCGTCATACGACACCCGCGACCAAGCAATGGGGTGATGCTATTCTAAGCCGGCATCACGCGACATCGAGACTCAATTTTGCAATAACTAACATGACCTATGCAATCACACTGATCATCACAACTCTACAGAATGACGGATCCCACACTTGACGGACGCTGGTTCAAGAGAGACACATACCAACGCAAGTTTTTGCGTTTTTCGTGCGTAACCGTCGGTTTTAGTATGGAAATTGGCTACATGCCTGACAGGTCAAATAAACTACTTTTTAAAACGATCTAAAACGACATACATATATCACGCCTTTATCCCTTGCGGGGTAGGCAGCGCGTTAACGACCATAAGAATACGGTCGCTATCGCCACGTCTGACATTTTTGAGGATTGATTTCCAAGGTTGTTCCAGAAAACATGTGTATCACTATAGTGACAGGTTGTCAGCCTGTCGCCTAATAATTGTAATACACCAATACCCTCGAGTCCCTTAGTCGCCTCTTACGACACCCGTGGGAAGGATGTGGGGTGATGCTATTCTAAGCCGGAATCACACGGCTTTCTAAGCCGGCATCACACGGCTAAAACGACATTTTGTATGAAAATACTGAAAGTATGACGTCATATTGCGCCATTATGGATGGCGTCAGAACTCTTACTTATATATTATTTTTATGTTTATTAATTAAAACTTTGAAAATTTCGAAAAATTATAAATTGTTTATTTGAGTCGATAGTATTTTGAGGTCCGTTACAACTTTTGTGTTTTATTAATGACCCAGTCCATTAGCGAATTTAAAGTTTCCTTGCATCTGACAGACGCATGCGTAACGGATGCGCTAAAATGCGCAGCGTCGTGCGTTAGATGTGAAAACCACCTAACAGTTAGGACATGACCTATTTCTTACTGGCCTACATTTCGCATGGGCAACTTCGTTACGCGTTAAAAAATATTTCCCGCGGTAAAAATCAGGTCACCTGATTTTTAGAACTTGCAAAATTGCAGAGTGTAGATGGCAGTCGCTCTGTGTAAAAACTTAGTTCCCCGTCAAATCCCCTAGGTTAGGTAGCCGACCCCGACAGAGAACGGGATGAGGCAAGATGACATACATACATACACATATCACACCTTTATCCCTTGCGGGGTAGGCAGAGCGTTAACGGCCGTAAGAATACGGTCGCTATCGCCACGTCTGACATTTTTTTAGGATTGTATTCCAAGGTAGTTTCAGAGAACATGTGTATCACTATAGTGACAAGTTGTCAGCCTGTCGCCTAAAAGTTGTAATACACCAATACTCGCCCTTAGTCGCCTCTTACGACACCCGCGAGAAGGATGTGGGGTGATGCTATTCTAAGCCGGCATCCTACTTTACGGCACAGAACATTTTAGATTTTATATCGAAATCTGTCGAGTAGTTTCAAAGATAAAGTGTACACACATACAGACGCGAAAAGCGACTTTGCTTTATACTATGTAGTGATAAGATGAAGTAATCGCAAACTGAATTAAATCTTAATCAAGCAGCAGCGAACGTGTTAGCACACTTGTAGACGGGAATCACATTTGACGTCCGTTGCTGAGCAATTCGAACGCATCCGTAATGTATGTGTAAGTTTCGAATTTCCCTGACTCTGACGCATGTGCTTGCGTTGCTCGATGTGTTTGTCAAACAAAGCAAGCTCATTCATTAGTCGCCTTTTACGCCACTCACAGGTAATGGGGTGATGCTATTCTAAGCCGGCAACACATGGCAACGGACGTAAAGTGTGTATCCCGCCGCAGCAGTGGTCTGGCCGTCGATACCAATAAGCGACGGTTGAGATATTAGATATTAACACTTCACACTTGCTTCCTACTAACACGATATAAGGCTTTCATTGCATTCGACGTGTTATATAGACTTAGTTGTACATTGAAGGCCGATGGAGCGCTGTAGTTGTTAATAACGCAACAATAGATGGCGGTAGTGTGATTTTAGAACACGGTATCGTTTTGTTTTCTGAAATATTATATTAACACTTCACACTTACTTCGTCATTAAGCGATATAAAGCTTTGATTGCATTAGATGTGTTGTATATATAGACTTTGTTCTACATTAAACGCCACTGCTTGGGCGCTGTAGTTGTTAATAACGCGACAATAGATGGCGGTAGTGTGTTTTTAGAACACGGTATCGTTTTGTTTTCTGAAATATTATATTAACACTTCACATTTACTTCGTCATTAAGCGATATAAAGCTTTGATTGCATTAGATGTGTTGTATATATAGACTTTGTTCTATATTAAACGCCACTGCTTGGGCGCTGTAGTTGTTAATAACGCGACAATAGATGGCGGTAGTGTGTTTTTAGAACACGGTATCGTTTTGTTTTCTGAAATATTATTTATGACCCAAGGATAGAAATTACTTGAGTACATAGTGGTAGGATGGACACTTTACAGTGGTAGCGCGACTGCCTGCATCACAGAACGTTCCGGGTTCGATTCCCGGTCGGTCACTCACAAAGTTGTTATTTATATTGTGAATTTGTTTTATAGTTTAGGACATTGCAAGCTGAGCCACCTGATTATCCGTAAGAAAGACAGTTCCGTACTTCGGAGGACATGGTAAGCCGTCAGTCCCGGTTGCTGTCTATGATTACTTAGACGGCGATCGTTACACAAGCATATCAGATGCCGCTACTTGTAGTAGGCGGTTTGGAAAATTCTGGTACCACACTGTTTCATTGGGTCGTTGAAAGAATAGAAAATAAGAAGTAAATAAAGTGTTATGATAGGATTAACATAGGATTCATGCCGTTCATCAACTCGAGATCTCATTCTTTGTGAACCCGCAATGTATGTGAAATCCAAGTCCAAAGTAGTCTAGTGTTGATTCAGTTAATCCCATGATCCGTGGCTTTCGACCAATCAGAGCATTAATACGTCATGACGTCATAGTGGTACACACGTACATCACGCGCTTAGCCCTTGCGGGGTTCGCAGAGCAGCCATGAAGATCCTACAAAGAATAGAGATTTGTTTTTTTTTTACTTTTGATAGGCATGATGACGGGCAGGCAAATGAACTACTTCTTAAAACGACATTTTGTATGAAGACACACATACACACACAAATCACGTCTTTCTCCCCCGCGGGGTAGGCAGAGCATGAGGTCATACTGCGCTATTATGGATGGCGTCAAAACACTACTTTTATATTAATTTACCGTTTATGAATTCAAACATTGAATATTACCTAAAACTATGAATGGAGTTTGTAGTATTTTTGGACAATAATTTTCCGCGTACAACTTTTGTATTTTATTAATGACCCAGTCATCTAGCGATTAATAAAATCCCTTTTTTAACCATATGGGACCCTAAAAATAACAGAATTTACGTACCAACTGGAAATAGTAAATAAGTACGAAGGTTTGTTGAATCCTTAGTTCTTTTTCACTTACCTGAAAAAAAATTACACATTATTAGCATTATAGTCATGACCTCTAGCTATTATAGCATAGTAGCGTGCATCCTTTTCTGACATATTCAATAAAAATTCGACATGTAGTTAGTTTATATAGAAAACTTGTCACGTCATCGGGTTTTCGCTCTCATTCTACGATTATTTTGACATTTTGTCTATGCTGCGTCGGCTTAGAATCGTGCTATGACAACCGCATTTGAATTGTAGTAGATTAACGTTTTTGTATGGGATCTCGTATATCCTTTTCGTCAAATATCGGAAACGACAAAGCAGCAGAAAACTGTATGCATGTGTAAAATGAATATTCAGTTTTCTTTGACAAGTTAAAAGAAAACTTAAAGTTGTTTAGTTCAATAACTGGTTTCCCTTGGTGATATAAGTTACGTGGGCGACCACAAAGAAGATATAAATAATTCATATTAAGATAAAAGTCGTACAAAAAAAGATGCTCCTAAGCATATAAGAAGTCCCACGTACTTTTTGGCAAATCAAGTTTTTTGACAAAAGCAATTAACGAAATCCTACTTAAAAACCGGAGGCCATTGCAAACGTCACCGCATAAATTTGCGGCTGCCACAGATTGTCATTTATATAGTGGTTGTCACAAACGCCAACATTCGGTACCACGTAGACGTACTACGGCGTAGGCCGTACTTGCTACGTTCGTAGACCTTCGCTACGCTACGTTGTCAAATATACATTTTGAATATGAATGAATGAATGAATGAATGATAATTTATTTGCAAGAAATATGGTACAAAAGATCTTATTCTAAAAATATAAATTTGTCCTAACATATTTCACCTGTTTCAGGCATGCAAACATAATTGAATTTTTTATTTAATCTTTATACAATGTCACACTTTCAAATAAAATTGTTGTCAATAAATTAAATATTAAAAAAGAAGAAGCTCAATGTCAAAATATCAAAATAAATATAACTAATTCAATGTCAATAACTATTAAAAATAAAAATCTGTAGGTAATAATAAAATCATCACAAAATGTCAATAGAATTCATAGAACTACATTATTACATTTTCTACATATACATAGAGATAGAGAGGACTAAAATTTAAATTTATATGAAAGAAATTCTCGGACGTCATAAAAACAATTCGTTACAAGGAAATTATACAACCATTTCTTAAATAAAGTAGTAGGTAGCTGTTTTACATCACTAGGCAATGAATTGTATACTTTAACGCACATATTACAGCTATTTCTTGCATAGCAACTAGTTTTATGCGCCCCACCGTGTAATCGGTGAGGATATCGGGTGGCAAATGTGAAAGTTTTTTCCTGAAAGAAGTGAATAGTATGTGATAACATCCAATGAGCTACTGTTTACAACGATATTTTGTATGAAAACGCTGAATGATGACGTCATGTCTCTCTAGTTTGCACGGCGTCAATAATTTTATTCTTCTATTAATTATTAATTCAAACTTTGAAAATTTCGAAAAACTATAAATGAAGTAAATAACTTTTTCGGACACAAATTTTAAGCGTACCACTTTTGTATTTTAATATAATAATGACCCAGTCAACTAGCTACTACAATGAAAACAATAAAATCTTATTACTTAGTAACCTTATTATTAGTTACATGCATTTTATTATTATATAAGGTGTAAAAATATTAGATGCAAATATTTTAAGAGGTGAATTAGCCCATGAAACTGAACAACTTTCCCAGAGAAACATGAGTCGAAAAATGAAAAAAAATATCCTCTCTCATACAACTTGACTTGTCGGTTGGTAATTTTGTATGGGAGGTCCAAATTTTCTTTCATATTTCCACATATGTTCCTTGGGGAAAGTTGTTAATTTTCATGGACTGGTTCACCCCTTATAAAAAATAATGGAAATATTTGCAGCTAATTTTTTTTACATTCTGTATAATATGTCTGGCGGAATCTATGCATAATAGTTATAGAATTTATGCCGTGTGATGCCGGCTTAGAATAGCATCACCCCACATCCTTCCCGTGGGTGTCGTAAGAGGCGACTAAGGGACTCGAGAGTATTGGTGTATTACAATTTTTAGGCGACAGGCTGACAACCTGTCACTATAGTGATACACATGTTTTCCGAAACAACCTTAGAAAACAATACTCAAAAATGTCAGACGTGGCGATAGCGACCGTATTCTTACGGCTGTTAACGCTCTGCCTACCCCGCAAGGGATAAAGGCGTGATATATGTATGTATGTATGTAATTTATGCAGTGGAATAGCAACTAAACCTACCACTATAATTCCAATCGTACCTATACATACTGGTTGATATGGCCACGTCCTGATTGAAGCTAAATTAAAACCCCGCCCATTACAGCTCAGTTATTCCCCCCACCCCCGGTACGGTCGGCAGATTCAACCCACCGAGTACCGTCAGCAAGCCTTAGGCGGATCGCACACTTGACGCACGACGGAGCGCTAAAATATCGCAGCGGTCTGTCAGATCCATAGAAACGTCACTCCCGCACTAAAACCGCACTCGACGGACGACGCTGGGATAGCGCTGCGTCGACAGCGCAGCGGTTGAGCGGTTTTAGTATGAGGATTGAGTTTTCTAGTATGGATCTGACAGACCGCTGCGATATTTTAGCGCTCCGTCGTGCGTGGCCGTGGCTTGCGATAATATTTTCGATATTCCGATAATATTTTCTAAAGAAAATGAATATTGTTATACTAAATATAAAATAAAAAGAAAGTTATATTTATTAGCTATATAAAATAAATATTTATATTCTGGCACATTCTAATTTAAGAAAAACTGCACCAATAGCACAGAATAAATAATAGTAGGTACTAGCACATATAATACTCTCTCCTCTATATCAAAGAAAATATTTTTCTTTTCTCTACATGTATTTTTTTTTCTTCTTTTCTCTTCTACCTATAGATTCAACCCACTGGGTACGGTCGGCAGATTCAACCCATCGGGCGAAATAAGAAAACGATTAGTTTGCAAGCTCGAGTGAGCAAAACAATTACGAACAATAATTAACAGGGAAGTTGCCAAGTTTTTCATTTGAAATGTATTTTTTCCTCAAATGAAGATTGAGACTAGGCGGCCCATGAAAAATTACTACCTTTTTCCAAAACGAAAAAAATACATACATACACACACACATAATATCACGTCTTTATCCCTGGCGCTATCGCCACGTTTGACCAATATTGAGGTCCCTTTTTGCTCATTAAAAAAAAATATTACAGTGTAAATGAGTTTCTGAGCGGCAGTGTTTTATAAATAAAATAAATATAGAATTCTGTAATCATTATCTTAATCTGACTAACATGACATTTGTAATTTTGGAATCTTATTTATTATGAATTTGGTATTGTATTTGACATTTAAATATTGTGTGATCCATTTTTTTGGTATTTGCATGCTAATTTACAAGTTGGCAAAACTCTAGTGCACCCACCCTATTGTAACATCTTTTATACAGTGTTTTATGCAAATAATGACTTTTTGATTTCTGATTTCCTTTCAGATGATTCGTGTATCACTATAGTGACAGGTTGTCAGCCTGTCGCCTGAAGTTGTAATACACATGAAGCCTTCGAATAAAATACGACGTTCTTTAGAGTTCATGATACGCTTCAACACTTGGCATTTCCACATCATGAGAGCATCAAATCAACGTTCTTAATTAAGCATACGACCCTTCCTAAAACATTTTAACCGAGTATCGAATCAACGGACCTTATTAGGAATACCACCCCTACCAAAACTGGTTTATTAAGACAGAATTTTTCAGTTGAATCGTTTGAGGGTTGTGCCATAATCGAATCAGTTTAGCGTTAGGGTTGTCAAATGATAGAATGATAGATAATCACGCCTTTATCTTCTGTGGGGTAGGCTGATATTTTATTTTAAAAATGGGAACGGAATACGGTGAAGTGAATATGTAGTCGCTCAAACGTTAAATATGACAATCTTTGACAGCCGCACTCTAATGCGGTGAGGTTATATGGGACTGCTTAACTACTTTCGTTCAAAAATCGAATTCAGAAGATAATCGAACCGGATACTACCAAATCTTGATACCAAGTTTATACCACCGAACCACAGGCAATTTGCTTGTAATAAGTAAAACTAAAGTTACAAACAAAAGATTGTTTTGTTGTTTTGTTCAGCCAAAGGATTTCCTACCAACTTCTATTTCTTTGTATTAGTAAAACTATGTAGCTAGAGAAAGAAGAAAAAACTTTGTTTTTGGCACAGTTCAGCGTTTAGCCAGTAGATGGTGCTGACGTCATTCATTCATGTGTACAACAATACATCAACAGTCCACTAAAGACCACTGCTGGACGTAGGCCTCTTATATTCATGCCTTTCAGGATTGGCTAGCGCAGTGCAAGGTTGGTCCCGGTTGCTGTCTATGATCACTTAGATGGCGGTCGTTACACAACCATGTTAGAAGCCTGCTACATGTAGAAGGCGGTTAAAAAATTTTGACACTAGGGTTCATCGTGTCGTTGGACGATTCGGTGACCCACTCGAAAAAGAAGTGGGAATCGAAAAAAAAAAATTCTAGTTGAAAGTCGAAATTCTAGTTCCGAAACAAAGTCACTCAGCTGATCAGAAATTTTGTTATTTTTTTGTTCTTATGGTACTCTTAGATATGTCAAAAACTCTTTGAATCGAACAAAAAGCACAAAAATAGAAAAAAAAGTATAAGGAAGTTATTAAGCGTCAAGTGTGACAATCTTTCCAACAATGGCAACCCTGGGGGATTCGGCCAATCGAAAAATAAGTCGCTAATTGAATAGCAATCTTGTCTCGAGTGTGTTTAGTGTGGCAACACTGGTAGACTAAGAAATAGGGTAGAGAGAGCATTCCTAAATTAAAATACAATGTGCAAATGTGTGTTATGTTGGAAAATAATTTAAAACATTTTTTTAAATACGCCGTTTTTTAAAATATTTTTTTGTCGTGTGATGCCGGCTTAGAATAGCATCACTCCACATCCTTCCCGCGGGAGTCGTAAGAGGCGACTAGGGGACTTGAGAGTATTGGTGCATTACATTTTTTAGGCAACAGGCTGACAACCTGTCACTATAGTTATTATACACATGTTTTCTGGAACAACCTTGGATAACAATCCTCAAAAATGTCAGACGTGGCGATAGCGACCGTATTTTACGGCCGTTAACGCTTTGCCTACCCCGCAAGGGATAAAGGCGTGATATATGTATGTATGTATGTACGCGTGTCACGTTTTTGTAATCACACCGATATTTCTAGATTCACACTATGTGGGCATGGCTCCGTATACTTTTTTTCTAGGTCTCATGGCAACACTGTATGATTCAATTATGACGATTGGAATAGTATTGCCAATTGAAAAAGGTTAATTGTTGTGCATGTAATAGATTTCCGTTCCAATGGTTAATTATTAACAAGTCTGTTAACATTTGAAGATGGCAAGAAAACTAAATTATGTTGTTTAGTTTGTTTATAATATTTACCTACCAATCTTCAAGTCGTTCGACGACTCGTTGTCCCACACGAAAAATGAAGAATAATGATGTTGATAGAAAAGCATATGGAGATACTTATTGTTTAAAATTTTGTAGTTAATATGGTATGGTAGACTAGCGAGTGCCCGCGGCTCCGCCCGCGTGGAAGTCGGTTTTAGAAATTATTCATCATGGCAGCCCACAGGAAGATTTTTTATTTTAATAACTAGCCTATGTGTTAATCCAAGTTGCCCTATAGGTGGGTACAAAACTTTATAAAAATCGGTTGAGCAGTGTTTGCGTGAAGAAGTAACAAACTAACACAAAAACATTTGCATTAATAATAAGAGCACGATAATATGGATGTGTATACCATTTTTGTATCTATCTACATTTTAACATTGAGACTTTCAAATTGCTCATATTTAGTACAAAGTACTTTATCACGAAACAACAAAAATTTGGCGTATAAGCATTCGCAAAACAGCCATCCGTTGCGAACGCATTTCAAAAACAGAACGATTCGAATTGCGCTGTTCCTATTGGCCTATTTCCGCGCCGATTGCTGCGATTGGATAATGCGCCGGAAATGGCCCCGCGATGACGTCACGGCACTTCCGGTACTGCCTCCATCTTGGCTAAATCCCGCTTCCTGTCGAGATAGCTACTAGATGGATCACATTTTTGATTTACATTTTTACAAGTACATTTAGTATGGAAAAGTGTGAAACCCACATTCAAATAAAATTTGAATTTAGATTATATTTGAATGTGACTGTGATGTGTGGGCTGCAGAGGTCAGATGGCAGTCGTTCTATGTAAAAACTTGGTTCCACGTCAAATCCCCTATGTTAGGTAGCCGACCCCGACAGAGAACGAGATAAGGCAAGGAGGATGATGATGATGATTTAGTATGGAAAAGTAAGAACTTGGGTCTCTGAGATCGATCTCAAGAGCGATTTTGACAAATGTCAGTCAATACTAACAGCATCTCAAAGTCGCACTCAAGATCGATCTCAGAGATGAGTGCGGTTTTCAAAGAGTTTCAATGTGTGCAAAATAGACATTGTGGCGAAATTGACATTATGCGCTAGGCGATTCATTTACATTACTATACTTACGTTGACATAAATAATAAGAAATTAAATTCACTACACTAACCAAATCACGCCTTTATCCCTTGCGGGGTAGGCAGAGCAATAGCGACCGTAAAATTACGTTCGTTATTGCCACGTCTAACAAGTATTTCGGCCCTTTCAGATGATTCGCGCATCACTGTTGTGACAAGTTGTCAGCCTGTCGCCTAAAGTTGTAATACACATGAAACTCTCGAGTCCCTTAGTTGCCTTTTACAACACCCGCGGGAAGAATTGGGGTGATGCTATTCTATGCCGGCATCACACAGCAAGAAATGAAATGACATTTTTATATTCGTCTTAGTAGCGCAAGTGGCACTAGTATATCAAAATGTCATAAATCCAAAATGGCGGATTGTAAACACAAAAAGTTACTTTGAAATTGCCGCATACAGGTTTTTGTTTTAATAAACTATTTATGGTTGTAGATAAACAAATGTGTGTGATGCCGGCTTAGAATAGCATCACCCCACATCCTTACCGCGGGTGTCGTAAGAGGCGACTAAGGGACTCGAGAGTATTGGTGTATTACAATTTATAGGCGACAAGCTGACAACCTGTCACTATAGTGATACACAAATGTTTTCTGAAAAACTTTCGAATATGTCAGACGTGGCGATAGCGACCGTACTCTTACGGCCGTTAACGTTCTGCCTACCCCGCAAGGGATAAAGGCGTGATATATGTATGTATGTATGTATAAACAAATATACTTCGTGATCGAGGCCTCAAGATGTTAATGGGAAACTCCTACTTACTTCCCACCCATAATACGTCACTGTATGGTGTTTGTTTGTTTGCACACGATCGGTCAACTTGGCCGTGTTATACCTTCCTCCGTAAACACACAACGATATGAGAAAATGAGCGGAAAATGCCAAACGGGAAAAAACGGTAAAGAAGCAAAAAATATATATGAAAGGGACCTTCTTTGACAGAGAAGAGTTAAGAATCTTCCTCTAAACACTGTATCTAATAAAACAACCGCATCAAAATCAGTTGCGTGGTTTAGGAGTTAGCAAAAGACAGAGAAACGAAAAAGCGACTTCATTTTATTCTATGTATTAATTTCGTAGCATATCAGACATTGCTACGCGGCTACAGCTCGTAGTCAATCTGCTACGTCGTAGCGTGGACCGTACTACAACTTGCAAGAAACAATCAGTGACCAAAGAAATGTCAACCTCTGACAGACGCATTTTGACACTGTGACGCGCAATTTCCTTTTAGATAAAAACTTGATCTGCCTAGCCCACCTGACTTTGCCTGTTACGACAGCAAAATACTTTTTTCATACAGGATATTTCGAAATGTACTATGTTCCTTTCAAGAGGCGAACCGGTCCGTGAAACTGAACAATTTCCCTAAGAAACACAGGTCGAAATAAGGAAAATATAGACTTCCCGTACAAATCATAAAGCTGACAACCTGTCACTACAGTGATACATGAATCATCTGAAGTCCCCACAATATTTTGTGAAACGTGGCGATAGCGACCGTATTTTATCTGTAGTTATTGCTCTGCCTACCCCGCAAGAGATAAAGGCATGATATTTGTATGAATACTGATAATGCAAGCAGACCATGAAACTGAACAACTTTCTCCTAGGAACATATGCCAGGAAACGACAAAAAATTTCGACCTTCCATACAAAATCGCGATCAGCTGAATGCATTTACTATGGGAAACCAACGCTGTCCCTTAGGCTGGTTTTAGAGCGACGCGTCTCGGCAGCGCTGCCCAGCCGCGCGCGCCTCGCGTTACACTAGATTGTATGTAGCGTTTCATAGTGACGCGTCTTGGGCCGCGTCTCGGCCGCGCCGCGGTCGGATGTCCTTCGATTGCCAGTAGCGTCGACTTGCAATCTTTTAAGACGTCGTTGTTGCACTCTTTTCCACATAACGTATATAACTAATATAGTGATTACGTTTGCTGGCATAATGATTCTCTGCACTCGACCGTACACCACAACGAAGCGCGCGCGTCTGAATGTCGTTTCACAGCGAACGCGCTGCCCAGGCGCGCGCCCGAGCCGCGCGCGCCCGGGCCCTTAGATCCCGTAGAGGTAAATCTACTACCCAGTAGATTTTCTATCAGCTGGCAGGTTGCCTAACTCGCCACCTGACCTCACTCGCCGCGTCAGCAACAAACAGCCTGCAGGTGGGTTTAATATAGATATATTGAACGATTTATAACGATTTATTTGACGACCGATGTGGCGCAGTGGTAGTGCGACTGCCTTTGACGCAGAAGGTCCCGGGTTCGATTCTCGGTGGGTCACTCACAAAGTTGATATTTATCTCTTTGTGAATTTGTTCCCAGTCTGGTTAGGACATTGCGGGCTGAACTACCCGATTGTCCGTAAGTAAGATGGTTCCGTGTTTCGGATGGCACGTTAAGCTGTAGGTCCCGGTTGCTGTCTATGATCACTTAGACGGCGGTCGTTACACAACCATGTCAGAAGCCTGCTACTTGTAGAAGGCGGTTGAAAAATTCTGACACTAGGGTTCATCGGGTCGTTGGACGATTCGGTGTCCCACACGAAAAGAAAAAAAAGAAAAATTGAACGATTTTTACAATATACAGGTTGTAAAGAATAGTTGTAACTTCCTTTGAAGGGATAAACCAGCTCATGGAGCTGAATAACTTTCCCCAAGGATATTAGCTGCACATATTTTAAGCAGTGAATCAGCCTATGAAATTGAACCACTTTCCCCAAGAAACCGAAATATGAAAAAATAAAATTGACCTCCCCTACAATTTACCGACCGACCAAGACAATTTGTATGGGAGATCCAAAATAAATTCTCAAATTTCGCCCTTGGTTCCTTGGGGACAGTTGTTCAGTCTCATAGACTGATTCACTTCTTAAGATATTTGCAGCATTTTTTTTACATTCAGTATAAATAAATAGCATATTCCATTAACCATTTGGTTATTCTCGGTATTTTAAGATGAAATCTTTTCACCGGTACTGATGATGATCTATGCAAGACAAAATAAAATAAATAAATAGAATATCATGTAATCTTGACATGTATGTATGTATGTGTGTAAAAACTTTATTGTACCAAACAAGAAGTAGTTACAAAAAACTTAAATAAAATAATGGAATTTGTAGGCACAAAGGCGGACTTATACCATTAAGGGATCTCTGCCAGTCAAGCTTTGAGAAATACAGAGATATGTGATGCCCTTAAGAACTTTTTATTGCTTACATATAAATACGTAGGCTTATATACTTTTTCATGTTACTGTTTTCCATATTAGATATACATACATACATATGTCACGCCTTTATACCTTGCGCGGTAGGCAGAGCGTTAACGGCCGTAAGAATAGGGGTCGCTATCGCAACGTCTGACATTCTTGAGGATTGTTTTCCAAGGTTGTTCCAGAAAACATGTGTATCACTATAGTGACAGGTTGTCAGCCTGTCGCCTAAAAAATGTAATACACCATTAACCATTACCCTCGAGTCCCTTAGTCGCCTCCTACGACACCCGCGGCAAGGATGTGGGGTGATGCTATTCTAAGCTGGCATTACACGGCATAGATATACCTCTATCTATGAAGATAAAACCATAACACAACCTATTACTTCAATACATCAGAGCTCTGATATGTTTTATCACCCCATTCCAAGAAGGTTTTATGGCTTGTATGATGGACTGGGGTTCTCAAATATAAGGTTGTTATGGGCAGTTTGAATCAGGTCGTTCGTCAACTCGGTGTCCCGGATGGTAAAAAGAAATATGCGAACTTTTAAGGATGGTTTAAGCCATCGGCGCTTTAACGATTTTCATGAAAATTCGTATACAGGATGTAAAAAAAATTTGCTGCAAATGTCAAGAGGTGAACCAACTCATAAAAGTGAATAATTTTCTCCAAGGAACATAGGTCGAAATATGAAAAAAAAATTAAGACTTCCCATACAAAATTATACCGACTGACCAAGTCAATTTGTACAGACCAATTTCTTTTTCATATTTCGACCTATGTTTCTTTGGGAAAGTTGTTCAGTTTCACGGGTTGATTCACCCTTTAAATTACTTGCAGCTAATATATTACACGCATACACATATCACGCCTTTATCCCATGCAGGGTAGGCAGAGCGTAAACGCCCTAAGAATACGATCGCTATCGCCACGTCTGACACTTTTGAGGATTGTTTTCCAAGGTTGTTTCAGAAAACATGTGTATCACTTTAGTGACAGGTTGTCAGCCTGTTGCCTAAAATTGTAATACACCAATACCCTCGAGTCTCTTTGCCGTCTTTTACGACACCCGCGGGAAGGATGTGGGGTGATGCTATTCTAAGCCGGCATCACACGGCATATGTAGCTAATAAATTTACACCTTATATGCCTTGAAAAGTTGATAATTTTCTCGTATAGCTGACATAGTTCGTAAAACAAGTAATAGTTGCCTACGTCAGTTTTATATCGTGCAATCTGAATTGACAACCGCGAGACGAGACGCTTACAGCCGTGAACGCCTATAAACGTGGACGGATGTGACGCAGTTGTAGTGCGACGGGTTCGATTCTCGGCGGGTCACTCACAAAGTTGATATTTATCTTTCTGAATTTGTTTCCAGTCTGGTTAGGATATTGACGACCGATGTGGCGCAATGGTAGTGCGACTGCCTGCGATGTAAACGGTTCCGCGTTCGATTCTCGACGGGTCGCTCACAAAGTTGATATTTATGACTTTGTGAATTTGTTCCCAGTCTGGTTAGGATATTGACGACCGATGTGGCGCAGTGGTAGTGCGACTGCCTGCGACGCAAAAGTTTCCGGGTTCGATTCTCGGAGGGTCACTCACAAAGTTGATGTTTATCACTTTGTGAATTTGTTCCTAGTCTGGTCATTTGGTCCTAAACAGACTGGAAACATCGTAATATTGCAGACTGAACTTGATTATCCGTAAGTAAGATGGTTCCGTGTTTTGTAGGGTACGTTAAATCGTCAGTCCCGGTTACTGTCTATGATTAGGATTACTTAGACGGCGGTCGTTACACAACCATGTCAGATGTCTGCTATTGTAGTTAGGCGGTTTAAAAGCTCTTAACACAAGGGCCGTCAATCGAGTCGATGGACGATTCGGTGACCCACACAAAAAAAGAGAAAGAACGTCTATAGCCGTCAACGTCTACAGCCGTCGACGTCTACAGCCGTCTACCGTCTACGTCTGAGTCCGTAAAACAAATGAGCGATGTGATGGGCGTACCTGCAATAGTAAACGTGAAAGAACGTAAAAGAACGTAAAAGTTACGGCTTGCGAACGATACCGTAATAGTTTTCAGAACAGCAGTAAAACTGGTTTACAACTGTAATAATGGATTCTACAAGATAGACATAGATAGATACATATATCACGTCTGTATCTGTAGCAGGGTAGGGAGAGCGTTAGCGGCCGTAAAAATACTATCGCTATCGTCACGTCTAACAAATACTAGGGGCCGTTTCCGATATTTTATGTATCACAATAGTGACAGATTGTCAGCCAGTCGTCGCCAAAAAAAAATTATACAGATAAACACCTTGAGTCTCTTAGGTCATTCTTTTCACGCTCTGCCTACCCCACAAGGGTTTTTTAGGATCACGATATGTGTGTAGTAAATATACGCAAACCAATTTCCAAAATAATAATCATTCGATTTTCAAACGTGTGCTTCCAACGTGTAGAGCTATTATCAAAATAAAAATTAATAATCGTATTTTGAAAATGGAAAACAAACAGCCAATAACAGACGAGGTATTTAAACAAGCCCATTCATTGGTTAACAGAATTTACAGTGGGTGCTAGGGATGGGTTATGTAGGAACTGTTATCGATACTTTTAAATAACTGCTATTGGCGGAAAACTATGATGATGTTTTAATTTTAAATTCTACTACGTTTAAGTTCAAACTATATTCGATGAAAAATTAATTGTTTTGTGACATCCATCACACCTATCTACGAATCTCATCTATGTTATGTTCATTTTGTTTTCGTGTATTGATGATGCAGAAAACTATGTCGAAAGAGATATGAAAAGGGCTTTTCATCTGATATTACAGGTAACTCAAATCAACTTCGGATTGACTCATGAAAATTTTAGTTATTTTTTCATTAATATTTCGACCTATGATTCTAATGGAAATTTATTCTTTTTTTTACCACTTTATAATATCAGTCTCTACTAAAACTTCACCCAACCTCGCAAGTACTTGTTATTTATATTTAGAACACATGCATACAAATATCACGCCTCTATCCCTTGCGGGGTAGGCAGATTCAAGCGCAGCACAAGAAACATGCAGTCATTTTTAATACCAAATCTGGACGTGCATGGAATTTAAAATTGACAAAAATACTCGTAATAAGGTAGACTTAATAAGACGAAACAGATAGAATTATCTACTGTAGTACTTTTATTTTATTTTAGCGTAGCCGTCTTTTGGGCTATTAATATATTTTAAAACTTAGCTAGGGTAGCTTAGGTCCTATGGTACAAATTGTTAATTGAGAATAGGAGCACTTTTGAGCAGGTTTTTGGGTGGTTTTCCTGTTCAGGGGGTCCGGCTGATTTACATGACACATGTAATTATATATATATTTTTTAATATTCACTTTAATAGCTACATGCTAGTAAGTTACATGCTGTGTGGTCAGCCTAGCCGGCCCCGAGGCAGTGCCTTTTTTATCCCACTCGTGCCGCGTTTCTACTAGGAACATAAAATTGTTATAAAAAAGAGAAAATTGTGTCTGACAATTTTTTCTTTTTTACAATGACTAATTTATTTTTAGCGACAGTATTGTATTGTAAATTTTTGACTTTCTGAAAGCGTTCGTTGTGAATCTACTTGGAAAATAAACGATTGAAACATTGAAGCAGAGGGTAAAAATGCGGTAGCTATCGCCACGTCTGACAAATATTGAGGGCTATTTGAAATAATTCGTGTATTCGTGTATCGTGTGTGTTATTTAGTAACAAGTATTAATGTCCCGTCACTAGCGGCTGCATACGACTCGGGAATATTAACATGGTGAATACGTTGCTAATCAGGCCCAGTGTATACGTGCCTTTATACCGTAATTGATTTCGAATCTGTGTTCCAAATTACATACAGTTCGGTTCAGTGTTGAATCTGTTTGAAGTACGAAGGGACAGTTTTGGGAAGAGATTTTTAAACGCATCTGCCGACAACCGATGTGGCACAGTGGTAGTGCGACTGCCTTTGACGCAGAAGGTTCCGGGTTCGAATCTCGGTGGGTCACTCACAAAGTTGATATTTATCACTCCGTTAATTTGTTTCCAGTCTTGTTAGGACATTGCGGGCTGAACCATCCGATTGTCCGTAAGTAAGATGATTCCGAGTTTCGGATGGCACGTTAAGCCGTAGGTCCCGGTTGCTGTCTATGATCACTTAGACGGCGGTCGTTACATAACCATATCAGAAGCCTGCTATTTGTAGAAGGCGGTTGAAAAATGCAGACATTAGGGTTCAACGGGTCGTTGTACGACTCGGTGTCCCATACGAAAAGAGACCACATTCCCCTGGTGTTGGTCTTGGTCGGTGGCCAAGTGGTTATAACACCGGTCTTACAATCGTGAGACCCGAGTTCGATCCCCGCCATGTACTAACGTGTTTTTTACTCACGTACATTTACCGACCGCTCTTACGGTGAAGGAAATTCATCGTAATCAAACCCTCATTCAAATAAAATATGAATTCAGATGATATTTGAATGTGAGTTAACACAGGATTCGTTCCACTTAGCCTTTGGGTTGCAGAGGTCAGATGGCAGTCGCTCTGTGTAAAACCTTGGTTCCACGTCAAACCCCCTAGGTTAGGTAGCCGACCCCGACAGAGAACGGGATAAGGAAAGGAGAATGAATGATCTTCCATAAAGGTGTATTGGCCTTAATTGGCACCAGGCTTCATTCGGTCGTTGGACGACTCAATGTCCCACACGAAAAGAAGAACATGATTTATCATTATAATTAAGAGCCGCTACAAAACAGTCTACAGAAACTATGACCCAGAAATAAAAGCAAAAATAATGTGTATACAGGGTGTTAGAATAAGTACGCTAACGCTCTGCCTACCCCGCAAGGGATAAAGGCGTGATGTATGTTGTTGTTTGTGTTGTAGAATAAGTACCGCGTTACGTAAAAAAACAACTTTCCCTAAGGAACAAACGTCAAAATATAAATAACTAACTCTCATAAAATAAAATTAATAGGTAGGTACATGTTTTTTATGCGTGGTCGTTCCGTGTTCCTTTCATGTGTTTATTTAGTTATTTAGTTATCTTTAACAGACACTAGGGTACTTTGGGTCGGACGTTGGTGGTCCACACGAAAAGAGAGAGAGAGAACACGAAAAAGTTGTTCAGTTTCACAAGCCGTTTCACCCTTTATAAGAAGCTCAGTACTTTTCAAAACACTCTATATACAGCGGCATCTAAGCAGTGTCTGTAGATAATGTGCAGTAACTTACACTCGCGGACAAAATGGCGGCCAACGGGACGCAATAAACAATTATAGCTTCCTTAGCTGACCCTTCAGTGTACAAAAGTGTTTCCGAAAAACATATAAACTAAAGATTTGTTAGCCAAGGTTTTTTACTAGTTTTTATGTTTAAAAAAAGTAGTAGCTATAAAGTAGGGCTGCGTTTTTATATTTAAAAAAAAACTATAGTTTGTAAAATATAGGATGATCCCTGTGACGTTTGTGACTTTGGAGCAAATGCTATGACATAAGGTCCATTTTCCTTTGTTTACTAGGAAAATGAACCTCAATGGTCATAAACGTAACAGGGATCATCCTATATTTTACAGACTATAGTTGTGTCTTATAAAAGTCGTTCATTGTACATCATGATAGTTTGCTAACCGCGCAGGTGGCGAATCGCTGAAGTAGGCCTAACGCGCGAGTAGGCACAGAGCGAGTTGGCGAATCACGCGGGTCGGCGAAAGGAGCAAGGTGGCTTACTAAGTCGGTTTACTGACGATAGTTGAAAGTGACAACGTCATTAGAAAATACTGATGGAATGGTTAGCCCTTCCCCAAGGAACATAGATTGAAATATGAATAGAATTTTTTGACAAAACCTTCGTACAAATAAACCTTTTCTCTGAATCATTATTTATTTAAAAACCGCATCGAAATTCGTTGCATGGTTTAGGGAAAACGCAAAACACGACTTAATTTAATACATACATACATACATACATACATATATCACGCCTTTATCCCTTGCGGGTAGGCAGAGCGTTAACGGCCGTAAGAATACGGCCACTATCGCCACGTCTGACATTTTTGAGAATTGTTTTCTAAGGTTGTTTCAGAAAACATGTGTATCACTATAGTGACAGGTTGTCAATCTGTCGCCTAAAAATTGTAATACACCAATACTCTCGAGTCCCTTAGTCGCCTCTTACGACACCCGCGGAAAGGATGTGGGGTGATGCTATTCTAAGCCGGAATCACACGGCACTTAATTCTTAATTTAATACTATGTGTATATATCGATAGCGTTGCGTGTTTATATGGAATGGGGAACTCCCATGTTCAGCAGTCTATTCTCTCTCTCTCTCTCTCTTCGTGTGGGACACTGTGTCGTCCAACGACCCTAGTGTCAGAATTTTGTGGACTGTTGTGGCTGTAGAAGTAGTATCGATTTAGCTACTATCTTTCTCTCTCTCTCGTCGTATGCAACACTGAGTCGTCCCACGACCCAATTATTTTACTCGCAAGTGTACAGTTCAATTAGTGCACCGTGTCCACCAGGAGAGGAAGTTTCTCCCGAGCTGGTCTGCGATGCCCTAAGGGCGGGCTGGATACCAACAGTTACCAGCTAGTTGTTCACTGTATTAGGATTAACCTAACTAATACTAAAGTAAACCGTACCTAAGGTAGACATTCGGCAAAATTTACGCTAAAAATACTGTGTTTACACTAAAAATACTGTATTTACTAAAAATATTACGTTTACACAAGGAATTATAGCATTTACACTAAAAATATAGTTTCATGAAAGAAGGAAGAATACAAGGTGTAAAAAAATGGCTTCAAATATTTTAAAGGATGAACCAGTCCTTGAAACTGAACAAAATTCTTCAAGGGACATAGGTTGAAATAAAATAAAAAAGTGTAACTGAGTATTTTTATTGATTTATGGATGGTTCGCTTTTTTCATATTTCGACCTATGTTCCTTGGGGAAAGTTGTTCAGTTTCATGGACTGGTCCACCCCTTAAAATATTTTTAAGTTTTCACGTGATGTCATATTCCCTAGGTTATGTAGCCGACGCCGACAGAGAACGGGATAAGGCAAAGAGAATGGATGTTTTTTTTAACTACTTACTTTAACTTAAAGAACGTACAATACATTAAAAACACGCCCAAATTATATAAATTTGAACACATTATAAGTAAAGCAAAAGGTCAAAAGATCAATTAATTATACAGAGCGACAGCAAAAGTATCGTTTCCTTCAAATAAATGAACAGCCAAGGAAGAAAGGTCGAAATATGAATAAACATTGTATACGAATTCAATTTATTAATACTTAATTGTATTGACACTAGCGCCCTATCTGCGTTTTCACCCGCTATATGTAATTTTAATAAGGCATGTATAAAACATAAATAAACCTTACCTATATATTATGTATCTGAATAAAAACAGCATCAAAATCCATTGCGCAGTTTAGAAGGAGTTATCAGTCAATGAAGCGTATATCTTGTAATGGTTACACTTGACAGCTGAGCTGTCATACAAAATATTGTTTGTATGGAAGTACTCTACACAACTAATAGAGAGGTGTTCGTTGACAGTTTAAAAAAAGAGGTTTTTCATATAAAACCGTCATAATGTTTTGAAGCGTATACCTCGTAATGGTTACACTTGACAGCTGAGCTGTCATACAAAATATTATTTGTATGGAGGTACTCTACACAAATTTCGAGACGGCGTTCGTTGACAATAAAATTTTGAAAGGCACCAATTTTACTCATAGCCCTTTTCTAGCGCCTTGCAAAAATGCACAGCAATGTACGTCATCCGTACAAGCAAGCAAGCAACTTACCCATTCCCTATATGGGATTAATAGGTACTTTTTCTAGCCATCATCATCATTGGCCTCATACGTCTGTGACAGACGATTTGATCAGTGTCTTAGGCATGACCACAGACACTGCGTTGCCTGGAACGCAATTATGGAAAACGCGGGGTTTAACAGGACCTGCGCCACCCTCTCAGTCTCCCCACCACATTTTCTAACACCATGTATTAAGGGGGTCCTCTATCGAATACTATCAGTCATTTGACAACAGACTTTATGTACATAAACATACGGCTTAGAATATTGAACACTCCATTATAATTTGAATAACATTATGCAGTTTTCGCGCCACAAACAATTACTGTCAATAAAATCAAGATGGCGGAAGGTTTAGGGTTGTAACGTTTCTTTATACACATTTCTTTTTAGAAAACAAAAGTTAAAAGCACGATAAATTTGAGAGAAGAGAAGAAAGAGACGCGATTATGATTTACTTAAATAAATAAAGCTGTAATACATGGTATAAAATGAAGTCGCTGCTTTGCGTTTCTTTGTCATAATCACCGGTAACTCCTCCTGAACCACGCAAAGGATTTTGATGCGGTTTTGGACAGTCTGCTGGATTGGCAAGCGTAGTGCAGGAAATCGGTTTCATAGGCAACGTTGTTCCCAATTCCCTGGGCTGGAATCATCCATCATTCATAAATTACCACACTCTTTTTCGTGTGGGACAAGTCGTCCAACGACCCAATAAAGCCTAAAATGTGTGTCAGAATTTTTAAACCACCATCTACAAATAACAGGCTTCTGACATGGTTGTGTCACGAACCCCTCTAAGTAATTATAGACAGCAACCGGTACCTATACGGCTAAATGTGCCCTCCGGACTTCTTTCTTGCGGACAATCAGGTAGTTCAGCCTGCAATGTACAATACGTATATATATAAAAAGACTGGAAACAAATCCACAAAGAGGTTAAATATCGACATTGTGAGTGACCCAACGAGAATCGAACCCGGGACTTTTGCGTGGCAGGCAGTCGCACTACCACTGCGCCACATCGGTCGTCTTTCCACCAATAGCAATAAGCAAAACAAACTATATACTAGCGGCCCGCCCAGCGGCTGCGCCCGCTGCAACTCATTTTCCCGTAGGAATAAGATGTTTTCCCGGCAAGTATTACACACAAAAACCTTTATCTTGAATCACTCTATCTATTTAAAAAAACCGCATCAGAATCTGTTGTGTAGTTTTGAAGATATAAGCAAACATTTAGACAGACGCGAAAAGCGACTTTGCTTTATACTATCTAGTGAAGATACTCAGAGGTAGAATTGTGATGATGCTATTCTAAGCTGGCATCCCATTGCTAACCGGTAAATACAACAACTTTCTACCAATACCCCATTAGATGTGTCGTGAACCCTAAGGACGGGGTTTTCTCGACTCGCCGTCGCCTTGCAGACAGTACTAGACAAGTAGCGTTAGCAAAACAAACTGTTGAATTTGTTTTTTTTCTTTAAATTTTTTTTTATTACCGATATACCAAATATATATAAAACGTCTTTTTTTGTACAATAAATAATTACGAACGATATTTATCGTCGCCGTGGTCGGCCTAAGAGAAGATGGCGAGACGATATTGTTGCCTGTCTCCAGAACTGGCATTTAGAGGCCCAAGATCGACACGCCGTCACCTTGCAGACAGTACTAGACAAGTAGCGTTAGCAAAACAAACTACTGAATTTATTGTTTTTTTTTTTATAATGTCTAATTTTATTTATTTACAAGTTTCTTACCAGTATTAATTAAAAAGGCCACCTCGGGTCGTGCCTGGTGGAAATGTGCTGTTCGACTATGTTATATTAAATTAGAGGAAATTTTATACCATGTTGTAATAAAAAATTACACCATGGTATGATTAAATTACTGCTAAAATAAAAAAAACCTAAAAACACTAAACTCCACTAAATTGTACTTTTTTCTAGGTAATAAATGCATAAAACAAAATAAATGAAATCGTTTCTTTGACATGTAACGTTATTGACTTATTATATCGCTAGTATTAAAAAGTCTATGATAATTTAAATATAGGGTTATTGTAACTTTCGCAAACTACATGAAAAGTCACTGATAAATATAGTTCAAAACCTAATTTAGAAAAATTTGGCCCAAATATTTCTCAGTTTATTCTAGTTAAAATGCTACTATAATTTTTATATAAATATACGAAAAATACATACATACATACATATATCACGCCTCTATCCCTTGCGGGGTAGGCAGAGCGTTAGCGGCCGAAAGAATATGGTCGCTATCGCCACGGCTGACATTTTTAGGATTGTTTTCCAAGGTTGTTTCAGAAAACATGTGTATAACTATAGTGACAGGTTGTTGACGAAAAATATTACATTTTTATTTGAATATACAGGTTCAGGACTGGAACGACGACCCTATCAGAGTAACAAGCTCTAGACATTTTACTAATAAGCTTACTGAAATACTTACGAACGTGAAAGGTTTCCAAATCTTATTGAGACTTACCTTAAAATTAAAAAACGACATTCGTCAATAATATTATCAAATTATAATAGCATTACACAGTATTATAAAGTCACTGACTGTCTAGTGACAGTTACAGGGAAATCTTTTTATTCCCACGGGAAAAAAGCGGGGAAAATGCTGCACGGGCAATCAGTTCAAAACTTGGTTGCTGTCTGTGGTATCTTAGGCCCGTATTAATAAACGCACTTAACTCTGAGCTCTATCTTGAGTGCGATTTTGAGATGTAATTTGTGTTGCCTAAGCTTGCCATATATCAATATAGCTCTTGAGATGGCTCTTAGTCAGAGTTGAGTGCGGTTTATTAATACGGACCAGACAGCGGTGGTCACACAACAATGTCAGACGGTTAATAGCGCCTTTAGTAGCGTACGTGATTTAAAAACTCTAGTCATCACAAATTTAACGGGTCTTTCATCGACTCAATGGTCCCAGACACCAAAATCGAAAAAAAGCTACGAGCTTTTTAAGTCTTTTTGTAAAATTATTTTGCTGACGCTACCACCCCGGTCACTTAGAAGTATTGCGGTGTGGCGGCCATAAAAAAATATAGGAGGAACAAGAATACATTATTATTTACGCGCTGGAAGACTGCGCGATTCGGGCCCGAGTCGTTCCGGGTTCGGACCACATCGATTTGGCCCGAATTTTTCACTTTTGTGTTGAGTCATACAACGAGTCCTATGTACCCTGGCGTTAAGAGTTCTTCAACCGCCGCTCAACAATCTTTTCTATATCTACAAATGTAACTTATTCCGTACTACATTTTCATATGACAAAAATATGGTTGTTTTCTACAAATTGGATCAATCAGATCATTACAACTACAACAGCAACAAAAGTCCACTACTGAACATGGGTCTTCCGCTTGGGTCGACCGCACTGCAAGTGGTTGCTGATATTGCGTTGCCTTGCGTACAGCTTGAATAGTTCTACGCAACACTAAGCTGAGTCACGTCCTATTGTTTACGTATATACCAGATTTAGAATTAGATAAAGATTTTTTATTTATTTTTATTTTATATTCACAGAGAACGCTGCTTCCCTTTCCCTGGATTCATCCTTTTGACTTTTACGAAACTCACGGGTATAAATGGGATGATGCTATTCTAAACAAGCATCGCACGGGAAACTTATTCTATAAATGTGTGGTGAATTCAGACCGGAAATATATTTTATTAATAAATTCTCTTTTCGGCCCACGTGGACCAAATCTATGTGGTCCGAAACGGGACCGACTCGCAGTGCGCGGAACGTCCGCTTTACGACTTTTCTGCGACATGGCGGCGGAATTTTACTGTCGCGTACCTTTAAATTAAATTTGACCTCCTGTAAATAACTAAATAGGCATCCAGTTAAAAGGGGTATACTTCATTCGCTTACATAGTGTCACGACCAGCGTAACTGTCAGTACCCGCACGTACGTGCTTGTATGGAGCATTGAGGTCAAGGTACGCTGGTCGCGACACCATCTATGCGAATGACTTATATCTCTACCACATCTCTACATAAAGTTGCTTCTCGCATCTGTCTCTATGTAAGACTAATTAGATCTTTAAAACTTCACAACGGATTATGATGCACCTTTTTAAATAGACATAGTCTGTCTCAACTGTCTGAACGCCTGCACACTTCAGGACCTACTAGAGGCAAACCCCAGGGGCATTTTAGTTGCCAAATCAGTGAGATTGTAACGCGATTCGATAATGAAGAAGTCGGATTTTCGTATGGGAGATTTGAAATTTCCTTCCATCTGACCGACGCATGCGTTACGGATGCACTCCGTTATACGTGAAGTGTCAGAAACGCCTTTTCTTATCGTGTCGATGGCAAATTAAGTTTCGTATTTATAAATCGCACTCAACCCTTGAGACCGATCTCAAGAGCGGTTTTGACAAATGTCAGTCAATACAAGAAGAAGAAGGCAATACTAACAGCATCTCAAAGTCGCACTCAAGGTCGATCTCAGAGTTGAGAGCGGTTTATAAATACGGGCCTTAGATTTTATGTGCCCAAAATTCAGCCACCCTAAATCAAAACAAGAAATCTACACCCTAATTATGCAACTAACATATTTAAGCATATGGCAATCACAGTATGTCGCCATCAAAGTTGCCAGTCACTAAATTGATTCCAGTAATGCGTTGGACACGGTGTTGCCATACTGTTCTGTTATTATGGGTATAACGTGACAATGTTATGCCGACTTAGAATAGCATCACCCCGTTTCCTTCCCGCGGGTGTCGTAAAAAGCGGGTAAAGGATTCGATGGTTTCGTATGTGTTACAATATTAGGCGACAAGCTGACATGACAACCTGTCACTATAGTAAAACACCATTTTTCTGAATCAGCCCTCAAAGATTTGTCAAACGTGGCATAAGTGACCGTGTTTTTGCACTGCCTACCCCGCAAGGGGTAAAGTCGTGATATATAGGGTGTAAAAGACGGTGTAATCATATCATGAAACTGAACAACTTTTTTTATGGGGGCTATGTTGGGAAACAAAAACATTTTTTCGACCCTCCATACAAAATTCCCGATCAGCTAACTGACATTGTATGGGAACTTGAAAAATTTTTTTCTTTTCCAAACATAGCCCCCATAGAAAAAGTTTTCAGTTTCATGGCCTGAGCCTTTCGTTACACCGTCTCTTACACCCTGTGTGTAAAGTTTGAATGCCCCCATCTGCTCAAAACTCAAGACACACAGTTATCACGCTTGTCAAACGTGCCAAAAATGACAGCTCCGTCCGTATCACCGCCTATCGGCGCGGTCAGGCGGTGTAGTGTGTAATTATCCTAAGCCTCAACAAGATTATTTTACTTATAATAGATTTGTCATTCCACTAAGCACTTTCGTAGGTTAAACGGCATAAGTTTAATAGTTAGCTAACAATATAACAGATTGGTCATGGTTTAGATTTGGGGTCAAAAACGCAACGTCATAGACTCATAGCAATATGTGGAGTTGTTCAGTAGTTATTATTAGACCTACTGCTAATTAGACCTATTGGTTATTAGGCCTCTATCACACTTCAGCGCAAAAATAACGCTGTACTAACGTATGAGCCTGTCAGATCTATAATAGTAACGTCAATTCCGATACTAAAACTGCTCTCGACACAACAGCCAGCGCTAAAGCAACGCTAGCGCAGCGTCGTGCGTTGGACGTGCATTAAAAGCGGTTTTTGTATGCGGAGTGACGATTCTAGTACGGATATGACAGGCGCATATGTAAACGCAGCGTTTTTTTTGCGCTGAAGTGTGGGAAAGGTCCACATTCGTAAGGCACGATCTAGCGACTAGATACCCGTAAATCTAAGAAATACATACATACTTTGACCTTAATAGCCGCAACAGTCCATTGCTGGACATGGGTCTCTGATATGGGTATTGATTGAATACTCACCTCACAACCTTGAATAGAGGGACCACATAACCGTGGTGTAGCGTTTAACACGTCTGACCCGGCAATTCAGAAGACGAAGGTTCGAATCCCATCGGTGGCGTGATTTTTTTTTTCGCTTCTTTTGGTTGTATTAACTTATAACATTAAGTTAATAGATTAAAAAGGTGATTTTATAAACTGCTCACTGCTTCTGAAAAAATAGTCCAATTTCAAGGGCAATACAGCCAGTGGGTCTAAGTGACAGCGGGTCAAAAATACAGTAGGTCAAAAACGCAACGTCACAACAGCAATATGTGTAGTGATTGAGTTGCAAGTTTTGTCGTAATCCGATCGCAGGGGCGTAGGTTCGAATCCCAGATGTTATCGGTTGTATAAATAGTTAGCAAAGTTTATTTTTATTATAGCCCGCAAAAATACAGCAGGTTTTTAAGATTCGAAATTCATTTATTCATTGCAAGTCACAGTACAAAAGATGTGACACCTTGTAAGGGCGCAGTAATGATTTTGATAATATTGATTTATTTGGTTTTCTATTACATAATATGCAGAAAAATAGCTAATAATGCGGGTCTCACATTTACCGCATATTTTTCCGGCGTTGTGCCGCATCCGGTTGTAAAACGGAATCTTAAACCAAAACCGGACACCATGGCATATTTCATTGAGACTATCACAGGTTATAATTTTTATGTTATTTGTCACAAATGAAAATATGGTTCGGTAAATACACGGCGGTCATTACACAACCGTGTCAGAGGCCGGCTACTAGTAGTAACGGTTTGAAAACTCTGATTCCAAGGTTCAGAACGAACATTTTCAGAATGTCAGTTATTAACATTACTATCATTGAATAAATGAATTAGTCATTGTAAAATTGTCAGACACAACTACAATTTTATGTTCCTAGTAGAAACGCGGCACGAGTAGGATAAAATAAAAATAAAGGCACTGCTTCGGTGTTGGCCAGGCTGACCACGCAGCATGTAACGTACGCTTTGACACCACGGTTCATCGGGTCGTTGGACGACTCGGTTTCCCACACAAAAAGAAGAAATGTTTTACGAATAGGTACCGCGAAAAATTCCACAAATAGCCAAAACAAAGTAACCAACAAACAACGACTTAGCGAGAGGCATAAAACACTACAGGTCTTAAAATAAGCAATAAAACACTTGTAGGTCCTAAAATAAGCACTAGAGGCCGGAAAGTAGCAGTAAAAGTCACAATTAGACGTAAATGCCACATCACACACGGCTGAGACATTTCACAATTAGGCCCACTGCTTATTAGACCTAGTAGGTCTACTTAGTGTCATTACATTTTACCTACTACGTATCCTGTCAATTAATAGACCAAAATCAGTTACTTCCAGTTTAGTACAAACAAAATTCAGTTTGTATGTTTGAAACAAAGTCATGGTTTTTGAACATTTACGAGCTATGATATTGAAATCATATACACACGCATATAAAAACATATTCAAATTTTACAGACAAATATGGGTAACTTATTATTTTGTCAATCAGCGCCTAGATGACATCTTGTTGTGCGCCCACAGCAAATAAACTGTTTAAAAGTTGGTTCGTACACGGCAAACTATTGAGCATTTTAGACCTACCGGGTCAAACTAGCCGTATGTCTAAAAAATCGCATTTCACACGCCCCCTTTGATGTCGCAGCGAAACTAACAAATCCGGCATTCTGGGAAACAACCAGTTTCCTCTGATCTTCGCTTAATTACATCAAGATAGTTTTATTGCTGAGTTGTAACAAATATGGTAACGATACTTGTTTCGTGCATGTGTGCTTTTATGAATATGACACACTAAAATGACGATTCGTCATAAACGGACAGACTTTTTTTTATTGTCTTGTATAAGGTGTAAAAAAATATATTTTATGGTGTCCCTTTACTAGGCAAACAGCAAATATTTTCAGAAGCGAACAGGCCTATGAAACTGAACAACTTTCGCCGAAAAACATCGGTATAACTTTGAAACTACCGCTGTCGGGTTTTCCGTTTTTTAATAATTAAGCTGTCTTGGTATATCCAAACTAAACAATCAAATGAATCATTGAATAAAAAAAGCATATCTTTGTATTCATAATAATAGAGACATTATTAATAACACGATAGTTATCTTACCCCTATGGAACATCTGCTAACTAATTGTGTGTTCAAAAACCGTGAAATTATTATAATTATTTTGATAAAAACTATCATTACAGACGTGACTATGCAAGTATCAACTTATACCGCTAAATGATATGAATTTTTAAAATGTGTTCACATATTAAAACACAAGTAGTGAAAAAATACATACATACACGTGTCACGCCTCTATCCCTTGCGGGGTAGACAGAGCGTAAACGGTCGTAGTAATACAGCATCATCGCGACGACTGAGAAATATAGAAAGCCCTTTCAGAAAATACTGAAAAAAAATGTTTAAAAAATCTTCGACTTAAATAATGAGGAATTTTCTATCTGATAGATCTGGTCCCTTTCCTATTTTATACGCCAGATGGCGTTGTATTAAATTGAAATAGTGGCACGTGAGTTATATTGGTACTCAATTAGATAAAATACACTTCCTTGAAAAAAAACTTTTAACAGTTTAGCTTAGCGCCATCTATGTACACTTGATTGACTAAAAGTTTGAGAAAATTATTTAAAAAGTCTTTGTCAAGAATTGCCGTCAAGATCAATGTAGTAGAACAGACGGTAATTGTGGTTAAACCACTCTTTACAAACGCATGCGAAATGTTTCTACTGATTCAATAAGACTTCCCTTTATTACTGTATTGCTAAAAGTGTATAGAAAAACTACTGCCATGCCAATACGTCTTGAAACGAATAAGTATTGCATAGCTTGTGAAGGGCAACCCCCAACTAACCCTCCCCTCCCCTAAAAGTAGGGTGACCACGCGATCCATAATGTAGGATAATAACGGGACTATTAAACACTAGTCTTTGACGTCCGAAAACGCGAGAGGTAGGCGGATCGCACACTTGACGCACGACGTAGCGCAAAAATATTGCAGCGGTCTGTCAGATGTATACTAGAAATGTCAATCCACATACTAAAACCGCTCAACCGTTGTCGACGCAGCGCTATTGCAGTGTCGTCCGTCGAGTGCGGTTTTAGTAGGTATGAGGAGTGACGTTTCAAGTATGGATCTGACAGACCGCTGCGGTATTCGTGCGCCCAGTCGTGCGTCAAGTGTGCGATCCGCCGTATCTGATATGCTTACTTACATTAATTGTGCAAGTCTAGGAAATGGCCCAATGAATCTTGGTGTAAGAGCTTAGGAACCAACCATAAGGTTTCTGACGTGTAGTAACAATGGCCATCTGAGTTATTATAGATAACAATACGAAAACAGTAGTATCAACACAATAAAACAATGCTAGGCTCTAAACAGGACCGTTTTTTGTCATTCCCGTGTAGCATTAAGTGCAAATGCATAAATATGAGACGCTCCAATCCGACTTTTTAGCTAAGGCCATGATTTGTACTCGTAGGATCTGGTTTAAACAAGTTTACAAAATCTCATACAAGAATCGGACACGTTGTCGCTGCAGCAAATGGCCGCTGTCACAGCAGGTCCTTGTTATAGTGTTTAAAACATAGCTTAATACCTGTGACATTTGACAAATCCATATTAAAAAGTAAACAAAGGAAAATAGACCTTAAGCATTTACCTGGAACTGACAGAAGTCTCAGGTAACAAGCTATTTTATAGGCACTATAGTATGGTTTTTTACGAACCCCAAAATCGTGCGGTGTGTGTGCGATATTGAATTTTTATTTTGTACGGACCTCTCGCTACCCGATGTCCGGCTTTATCCGCAAGACGTGGCCACCCTACTCGCAAGATTAATGACTCGATCCGCGTAACGCGTTAATATTATTACACCCCAACGGGGAATACTTGTATTGGTGGAAATAAAACAACCATTTCGGTAGTATCGACTTTCGTCAATTGTATGTTACATACATATATCACGCCTTTATCCCTTGCGGGTTAGGCAGAGCGTTAACGGCCGTAAGAATGCGGTCGCTATCGCCACGTCTGACATTGCTGAGGATTGTTTTCCAAGGTAGTTTCGGAAAACATGTGTATCACTAAAGTGACAGGTTGCCAGCCTGTCGCCTAAAAATTGTAATACACCAATACTCTCGAGTCCCTTAGTCGCCTCTTACGACACCCGCGGGAAGGATGTGGGTGTGAATTGTATGATCGTTTTCACATATATACAATCGGCAGATTAGAATAGCATCACCCCATTTCTTCCCGTGGGCTTCGTTAACGAGGGATTAACTAGACCCAAGACTGGTCCTGGAGAAGGACAACTCCACATTAAACCCGGAACAAGGTCTCCGTCAGGCGCGTGAGACAGAGGTCTATCGCGCGGTAGGCTCCTGCAGCCGACCTGGCTCCGCACGTATCGACTCGTCGTTCCTGTGGAGTCAGCCACGGAGGCCGAGACTGTGGCTCAAGTCCTGGGCAACCCTGCGTTTTCCATAATTGCGTCCCAGGCAACGCAGTGTCCATATGGCTATTCGTGGAAAATAAAACGAGACTTGGCTTCAGAATTATTGATATTATTGATGATTAGAAATTTTGCACTCGCACGACGTATAGCAATGCCGTGTGATGCCGGCTTAGAATAGCATCACCCCACATCCTTCCCACGGGTGTCGTAAGAGGCGACTAAGGGACTCGAGGGTATTGGTGTATTACAATTTTTAGGCGACAGGCTGACAACCTGTCACTATAGTGATACATATGTTTTCTGGAACAACCTTGGAAATCAATCCTCAAAAATGTCAGACGTGGCGATAGCGACCGTATTCTTATGGTCGTTTACGCTCTGCCTACCCCGCAAGGGATAAAGGCGTGATATATGTATGTATGTATGTACGACGTAAACAATGACTTGACACGATAAAAAACACTATGATGTAATCTATCACAAGGTTGGTGTTCACCATACAAACTCCAACACTATTGCCTCAGATGCCTATGCACTTGATTTTTGACATAAAAGTCTACTTACATTACACTACAATGTCCCACCCTTCTTTGACAGTCGGGTAAAACATGACTAAAATGATGAATGGTTTACTATTTTTAGAAATTCGATATTTTCTATGTTTCCGGTCGTGTTAGGGGGTGGAAAGTTACAAGTTGTAAACGTCATTGGCTTTTATAATATCACTACATAGTATAAAGCAAAATCGCTTTTCACGTCTGTTTGTATGTATGTTTGCTTAAATCTTCAAAAATACACAACGGATTTTGATACAGGTTTTTTCAATAGATAGAGTGATTCAAGAGGAAGGTAATACTTGCCGGAAAAACACCTTATTCCCACGGGAAAATGAGTTGCAGCGGGCTAGGGCTAGTTATAAATAAAAGGTACTTTATATAGGGTGACCGGTAAATTGATGCATTCCTTTCAAGGGATGAATCAGTTCATGAAACTGAACAACTTTCCCCATGGAACATAGGTCTAAATATAAAAAAAAAATTTGGTCCTCCCATACAAATTGACTTAGTGGGTCGGTAATTTTGTATGGGTGGGCCAATTTTTTTTTTTCATTTTTTGACCTATGTTCCATGGGGAAAGTTGTTTAGTTTCATGAGCTGGTTCATCCCTTGAAAGGAATGCATCAATTTACCGGTCACCCTGTATAGCAGAACTCGAGGGTTTCATGCGAATTACAATGTTAGGCGACAGGCTGACAACCTGTCACTACAGTGATACATGAATCTTCTGAAAGGGCCCTCAATATTTGTCAGAAGTGGCGATAGCGACCGTATATTTACGGCCGTTAACGCTCTACGCACACGGAAAGGTGTATAAAGGCGTGATTGATGTATTATATAAGGTGTAAAAATATTAGCTACAAATATTTGAAGGGGTGAATCAGCCCATGAAACTGAAACACTTTCCCCAAGAAACATAGGTCGAAATATGAAAAAAAAATTTGGACCGAATACAGGTTGATTCGCTCGGCTGCTATTTTGTATGGGAGGTCCAAATTTTTTTCATTTTTCGACCCATGTTACTGGGGGAAAGTTGTTCAGTTTCATGGGCTAATTCACCCCTTTCAATACTTGCATCTAATTTTCTTACACCCTGTATAGCAGAATGCATTTAGCTTTTCTTCTCAAGGGACCTTGTTTCCCTCTTAGTCCCTAGAGAGCTGTTGCAACCCCCTATCGCCGAAATGTCCAGCTTATTCTTCTAAAGCACGCAACACGTCACACTACATTACAAGGCCCATCATGCTGTTAGAGATCTCTTAAAGCGATAAAGTCGCCTTTGCTCAGTTCTAATGTTTCGCTCGTTTGAGGAGTAATTCACGCATATGCCGTGTGATGCCGGTTCAGGCGGATCGCACACTTAACGCACGACGGAGCGCTACAACATCGCAGCGGCCTGTCAGAACCATACTAGAATCATCAAACCGCTGAACCGCTGTCGACGCAGCGCTCTCGCAGTGTCGTCCGTCAAGTGCGGTTATATGGGAATTGACGATTCTAGTAGGGATTTGACAGACCACTGCGTTATTTTAGCGGTCTGTCGTGAGTTAAGTGTGTTCCTTTTTATGTAGACGAGCTATTCGGGTGAGGGGTACACATTTTCTATTTATTTCCGATACACTCAGGCGTATATTTTACAGATTTAGAATTCCACTATTTATTTATTTATTTATTTTACCATTTATTGTACACAAGAAATTTTACAGGACAAAACATAAATAAAATGGACACAACAGGCACTGGTTATCTCTAAAAAAGAAATTTCTTACAGCAGACCTACAGGAGAGAAATAGCATTATGTGGGGTACCTACATTAAATATGTATTTTCCAATACCCATAGATTTGCATTTCTAGGATTTAAGTTATTCAGGGACCCATGGTGGGCTGGACCCTATGGTGGACCCTTCCATATGAGATGGACGAGAAATTTTTAGTTTGATTAGAACTCAACAACACAGTAAACAATCTAACTTTGACATATCCACGTCTGGATTAGTGGCTAGATGCTAGACGAACTTTGTTCATTATTTTGCGTCTGCTTTCATTTGAATATGCGTTGTTTAGTCGTGTGTTAGGCGGATCGCACACTTAACGCACCGCTAAAATATCGCAGCGGTCTGTCAGATCCAGACGGACGACACTGCGACAGCGCTGTTTCGACAGCGGTTGAGCGGTTTTAGTATGGGATTGACATTTCTAGTATGGAACTGACAGAACGCTGCGATGTTTTAGTGGTCCGTAGCGGTCGTGCGTTAACTGTGCGATCCACCTATGTTCCGTATTTATAAACCGCCCTTAACTTTGGGATCGATCTTCACTGCGGCTTTGATTCGCTGTTAGTATTGACTGACACTTGTCAAAATCGCTCTTGAGATCGATCTCAGAGTTGAATACTGTTTATAAATACGGACCTTAGCAACGGGTGGCACACGCCGGCATGCCTCATTTTTTTTTAAGTCGGTTAAATTATTTCTGTCTACATTACTGTGGTCGTCCCTTTTTAATATTCATACCAGATGACGTTGTGTTGAGTTGTGACTTTTGTGTTGAAGACACTTATACAACAGATGGCGCTGTAGGTTACTACAACTCGCTATAGAGATGTCTTCTTCTAAATTACATATTATGTGAAATAAATAAAGTTATCAGTTCCTCAATATAGATCAAAATGTGGTATTAAAAGTAATAGTAACCAGTGTTAGTTCAGGGCTTTTCAGTTTTAAGATAAACATAGACACTCAACTAGATAAAACATTCCCTTTGAAAGAAACTTTTACAGTTTAGATCAACGCCCTCTATGTACAGTTGAGGACTAGAATGTTTTCCATTACGAGACAAAATGTTACAAATCATTCTTCGTTTCTTCCCCCCCATCGATAATTAAAACTAAGATGTCTGCCGCCAGCGCCATCTATCTGAATCGGTGTGCAACTGGTAATGCCTGTTGGTGGATTGATGACGTCATCAACAGCAGGGGATGCATTAGCGACGTTACAGTACTTTTAATAATCTCTGATGGTATTCTTTATGTGATCGAGTTTTTAAAGGTGTAAAAAAAGTTGATGCTAATATTTTAAGGGTTGAACCGGCCCATGAAACTGAACAACTTTCCCTATGGAACATAGGTCGAAATATAAGAAAAATTTTTGGACCTCCCATACGAATTGACTTGGTCGGTTGTTAATTTTGTATGAGAGATCGAATATTTTCATATTATGGCCTATGTTCCTTAGGAAAAGTTGTTCAGTTTCATAGGCTGATTCACCAAAATATTTGCAGCAATTTTTTTTACACCCTGTACTTATTATTTGGCATAAAATCAGTAGCATCTCTCTACATACTTTGTGTCCATTCTTTACCACATTTCGTAGGTCTCTTCTTTACCGACGCAAACAATAGTGTTCTATTTTCTCTTAACCTATTTCGTATAATAGAATAAACTTTTTTCTCGTTTCCGCCCACTACTACCTATCTGTGTTCTCACCTGTCAACTTTAAAAGGAAAATGTTCCCGAAACGATATATTTGCTTAGACTTGCTAGGGTTCCACTCTGAAACTACATTTTTTTTAACGACGATTGTTTTTGAGTATTTTTTTTTCTCGCAGTAAGTAGCGTCGTCAGGTAAAATAAAATTATTCCAGGTAAATCTCTTCCTACATACATATATCACGCCTTTATCCCTTGCGGGGTAGGCAGAGCGTTAACGGCCGTAAGACTACGGCCGCTATCGCCACGTCTGACATTTGTGAGGATTGTTTTCCAAGGTTGTTTCAGAAAACATGTGTATCACTATAGTGACAGGTTGTCAGCCTGTCGCCTAAAAATTGTAATACACCAATACCCTCGAGTCCCTTAGTCGCCTCTTACGACACCCGCGGGTAGGATATGGGGTGATGCTATTCTAAGCCGGCATCACACGGCATCTATTCTAAGCCGGCATCACACGGCAAATCTCTTCCTATAGGGTTGTATTTCAGTCAACACACAAACTTTATAGGGTGGTTTTACCATTATATTGAACAACTTTTACTATGGGGCCACCTGCGAAATCACAAAAAATAATTTGAGTGTTCCATAGAAAAGTTCATACCTACTCGGCGAAATTTTATGGAGCACCCTTTTTTCTGATTTCGTAGGTGGCTCTACAGTAAGAGTTGTTCAGAATCATGAGTAGAAACACCCTACGTGTACTGACTAAAAAATAACCCTGTATGTATCAAACCGTTAACGCTCTGCCTACCCCGCAAGGGATAAAGGCGTGATATATGTATGTATGTATGTATGTATCAAACATCCAAATATTTCAAGTCGTTTTGAGTGTGAAGTGGTAACATAAACACGCACAAATTCACACACAGAGACACCTACACACATTGATGAATAATACTATCAACGTAATATAAGCAGTGCCTGTTGTGCCTGTTTCTTATGTCATGTCCTTTTGTATGTACACGTGTACAATAAATTGTTAAATTAATAAATGTACCAAACTTCTAAAATCTTATAATTTAGATGCACTATAAAAAAAATGTTCTGTAAAGCAATAGACCTCACCTGAGACACCTACATTTACGTAAACACTTTAGAACCGTGTCACATTAACTAAATGAATAATTTCCTTGATAGCTAGGGGAGATGCCTAAGCAAAATTAATATGACAGGGTTCTGAAGCTGACGTGAACGTAAGTTAGATCGGTTTAGTGTTTCTAAGGTCTAAACAAGTAATATGTATGTAGGGATTATAACATAAAAGTATACAGGGTGTAAGAGACGGTGTAACGAAAACTTTGCAGGCGTGATCAGACCATGAAACTGAACAACTTTTTTTATTGCAGGAAACAAAATATTTTTTTCGTGTTTTCATACAAAGTCACTTAGCTGATCGGGAATTTTGTATGGAAAGTCGAAAAAAAATTCTCGTTTACCAACTTACCCCTCATAGAAAAAGTTGTTCAGTTTCATAGTCTGAGCACGCGTGAAAAGTTTTCGTTATACCGTCTCTTACACCCTGTATATTTGTCCATTTTGTTTTAATATTTGTTTATTTTTCTTGTTTATTTTATTGTACCTACACTAGCTGTCGCTGCAACTTTTTTTTCCCGTGGGAATAACATGTTTTCCCGGCAATTATTTTACATAAAAACCTTCATCTTGAATCACTCTATCTAATAAAAAACCTTCATCAAAATCCGTTATGTACTTTTAAAGATTTAAGCAAACATAAATACATAGGTACAGACGCGAACAGCGACTTTGCGTTATATGTACCTAGTGATTTTACAGTCGATATTATAAATTAAATTAATTAATTAATTAATATATGTATAATTAATTTCACTGATTGCGTTTCATTGTAACTGTTAGCAATTAAGTTGACTGAATAAATTAATTGAATTGAATTTTTGGGAAAAAATGTCTAAAACATTTTTTATTCTTTTTTCAATTGCTGTTGCCTATTTTACTGTAGAAAATAAGTCCAAAAGTTAATTATTTTGGCATAAATAAATAATAATTGACGTTTCGTATCGATTGCACACAAACTCTATGAAACACATTCTATAATGTGTAAAAATATTAGCTGCAAATATTTTAATGGGTGAATCAGCCCATGAAACTGAACAACTTTCCCCAAGGAACATAGGGCGAAATATGAAAAAAAATTAGACCTATCAAGTTGACTCGCTCCAAGGAGGTCCAAAACATTTCTTTCATATTTCGACCTATGTTTCTTGGGGAAAGTTGTTCAGTTTCATTAGCTGGTTCACCCCTTAAAATATTTGCAGCAATAATTTTTACACCTTATATTAGATGCGTAGAGAGTGAGTTAATTTTGAATGTGACAGATGGCAACCCTAAACGAGGGGGGGGGGAAGGAAGACAGGCAAAGGGGGGACGACGTTATGAATTTGTGAATAATTCACGGGACCATCAAAATACTAACGTTGAGAAATGGGTAGGCCGGTGGTACACCGAGAACCCAACGAGAAAAAACTAAGGCCTATTCCGATATCTCGTCTGTGAATAGCGGTACCCAGATAAGTACAAATTGACAAGCGATAGAGTTTCATCCCCGGGGGTCACTTTTACCATTAAAAACATACATTTTCAGAAACGACACATGAAAAGATGCAACATTGAGCCCACTCAATGGGAGGGTCTGGCAGCACAGCGCCCCGAATGGCGCGGGATGGTTAAGAGGCAAGTCCGCGAGTTTGAGGAACAGCGTAAAGCAGACCTTGACGCGAGTTAAAGGCCCGTGCACCCGTTAACGTCGCCTTTAACTATAATTATGTAAATGGCAAACTCACGTGTCCACTCTGTGCACGGGAGTTTACTGCCAAAATTGGCTACAATAGCCATCTCCGGGAGCAACAGCGCCGATCTGATTAGGAGTCGAAGTGGTCGCCATGGCCGAAATCAGCCGGAGAGATCACCATAATCACTAGTTTTAACTCTGTCGCATCTCTTAAGTTGCCCAGCGTGCCCCGACACCTGCACGCTAGACGACCTTTGGGCAGCCACTCCAAATGCCATTAGTGTGGCAAATTGTTAGTCAGATAAAGTTAAATTTGCCTCGACACGCAAATAAGAAGAAGAAGTTTAAACTCACGTGTTTGCTGCCCACAAACCCATCGGGATAACCACAGTAACTTGAATAGACCTATATTAGAGAAGTTTTACATCGCAGGCAGATTTTAAACATGGGCATTTCGCTATTTGTACTAAACTAAGCCTTAATTTTACCACTGGGCTAGATGGAGCCAATCTTCACGTTTTTGGCATTTACATATTAGACGGATCGCACATTTGACGCACGACGGAGCGCTAAAACATCGCAGCGGTCTGTCAGATCCATAATAGAAATGTCAATCCCCGTAATAAAACCGCGCAATTTGTATATTTGTATAATCTGTATATTTGTGCAATAAAGTATTATAAAAACATCATCTTTTAAACATAGTTAAATTTGTTAACATATAGAAGTACAAACTATAAACAATAAAATACAAACAAGTCAAAATAAATTCAACATAGTTTTCGTCAATCATAAATTCCGCCCTGAATCATTCCCGGTCCAAAAGTACTTAACAGACTAGCGGCATTGCCACGCTGCTGAATAGCTACCTACTGAGATACGTTGAACAAGGAACGATCCGGAACGGGGGTGTCCACTTTTCTCTCATAGTCTTTATCCAAACTGGGACTCAAAAGCACTGGCCTCCTTGCACCAGGGTCCTACTGTCACTACCGCAAATTTTATAAAATAAACATAATTAAACAAATGATTCCATTTTGATCTCGTTTCGTTCGCTTTACTGTCACTTGTATTTTGGAGTTCCGTATCTAGTTCCGTAGTTCCGACACATCTTTCTAGAATTTTGTATTCGCACTCAGTGTGCATACGGCTTTATTCTTTTTGAAATTATCACTAATCACTCTCACAATATTAAAGTCGCCATATTTATTTATTATTTAAGGCAATTAATTATTTCAATTTAAACAAATTATGGAGTCTGACAATGTCAGATCTTTCCACCTCTGATGTAAAACATTGCCATTTTCGCTGGTCTTGTTATGTTTGACAATTGTGTCTGTCAATTTTCTCTTTTTTATAATAACTAACTCGTTTATTCAGTGACAGTCACTCAGCTGATCAGGAATTTTGTATGGAAGGTCGAAAAAAAATTTACGTTTACCAACATAGCCCCTATAGAAAAGTTGTTCAGTTTCACGGTCTGAGCACGCCTGCAAAGTTTTCGTTACATACACCGTCTCTTACACCCTGTATGTGTGTGTGTGTGTGTGTGTGTGTGTGAGTGTATGTGTGTGTGTGTGTGTGTGTGTGTGTGTGTGTGTGTGTGCAATCTTGAATAATTGTACCACTTACTCTTAAGTTATTTTTGATTGTTTTGTAGATCACGAAATTTTCCTACAATCCTTCGCAAGGACAATAATTTGCATGAAGTCAACCACGTCAGAGGCGATTTAACGGTCGGGAAGCTCTGACATCGTATTTACATACTTTATCCTACTTTCAAGATGACAAGCGCGACCTTAATACTTTAGAGTAGATTTGCCGTGTGATGCCGGCTTAGAATAGCATCACCCCATGTCCTTGAGGGTGTCGTATGAGGCGACTAAGGGACTCGAGGGTTTAATGTGTATTACAATTTTAGGCGACAGGCTCACAACCTGTCACTACATTGATACAACACACAACGTTTTCCTGAAACAGCCCTCAAAAGGGAGAAGAGAGAGAGAAGAAGAGGCCTGGTAATCGTCTTAGTCTTACAGAAAAATGAGTGTAGCAAGAGGTGAAACCACTGACGCGCCGCTAGTTATAAAAAAAAAACCTGAACTATTTTATTAACAAAGCGCACCTTATTTAGATACACCAGGTATAAGGCGGTTTGCACACTTAACGCACGACGGAGAGCAAAAATATCGCAGCGATCTGTCAGAGCCATACTAGAAACGTAAATCCCCATACTAAAACCGCTCAACCGCTGTTGAAGCAGCGCTATCGCAGCGTCGTCCGTCGTGTGCGGTTTTAGTATGGCGAGTGAGGTTTCTATTATGGATGCGATATTTTAGCGCTCCGTCGTGCGTTAAGTGTGCGATCGGCTGGATATGGTCAACCGGTATAACACAGTTACTAAAATGCCCTAATATTATCTTAAACTACTTGAACCACAACTATTTGTTCTCGCATTTAAAACTACAAACAGGAAACAAGTGCTTAAAACTCGAATCACCATTAACAATTAAAAAACCGCGAAAACCGGTTAAAAAACAACTCTTCTGTTTACTTACAGTTCACGTACCGGGTCAAACGTACAGCGGGGTTAAGGTAGACTTTCGGAAGTAGCAACTAGCGCAATTGCGTGCGACTACCAAAGGAGATAAGGGAGACTTTCGCTATTGAACGATTGTTCTTTAAACGATTTTACTTAGAAAATCACCCAGTTCTGTACTATGCTATGAGTGAAGAGTTTCAATTTTTGTTTTGTTTTTGATTCAAATATTTTTAGTATTTTACCGGCCAATCGTAACAAGTATATATGTAAATATAAGTGAAATGTGTGAACGTAATCGCAAGTGCTCAAAAAGTTACCTTTTTTTTTCTTCGCCAACAGTTTGTGACCGCGTGTAAAAAAAGAGAAAATTGTATCTTCTCTTCCTTCGGGCAGGTTAGTTCATCGGGTTAAAGAGGTCAGATGGCAGTCGCTCTGTGTAAAAATTTCAAATCCTAGGGGATTTGAAGTGGCGACCCCGAAAAAAAAATACGGGATAAGGAGAATGAAATGACGATGAGTTTTCTCTTTTTTGCAAAGTCTTATCCCTAATTCATTTATTCAGTGATAGTATTGTACTTGTCGTTCTTAAAGTATTCGTTGTGAATCTACTTAGAAATAAAATACTTTGATTTTCGCAGTAGTCGCCGAGTCCCAAACGCCATCTTAACCCCGAAAACTGTTCAACACAGAGGAGGGTAGAACCAAAAACTGTTGTTTCAATTGGAGAGTTGTACCGCGGTTCGGACCGCGCCAATTTCAGACTCTATTAACCGCGTTACAGAGTAATGTAGCAAAACAGAGACTAAAGTGAGGCCGTTCGAATAGGCCATATTTGCCAGCTGTCAAACCCATACTAAAGGGCATGTCAACAAAGAACGATAGACCTTATGACATATCATAGCATTGCTATGATTTTGACAGCTCTCCAATATGACCTATGCGAATGGCAATACTTTAACAAAATAAGGACATAAAGCCACTAAAAAGGATCCCTCGCATCTTATCGGATCTAGCGTTGACTGCGTAGAGAACGTGTGTACATGTTGCACGTGTGACTTTATTAATACGCACACAACACGCGAAGAACACGCTTAGAGCCTGCGTACGTCTGAATCCCCAGTCACAGTTGCTAATGTCACAAATTACTTACATTACACCGACTCGCGGCGTATGACGTGTGTGACATTCTACTGCATTTTAGCGACGGTGTGACTTTTCACCAAAAACTGTTGTTTCAATTCGGGAGTTGCACCGCGGTTCGGACCGCGCCAATTTCCGACTCTATTAGCCGCGTTACAGAGTAGTGTGGCAGAACAGAGACTAACAAAAATATACCTACTTCTTTTTTTGGCTGGCAGTCGTGTAAAAAATAAAGATCTCTCTCTTTCTTTTCGTGTCCAACGACACGACGAACCCTAGTGTCAGAATTTTTCAACCGCCTTCTACAAGTAGCAGGCTTCTGACATGGTTGTGTGTGATGATGTTGACAGAAGACACCTTGCATCTGGAATATGTGGGCAGTACTAATACGCGCACAGCAGGCGGAGAGCACGCTTAGGGCACGCGTACGCGTGAATCCAGCCAAATGAAGTATGGCGCGCGGCGTGTGACATGCACACACGACTGTATGTATTCTACTGGATTTTAGCAGACTTTGGACAAAAAACGGTTGTTTCAATTCGAGAGTTGTACCGCGCCAATTTCAGACTCTATTAACCGCGATTCAGAGTAGTGTAGCAGAACACAGACTAAAAAAACAGATGTTTTACAATACGTGCGCTACGCGAGTCCGCATTCGTCTGAATCCATCATGAAAGTTGCCACTTACTTTATGTATGGCGTTATAGCCGCCATGAGACTTTTCAGCAAAAACTGTTGTTTTAATTATTTAATCATTTATTGCACACAACAACGAATACAGGACAAATAGGTACAAAAAGAAAAAGGACACAGCAGGCACTGCTTATTTTTAGAAAGAAATTTCTTACAGCAGACTTATGGAAAGTGAGAACTTCATTTCACGATACCAGAGTTGATGAAACTTTTTTAAATTATAAGTAAAGCAGAAAGTAGACTAATTTACACCAAAAACTCACTCACCTAGTTCCTCCAAATCCTTCCATTCGTATTTCTCTGCGTCACTCGAAGTTTAATCAATTTAAAGAAAACTTTATACTACACTGTAATCCAGACTAAGCAACTTTGTCTTAGTCCAGAAAGTTCCCTCAGCTTCGGAAGTTTGAAGTCTCTGTGCATCCCACTACTCTGCTACTGTCTCCGTGGTATAGTTTAGTCGTCTGAGCGTCGGTTTTAGGATAAGGAGGACTCTGGTTTGATTCTTAGCAAAACACACAAAGTCGGTATCTACGTTCAATTGTCACTTTGTGAGATTGTTCCCAGTTTGGTAAGGCACAGGTTAAACTACCTGATTGTCCGAAATTAATATGGTTCCGTGCTTCGCAAGACACGCAAAGCCGTTGCTAAGCAAGCATTAAACAAATGCACTTTTACTAGTGGGGCTAAATGATAAGCACAAAAAAATGATTTTTCATCGATATGATAAGAAAATAACTTTTAATGAGCTGTTTATAAGCACATAGGGACGCATGTCGACTCGACGTCCAACACAATAACAAGAAGTATCTGTACGTCCCACTACTCTGGCGCAGTCGGTAGGATGAAAGGGGGTTGCAATTTTTATAAAAATGCGTTTCGTTTAATGACTCTTTGTTCTAACTCTGTACCTCGGCTCCGTTCGTCGTTTTCCATACAAGAATGTATGGACAGACAGACGGACACTACTTTGTTATGTGTTGTGGGGTTTTTAAGCTTCGGTGACCAGGTTTGGACACCGGTCTTACAGTCGTGAGATCCGAGTTCGATCCCCGCCATATCCGAGTGTGTTTTTACTCATGTAGGTACATTTACCGATTGTCACGAATATTTGTCAGACGTGACGAAAACCATCATTTTTGCGGTCTTTCACGCTCTGCCTCTCCCGCAAGGAATGAAGGCGTGATATATGTAATTGACTAAGATTAGAATTTACAGAGTACTACATCACTACGTCAGAAACCATATCAGACTTACAATGACACCATACTATCAGTCCATTGACGGTCTGCCTACCCCGCAAGGGATATAGACACGACTTTCTGAAAGTATGTCGGTTTAATTAATGGCAGTATTTAATACAAATACAAGTTTTGAAAAGACTTATCGAGTTTAATTAAACGCCACCTGAGAAAACCGGTTACTACGGGAAAAATTGGAAAAAATGGTAAATATTGCGTTAAAAAAGTACCAACCACTTTTCGAGTTAAGCAATTTTAGGCGACAGGCTGACAACCTGTCAGAGGTCAGATTGCAGTCGCTCTTACACTTGGTTACATGTCAAATCCCCTAGGTTAGGTAGCCGACCCCGATAGAGAACGGGATAAGGCAAGGAGAATGATGATGATGAGGCTGGCAACCTGTCACTAAAGAGGTACACACTACTTATCTGAAACAACCCTCAAAAATTTGACAGAGGTGCTGCTAATGACCGTATTTTGCGGTAACGCTTTGCCTACCCCGCGAGGGAAAAAGGCGTGATATGTGTATGTATGTATGTGTACGTAAGTTAATTACATCGAACATAAGCCATGTGAATGTGATGCCGGCTTAGAATAGCATCACCCCATTTCTGCCCGTGGGTGTCGTAAAAGGCGACTAAGGGATGAATGCACGGAACGGGCAGCAGCGTTCTGTGAATATCTGCAATATCTTGCATTGCACTCGCCAATCCGCTTGGCAAGCGTGGTGAGTATGGCAATACCCCCAATTGAGGAAAGCCCATGTCCAGCAGTGGACTTCTGTGGCTGTAGAAGTACATCGATAACAATTATCGGCATCGGGACAAACAAATGTTACCATCCATATATCTAATGCGTAAAGGTTCGAATTACATGATTTTATTGATTAGGGAGGAGAGTAATCGATAAAAAAAAAAGTTATCGATAAATAGATATAGTAGGTATGTATCCATGCAACCACTTTCTACTGTTTCTTTTCACAATGACTAATGATTTTTTTCAGTGACGGTATTGTATTGTAACTATATGACATTCTAAAAGCATTCATTGTGAATCTACTTGGAAATAAACGATTGAATTTTGAATACCAAAGATGCGTTTACGTTAAATTACTACAACAGTGACCGACAGATTGTCAATAATGAATCTATACTCACAAGATAAAAAATACAGGGTGGTTTACTTTGCAGACTCTGGTTTAGGAGTTCTTACCTGAAAAAAAAGCAACATATTATTGAAACACATACTTTTAATTTTGTATATTTGTTTAATTGATACTTCTTCACGCTTACAAGTTTGTAAATTTGGCATACAAAGGGTAACTTGGAGTAACTATTAGGACAGTTTTTAACCCGAAAAAATGTTCTCGTGAAACAAAATTATTAATAATATCAGCTATTTTGTTCCCATAGTACAAGCTTTGCTTAGTTTGGGGCTAGATGGCGCTGTGTGAATTGTCCAAGATATTTATTATTTATTTTAGAGGCGATTAATCAGAGCAAGGCTCGGTCAACCAGGTACTATTTCATAAAACAAGCATATTTGTTTGAATATTGAAATCACGTGTATAAAACATGTATTAACGGTCTCGACATGACCGATGCGATATTATTTACGATTCGACTTAATTCCGAAAACGATTTCATATCGACATGACGTATGTGGACGATTTATTTGAATATTTGTATTATTATATTCACACAATGTTTTTATATTTATAGGTTTCCTTCAATATAATGAAAATACATGGTGTAAAAAAAATTGCAGCAAAAATTTTAATAGGTGATTATGCCCATCTTTCTTCTTTTCGTGTGGGACACCGAGTCGTCAAATGACCCGATGAAACCTAGTGTCAGAATTGTTCAACGGCCTACTACAAGTAGCAGGCTTCTGACATGGTTGTGTAACGACCGCCGTCTAAGTGATCATAGACAGCAACCGGGACCTACGGCTTAACGTGCTATCCGAAACACGCCCATGAAACTGAACAACTTTCCCCAAGGAACATAGGCCGAAATATTAAACAAAAATTTGGTACTCCCATACAAAACTACCGACCGACCAAGTTAATTTGTATGGGAGATCCAAGAAAATTTCACATAATTCAACATAATATGTTTAATCTTAGAGAACTGATGAGTTGTTCCTTGGAGAAAGTTGTTCAGTTTTATAGTCTGATTCACCCCTCAAAATATTTTGACACTTTCTTTCTTTCAAGTGATTAACCAGCCTATGAAACTGTACAACTTTCTCCAAGAAACGTAGGTCGAAATATAAATAAATAATTTTGGACCTCCCATACAAAATGTACCAGCCGACAAAGTCAGGATGTACGTGAGATCCAAACTTTTTATATTTCCACCTATGTGCCTTCGGGAAAGTTGTTCAGTTTCATTGGCTGGTTGACCCCTTGAAAGGGAGTTAGTACTTTCCTAAACCCCTGTGTATAAACCTATAGGTTCAGGTAAAACCTACTGAATCTGACCTTAATTATGAATACCTCAGAAAAGGTACAGCATTTAAGTGCTAGACCCGATATCGATAACTCAACACGACCCCATCCCTAACCTTCCCATTAAAATAGGCGTTTTGTTTACAATACCAACTGAGGGTGTCCACCACTGCACTTTCCTACCCTAACCACCAAACACTTTTACCCAAAACCCGACTTTACGCCGACAGATACACAGACGAATTTCTTTTGTGCTTTTTTGCAGTTGAGTCACAAAAAGTTGGTATGAAATTTGGAAGTTAGGGTGACGAGAAATGGACCGTATTCTGTAGGTATTACGGTCGTTAAACAATGTTGAGGTTAAGACGAAATCGATAGCAGAAGTTGTTCTGTCACTTTTGGGGGTGAATTTTTAAGAGAATTTGCGTGCGATACAGGGTGTAAGGGACGGTATAACAAAAACTTTGCAGGCGTGCTCAGACCATGAAGCTGAACTACTTTTTATATGGGGGCTATGTTGGTAAACATAAAAAAAAAAATTCGACCTTCCATACAGAATTCCCGATCAGCTGAGTAACTTTGTATGGAAACTCGAAAAAAGTTTTTCGTTTCCCAATATAGCCCCCATACAAAAAGTTGTTCAGTTTCATGGTCTGAGCACGCCTGCAAAGTTTTCGTTACACCGTCTCTTACATCCTGTATACTGTAGTTTAGAAGCCGTTTGAGAAGTTAATTTAGTTTATAGGAAATATTTTTTAAATTAGGTACATTATTCAATTTCTAGCCACTATAAAAATAGTTCATTGTAATAGGCGGTGAATCGCACACTTGACGCACGACGAAGCGCTAAAACATCGCAGCGGTCAGTCAGATCCATACTAGAAATGTCAATCACCATACTAAAACCGCTCAATCTCTGTCATCGCAGTGTGGTTTTAGTATGGGAAGTAAAGTTTCTAGTAGTATGAATTCGTCAGACCGCTGCGATATTTTAGCGCTCTGTCGTGCGTTAAGAGTGCGATAAGCCGTATTGCTACAATAGTGATAACGTCTTGCACAATTTTGAGGTTCAATACCGGCCCGAATTTACGATAGAAGTTGTATGAAATCGTATGGACAAATCAAGGATAAACGAATGACGAAGATGCGTCCCCTGGTACCTTTGACAGGCTGTCATTTTCATGCTGGCTGGCAAAAACCACAAGAATGCAGCACGCATGCGATCCATTACGAATTCGCAGTTGTGTGTGAACCACCTTAAGTGTTAGGGTTCATCGGGTCGTTGAACGACTTGGTATCCCACACGAAAAGAAGAAGAAGTGTTATTCAGGGTGTTAGGAAAAGTACTAACTTCCTTTAAGGGATGAACCAGCCCATGAAACTGAACAAATTTTTCCCAAGGAACATAGGTGAAATACACGGAGGACAGTAACCAGTGGAGAACGCATGCGGGGGCGACCGCACTCACTTGATGTATGCTTTATAAAGCAGACGCATCAAAATTTTGATTAGTCGAGTTGAGACTGTGCGAAAGAACGGACGTTCCGCGCTTCGTTTTTTGGCGTATAAACGTAAACAAGAATGCCTTCCTGTGCAGTGAAATGGTGTGGAAAGTGTAATACAACATCAAGTTCCGCAAAAGACGGGATAACATTTTATAGATAAACATTTTTATGCTTGATTCTTTCAAAATTTCATTTTAATGAAAAATAATTCCATATTTATAATTTCTGATGCGCTCCCGTTGATGTCTTTCATTGCTATCCCTTTCTAACGCACGGGTGTTTCCATACGTAGGCTGGCTCTTTCTTCGTATTAGTGCTATACCACTGTTCTCAGAAGTATAGAATGATTTTATCGATAATTCTGGGATCGTCATAAAAGAATTATATTAATGTACGTACTTAACAACTTACCTACAATGTATATTATATGAATGAATGCATTCGGGGTATATGGGGTGGCGCGGACGCATTCCCCCCGCGCCAAAATTTCGTGTTTCATTATTATAAATAAAAGATCTTGCGCTAGTCGAATATCAATTTGTAACATACATACATACATATATCACGCCTTTATCCCTTGCGGGGTAGGCAGAGCGGTAATGGCCAATGGTAAGAATACGGCCACTATCGCCGCGTATGACATTTTTGATGTTTCTTTTCTAAGGTTGTTTCAGAAAACATGTGTATCATATCACTATAGTGACAGGTTGTCAGCCTATCGCCTAAAAATACACCAACACTCTCGAGTCAATTTGTAACTATTTCATTTATTATGAAATCAGAACAAAATATCAATAGGTAGGTCAATATATCATCTTGTCATGTCCGTCTGTCTGTCCGCTGACCAGCATCGTCTCGCCAACCAGCCCTACCATCCAAAATGATCGTAACAGGTCGTGTCCAATTCGGTACAATTATTTCAATACATACCCTAAAATTACAATGTAAGTAGGTACTTATTTTTTTTTTAATACATATTTCGCTATATTAATATTAGCATGCACATGTTTCAATAAATTTTCTTACACATAATATGAGTGAGTAAACTTATTAAACGGTGATATAAAATATCAATATAATTTTACATATTTATTTTTCCCATCTCTACAAAATATGCGGTCATTGCGAAAGCCAATTGCGTCTAGCGATAATTACCTCTCCCCCCGCAAAAACCAGTGAGCTTGGTTTTGAACAAAATCGTACCGACGCGTTCTCCACTGGTTACTCTCCTCCGTGGTGAAATTCGAAAAAAAAAATTACAAACAAACTATCAAACTGATTCAGTCGGTTAGTTTATTTTGTATGAGAGGTCCAAAACTTTTTTTCTAGGCTTCTTTATAGTGGAGGGAATTACGGATCGCTCCCATACTAAACCCATTTTTTTTTTGTGGAGCAATGAGCTTCATCTAATATGTTCCTTGAGTAATTCTAAGCATTTCTAGTCCGGGAGACAATAAAAAAGTTTAGTCTGGTCGGGGAGGGGGGGGGTACAAAGATGGCCGCCACCCGTCATCTTAAAAAAAAGTCTTTTTTCGTTCCGGTGGCTACTATGGCAAGATTGGTATCATTTTCGTATAAACCAAAGACGTAAAATTCATTTCTGATATAAGGATTTTAAAATTCCATAGTAATATACAAATAAAACGTAAAAAGGTGAAAATTTAGGTTGCAGATTTTTGCTTTGAGAGCTAATAACTTTTGTATTGTAACAAAAAAATCCTAATAAAAAATAATATAATAAAGCGTAATTCATGCAGATTTTATAAATATATAGTTTATGCTATATCTTCATACAAAAAGATGCTGAAAAAAATTATAACCGCAGTGGTGTATGCGCACGTACTCATGTCGCATTCGCGGAGGGAATTACGGATTTAACAATTGTTTTTTTTTGGCGCTATGAATTTCATCTTATATGTTCCTTGAGTAATTCTAAACATTTCTAGTCCGGGAAATAATAAAAAAGTTCAGTCTGGTCAGGTAGAGGGGGGTACCAAGATGGCCGACACCCGTCATCTTAAAAAAAATCTTTACTTGTCTTGTTGGCTACTAGGGCAAGATTGGTATCATTTTCGTATAATCCAAAGACGTAAAATTCATTTCTGATATTAGGTTTTTAAAATTCCATAGTAATATTATCAATAAAACGTAAAAAAGGTTCTTAATTATTTAGGTTGCAGATTTTTGCTTTGAGAGCTCATAACTTTTGTATAGTGACAAAAATGTCCAAATAAAAAATACTATAATAATGCGTAGTTTATGCAAATTTCGAGAATATTCACATGTAAATTAATTTATAACTAAATTAACAATAAATAAATTACTGCAACCCAGAAGGGTAACTTTACTTGCGTTAGGCGGAATTTATCTTTCAAAATGGTCGAGTAGGTTCATAATACTCGTGTATCTTATGTTAAAGTGATGATGATGATGATGATGATCTCTCCGACCGATTCCGGTCATGGCGACCACTTTGACTCCTAATCAGATCGGCGCTGCTGCGCCCGGAGATGGCTATTGTAGCCAATTTTGGCAGTAAACTCCCGTGCACAGTGTGGACACATGAGTTTGCCACTTACATAATTATAGTTAATGGCGACGGGTGGACGGGCCTTCAGCTCATCGCGCTTAGCGTCGAGGTCTGCTTTACGCCGTTCCTCAAACTCGCGGTCTTGCCTCTTAACCATCCCGCGCCATTCGGTGCGCTGTACTGCCAGACCCTCCCATTGAGTGGGCTCAATGTTGCATCTTTTCATGTGTCGTTTCTGAACATCTTTATATCTGAGGAGTTGTCCGCCATGCTTTCGCTTGCCCTCCTCTAGCTCAGAGTAAAAGATGCGCTTCGCCACTCTCTCCTCCGACATCCGGGATACATGACCGCACCACCGAAGCTGACGACGCATTAGATAGGCCTCAATGCCACCAACATTGGCTCGTCTCAGAACTTCGGTATTGCGCACTCGGTCGGACCATCTGATCTTCATGATGGTGCGAATGCATTTTAGGTGGAAGCGATCCAGAGTGCGTATGTGGTGACGATACATATACCAAGTCTCGGAGGAGTGTAGAAGGTTTGGCAGCACAATCGCCATATATACAGAGATTTTTGTGGCTAGCTTTAGGTCATGCGAGCAGAAAACCTTGGAACACAACTTCCCAAATGCTGCAGCTGCAGCACTGATTCTGCTGTTGATCTCAGCATCAAGGTTACACTTAGATGTTATAGTGTTCCCCAGATAACGAAACTTATCAACCTGTTTCAGCATATCCTCATTAAGCATAATCACCAGTGTCTCGCGACCATGCGGGTCTAAGGACATCACTTCCGTCTTTTTGACACTGATCTTCAGGCCGAATTTACAGCATGCTTGGTGAAAAACGGACATAAGCTGTTGCAGGCCGTCTGGGGATTCTGCAAGAAAGCACAAGTCATCAGCATAGATGATCTCAGTAATCAATGCAAACGAGACTTTAGTGCGCGCCTTAAGTCTAGCCAGGTTAAAAAGACTGCCATCTGATGAAACGGATGCGGACTCCTTGGGAAACAGTATTTAGGACTTCTTTGACTACAACTGCAAAGTATAAGGCGAACAGTGTGGGCGCTAGAACACACCATTGTTTCACCCCACAGGTGACGGGGAAGAAATCAGACTGTTCACCGTCTACAGAGACGCAGTACTGCCAGTCGTCATGAAAATTAAAGAAAATTAAAGTGCACAGAATTATGCCTGTGTGCCGGAAACTGCGCTCATTAAATTAAATTATAATAATGTATAGAAAGTGTTTTACTTGCCATCATCAAATGAATTATTAAGTAAGTAATACTTAAACATAGATACACGAGTATTATGAACCTACTCGACCATTTTGCAAGATAAATTCCACCTAACGCAAGTAAAGTTACCTTCTGGGTTGCAGTAATTTATTTATTTCACAATATTTTTACAATAGAACATTATTACATGTGAATATTCTCGAAATCTGCATAAACTACGCATTATTACAGTATTTTTTATTTGGACATTTTTGTCACTATACAAAAGTTATGAGCTCTCAAAGCAAAAATCTGCAACCTAAATAATTAAGAACCTTTTTTACGTTTTATTGATAATATTACTATGGAATTTTAAAAACCTAATATCAGAAATGAATTTTACGTCTTTGGATTATACGAAAATGATACCAATCTTGCCCTAGTAGCCAACAAGAAAAGTAAAGATTTTTTTTAAAGATGACGGGTGTCGGCCATCTTGGTACCCCCCCTCCCCGACCAGACTGAACTTTTTTATTGTCTCCCGGACTAGAAATGTTTAGAATTACTCAAGGAACATTATAAGATGAAATTCATAGCGCCAAAAAAAAAATAGTTAAATCCGTAATTCCCTCCGCGAATGCGACATGAGTACGCGCGCATACACCACTGCGGTCATAATTTTTTTTAGCATCTTTTTGTATGAAGATGTAGCATAAACTATATATTTATATAGTCTGCATGAGTTACGCTTTATTCTAATATTTTTTATTAGGAGTTTTTTGTTACTATACAAAAGTTATTAGCTCTCAAAGCAAAAATCTGCAACCTAAATTTTCACGTTTTTACGTTTTATTTGTAATATTACTATGGAAATTTAAAATCCTTATATCAGAAATGAATTCTACGTCTTTGGTTTATACGAAAATGATACCAATCTTGCCACAGTAGCCACCGGAACGAAAAAAGATTTTTTTAAAGATGACGGGTGGCGGCCATCTTTGTACCCCCCCCTCCCCGACCAGACCGAACTTTTTTATTGTCTCCCGGACTAGAAATGCTTAGAATTACTCAAGGAACATATAAGATGAAGCTCATTGCTCCATAAAAAATTTTTTAGTTAAATCCGTAATTCCCTCCACTATTATAGAGATAACGGTATTAAAAAAATACACAGCGTTTGAGTCATTTGACAACGTCAAATAACACGGGAATAATATAAAAGAATCGCTAAATATGCGTCTTACTATTTACGAGTATAATAACACAAATACAATTTAATATGGCGGAATCACGTAAAAGCGTCCTGCAATTTTAAATCAAAACTCATAACAGAACAGAATTCTGACCATATGACATTATTATAACCTACCAACCTCAGTAATACATCATCCACAATTTATGTCTACAATCGAGTTATACATTCATTACTACAGTGGTTCACAAACTGTTCAAGTCTTTTGATGCCGGCTTAGAACAGCATCACCCCATCTCTGACCATTCTACAGTCGCAGTAATACATCATTCAAAATTATGTGTACAATCGAGTTATACATTCATTACGACAGTAGTTCCCAAAGTGTGTACCTACAGGGTCCCGTCTTACGTGGTAACTAAAAAACCACACGGCAAAAGTTTACATCGCTCTACAATGTACAAAATTTCTCAATTTAATTTAAGGTGAAATTTTACTATTGACTAATACGGAATACTCATGACCTGGAGGAAACTAAGGAACTTCTTTCCCCAAAGACCCAAGGTCGAAATATGTAAAAAAGTTTTGGTCCACCGCCCATGCAAATTGACTTAGCCAGCTAGTGCATTTTGTATTTGGTATTTTCCCATTACGTGTGATGCCGGCTTAGTATAGCATCACCCCATTTCTTCCCACGGGTGTCGTAAGAGGCGACTAAGGGACCTATAGGGCTTCATGTGTATTACAACTTTAGGCGACAGGCTGACAACCTGTCACTACGGTGATATACGAGTCATCTGAAAGGGCCCTTAATATTTATGCTCTACCTACCCCGCAAGCAATAGCATCCAGGCAGTAAGGATAGTTTATAATATGTGTATGTATGTATGTATGTATTTTTCATATTTCGACCTTCTTTAGGTAAAGTTCATCCTTATCACCAGCCAAATATCGCATGAAATTTGAATAACAACATACCCAATTAACGTTAAAATATTATCACCTTATAATTTATATTCTTATCAAAAACTGGTTTCGAAACTTACTATAAAAGCCGCTGAAAATCAAGAAAATGTATCATTCAACTTCTGTGCACAGGAAAGTGAAGCCGAAATCAAGAACCATGAAGATTGTCTCCTACTTGGTGTTCCTGGCGCTGATCGTCGCAGCCTCGATGACCACTGGAGCTGAAGCGAAGACCAGCAAGCACCGTGGCAATAAGGCGCTTGAATCTGAGTGATGGTTTTTCGAAACATCAATTTCTTTGATCGGTTTTTTATTTTTTTGAACATGAAATAAAAATCGTCTATTGGAAAGAGTGGTTTTAATTTTAAAAAGCGTTTTAATATCAAATAATATTATTTTAAATGAAGAAAGCCCGTCCAATGTAAGTGTAGTTTTTTGATTATTTTTTTCTCAAGTCTTTTTGTGGTGAGTTATGTGTCCTAATTTAAGTGTTCCAAAGCAAAAATCTAGATTCTGGACAAGCTTAGTTATCAATACTGTTTTTTAATATTTGAAGAAAATTTATGGCACGTATTCCAAACCTCTAGCCACGAAACAAGCATAAAATAAAAATAGACCCCTAAGCTATAAGTTTTTTGCGTTTACAATCCGCCATTTTGAAGTTATGAGATTTTAATATAGCCAGTGTCTCAGCTGAGACTAGTCTTAAGACACTTTTTATATATGTCAACATCGGCCAAACCCATTGAGTTTATAGCCTGGGAAATAAGAGTTCTCTCTCTCACTCAAATCACGCCTATATAGGCGTATCTCTAGCGGGGTAGGTAGAGCGTTAACGACCGTAAAATAACAGTCGTTATCGCCAAGTCTGACAAATGTTTCAGTCATTTCAGATAAGCCGTATATAACTATAGTGACAGGTTGTCAGCCTGTCGCCTAAAATTGCAATACACATGAAACCCTCGAGTCTCTTGGTCGGCCTCTACGACACCCACGGGAATGAAATGGGGTGATGCTATTCTTAGCCGGCATTACACGGCAAAAAGTTACTTGTCAAAAAACATACGTACTTTCGAAATACATAACCCTCATTCTAAACCAAACGGGTAACAAGTTTGAGAACCACAGAATTTACACAATCATTATTCGATTTGTCGATTGCGTTGAGGGGTCGTTTTGTCACCCCTTCGTGACGTCACGGCGTTTAATTTTTTTGTGTGTGGTTGTTTTAAAAGACAGAATATAATTTTTGCTACCCTTGTGGAAAAAAGGATATAGTAAATATTGTATAATCCTAGAATAAAAGAAAATTTGTTGTAAAATTATTGAAAGACGGCGTAACTATCTGAATAGTATGTATGTATATATCACGCCCTTATACCCTGCGGGGTAGGCAGAGCGCCACCAGCCGTAAGAATACGGTCGCTATCGCCACGCCTGACATATTTGAGGATTGTTTTCCAGGGTTGTTTCAGAAAACATGTGTCAGCCTGTCGCCTAACAATTGTAATACACAAATACTCTCGAGTCCCTTAGTCGCCTCTTACGACACCCACGGGAAAGGATGTGGGGTGATGCTATTCTAAGCCGGCATCACACGGCGAACTATCTGAATAGTAAGTTGCAATATACCTAAACTGAATTACAACTGTTACTGTGCTTAAAATTAATTTTGACATTGTCACATTTATTGTACAGCTTTATAACTAGTGAACAAGTCAAGTATTTAAAAAAGTCTAATGACCAGAGTTCATCGAGTCGTTGCATGACTCTGTGTCCGACACGAAAAGAGAGGAAAATAGCGGGAGTAGAATTTCTATAAACATCTTAATGGCACCATCCCGTATCATATGTGACAACCTTTCAATAGGCTAACAACCTGTCATTTTATTACAGTAACAGACCATGAAATATTCGTCAGACATGGCGATAACGACCGTTTTTACCGTCTCTCTGCCTACCCCGCAAGGCGTTACGTGCACCATCCTCTACCATATGTGGCCTATCGCTATCGATCCGACCCTAACGGTTGGTGACATCCTTACGCGTCTCCAAGGTTGTGAATAGCAGAAGTTATGGAAAATGGATATGATAGGCCACAGATTATAGTACAGTAGTGACTTTGTAATAAAAAGTTATTACCGAAACATTTTTCTTTAGTACGGCATTATAGCATTGGATTTGCTTACGTGCATGCCGTGTGATGCCGGCTTAGAATAGCATCACCACTTTTCTTCCCGCGGGTGTTGTAAAAGGCAACTAAGGGACTCGAGGGTTTCATGTGTGTTACAATTTTAGGCGACAGGCTGACAACCTGTCACTACAGTGATACACGAATTATCTGCAAAGGCCCTTAATGCTTGTCAGACGTGGCGATAACGACCGTAATTTTACGATCGTTAACGCTCTGCCTACCCCGCAAGGGATTAAGGCGTGATTTGTGTGTGTGTGTGTGTGTGTGTGTGTGTGTGATGACCCAGTCCACAAGAAAATCGATGTATTTGGTCAATGTGCACTGTGCATCAGAAAGAATAGTAAAATTTCACATATGTAATTTAAAATAAATAAATAATTTAATGTTACCTATATGTTACCTATAGTCAAATGGGGGAAAATGAGACTAGCGGGTAACTTGGGACATGGTAAACACCAGCATCTATGAACCAGCTATAAGCCTATAACGTTATAACTGGTTGATAAATGTAGAGTCCAAAGTTTTCAACCAGTTACAACCAACGTTATAGCTGGTTCACAGATGCTGGTGTCGACCATGTCCCAAGCTACCCGCTAGTCTCATTTTTCCCCATTTCATACATACATACATATATCACGCCTTTATCCCTTGCGGGGTAGGCAGAGCGTTAACAGTCGTAAGAATACGCCCGCTATCGCCACGTCTGACATTTTTGAGAATTGTTTTCCAAGGATGTTTGAGAAAACATGTGTATCACTATAGTGACAGGTTGTCAGCCTGTCGCCTAAAAATTGAAATACACCAATACTCTCGAGTCCCTTAGTCGCCTCTTACGACACCCACGGGAAGGATGTGGGGTGATGCTATTCTAAGCCGGCATCACACGGCATTTCCCCATTTCACTGTAACTAAACTAGCTTGGAGATCCATGTATATGTACCTACCTACAGGTACCTACGTAGAAAACAATACCAACTTTTTGGAGTTCACGTTTTACGACCTCGTTTACAGATCCTGACACTATTTTACTTGATTTATTCCGTTTTAACAATATAAATTTCAGTCGGGATTTTTTATCGACTAAAATTTCAGCAGTGTATAGCTGGTAACCCTAAACTGTCAAAGTAGGTACTCTTTCTTTTGCCGTGTGATGCCGGCTTAGAATGGCATCACCCCACATCCTTCCCGTGGGTGTCGTGGGAGGCGACTAAGGGACTCTAGAGTATTGGTTGGTGTATTACAATTTTTAGGCGACGGGCTGACAACCTGTCACTACAGTGATCACATGTTTTCTGAAACATCCTTAGAAAACAATTCTCAAAAATGTCAGACGTGGCGATAGCGGGCGTATTCTTACGACTGTTAACGCTCTGCCTACCCCGCAAGGGATAAAGGCGTGATATATGTATGTGTATGTATGTAGGTACTTTTTCGACTTTACGAAAAGACAACGCACGCTCTGGTTGTTATGTATGGGAAAGGATGCGAATCTATAGTTTTTAAATATAGCTTGATACCTGTGAGGTTTGACAGATCCATACTAAAAGAGAAATAAACAAATGAAAATGGACCTTAAGTCACAGTGTTTGCCCGAAACTGACAGACTTCACATGTATCCAGCAAAATTTTATTAAGTACTTGTGTGCGAACATTTTTTGGGATAACAACTGTCCTTTATGTTAACCCAAGTTGCCCTTTATCTGTGTGCCAAATTTCGTGAAAATCGGTTCAGTAGTTTTGGCGTGAAGCATTAACACAAACATACTTGGGCTATAATAATATTAGTAGAATAGCTTGATACCTATGAAACACATACTAAAAGAGAAATGAACAAAGGAAAATGGACCTTAGGTATGTCAGCCAATAAACATAGAAAACTACAGTACACTTACATTATTGGTTGGGATTTCGTAATTTTTAATAATACTTACTTACTTACTTCACCGGCTCGACGACCCAAAATGAGTCTTGGCCTTTATTTTTATAATTTTTAATAATATCATTTTATATTATTAAACGCTTTTTTCAATTAAAACCACTCTTTTTGCAATAGACGATTTTTATTTCATGTTTCAAAAACCAAAAAACCGGTCGAAAAAGTTGATGTCTCGAAAGACCATCACTCAGATTCAAGCGCCTTGTTGCCACGGTGCTTGCTGGTCTTCGCTTCAGCTCCAGTGGTCATCGAGGCTGCGACGATCAGCGCCAGGAACACCAAGTAGGAGACAATCTTCATGGTTCTTGATTTCGGCTTCACTTTGCTGTGCACAGAAGTTTAATGATACTTTTCCTTGATTTTCAGTGGCTTTTATAGTGAATTTCTGAACCAGTTTTTTGATTAGTATTCAAATGAAAGATGATAATATTTTAACGTTCACAGAGAACAAGACCAGGTTTTTGATAAATATTTAAATTAAAATATGATAATATGTTAACGCTAATAATTGGGAACAATGTAGTTATTATAATTGGTTGGTGATAAGATAAAGAAGTTTCATCATGAATATGAAAGAAAAATTTGTTACTCTCATACAAAATGTACCAGCGGGCCAACTAAGTCAATTTCTTATGTTCTTTTGGGAAAGTTGTACCATATTACCATAGAGTGTTCAGTGAAATTTCTCCTTAAATAAATTATATGTTTTATTTTATATTTAAGTTTCTTAACATGCGTTTGGGATATTATGCGGTTAGGTTCCGCTTATGGAGGATTCCTTGTCTGTCATTATGCGTGTAGGTCATTGTTCGTTTAGGACATTTTGTGGATCTAGGACATTATGCGTCGGAGGGGATAGAAATATTAATACTAAATAGGCTAATTAAGAATCAATAGAAATGTACACTGTATATTTTGTTCCCGTGAATTTTTCTCTTCAAGTCGTCGGTCCATCTAGCTAGACTGCGTCCAACGCTACGTTTGCCGAGGGATCGCCTCCACTCTAGCACCCGCTTACTCTACCATACAACCGTTTTATTAAAGTGCCAGTTTCAAAACAAAAAGGTAAGATATTTTAACTTGATTTTCATTCTTTGAACATCTTCAATGATTTTTAAGACATGAAAAAATTAACAAACCCGCTGCAGGCTTCGTTTCATATTCTGAGCGCAAATTTGACGAAAAAATACAATTCCCTTCAATGTAACTATTTGTACAAGCGTGGAGTTTGCGCGTGGTACAAGTTCTGAGTTTCGGAGGGCACGTTAAAGCTGCTGAAGAGAAAGGAAGAGTCAGGAGGCAGAATGTAGGGATAAAAGAAATGGGTAGCTTCTCTGAAAACTCTGTTACCGCGTTTCAGGCTCATTGTCTTTGGCGTTTCTGTCATGTGGCGCCATCTTGGGGATATTTTGAGAATTTTGAGGCCGATTTTGTAGGTTCTTAAAGTGAGTTCTCATCATCACTGTTCTCATACGTCCATGACAGACAATTCAAACAGTGTCTGAGGCAAGAGCACAGACACTACGTTGCCTGGGCATAATTATGGAAAACGCAGGGCTGCCTAGGAAAATATAAGTTATAAGCTGATATGCACATGTATGTGTGTGTGATTTTTTTAAAATAATTATCTTGTTCGTATTGTAGCCGTTTATACTCATGAGTGTCGTAGAAGGCGACGGGATGAATCCAGGGAATGGGCAGGAGCGTTCCCTGTGAATATTTACAATACACTGCGCTTGGCACTCCGCCTGCCAAGCGTGGTGACTATGGCAAATGCCCCCAATAGGGAGGGCCCATGTCCAGCTGTGGACTGTCATGGATGTAGCAGTAGATCGCTATCAGTCTATGGCTTACGCTCAAAAATTAAACTTATTTTTTCATTCATTTCAGAGTTTTGCCTGAAAAACGAGTCCCACCTACATTTAGTATTCAGCTCTGAAACGAAAATTCTCATATTATTATGAATATTATGATATTTTGCCCTTTTGTCGGCAAAAGATTCTTTCATGTCAGTTTTTAGCATGATTAGGTGATTCTCCTAAAGCGAAAATGTTTATATTGCGCAATTTACAAATTTCACGATCACGAAAACGGTAGCAATTTTAGCTCACACGTAACGCATGCGTCTGTCAAATCTATAGAATGTCAAATCCAAGGAAGTATCAAAGTTCCCAAACAAAAACCGACATTGACGCAGGAATAACGCAGAAACTTGCGTTAGCATGTGTCTCTGTTACACTTATCATGAAGTAGATGATATATAAGGTTTAAAAATATTATCAAAGAGGTTCATCCAAATGCGAGATAATCGTGGACAAACATTCATACATACATACAGGTCAAACTGAGAACCTCTTTTTTTAAATCCACCAAGTCAATTTGTATAGGTCTAGCATTCTCATATTTCGACCTATGTTTCTTGGGGAAAGTTGTTCAGTTTCATGGGCTATATTTACAGCATTTTTTTTAAACCTTGTATAACTTTGTAAGTGACCCGAACCCGGAACTTTCTGCTACCATTGCGCCACAGAGGTCGACATGAACAATCAAGCAAACATTCTTCTGCTAATACCGGATGTTAGCGCTAATCCCACGAGAGAGTGCTAATGAGGAGTCCGCCGGTTTGCACACGTGCCGCTGGATCATGCGGTGTTTCACCGCATCCGGCGAAGTGAGTTTATAAGATCCCATATTTGATACAAAAAACCATGGAGTTATAGACTTCAAAAAACGTGTTTTATTTTATAGCATCAAACTGCAGCTGTCACGGGTTGACATTTTGTATAGTTATCTGTGATATTGCCCGAGTGGTGTCAGGATAAAATAGCATCACCATATCTGCTTGTTGGTGAATTAAAACACAACATCGGGATACATTTATCCAGAGAATGGGCAACAGAAGTTGCTATGAATGCGACATCTTGCACTGCGCTCGTCAATCTGCCTGGCAAGTGTGGTGAATATGGCAAATACCTACCTATAGGTGGAGGCCCATGCCCTGCACTTGATTTTGAAGTTGTAACTTACCGCAATATCGTGCGACGCATGTGCGATCCACTGGACTATGACTCACCGTGCTTTCCGAGTAGCGGAACAACGGATAGTCTCATTAGACCGATATTAGAGCTAATAACTTGCGCTAAAATTGGTACCGTTGGGTTTTATTTCGCTATTTATGTTTTGACATGCCGGCATAAACTTAGCATCACTCCATTTCTTTCCCCAAGCAGACATAGATACGACTAAGAGATTCGATGACTTCATTTTAGATGACAGGACGACAATCTGTCACTATAGTGAAAGAGAATAAAAATACGACAACCTGTCAAGCAACTTATGATTAACAATTTTTGTAAGCGACCCTCGAATATGTCTCAGACCGATTTTTTTACCATTAACACCCTGCCTACCCCGCAATGAATAGAGGCGTGAGTATCCTCATCGCCAGTCATACGATGGAGCGATCAATTTCCTACACATCGTGTATATGTCGATAGACGCGCGTGACTCGACTAGTGATGTACCTTGTCGATAGAATATCGATAAGGGGTGGATTAGTTATGGTAATCTGTTTTTTTAGGTTCTACGAGTATGTAGCTAAGGTGCTCCCACATTGCTTGGTATGAGGAGTGACTGGACTAGTGATGTACAGAGTCGATAAATAGACTTTGCTTTTTGGACTAACGGTTAACTAGAAATAGCGCTAAAATACGCATGTTAAATATTTTGAGACATCAATGGGAAATTTAAAGTCCGTTTAGAAGTGTACATAGATAGCGCTCAGCTAAACTGAAAAAGTTTCTTCCAAGGAAATGTATTTTGTCTATAATAATTGAGTAACTATATATGTAGGTCAAAATTTCAACCTAAAGCAACGCGTTCTGTTGACGCAATGATATCATAAACTAGCTCAAGATCTGTCAGATACATTCCCATTATGTCTTTAAATTGGTTTAAAAATAATCACGCCTTAAGTTGTCTATGATTTAAGCGTAAAATTCGGTTTATTTTCTCATTAAGCCGCCTTTTATTTTTCGAAAATGATGTACCTACAAATATGAAATGCGTAAAATCATAGACAAATTTATTCACGAATTTATCAATCTATCTTCTTTTTTCTTATCTTAGGCAAACAAAGGGGAGATAGACTGTGTGTGTGTGTGCGTGTTTGTGTGTTTGAAAGTGCTAAATTCTCAGCAATATATTTACGCTCTTTGGCAAACGAATACAGACGTTATATCGCTAGTATAAGTATAACACATTACATCTTTCACGCGGGACACCGAATCGACTCACGACCCGATGAACCCTGCTATCAGAGGTTCTAAATATAAACAGCCTACGTAAAAGTAGCATATTACTAATGTATGCGGAGACGCACAACCAGCCGTCACATGTCAAAATAAATAAACTGGAGGCTTTTTTCGGCAATACACCTTACCTTGTAGCGTCAGAAAAAAAGGTTTTGACAGATATTAGATGTTAAGGTCTCAATGAAAGTACAAAGGAGAGAAAAATCATAGAAAACGTAGTCAAAATTTAGTACGTAAAGAAAACTTATTTACTTAAAGTTTTTATGTATTTTGGTTTAGTTTTTGCACTACTAGTAAAAGAGTATGAAAGACGAAAAGTATTTTTATAAAATGAGTAGGCAATGATCCGCCTTCGGTTCAGCTATTGCTTTTAAAATCCAATATTTTAAATGTATGCCATATAGCCACAGTAAGTCGCGCTGCGTATACGAATCAAACGATACGAGTATTACAAGATCCGCTTAGCCGTTTGGGTAGTTGCCTTGGGTAAATAGCACTAGAAAAATAATTTACTTGTCAACATGCATAGATTCCCTCGAATCTTGTTCCTTCTAAGACCATCCGGTAAATTCCGGTAATTCTACGTTTTCCAACTTATCCAACCGAAAACCGAAAAACACACGTCAAAAACTTCCATCCTAACTCCGTCAGTAGACTAGTTTTTTTAACTGACGAAAACAAAAAAGGAGCAGGATCTCCATTCGTGGCAAACTTTTATTATATATTTTTTTGCTAACCGTACAGTTCGTACCGTGCGCGCCGCAACTTATTTCATTACGGGCAGCGCGTGATCCGCACTAGTGATGTGCTAGTCGACTATCGATATCGATATGGGTGTAAAAATGTTAGCAAATATTTTACGGGGTGAATCATCCCATGATACTCAACAATTTTCCCCAATAATATGTTCCAAATTGGCTTGATCGGCTGGTACATTTTGTATGGTAGGACAAGTGGTACTTTTCTTATGGGAGGTCCAAGTTTTTTTTTTCATATTATGACCTATGTTCCTGGGGAAAAGTTGTTTAGTTTCCTGTTTACCCCTTAAAACATTTGCGGTTGTTTTCTTATTCTTTCATATGCTTTTAATCCCGTATTTTAGCTACATACATACCTACATCACATGTAAATGGCCATAAAACGGTCGTTATCGCCACGTCTTATAAAGAAGGTTGTTTCAAAAATTGGTGTATAACTAATCCCTACACTGACAAGTTGTCAGCCTGTTGCCTAATTTACACACGAAAAAGTAGGGTCATTTTGCGCCACCTACGGGTAGAGTGGGGTGATGCAGTTTTAAGCCGGCATCACACCATCATCTTAGGCGCACTTGAATTTGGTACACATATATCACGTCTATAAAGGGATAACCCTTGCGGGGTAGGCAGATCGGTAACAGCAGGAAAAACGCGGTCGCTATCGTCACGTCTGACAAATATTGAGGGCCCTTTCAGATGACTCGTGTATCACTATAGTTGTCAGGTTGTCAGCCTGTCGCCTAAAGTTGTAATACACATGAAATCCTCTAATCCCTTAGTCGCTTCTTACGACACCCGCGGAGAAGAAATGGGATGATGCTATTCTAAGCCGGCATGACACGATCATCTCAACCTGAATTTGTGAAAACGGCCTAAAATGCCTGGATAGGTATTAGCATTTTAGGCAGATTCAAAACTAGTTTGGAAAACAATTTGGCTGAATTTCCGAAAGTTTAAAATCGCTTACTGCTACGATATGGCGATCGTAGGCATTGGGAGAATATTATCCTAGTATTCGGCGGTTACCACACTTGGCGTCCGTTGATGTGCATTTTTGTTCACGCATACGTCTGTCAGATGAGGTTTAAATTCATACATACATACACATATCACACCTTTATCGCTTGCGGAGTAGGCAGAGCGCCACAAAAATATGGTCGTCAACGCCACGTCTGACAGATTGAGGGGTGCTTCAGACGAAAAACCGATAGGTACTTAAAATGGATTTATGTATATGCGTTTGACAGCGCATCGAACAACGCAAGATAATACGTTACTCATGTGTCGGCGTCTGTTTTTAGTACGGAGATTATATGTGCAAGATTGTAGGCTTTTTTCTTGTTTTGCTTGGACGGTTCATAATTTCTGATACTTTAGACGGCGGTCGTTACTTAACCATGTCAGAGGCCTACTAGTAAGAGGCGGTTGAAAGACCCTGACACCAGGGCTTATCAGGTCGTTGCACAGTTCGTTGTCCCAAATGAAAAGAAGAGGAAGAAGCAGGCAAAACCGCTAAGCAGAGCACTAGTTCTTTTTAAATAAGTTTATTCCTTTTATTCGCATACTGTTTAGCAGTAAACATAATAAAATGCTTACAACCGTGCTCTCCGAAGCCGGATGAACTTGCAGTGATCGCCTCCAACCTCGGTAATCGGCTTACAAATACGCCATCGGCTGCTGCTTACACCGAACACTCAAATTTTCCCCGAGAAAAAAAAACACACCACACAAATGTGTGTTCCCGTTGTCCCCAAGATACGTGTCCCCGAAAAAAGTGGAGCCAGATTTGGCAGGGTGGGGCAAGGTCTCTCTCTCTTTTCGTGTGGAACACCGAGTCGTCCAACGACTCGATGAACTTTAGTGTCAGAATTTTTCAACCGCCGGGGCAAGGTACAGCATGGTAAGTCATTGCCCATGCCTCTGCCACACAATTACTTATTATACCTACCCTGCCCTGCCTTGTCACACCCTGCCCCACCCTGCTAAAGCTTGCCCACTTTCTTCGGGGAGACGGATCTTGGGGGCCAAGGGAAAACATCGCCATAAGGCCAATCCTCCGCATTACGCATGCGTCTGTCAGAGGCGAGGAAATTTCAAATTCGTCATACGGTATGCGTATTGAAAACAGACGACGCAGGACAAGTGGATTGCTGCTCTGCTGCTCGTTATAAGTTTTTTTTAGACATGTTTTCATATAAATAAAATATTATTATGTTACTTTATTATTGAAAATGCAATAAGTATATCTAGGTAGCTCTTATGCACCATCGTCAGTCAAGACTTTCATTTTTTTTTTAAGAATCTGAAATGCCTTTTTTTTAAATATTTTTTATGGGGACAATGATAAGATAATTCATTTCATTTTGGAGTAGGTACACCTGGCTCCTGGTAACTGTTGTCTTTACAACAGTCTGTAAGTGTACAGCAATGGACTGTTCTGGCTCTTAATTGATGTTACACTACGGTGTGACAGTCGGACCAGATTAGCGCAAAACCGAAGGTTTTCTTGTACTATCTATTAAACTATTCAGTATGTGTGGCTCAGGGACCGAATACTTGAACTTTGCTTGAGAACGGTTTTTAGTAAGGCCTTTGAAGTATGCCGTGTGATGACCGCTTTGAATAGCATCACCCCACATCCGTCCCGTGGGTGTCGTAAGAGGCGATTAAGGTACTCGAGGGTATTGGTGTATTACAATTTTTAGGCGACTGGCTGACAACCTGTCACTATAGTGATACACATGTTTTCTGGAACAACCTTGGAAAACAACCCTTGAAAATGTCAGATGTGGCGAAGGCGACCGTATTCTTAAGACCGTTAACGTTGTGCCTACACCGCAAGGGATAAAGGCGTGATATAATGTATGTATGTATGTATGTATGTATGTATGTATGTATGTATGTATGTATGTATGTATGTATGTATGTATGTATGTATGTATGTATGTATGTATGTATGTATGTATGTATGTATGTATGTATGTATGTATGTATGTATGTATGTATGTTGAAGTAAGAACTTCATACTGTCATAACATGAGACATGGAAACGTTTATAGGTAAATGTTTATAGCATTATCCTTTATCTACCCCGGCTGATCAGCGGGTTAACGTGCTTTCCGAAGCACGGAACTATGTCATGGACAATAAACTTCATAGTTTAAAGAAAACGCTTGCGTATTTTACGGAATTTTTATTTTACGGGCATATAATACAAGAGATGAACCAGCTCACCAACTGAACAACTTTCTTCAAGTAACATATGACAAAATATTTTTAAAAAATGGTCCCTCCATACAAATTTGACTTTGTCGGTAATTTTTGTATGGTAGAGGTTCATTATCAATTATCATATTTCGAAAAAACTATCCTAGCTAAAATTATTAAGTTTTATGAGTAGAACACACCATGGCATTATTTGTTCTTTATAAAATGTAACCCTACATAATAAATTTAGGATTTTCCGAATACCTAGATTCGTCATCATAATCATAAGTAAACAAGCGGTGTGTATGTGTGTGAGTAATACTGATAAGAAAGTAATTTCAGCAGTATGTAATTGAGAAAATATGTTTGCTGTATGAACCAACAGATTTGTATGAGTAATGATGTTATCTCAAAATATGAGGTGTAAAAATATTAGCTGCAAATATTTTAGGGTGTGAATCAAGACTATAAAATTAAGTAACTTTCCCCAAGAAACATAGGTCGAAATATGAGAAAATATTTTGGAAATCCCATACAAATTGACTAGATTTGTCGGTAGTTTTGTATGGGAGGTAATTTTTTTTTTACATATTTCGGCCTATGTTCCTTGAAGAAATTTTTCAGTTTCATGGGCTGATTCGCCCCTTGAAATATTTGCAGAATTTTTTTTTTTATAACCTATATTTATGTATGATGATTCATGATGTTATCAATACTTGAAGGCAATTTTATATAAAAAATTGTATCGGGGCAAGCGAATATTTGTCACCGCAACGCAATTTTTTTCTGAAAATACGTCTCTTTTCGGCGGATCGCACACTTACAACGGTGCGCTAAAATTTACGCTGCATCGAAGCCGTTGAGCGGTTTTAGTATGGAGCTTGACATTTCTAGGGTGGATCTGACAGACCGCTGCGATATTTTAGCTTTACAAAGAAAGAATCACCATACAAATAACTTACACATAGTACTTTTCTTTTTGTAGGTAGACGACGAATTTCAGGATTCTTACCTGTTAACAAAAGATAAAATAAAGAATTAATAATATTTCAAGGGGAGGTCTTTCTCTATTCGCGTGGGACACCGAGTCGTTCAACGACCCAATGAACCCTAGTGTCAGAATTTTTCAACAGCCTTCTACAAGTAGCAGGCTTCTGACATGGTTGTGTAACGACCGCCGCCTAAGTGATCATAGACAGCAACCGACCGGGACTACGGCTTAACGTGCCATCCGAAACACATAATCAGCTTTTTAGGGTACTCAAGAAAACTCAATTTTCTAGAACTTCAAGTTCATTATTAGAAATATTCTCAACTAATTTTGAAGATCAATCTATACTGGTTTTACTAATCAACTGTATGAAAATCTATTCAAAGTTGACCCCTAAGTACGGGTAGGTTGACCTCCTTCCTATACACTTTATTGTAGTTAACACAACCAAGCCGTGTGATGCCGGCTTAGAATAGCACCACCCCATTTCTTTCCCGTGGGTGTCGTAGGAGCCGACTAAGGGATTTGAGGGTTTCATGGATATTGCAATTTTAGGCGACAGACTGACAACTTGTCACTATATACGTAGTTAAACACGACTTATCTGAAACGACCCTCAAACATTTGTCAGACGCGGCGTAACGACTTTAATTATACTGTCGTTGACGCTCTGCCTACCCCGCCAGGGATATAGGCGTGATTTGTATGTGTGTATGTACGAAACCAAAATTATGTTACCAAAAGTTTTAATACAAAGAACTTAAAAGCCTTAACATTATTTATGTTCAATTTAGGATAATTTAATTATTTTAACGACACACTTAACGTCATAATGGGGTATTGAAAAACGACCGAAGCCGCGGGCCAGGACTAGTTCGTAAATAAATCAAGAAAATAACCAATTTAGGGTCTATTATTGTTGCCTCATTTGTATTGTTATAAATAAGATATAATGTTGATGGGTACATTAGAGCTTAAAGTATGTTTTTTTATTGAGGGAGAGTAAAGTGGCATTACTGGGTTGCTAATTTATTTTTACATACATACGTACATACATATATCACGCCTTTATCCCTTGCGGGGTAGGCAGAGCGTTAACGGCCGTAAGAATACGGTCGCTATCGCCACGTCTGACATTTTTGAGGATTGTTTACTAAAGTTGTTCCAGAAAACATGTGTATCACTATAGTGACAGGTTGTCAGCCTGTCGCCTAAAAATTGTAATACAGCAATATCCTTGAGTCCTTTAGTCGCCTCTTACGACACCCGCGGGAAGGATGTGGGGTGATGCTATTCTGAGCCGGCATCACACGGCATTTAATTTATTTTTAAATCTTAAATAGTCAAGTGCCAATCATCTGTCAAGTTCAGTGTATAAGAAATAACTTTTTAAAAAGAGAACAGATTTCAACGGACGTAATAAGTGCGAACCTCCATTTTACTGTTGGTTAATATGCCTTAAACCGTCTTCCAAGTCTGAAAAATACTTTTCTGAAAACCGCATCAAGATCAGTTCATCCAAACGCTAGACGATCGCGGACAAACATACATACAGACAGGTCGAGCTGAGAACCTCCTTTTTTTAAGTCCGTTAAAAAATCTATTACCTATTTATTACCCCTCTGTGTGTATGGAAAACACGGCAGAGTTTTTACATCATTCACATTCAAAAAATCCCATTAGCTGTAGAAAAGGCCCTTCAGAATCGAGCTCCTCACCGTCTTCCTAATCACTCGTTGTCCCCGTCTTTTGCAAACATAAATAGCGAAATTGGCGACAAACAGCCGCCCGGAATCAAACCGTGACCTGCGAGCACGCTGCCGGCTTAACCACTGAGCCGTCGGATCTTACGTTCGTCACAACCGTCAAGAATCTCTGACTGAATTTAAATTATTAGATGGCTTTTCTTGGAAAGAGCGTCGGTGGCCAAGTAGTTAGGTTAGGTCTACAATCGTGAGACCCGAGTTCGATCCCCGTCATGTACCAATGTGTGTACTTACGTACATTTACCGAGTGCTCTTACGGTGAAGGAAAAGATGAAACCCACATTCAAAAAAAAATTCGCTTCTAGCCGATACCGATGACAAAAGACGATCGGTTTTGTTTGGAAAAATCGTTTAATGGGGCTAGCCGTGTGATGCCGGCTTAAAATAGCATCACCTCCTTTTTTTCCCGTGGGTGTCGTAGAAGCCGACTAAGGGATTAGAGGGTTGTATTGCAATTTTCGGCGACAAGCTGACAACCTACTACACTATAGTGATACACGGCTTTTCTGAAACGACCCCCAAAAATTGCCGGGAGAAAGCCGTCAACATGTGTAATCGTATTGGGGTCAATGAACTTGGGATGACATACATGACAGCCGTGTGATGCCGGTTTAGAATAGCATCACCCCACATCTTTCCCGCGGGTGTCGTAACAGGCGACTAAGGGACTCTAGAGTATTGGTGTATTACAATTTTTAGGCGACAGGCTGACAACCTGTCACTATAGTAATACACGGCTTATCTGGCTGAAACGACCCTCAAACATTTTGTCAGACGTGGCGATAACGACCATAATTTTACTTTCCTTACCGCTCTGTCTACCCCGCCAGGGATACAGGCGTGATTTACGTATGTATATATGTAGTTTTGGGGTCAATGATCTTTAGTCCGAGTTTAAAATGCACCACACATAGCTTCGCATCGAGAGGGAACCTCAACAAATTACAACTACAGCTAATATTGTTTACTAGGGTTCATCGGGTCGTTGGGTGTCTCACACGAAAAGAGAGATAAACTCCTGTCTTATTTTTAACGTGTGATGCCCGCATTTGCCGTGTGATGCCGGCTTAGAATAGCATCACCCCATTTCTTACCGCGGGTGTCGTACGAGGCGACTAAGGGACTCGAGGCTTTCATGTGTATTAATTACAACTTTAAGCGACAGGCTGACAACCTGCCGCTATAGTGATACACAAATCATCTGAAAGAGCCTACAACATTTGTCAGACGTGGCGATAGTGACCGTATTCTTACGGCCGTTAACGCTCTGCCTACCCCGCCGATAAAGGCGTGATATATGTATGTATGTATGAACTTTATATTTTAAAATGTATGGCGGATGACAGGATGAATCCAGGTGGAGTCGGGAAAAGGGTAGCTACCCGCCTGGCCGGGTGTTGTGGCCAGGGGACCGACGGGTCCACCTGGATTGGATTAGAAGTTGTATACAGCGTGTAACGGAAAGGGGGTATCAAGCCGAAGTGCACCAACTCTGGTATTGACTAAGAACAAAATAGCAAAATCTTAAACTTCTAAGTTGACGTTCTAATGAACAAAACCTTATTGAAATCCAGGTCCAGATGTTACAAAATTTGACTTTGCACAACACTAGTGAGCTATCAGCTGTTTTGGGGTCAACCACCTCAGACCACATCTTTCGAAATAGTTCCCACCTCCTTTTCTTCGACCTGTGCTCCTGGTAATCTAATAAATCACATTTGGTTCCGGATACTAACTCGGCCTATTGTTTTATTTTGTATTTGTAGGGGAAATGTCGTGACAGATAATAAAAAATTACGCTACCTCACGCGATAATCGAGAAACAATATCATTTACATTTTTTTTTTCAATAAATCATGAATTTTTTAAAAGAAAGTATCTGTAGATTTCTTTAAAATGTCTGCAACAAAATGAACCCTAAAAGGGCGTGGTCTAGTTATCCTACAAGTGCGTATTTGTATTTGATAGAAATGGTTCCGGATTAAAATTACCCATAGAGTGCAATAAGACTGAGCGTTCAGGAAAACGACAGCAGCGTGACCGGTAAATGCAATTGTGATGCGCTTGTCAACCCACTTTTCAAGCCCGGTGAATATGGCAAACGCCCCTGATAAGGGGGCCATTGTCCAACCGTCTAAGGCCCCGGTCTCGGATATTGCGGGCAGCGGCCTCTCGGGTCGCTTTTTTTTCTAGGGAGTGCGCCGCTCATTGCCCACTCCCGCGCCGCTGTTGTTTCCGTACCGGTCCATTTGAATGTATGCAAAAGATTCTGCCGCTGCCGCCCCGCTGCTGCCCGCAAAATTCGAGACTGAGGCCTAAGGGATTGAATCCGTGATCCTTACTTGAATATTATTCAACGCTACCGAAAATAGTATTTTTTAAATCGTTCGCGCTCGTAAGTATCAAAACTCACGGGTTTCATAATCGATAGATGAATGCGTGCACGCATAAATTTAATAATACACTACATCACTTGAAATAAAATTCGGCACGCATTATTCCAATCCACGGTCGATTTCTACACAAATACCCCTAGGAAATAAATTATTAGACTGAAAATACGATTGGCAGTACCAGGAGTACATAAGTATGAAAGAGGTCAAAGCTGTGTCATGTATCAATTTCAAAATTTAACCCTAATTTATTGGTCCCGCCCGTTGTCCAATAATAATAATAATAACATCAAATCAATAACCAATAAGGATCAACCACTAAAATGGCCGACCATAGTGGTACCATCCCTTAGGTAGGGGCTAGGGGTGTCAAAAAACCTAAACGATAGCGTTTAATTATTTTCCTTAAAATAATGATGGGTATTTTATTTTTTATCATCACAACGCTTGGTTCCTTCTTGATGGGAAGGATAAGGATTCAATAACCAGTGTGTTCCTTAGGTAAAGCAAACTAGGTAGTTCGATATTACAGGCACGGAAAGAATCTGATTGCCCGCAAATTATGATAAATTTTTGTTTCGAAACGCACTTCTTTGACTATCCTCAGGCATTTAACTCGATACGTACTACTTGTCAGATAGTAGATTGCAATCATTAACGTGTCTTCCGAAGCACGGATTCCAATAATTTAAAAAAATCATATTATCCAGCCTATTATGCCCTTATCATACATACATACACATATCACGCCTTTATCCCTTGCGGGGTAGGCAGAGCGTTAACGGCCGCAAGAATACGGTCGCTATCGCCACGTCTGACATTTTTGAGAATTGTTTTCCAAGGTTGTTTCAGAAAACATGTGTATCACACAATAATATCCCACAATGACTAACAAAGTACCTATGTATTATTTTAGATATTGGATATTCGATGGGTAGTTGTTCAAAGATCTTTGCATCTTTGATAAACTCGGGATCCAGCGTAATTTTTACGCCAAACGTTTTGAATAAATGCCAACTATTTTACTGAAGTGTTCGTTGACCGATGTGGCGCAATGGTACTTAGCACGACTGCCTGTGACGCAGCAAGCTCCGGGTTCAATTATCACTTTGTGAATTTGTTCTCAGTTTAGGACATTGCGATTAGAACCACTCGATTTTCCGCAAGAAAGATGGGTCCGTGTTTTGGATGGCAAGTTAAGGCTAAACGCTCCCTTACGCGGATTCCCGCGCGGCGGTTTGACAGCCCCTCCATTATTATCAGTCCGAATTTATAAGGCGCATAGTAGCTGTAATATGGCAAGGGTGTCATCGTGTAGGTACGGGTAAACAGGCACGTGCCCGCGCCGCGGTTTGTCGAATTCGCCGCTCGCGCGTGAGCGAGTTTTGGGCCTAAACCGTGTAGGTCTCGGTTGCTATCTATGATTACTTAGACGGCAGTCCTTACACAACCACCACGTTAGAAATCTGCTACTTGTAGAAGGCAGTTGAAAAATTCTGATACTAGAGTTTATTGGGTTGTTGGACGACTTGGTGTCCCACACGAAGAGAGAGACTGACATATTAATAATCATTAAAGGTTATTCTAAAATGAATCACGTAACTTTTGATTTATTTTGCAAGTATCAGTAAATGTGACAGCCCTACCGGGAGCGCGAATCCCTGCGGTCACTTTCTTTCGGGACTAGTTGGTGGGGGCTGGTAGGCAGGACCAAATGAGTTGCCAATACTTTAGTATTGGAGCAAAATGCGTAATTTTTTTTTGTTCATATTTGTTGTCTAATTCTGTGACATATGGCAGAACAAAAATTTTGTGTGGCGTATGTACTTAATGGTGTTTAGGTATGTGAATTTCGATAAAATTACCATACATACACATACACATATCACGACCTTGCGGGGTAGTCAGAGCGTTTGCGGCCGTTGTAATACGGTTAATATTAAATAGGTAAAAAAATATGTGAAATAAAATAGGTGAAAATGACAAACTATTTTTTTAAATCGTCTAGACCGTTCTGGCAACACCTAGGTCCTTAAATTTCTTTAGTTCATCTGCTGCGGCGTAAATTAGTGTACCTAATTGTAAAGTTAAAATAATCTGTGTCGTGCGTGACGTCTTTGAGTAATGCAGAATATTATGAGATGATTCTGTGCGTCGGTGCCACTCACGGCAACTTGAGTGCAGCACGGGAGCTCTCTCATGAGCGATTCTTTGAAGGAAGACGAGCTGCTGAAGCAAGGCATCTGCCTTTATTGCGGTGCTTCAGGCGCATGGTGAATCGTCTGTATTCGACGGGTTCGTTTCACGCGACAACTGCGTCTGGCCGCACTACGACCCGAGAACCCGCGGACCAGCACGCAACGTGGTGCCGAGGTGCTGGGGGCTGCGAACCACATACAAGTGTCGAGAATGTTCCACGAATCTGGACAGCACCCTTATCACTTCGCAGGACCAGGACGCAGGAGCTGATTCCTGCTATCTGCCGCGTGTGACATAGCCACGCGCCGCCGCAGATCGCTTTGTGCGCCGCCGCCGCCGCCGCGCCGACACCTTTGAAGATGCCGCCGCGGCCCGCGCCCCGCGCTTCCCCGCGCCTCCCGCGCAGTGCTATAATGCGAATAAAGTGCGAGCGCCGCGTCAGGTACCAGGCGCCCAGGACGCGTAGAAAGTGTAATGGGCGGTGCTAGTGATAGTGCTATGGGAATGAAATAAAGATCAGTGACCTCAATAGTGTTGTGCCACATTTGTTTACATGCAAATACTTTAAAATCGTATGCTGGATTTTTTTTTCAATGTGTTACAAAGTTGGGTATATTGGATTGAAATTTTGCATAACTGATCTACGAAAGGTATAGTTTATTTTCATTTCGGCTTGATACCCCCTTTCCGTTACACCCTGTATATGCGCTGCGCGGTGAACACTTCGATACCGCGTTTCAGGCCCATTGTTCTGTCACGTGGCGCCATCTCTCCGATATGTTGAGAACTCCTGTTGCGTCTTGTATGCATGTGAACCACTTGAGTGTGCTTCATGTTGTAGCCACCAGAGGTCGCTACAAATGCATCACACATAGCATCACCTCAACAAATTAGCTACTGATGGATTACAATTGGCGAACTTAATCCTGTCATCCGATTAGCCCGGCTTACAGCTAATATTGTTGTGTGATTGCAGTATTAATTCATTGTGCTGTTGTATGGTGCAATTTAGAAGCGTTTTGTACATATTTGCAGGGCAAGGGCCTCCCTCTCGTTCTTCCATTTTTCCCCATCTTGAGCCGGATACATCCAGTTTTGGGCGTGGGCCTTTTGTGCAACAGGGGAGACCTGATGCCGTGGCCAAGTATTGGCAAAATAAAATCAATGAAGTTTTGTATGCAAAATACAAACATGATCGAATCAGAATCGAAAAGAATAAGCTACATTCCTGACAAGTCAAATGAGCTACTATTTAAAACGATCTATTTTGTATGAAAACTGAAAGCATGACGTCACGCCGTAGGTGTTTGGGTGACGTCAAAAGGTCAAAACACTTACTTTTATATCAGTTTTCTGCTATGCGCATATCATTTTTAATTCAAAAATCACGCCTTAATCCCTTACGGGGAAGGCAGAGCGTTAACGGCTGCAAAAATACGATCGCTATCGCCACGTCTGACAATTTATGAATTAAGTCCGAAGTATTTTTGGACAATAGTTTTAAGCGTACAGCTTACTAGCAAATTAAGAGAGAGAGAGAGAGACTAGAATAATTAAGCTGAAATAGTAATGGACATAGAAAAAGGCGCAATGAGCAAACCATATTGCTCGAAGGGTTATTCGTCGACTCATTATCCCAGTAAGACAAATCGCTGTTCTCTTATGGATTACTCTAAACGCCTGCTAATAGTTATTGTGCCTCGGGCGTAAATTAGCCGATCACCAGATCTGCGTTTGACGGACTCACATAGTATATTAGATATAAGTCCTTCCTTAGTCCATTTCCACGTCTAATTTCTCATCATCATTGGCCTCATACGTATGTGATAGACAGCTCAGTGTCTGAGGCAAGACTATAGACGCAATTATGGAAAACGCAGGGTTGCCCAGGACCTGAGCCACCCTCTCGGCCACCCTGGCTGACTCCACATGAATGACGAGTGGATACGTGCATGCCTCTTTCTCACTTAACGCGCGACGGAGCGCTAAAATATCGCAGCGGTCTGTAGGATCCATCCTAGAAACGTCACTTCCCATACTGGAACCGCTAAACCGCTTTGTTGGACTTTACGTTTACGGCCCCGGGGCCATCAAAACTACGCCTGTCGGCTTGGTGGGGAGCACGTGCTCACCCTTGGGGCGAGACTGGGCTTAGGAGTTGTTCTGGGAAGAACTGATCGGACTGAACTAAACCGCTGTCGGTGCAGCGCTATCGCAGCGTCGTCCATCGAGTGCGGTTTAAGTATGGGGAGTGACGTTTCTGGTATGGATCTGACAGACCACTGCGATGTTTTAGCGCTCCGTCGTGCGATCCGAGCTAGTTAAATTGAAAAATACAACAGATACAAAACAAATACAGAAATTAATCATTAGTTCGTGTAAACTATTTGTGTTGGAAGGGAAGCAAACCGAAATTGTTAGCAATCAAACAAATAATAATAACGTAACCGTGTAGTGGTTAACACGTTTGACCCGGCTAGTCAGAAGACGTGGGTTCGAATCCCATCGGTGGCATTAATTTCTTCCGCTAGTTTCGTTTGTAATAACTTTCTAACAAAAAAAAGTTAAAACAAATAATATATATTGCCGTGTGATGCCGGCTTAGAATAGCATCACCCCAATTCTTCCTGCGGGTGTTGTAAGAGGCAACTATGGGACTCGAGGGTTTCATGTGTGTTACAATTTTAGGCGACAGGCTGACAACCTGTCACTACTAGTGATACATGAATCATCTAAAAGGGCCCTCAATACTTGTCAGACGTGGCGATGAAGACCGTACTTTTACGATCGTTAACGCTCTGCCTACCCCGTAAGGGACAAAGGCGTGATTTATGTATGTATGTATGTAACAAATAATAATATGTATTTTGATTTTACCTATTATGTAACTCTGCCTACCCCTCAAAGGAAAAAGAACACGATATGTGTATGTATGTATGTATGTACGTTTTTATAGTTAAGAATATTTGAGAATTTTCAAGGGTACGCGAGGATTGATAAATAAGCATAATAAGTATAAGATTTTGGATGAAACAAAAACGAATGATTCACATATGGAACTTCTGATCTAGAACTATAAGACATTATAACGGGTTTTAACTCACGGTAGGGATATATCGAGCACCCAATATTTCGGCGATGTTGCAATCGCCATGATCACGGGTAAACTGGAGCGGCTGCGGGTGACGGTTCGCTCCAGTTTACCCGTGATCACGGCGATTGCAACATCGCCGAAATATTGGGTGCTCGATATATCCCTACCGTGAGTTAAAACCCGTTATAATGTCTTATAGTTTTAGTGATAATAACCGCGGAACCTTAAAATTCTGATCTAGAGTTATACTTTTCGAATGGTTACGACGTTCGAGAGTACTTTTTACATACATATCACGCCTCTGTCCCTTGCGGGGCAGGCAGAGCGCTAATGGTCGCAAAAATATGGTCGCTATCGCCACGTTTGACAAAATATTGAGGGCCATTTGAGATAATTCGTGTATCACTATAGTGACAGTTAGGTACTTTTTACCACGGGAAAATATCGAGTTTCTAAGGGAAAACAAATAACAGAGGGTGAAAGAGTATAGTATAAATAAATAATGGTAATAAATGATGCGTTAACAATACGTAAACATCTCTAGAAATAAAATTATCTTAGCGATGACTCAAATACTAGTTTATTCAGGTTTTGTAGTCATTACTGAGTCACGATGATTTTACTCATACATGGAAATACGAAAGACTTAAACCGTCAGAGCAGAAAATACCGTAGAGAGTCCCGGAGATAGTTCGAAGGTGATAGAATGAAGCATGAAAAAATGCTGCATATTTTTGACGTGCAACGTCTTAATTAGATGGAGCCGGCTGCACGCATCAAACAACATGATTCATGCGGCGTTACCTCGCTCTGAGGCGTTCCATTTTAGATGGATGGATAGATCGCGGAACGAGCGACCACGAGGCACAATCGTCCTCTGCCTGCGTTCGGCAGCGTATATCTATCCAACAAATAAAAATAAAAATTTATTTTGAATAATGCAATCATTCCATCAGTATTTTCTTATGACGTTGTCACGTTGAACTATCGTCAGTAAACCAACTTTACAGACAACTTATTTTTAATGGGAAGTTTTTTGTGTCTATGGGCTTGGGCTGCCTCTACCTTATTATTTTATTTATAATAGTGATGATTCTCCCCGCAGTATGTAAGATTTATAACTCAACCGCTAATTCCTTTGAACTCAGCTCACTGATATTTAAACACATTAAAAACATAAAACCACGAAGGTAAAAACTCATCCGTCCAAATATAACCTCGTAAAGTAAACTACGGAAATACCAAATAAGGATCGAAACAGTTTCAGGAAACTATAAAAATTCTCAAACTAACCTCTACTTATTGATTTAAGAATTCTATCCAATATTAAAGGCTGTATATTTGTAACTTGGCAATAAAAACAGGCAGATTCGAATGTTTTTTTTTTTACACACATATCGCGCCCTTATCCCTGGCGGGGTAGGCAGAGCGCTAACAGCCGTAAGAATACGGTCGCTATCGCCACGTCTGACATTTTTGAGGATTGTTTTGTAAAGTTGTTACAGAAAACACGTGTATCACTATAGTGACAGGTTGTCAGCCTGTCGCCTAAAAATTGTAATACACCAATACTCTCGAGTCCCTTAGTCGCCTCCTACGACACCCACGGGAAGGACGTGGGGTGATGCTATTCTAAGCCGGCATCACACGGCACACGTTTTTTTAAATAGTGTGATGATATTGATAACTGCTTAATACTTATTTGAAGTGGCTACACGAAGCAAACAAACGAAAGAAACGAACAATCCTCTGATAGGTAGCTGAAGTACTGAAACAAAAAATTCACAACTTCGTCAAAACATAATACCTAGTCGGCCAAAATCCTGATGGACCCATTTTAAAAATTCCGCTCAAAAACAGCAACATTACTTAATCGAATTATTTTTTAAATTACTTACTTAATTGATAAAAAATATATTTTACTAAATTGTCTCCATTGAAAAACATCGTATTCATTATTCCCACAATTAACAACGGGTGAAAGCGACTGATGTCTAGCTAGCAAAAAAAAAACACTTCAAAAGAGTAACTTCATAGTGATTTCCGAACGATTAAAAAAGAAAAAACCGATGACAGCTCACTTGGCGCGCGTTTCAGTTTTAGAATTTCAAAATGGCGCGCGGTGTAGATAAATATTATTGTTTTGAATCGTCGTGTCAGGCGTAATGGGGCGTTTAACATTCCTTTTTGGATGTCTCGCAGTGAAAATAAATGTTTTAGTTTTGTTTAAATGCAAAGTGCTGAGATTAGTTCTAAATGTAGCTAAAAAAGTTAAGTTGTGACTTACGAAAAAGTCAATAAGGAGTTTTGTTAACATTTTATTTGGTAATACAAATGAGCCGATGAGAAAGGATTTGCTTGAATAGGAACTAAATGGGTATCGGATTGAAGCCATCAAAATTCTTTGTTGAGGCGCATTATTCAATCTAGAAAATGTAAACAAATACTAGTACTAGCTTATATTTCAATTCTGTCCAAAGCTATAGCAAGCTCATTTTTTGGTATTCAGATTCCCGGGATGGTACTCACAAAGTTGATATTTATCACTAACCCCTTTATGATACGCACTGTATAGAGACTTATCTCGCGGGCGAGAAGACTTCACAAGTGTCAAATCGTATGGATTTTATCAAAACAAGTGAATGAAAACAGTAGAGAAAATCGAAGTCACTTGCAGTTGGCGGTTGAAGAATTCTAACACCAGAATTCATCAGGACGTTGAACTAAATCTTCATTTATTGTCGATGTTGAGTACTTATTTATTTATCCTACTTAACCCAGGAATTGGGGCCAAGTTAGCCTTCGGGTTGCAAAGGTCAGATGGCAGTCGCTCTGTGTAAAAACTTGGTTCCACGTCAAATCCCGTAAGTTAGGTAGCCGACCCCGACAGAGAACGGGATAAGGCAAGGAGAATGATGTTGAGTACTTAGAGACCTACCAAAAAAAGTACTTATTGCCGCGTAGGTATCCTGGCGGCCATCTTGTAAATGGGCGTTTTGTAATTTTTTATTTTTCCTTTTTTCCGTTTCGCTACGTCTGTTGACAGCCGTTAATGAAATGCTAACTCGGACTGTAGGGATGGGAGTTTTCTAACCTCAAAAGAAAGCTGTAAGACGCCATTTTTTTTAAGGGATTTTTGATACAATTTTGATACTTTAAACTTAATTTTTAGAGAAATATTTTTTTTATGTAATGACATTGATTTCATGAAAAATTATTGCGGTACAATCAAGGTCAAGACGTGATAATATAGTATGTGTGTTTGAGTTAATTATGATAAACTAGCGGGTGCGGCCGCTTCAACTTATTTTCCCGTGGAAATATGATATTTTCCTGACAAGTATTGTACATAAAACCTTCCTATTAAATCACTCTATCTATTAAAACGCTGCATCAAAGTCCGTCGTGTAGCTTTAAAGATTTAAGCAAACATACATTACATACACACATTCAGACGCGAAAAGCGACTTTGCTTTGTACTATGTAGTGATATTATATTACTAAGTTAGTAGGTATTAGTTAGACCTCCAGAACATGACAAAAGTGCTATGTGCATTTCATGTATATTCTGTAGTTAAAGTATAGAAGAAAAAAGAAGTACGAAGGGGTGTCATTCTACTATAAGCTGTAAAAATATGTAGTTATACACGGCTTCTACCTACCTACAAACTGTTAGAATTTTCCTGTTTAACTTTTGCACCCCTGAAAATTATAATTAGACCAGAGTCCACCCTCTGTTTTTTGTCTTGAGTCCTCCTTTTGTGTTTTTTAAATATTATTTTAGCATAATACAGGCTTGTTATTGATTAATGAAGGACACTCAGATTTATAATAAAGGAGACGGAGTTTGTTCGCGGAGGCTGACTTGCACCTTGTGTCAGCAATTGGCAGGAGACAGATCAGTGGACAGGCCAAGATCCTCTTTGGGTCGCTGAGCCAGCGGATTTAGTTTTTTTAGACGGAGTTTTGAAGAAAACACTGGAGTCTAAAAATGCGGGAAACCGTGAGTTTTATTCAACTTATTCTGGCTTTCCATACATTTCCTAAGAATCATCAGTCAGTACATGTTGGTCTCTTTAATGGGAAAATTGAAGTACTGCCGAATGCTAATACTTTTTTTTTTATATTTATTTATTCTCTTACAAGGAAACATTACACATGTTGTATATACCGCTCCCAAACTTCGAAAAAGTTTATCGGGAGCACGAGTTGCTGCGCTTATCTAATCTTTATAAGTTTTTATCTAAGTAGATACAAAAATGGTTCAGTAGTTTAAACAAGTTGAAATTTACATGGCCCGCTGCAACTCTAAGCACGTTCGTTTCAGCTCTTTTGAATTGGATTCCATAAAAACTTGATTAAACATAAGATAACATTTGTATTCATGACAAACGTGTACCATGACAGCCATTGATTTTTACTTCAATTGAGATAGAGTTAATTTCCGGATTTCTATTGTAGTAATAAAAAGGTAAGATATTAATTTTACTATTTTATTATTTTACATTTCGCACTAACCGCTTTAAATCATCTTTCATTATGCGCACGGCTAAAGAATGGAATTCCCTGCCTGCGTCTGTATTTCCAAGTGCATATAACCTGAATCTCTTTAAGTCTAGAGTGAATAGGCATCTTCTGGGCAAGCTCGCTCCACCGTAGATCCCATCTCTGCTCAAGGGTAAGATTCGGGTCAAGAGTAAGCCCAACATATATATATATATATATATATATAAAAAACTTCACCGCTCCGTCTAGCAAATTCTTAGGTCTGTATTATGAGCCGTCGCCTTTTTTTGTTTTGGCAAAGACAAATACGGAGGCAGGCTTAAATCAAAGTTATGGGTGGAATGATTTTATTTAATGATTGTTTTAAACTGTGCTTATTCACGGGAATTTGGCGCGAAGATTTTTCCGCCATTTTGTTTTGCGTTGGAACTTTCTCTGCTGTGGTAGTTTAGAATAACATCACCAAGTTTCTACTTGTGGGTATCGTAAGAAAGGATGAATCCAGGGATTACGCACGTTTCCCTCCGAATACAACATCTTGCACCACGCTCGCCAATGCACCTACGAGGGGAGGTCAAAAAGTTCGCGGAATGGAGGGGTTGGCGGGGGTAGGGATGCTTGTCCAGGTACTCGCTAATTGAGTAACTCATTATTACTATAAATACCAAGTTTTAGCCTAATTGGGTCACTAGTCTTTGAGTTATCAACGATTAAACAAGTGAATCGGGAAGAAAGTTGGCAGTATGGAAAAAATTGAACATCGCGCCGTCATAAAGTTCCTCACCAAACAGGGAAAAACGCCGCAAACTGTTTTTCAAGATATGTTATCTGTTTACGGGGACTCTGCTCCTGGAAAAACTATGATTTACAAGTGGCATAATCTTTTCAAGCAAGGAAGGGAGTCAATTGAAGACGATCCCCGTTCTGGGCGGCCGATCGAGGCCACCACGCCGGAAATCATCGATAAAGTTGAGAAACTTGTATTGGAGGATGGCCGTTTGAAGAAGAAACAGCTTGCAGCATTAGTTGGTGTATCAGAAACTACCATTTTGAATATCCTTCATCAACATCTTGGTATGAGTAAAGTCTGCGCAAGATGGGTCCCGAGAATGCTCACGCCGTTTCAAAAGCGAGAGCGCGTCGACTGTTGCCGCGAGTTTTTGGACCGCTGTGGAGATCAAAAGGAAGAAATTATGTCCCGTATTGTGACTGGGGATGAAACTTGGGTTCATCATTATGAACCTGAGTCAAAGCAAGAGTCAATGCAATGGCAGAAAAAGGGCACTCCCCCTCCTAAGAAGTTTAAGGTGTCTCAATCGGCCGGAAAGATCATGGCGACAATATTTTGGGATTCTGAAGGCATTCTTCTGGTGGATTATAAAGATCGTGGCCTTTCCATAACGGGAGAGTACTACGCTTCCTTGTTAGATCGATTGAAGGAAGCGATTAAAGAAAAAAGGAGAGGAAAACTGACCAAAGGAGTGCTGCTTTTGCATGACAACGCGCCCGTGCACACCAGTCGTGTTGCGACCGCTGCCATTCACCGATGTGGTTTTGAACTACTGCGCCATCCACCCTACAGTCCAGACCTGGCCCCCAGCGACTATTATTTATTTCCAAAGATGAAAAAAGAGCTGCGTGGAAGAAAATTTAACGACGATGATGAGGTTAAGTCAGCGATTTCGGCTTATTTTGACGCACAAGATAAACAATTTTTTTTAGACGGTATTAATAAGTTATTTGATAGATCCCATAAATCTATTCGAGTTAAGGGAGAATATATTGAAAAGGAAAAATAATTTCATGTTTAATTTCACCCTTCTTCCTTGTCATTCCGCGAACTTTTTGACCTCCCCTCGTAAAAACGTTGATTGTAGGTTACATTTGGTTACATTATAATTTAAGTCTACGTCCGTGATTTATTTATTCTGCGTCCAACCTTTAATTTTTTTAGTTACGATCTTTTATCTCACGAGCGCGGGTTTGACATTTCTAGTATGGATCTGACAGACCGCTGCGATATTTTAGCGCTCCGTCGTGCGTTACATGTGTGATCCGCCTCTTCATTGCAATTTTAAATAATGTCTATTGGTAATTTATGCCAATTCTCTCTCTCTATTTTCGTGTGGGACACCAAGTCGTCGAACGACCCGATGAACCCCTGAACTTCAATTTAATCATATTATAGTCGCCATCTTTGAAGAAATTCAACAAAAATTACTGAATCGGGGTCTTTGTCTATTAGATTTGACGTTGTCAAACAACTGTTCAACTTTTGTACTTACATCTTTACGAAAAACAAAAGACACCTTTTCCCAGATTCACAGCTAAATCTGAAAGTTGTGTTGATAAAAAAATTACCCTCATCAGAATTCCGGAGGGCTGTTCGGGGGGTGATGCGATTTTTTATAACTCATTATTAGTGATGGCCATTTTTCGCCGCGGCCATCTTGGCTGTTTTTTTGTTCATAAAAATATAATAGAATATACATTATATCTATATCTCACAAACAGGGAATCCTACGATTCACACCTAGACTCACGTCATTATTTAAGGTCTTTCCCACACTTAACGCACAACGGAGCGCTAAAATATCGCAGCGGTCTGTCAGATCGGTACTAGAAATGTCAATCCCCATTATTCCACATCGTCACCACAGTGCAAAAATGACATTAGCGTCACTCGCGCGGCGCACGCATGACATCTGTTGTCTGTGGTTGTCGTCAATACTAATAACAAAAGTCGCTGGTTCAAATCCCGTGCCCAGAATTTTATTTTTGCTATGCACAGTACGCCCATCACTAGGCCGGCCCTTCTCATTATTCCTTGTTTTTAAAATGTTAATTTCCGAACGAAATGCCCTTTCGGATCAACAGAAAAAATAGGTCAATACCTTTTTAAGGCCCCGAGTTATGAGATCTGATTTCTAATTTAGAAATACTTTCTTTTCGCTTTTGTTTTTTTTTTGTAATTTCGTTTTTTTTTTATAAATGGCTATCAATTTCGGTAGGTACTTACAGGGTACAGACCTTTTATCTCACGAGCGCGGGTTAGCCATACTTGTGTGCGTTATCTCTGTGTCTTTTCGTTGGACTCGCAGTGTCGTCCGTCGAGTGCGGTTTTAGTATGGGGAGGGACGTTTCCGTTTGCCGTGTGATGTCGGCTTAGAATAGCATCACCCCACAACCTTCCCGCGGGTGTCGTAAGAGGCGACTAAGGGACTCGAGAGTATTGGTGTATTACAATTTTTAGGCGACAGGCTCACATCCTGTCACTATAGTGATACACATGTTTTCTGAAACAACCTTGGAAAACAATCCTCGAAAATGTCAGACGTGGCGATAGCGACCGTATTCTTACGGCTGTTAACGCTCTGCCTACCCCGCAAGGGATAAAGGCGTGATATATGTATGTATGTATGTAGGGACGTTTCTAGTACGGATTTGACAGACCCCTGCGATATTTTAGCGGTCCGTCATGCGCTAAGTGTGCGATCTCAAAACAAAGTACAATATTAAAAATTCCGTTTAAGGTTATTAAATTAAATACTAACAGGAGGAGTTCCCTCCCGAGGGAATGAGGGAGTACCCTCAAAGAGGAAGATCCTCTCAAAGCCAGGATGAAAGGAACTTAGCAGTATTTAGTATTAATTATGCACCTTGAACGTGGTACCTGAACGTGTATGATGTTGGCTTATAATAGCATCACCCGACATCCTACCCACGGGTGGTGTCGTAAGAGGCGACTAAGGGACACAATTACGGCCTTTATCGTCACTGTGTGACAAATATTGAGGGTTCTTTTAGATGATCCGTGTATCACTGTAGTGACAGGTTGTCAGCCTGTCGCCTAAATTGTAATACACATGAAACCCTCGAGTCCCATATTACGAAACCCGCAGGAAAGAAACGTGGTGATGCTATTCTAGCCAATTTAGTATTCATTATGCACCTTGAACATGGTACAGGAACCTGCTGTGCCGAATGATGCTTATAATAGCATCACCCCACACCTTTCGAGTGGGTGGCGTGGTGTAAAAAAAAGCTGCAAATATTTCAAAGGGTTAATCAGCTTATAAAACTGAACAGTTTACTCTAAGGAACAAAAAAAAATTATCTCTCTCTTATATACAAAATTGACTTGGTCAGCTGGTACATTTTGTATGGGAGGTCTAAAATTTTTTTTCATAATTCGACCTATGTTTCTTGGGGAAATTTGTTCAGTTTAATGGACTAGTTCACCACTTAAAACAATTACAGTTATTTAAATAGGAATTTGTTAGACATGGCGATATCAACCGTAGATTTACCGCGCTCTCGTCCTGTTAGACCCATACTAAAAATGTCAATCCCCATACTAAAACCGCTCAACCGCTGTCGACGCAGCGCTATCGCAGCGTCGTCCATCGAGTGCAGTTTTAGTATGGGGAGTGACGTTTCTAGTATGGATCAGACAGACCGCTGCGATATTTTAGCGGTCCGTTTTTGCGAGTGTGCGATGTGCCGAGGTATTCGTTACTCAACCATGTCAGAGGTTTGTGATTGTCTTCTACCTCCTTTCGTGTAGGATTAAAAAAGTCAATTAAGCTTCTAACACCCATAGGAAAAGAGTCGTAAGGTTTCATAGAAAATGTAACACTATACCATAGTCAGTCTAGGGTGAAATATAAGATAGAAACCTATGAAACTAGGGCTGCAAAAAAACACATCGCGCTTTAATCCCCTGCGGAGTAGATAGCCGTGCCATGTGATGCCGGCTTAGAATAGCATAACCCCAAATCCTTCCCGCGGATGTCGTAAGAGGCGACTAAGGGACTCGAGGGTATTGGTGTATTACAATTTTAAGGCAACAGGCTGACAACCTGTCACTATAGTGATACACTTGTTTTCTGGAACTACCTTGGAAAACAATCCTCAAAAATATCAGACATGACAATAGCGACCGTATTCTTACGGCCGGTAACGCTCTGCCTACCCCGCAAAGGATAAAGGCGTGATATATGTATGTATGTATGGAGTAGATAGCGCCGACGGTAAGACGCTAGGTCCAGCAGTGGACAGTTATAGGCTGATGTAATTACACAACTTAAAGTTTGGTGAAAAAGCCCTATTGCCGTGTGATGCCGGCTTAAAATAGCATCACCCCATCTCTTTTTCCAAGAGTGGTGAGCATTGAAAATATTCTCTGGGGAAGGCCCATGTCCAGCAGTGGACAATTCTGGTTACTGAAGATTGAGCACCACTTTTTAGTCTTAGCAACATAAGGCCGCGTGATACCGGCTTAGAATAGCATCACCCCGGTTCTCTCCCGCGGGTGTCGTAAGAGGCGACTAAGGGATTTAGGGGTTTCATGTGCATTACGACTTTAGGCGACATACTGACAACCTGTCACTACAGTAATACACGAATCATTTGAAACGGCCCGCAATATGTGTCAGACGTGGCGATGGCGACCGTATTTTTGAGATGGCGCTCTGCCTAACCCGCAAGGGGTAGAGGCGTGATATGTGAGTGAGTGAGCAACATAAGGGTGCCTACACACTTAAGCTGGATCTTATAAAGCTAACAACATACTAGAGTAATAATTAATACTGTACATTAGAAATTCCTTAAGAGTTATTATCTTAAATCTCTTATATTTACATAGTAGAAATGGAATAACAAAGTAACTTCATATCAAAATTAATTCTTATTAAGACACTACAATATAAAGCAAAGACGCTTCTCGTGTTTGTCTGTATGTATGCTTAGATCTTTAAAACTACACAGCGGATTTTGATGCAGTTTTTTTATAGATAGAATGATCTGACAGGAAGGTCTATATGATAAATACTTGCCGGTAAAACAACTTATTACTACGGGAAAATGAGTTACAGCGGGTGTAAGCGGGGGTGGAAAATGTAGTAGAAATAGAATAACAAAGTAACTTTATATCGAAATTTATATTAATATATTGAATTAATTTAAAAAAAAAGTACTCAAAAGGACACTTAGTTTGTCTAAGTAGGTATAGTTTTAAAAGACTGAATTTACAAATTCTTCTTCTTATGCCTATACTTTTGTATTAAACTTATACAATACAGGAAATTAATTTGAATGCTTAAGGTTAGGTTCAGTATCGATGAAGTGACATAAAACGCTAAATTCCAATACACAGAAAAATCAGGGTTTGTGATTTAAATATTTTGTTACGACTTTCTTTATCAATACTATAATTTGTAAAATTTAGCTTGACGTTTGTGACCTTGGAGCAAATGGTCATAAGGTCCATTTTTCTTTGTTCACTAGGAAAATGGACCTTAGGTCATAGCATTTGTTCCAAGGTCACAAACGTCACAGGTATCAAGCTAAATTTTACAAACTACAAACCCACCCTCAAGCTATAGTATTTAAATGAACACCCTGTATCTTGTAATTTGCCAACACTCTTTCTTTTATCGTGTGGACACTGAACAAATGGTACCAAAAACACTTAAACCCACCACATACCAGGTGTAACAAACCCTCTGAAGGCATTTTAATCTAAATCTAAGCGTAATGGCGCCGAAACAGATCGTTAAATTAACTCCACGCTGACCAAACAAAAACTAATGAAACGTCACCCGTGTCGCCCCACCCCTGTAGGGGGCGGCAATTCGGGGGCGACAAAAGTCGCAACGTGTGAACGGGCCCTTAGATGCAGAAGTTGATGTATTGAAAAAAGAGTAGGTTTATTCATAGTTACAACGGATAAGAATCCGGTCAGTAACGAAATATTTAGATTTTTAATCGTCATAGCATTAATATCATTTTGACGGCTGTCAAATATAGCCTATACGAACTGCCATACTTTAGGGGATTTGACAACTAGAATAAAAAAAAATGGAAGCTTTGAATATGTGTTTGTTTGTTTCTTAGTTTTCACTAATTTAAGTTAACCTTACATCCTCAACCTTATACGGGCTTGTAACTTATAGTTGCAATAAGCACTATACCTGACTAAGATGTACATAGCGATAAGTCGCCGAATCGCCCGCTTACACAGGGTGTAAGAGACGGTGAAATGAAAACTTTGCAGGCGTGATCAGACCATGAAACTGAACAACTTTTTATGTCGGGGCTATATAGGGTAACGAAAATTTTTTTCGACCTTCCATACAAAATTATCCATCAGCTGAGTGACTTTCTATGGGAACTCGAAAAAAGTTTTTCGTTTCCCAACCTAGCCCCCATAGAATAAGTTGTTCAGTTTCATGGTCTGATCACGCCTGCAAAGTTTTCATTACGCCGTCTCTTACACCCTGTATAATACGTCTCCTTATTATGCGCCTCTTGTAAAGTAATATTAAAAAAAAAAAAACTAACGACAAGTCGCGGAATCGCTCGTTTGCACGTCCCCTTATAAGAGCCCTTGTAACTGATAGCTGCAAGAATTGGCCCGAACCTTATTTATGTACGTGTTAGGTCACAAGGGGCGATCCGTAACAGTTACGCCGCTGATTGTACGACTTAAGCGCTATCGGTACAGGCGAGTTGAAAATGTAAATTGTTTTGGGGATGCGTAAGGACGTTGAACCCTTTTGTAGGTAGGTAAGTCGCAAAAACCTACAATGGTACAAATCCAGGCATATCGATTCGATCATTCTTTTAGCTAAAAGGCATAGACTATGATAGAATTTTTTTACGTCTTTCAGATATCTGTGAAAAATTCTAAATGAAGTGATATATCACTTTTTGTTTTTTCTCACTGTTGTTTTTTCTCACTGTTGTTTTTTTTTTCTCCGAAATGCGTGAGAAATCATTGACTAAATCATTTAGAATCAATATACGAACATGAAATATGCCGTGTGTTACCGAATAGCATTACCCCATTTCTTTCCCGTGGGTTCATGTGTATTGCAATTTTAGGCGATAGGCTGACAACCTGTCACTATAGTGATACACGATCAATCTGAAACGACCCTCATTTGTGAAACGTGGCGAGACCGACCGTAATTATACGGGCGTTAACGCTCTGCCTATCCCGTCAGGGATATAGGCGTGATTTGTGCGTGTTATATACCATCTTATATACCATCTTTTTCTAATCCTATTTGCCGGAAAGTGACAGCGGAGTCAAGATTAAATCAACATCTAGTATCCAGCTTTTTGTTCAACTTGTTAGGTAAAAAAATGGCGCACTTCCAGTTCCATGACGAGCTCAAAAACGAAAGAACGAAGAGGGTAGGTATATTTGTGATCGCGCGAATTACAAAAGCAAGCTAAAGGAACCCCGCCCACGGCTGAAATATCGCCTGAAACCGCACTAGATCAGCACGCCACGCCTTCCTAGCGACAAGCTAGCTCGCACCTCGATTCTACGAAGCAAGACCGTAACGAAGACCGCTTTGTCATGTTTGAGCGAAACCTCAAAGATTGATGCGCAGGATTAAAGATATTTTCGGGTTTCATGTATTACTTAGGTCGCACCTTGATTCTACGAAGCAAGACCGTGAGGAGAACCACCTTTACCGTCACGATCAAATTGGAAATTAGTAAGCTTACGAGACTTTTTTCGGCGTATGTTACATTCAGGGAAGGCAAAGGGTTCAAAATTTTGCCTGAAATCACACTAGATCACCACGCCTAGCGACAAGATACCTGGCACCTCGATTTTACGAAGCAAGACCGTAACGAAGACCACTTTGAGGAAAACTCAAAGTTTGATGCGCAGGATTAAAGATACTTTCGGGTTTCATGTATTATTTGGGCCACACGTGCTGAAATATTTCCAATCAGCAAGCCACGTAGCGATAAGCTAGCTCGCACCGATTCTACGAAGTAAAACCGTAAGGAGAACCACCTTAACCGACACGATCAAATTAGAAATTAGTCAGCTTATAAGACTTTCATATGTTACATTCATGAAAGGCAAAAGGCCGAAATATCGCCTGATATCGCACTAGATTACCCCGTGACAAGATACCTCGCACCTCGATTCTACGAAGCAAGACCGTAACGAAGACCGCTTTGTCAGTATTGAGCGAAGTCACGAAGATATCTGTCTAGGTATTAGGCTTCATGGCGAATTATACGAGAAGCCGCTACGTCGAAACCGGTCGGGTCACTCCAAAATAAAACGAAGTACAAGTGTTTTTAGTTTTTAATCAACCCAGGAGCTTTCGTGAAAGAAGTACAAGTGTTTTTAGTTTTCAGTCAACCCAGGAGCTTTGGTGAAAGGAGTACAAGAGTTTTTAGTTTTCAGTCAACCCAGACGCTTTTGGGAAAGGAGTTCAAGTGTTTTTAGTTTTTAGTCAACCCAGCCAGGAGCTTTTATGAAAGGAGTACAAGTGCTTTTAGTTTTTAGTCAACCCAGGAGCTTTCGTGAAAGAATTACAAGTGTTTTTAGTTTTCAGTCAACCCAGGAGCTTTCGTGAAAGGAGTACAAGTGTTTTTAGCTTTCAGTCAACCCAGGAACTTTGGTGAAAGGAGTACAAGTGTTTTTAGCTTTCAGTCAACCCAGGAACTTTGGTGAAAGGAGTACAAGTGTTTTTAGTTTTCAGTCAACCCAGGAACTTTGGTGAAAGGAGTACAATAGAGAACACTTCTTCTTCTATATTTAAGAGCTTGGCTCTTATCGGTGGAGCATACGCCATTCAGTTCGGTTCTCCGCCACACGACGTTGACCTTTTCCTACTTGTTTAAAATTAGAAAACACTTAAGACAAAATAAATATACTAGAATGACAATAATTGCATTAGTAGAATCAAGCACCTGAAGTGCGGGGTCTATTTAGGTCCGCACGTAGGTAGCTTTTTCAGAACAGGCATGAATCTACCCCCTTTAGTGCACCTGGGTCGGTCGGTAAAAATTAAACCTATTTAAGTATTGATTTGCTTGACCCAGTCATTTTCAAAGTTATGAGAAGAAAAGCGGCCTGCCCCAGCGTCTGCGCCCGCTGCAACTCATTTTCCCGTGGGAATAAAGATTTTTCCCGGCAAGTATTATACACAAAAACCTTCCTCTTGAATCACTCTATCTATTAAAAAACCTGCATCTAAATCAGTTGCGTAGTTTTAAAGATTTAAGCATACTTACATACAGACAGAGGCGAAAAGCGACTTTGCTTTATACTATGTGGTAATTCACGCTGTGTGTATGTGTGGAACCACTGAACCTCAATTAAAAATCTGAATGCGATTTCTTTATTATCTGTTCGTTTAGTTAGATCCTAGCAGGTGGCGCTGGCTGCGAATGCAAAGAGATTTCCCATATATCAGTATAAGGTTTTAAAATATTAGCTGTAAATATTTTAAGGAGTGAATTATCTAATGAAACTGAACAACCTTTCCCCAAGAAACATAGGTTGAAATAAACGAATATTTTTTGGACCTCCCACCCATACAAATTGACTTAGTCCGTTAGTAATTTTGTATGGGAATTGGGAGGTAGATTTTATATTCATTTTTCGACCTATGTTCCTTGGGGAAAGTTGTTTAGTTTCATGGGCTGGTTAACCCCTTATAATATTTGCAGCAATTTTTTTTACACCCTGTATAAGGTTACCTGAACTCTTCCTCGACAAATAATCCATCAATCTACAAAAATGTCAACAGCATCACTAGTTCAGACAAGTGTTTCTATCCTTCCAAAAATCCTTAGGCGGATCGCACATTTGACGCACGACGGAGCGCTCAAATATCGCGGCGGTCTGTCATATCCATACTAGAAACGTCACTCCCCATACGAAAATCCCCACTCGACGGATGACCCTGCGATAGCGCTACGTCAACAGCGGTTGAGTGTTTTTAGTATGGGGATTGGCATTTCTAGTATGGATCTGACAGTACGATGTTTTAGTGCTCCGTCGTGCATCAAGTGTGCGATGCGCCATTCAAGACACTTTGTAACTGTTCAAGTGGTTTTTTTTTCTCAGTAAAAGATACATTTTGTCGGTGTGTGTGAAAGTGAGATGTTCTTTTATATGTCATCAAATAACTGTCATCGGAATAACCCATTCTGAACCGTTTAAAAATGTCATCGACTGAGCTTTGTTCTTAAAGAACAGAGAAATGTATGGAGTTCCATGTATAAGTTTTAGAATACGCGACATAAAAAATATATATTTCTATAATTTTTATTTATATTGGGTTTATAGGTTTTTATAAGATTTATTGGCCTGGGTTAAGCTGAAAAATTTACAGAATCGAAACAAAAATAGGTAAATGTAAATAAGAAATTAAGAAACTATTTATATCTTTAATTTTTATGTATGCTCAGTTATTATGGAGAAATGCATACATACATATACAAATCCGGCTTTATCCCTTGCAGGGTTGGCAGAGCCTTGGAGAAATATTTTGTATATTTTTCGTATATAGGTTTTTCGAAAAATATTGGACTTGGTTATCAAAAATAAATGAAAATAAGAAATTTAAAAAATTACAAGCGGATGCGTTACGAATGGATGCGTCAACAGCGGTTAAGCGGTTTTAGTATGGGTATTGACGATTCTAGTATATAGATCTGACAGACCGCTGCGTTACGGATGCGTTATTTTAGCGGAGCGTTGTGCGATCCGCCTAACGAGAGATCGCGCCTTGTGGCGTACCCTAGTGAGACCTATGTCCAGCAGTGGACTGTTGTGGACTTTCCTACTCCACGTCACCCTTATTCCTCAACGCACACATGTGCAGTACACGTGTACACAAGTCGCCGTTACAGGAAACTACAGTGATACATTTATAGTTCCCGTTACAATGCGCATGCGTCTAAATGTGTACAGACAGACAGTCAGACAGTGGTCTTTCCGGTAACTAGACTGAACTGAAACATCACAATCATCGTCCTTGCCTTATCTCGTTTCTCTGTCGGGGTCGGCTACTTAGCCTAGGGGATTTGACGTGGAACCAAGTTTGTACACAGGGCGACTGTCATCTGACCTCTGCAACCCGAAGGCTAACCAGGGGGCCAATCGCGCTATTTTACAATTCCAACGTAACGTTGACGATTTAGCTTCGATTTAGTTTTGGTTTGGATTTGGTTAATGTCAAAAAAGCTATCGCGGTAAATTTTCTGAACGTATAAATCGTTGTCGTTACCCAATCGAAACCAAACCACAACCGTTAAGAGCTTGCAATGAGTATTCTAAAATACTAGATAATGTTTTTATAATCGATGCTCGATTGTGCATGTCGCGTAGTGGGCAGCACTATTTTAAAAGTAAAAATGTCAAGTTGTTGTTGATACAACCGCCGTGGTGTGTATTTTTCTACGTGAATTCCAATTATTTTTGTTATATTTCGTGGGACACCCAGTCGACGTGGCTTTTCTGTAAGTACCTAATAGAATACCAAAGTTAATTTCCATTTAGACGCTATCAATATGATTCAATAGTTGGAACTGTGTTATTTACGATTTGTATTTTTATAGAGACTATGGACCAAAGAAAGACCACGAGCGTGCAGCAGCTGAAGATGCTCGATTATTTGCTTATCTGGCGCTGGCGCTCGGCAGACTCCGCTCAAAAGGCGGGTCAGAATATACTTTTCAAGGCGCGGGCTCTTTCGAACTGCTTATGGGCCAATTGCGCCAACAGACTCAATTGTGAGGGCCCAGCTAGGCAGCTCAAAGAGTGGATCAAGGTTAGCATACTAATGAAAACCTAACTTAGCTGCTGTTAATAAAAAAACACATGATAAGCCATTATTTAGTTGTGTTGTGATGTAGCTTAGGAGGAGTTAGTATTGTCCATAACAGACAGACTGGGACATGTGGAAAATTACTTAATTTTATACCTACTATATCAGTGTATGTGCATGTATTGACTAGTATATTACTTTACAGATGTGGAATGTTTAGAAAAGCAAGGTGGCCCCGTGTCAAATGTCACTCCCTCTGCACTGGATTTATATTATAGAACCAGACATTGGGCGCCTTCCATTCATCACCCAAGATCCGTTTTTACAGGTACATAATATTCTATGCCGGCTTAGAATAACATCACTACCATTCGACCCGTGGGAGTAGTAAAAAGCAACTTAGTGAATGTCCCACCTAGAATTAAATCTGTACCAAACATCACAGTTGCACTACTAGTGCAGCACTGCACACCTGGCCATGGCCGTAGCCCATCCCAACACACCACTCAACATCAGAGATGACAGCATCTATCCGTCCATCTGCTTGTTTGTTCATACATATAAATAAAATAAACTTTTACATTGACTTTGTTTCAAGATTATTTATTTTTCTGTTTTAGCTCAAATGAAGCCATCCAGTTGTGTTGTGTTTGCCAGGCCCATCAAGTCACTCACTGCTTGGCACTAACTGATGTTGCCAAATCGATCACCTAAGCCGCTGCTATCCCAGCCACCACTTCAATGCCGCATCATACAAGGCAGCATCAGCGGCAGTGGAATTCACATACAGCATCAAGAATCCAAACTCAAGCTGAACACAAAGTAAGTATTTCTTCTTATTTTCTAGTGGGACACCGGGTTGTCCAATGCCCCAATGAATCAATCGGTAGTGTGTTAGAGTTTTTCACTCACCTACTATTGTAATCTAAATCTAGTGTTTTTGTAATTTTACTTTGACAAATATGTAAAATAATATGGTAAACTTAGAGATGGAATATGATCAGAAATAGGCGACTTCTAACCGCAGGAAAATATCTCATATGTACTTGGGGTACCTACACTATTATTTATTTTGTTTCAGGTATCATCATCTGATATGGAGCCCTGAGAGCTTAGCCTATAAGTTTAATAAGAAAAATTAAATAAACATAGTAGGTGCAATATATGTTTCTTTTATTTACAAAGTATTTCACCGCACCCCCAGCTAGACAGCCTTAATTCCCACTTGTCACCCCCCCTTGTCGACCACCGGGATGGTCACTGTTACTGATGGTCGCCCCCGTGACCATTGGGAATAGTTCATCACTTGAGGTGATCTACTACTATAAGTTCATGCATATAATACGGATGAAATAAATCATCTGCAAATATTTTAAAGTGTGAACCAGTCTCATTGACTAAACAAGTTTCCCCTAAAAATATAAGGTGTCAGGAAAAGTACTAACTTCCTTACAAGGTGTGAACCAGCCCATGAAACTGAACAACTTTCCCCTAGGAACAGATCGATTTTTTTGGATTTCTCATACTTAAATGTATGTACTTACTAACTGACTGAGTCAGTTTGTATGGGAGGTCCAAAATTTATTTTCATATTACCTATGTCTCTTGGGAAAAGTTGTTCAATTTCATGGGCTGGTTCATCCTTTAAAGTCAGTACTTTCCCTAACACCATGTACCTATAGGTCGAACGGAAATAAAGTGCCCAAGTGCAGTATTCTGCCTGCGGGTCAAGGCTCTCTCCTTGGTCACATCTACCTCATGGGCACTTTCAAGGGTGTGGAGATAGAGCCCCCCAGCAAATTTTCATGATTTCCTTCCTTTTTTGGGTTGAAACCGTAATAAAATCCACCAACGATCGTCAAACGTGTCAGAAAAAGCTGCTCGAGAGGAACTTTTACAAAAACGTTCATTTTCAGCGTTTGAGACGTTCCCAACGTAACGGTTGTGGTTAAATACGCTGTCAAAAATTTGCGCGATACCGATGCACACCAAAAGTTCGAACGTTCGCTATATCAACGTAACTTCCAAAGAAAAGTCGAAACGTTTCCGCTCAAACAATTAGCGCGATACGAAAAGTGCGTAACGTAGCGTTTTTGGCTGTGGTTTGGTTTTGGTATTATCGTTCAACATTAGCGCGATTGGCCCCCAGACCCGAATCCTAGGTTAAGTCACATTCGAATACAATCTGAATTCAAACTTTATATGAATGTGGGTTTAATCGCGATGTTTTTCCTTCACCGTAAGAGCAGTCGGTAAATATACGTGAGTAATAACACATTGGTACACGGCGGGGATCGAACTCGGGTCTCACGATTGTAAGACCGGTGTCCTAAGCACTTGGCCACCGACGCAAGATGCAACTGAACCATATGGTACAAGAAAATATCATCATTTTCATATTAATTGGATAAAGGAGTGGTGTCTGTATCTCTCTTTTCGTGTGTGAAATCGAGTCGTCCAACGACCCAATGAATTTTTCAACTGCTGTCTATGAAATAAAAATGAATGAATGAAATGAAGATATGGTTGTATAACGACAGCTGTCTTAGTTTAGTGTGCCATCATGTCCTAAACAAACCAGAAACAAATTATCATGACCACTTTTCGTTCTTTGTACAAGATCCTATAATATTTTTAGTAACTACCCTCCTTACCATTCAGTTATAAATTATAGTAGACTAAAAAAAAACACTGTCTGCCCGCCTCAATAAGCTTTGCATAAATAATGACCTGGCACACGTCACAACGAATTACCCTTAAATGGGGGAGGGCAGGGGGAGATGGCAACACTGACATAAATGTCCCCAGTTATAATAATAACTTGAGCGTCGTCATTTAGTCGGGGTTTCGGAATGGGAAGTTTTTATTTTGTTCGTTTAGTTCCAAGTAGGTGGCGCTCTTGTGAATGATGTAAAAACCTGTTCTGATTTACTATAGATAAGAGTAGTCGATTTTTTAGTGTGCACTGAACATGACAGATGATGTAAACAGCGCCACCTAGTTCAGACAAGTGTTGCTACAAAAAATCCTCATTGTCAAATTGTCACTTCTCATTGTTTGCACCTTTCTATAGTGATATTTTAAAATGAGTTCTGTAACTGAACCACCAGATTGTCCGTGAGTAAGATGGTTCCGTGTTTCGGATGGCACGTTAAGCCGTAGCTCCCGGTTGCTGTCTATGATCACTTAGACGGCGGTCGTTACACAACCACGTCAGAAGCCGGTTGAAAAATTCTGACACAAGGGTTCATCGGGTCGTTGGACGACTCGGTGTGCCACACGAAAAGAAGTTCAGTAATTTACAGTTAATTACATGTAAACAAACAAACTCTTTTTCCATTAATATTAGTGTAGTACTTTTAGAAAGAAGTATTTATTGATAAAACCTGCTTTTTACCTAGATAACAGATCTATAAATTATTTATTTATAGGAATTCCTTAGATAGTACTCGCATATCTAAAGATAAGCACCTTTATTTATTCCCACTTTATTCAATGTACAAGGTACATAGCAAATGCATTAACGATTTCAATGTGTTTTATTTTAAACACTACCTTCGTATGTATCCCTTGCAGGGTAGGCAGAGCGTAAACGGTCGTAAAAACAGGGATTTACGCCACGTTTGACAAAAGTTTGGGGTTAATTTCAAAGACTGTCTTTTACCATAGTTAACCATAGTTACAGGTTGTCAGTCTGTCTTCAAAAATTGCGATAAGAGCCTCAAATCGCTTGGTCGCCTCTTATGGGAATGGTATGACGCGATGCTATTCTAAGTCGTTATATGAGCAACTATAGTAGGTCGAAATAGTAGTAATAAGAAGGTATGCATATATTAGTAATGGCTAAATATTTTAGGGGTGAAGCAGTTGATGAAACTGACCAACTTTCTCAAGGAAACATAGCTCGAATTGTGAAAAAAAACCTTTGAATCTCTCATAGGAAATGTGTTGCTGGCCGACCGGGATGACTTTATTTTTATGCCTATGTACTTTGGGGGAAGTGGTTAAGTTTCTTAGGTCGTATTTATAAATAGCACTAAACTCTGAGATCGCTCTTAAGAGCGTTTTTTTTTTTTAATCTGCGATGGGCTTACTCTTGACCCCAATCTTACCCTAGAGCAGAGATGGGATCTACGGTGGAGCGAGCTTGCCCAGAAGATGCCTATTCACTCTAGACTTAAAGAGATTCAGATTCAGAGATTTTGACAAATGTCAGTCAATATCAACACCATCTCAAAGTCGCACTCAAGATCAATCTCAGAGTTGAGTGCGGTTTATATAAATACGAATTGTAGACTTTATCATCCGTTAAAATATTTATAGCTAAAGGTTTTTATATAGATGTGTTATTTTTATCTGTTTATTTAAAAAACATCTTAATTATAAAAATAATCGCTGGAGGCTGTAACACGTGTTTTTACATTAAATGTATAATTTTCTGACCAACACTTAACTTGCGACCTCAAAAACCAAAATTGCCCGCCCTAAGGTTAATTCTGCACAAAATTCACTTTTAAAGTCCCTTATTATTGCAAAAACTTATTCTTAAGAAAAATGCAATTTTTATCAACCTTCAAACAGTCCTTATGTAAGGGTAATAAGGTTTATAATTGGTGATCTCAGGTCTTAAAGATTACTAAGGAGGAACTTTTAAAATAAATTCGAAGAGTTTAAAATGCAGTTCAAACGGATAGAGAAATGAATGGAGGGTAGTTTTCATAATTTTTTAATGATTTAGTTTTTGCATAGCATCACCCCACATCCTTTCCGCGGGTGTCGTAAGAGGCGACTAAGGGACTCGAGAGAATTGGTGTATTACAATTTTTAGGCGACAGGCTGACAACCTGTCCCTATAGTGATACACATGTTTTCTGGAACAACCTTGGAAAACAATCCTCAAAAATGTCAGACGTGGCGATAGCGACCGTATTCTTACGGCCGTTAACGCTCTGCCTACCCCGCAAGGGATAAAGGCGTGATATATGTATGTATGTATGTTAGTTTTTAAATGGAAAGGAAAACTCAAAGCTTGATGCAGATGGCAGCAGGCGCAGCTGTGTCTAAACCCACCAATAAGAAGTAACTGAACTTTGACATTGACACATTTTTGACCAATCACAGAACAAAGGCACAGTCGAGAGTGGCGCCATTAGTTCGTCAGTTTCCTACCCCATTGCATAAAATACTGTCTGTTCGCGTGTTGATAAAGTCATACACATTTATATCACGATCATTTACGACACACGTCACCGCATTAAATAACGGCTGTCACATTTTGATATTTGTATCGTGGACTGGAAATTCCTCCGGTACTTGAGCGTTTTTACCTTAGGGCCAGCGCATACTTAGCGCCATCTTGCTTGTAGAGCATAAATACCTACTTACATCTGTTACAGCACATTGGATGGAGGATAGTTTAGTGATGTAGCTTGACTTACCTGAAAAAAAAATACAATAACATTAATTATTTTTGTTATTCTTACACAGAGTACTGTAGTACAAAAGTACTGTTCTTTTTATTTTTGCCGTGTGATGCCGGTTTAGAATAGCATCACCCCATTTCTTTCCGCGGGTGTTGTAAAAGGCAACTAGGGGACACGAGAGTTTCATGTGTATTACCACGTATTACAACTTTAGGCGACAGGCTGACAACCTGTCCCTACAGTGATACACGAATCATCAAAAGGGGCCCTCAATACGTGGCAATAACGCCCGTAATTTTACGATCGTTAACGCTCTGCCTACCCCGCAAGGGATAAAGGCGTGATTTGTGTATGTATGTATGGTAACAATTTCGACTCTATCACCTCTGTTCCAAACCATCATTTCTTAAGGCGGGGTCCTCCCTTCAAATTTATGACAATCTGAGGCAGTCGCGGCGTTAAGCGGCGAGACAGTTAAGGCGGTTTTCACGCATGCCATACGATGTTACGGTTTTTGATCACCAGTAAATGACAGTCGCAAAAAGATGCGGCGTCATGTGCGACGGTTCCGGCGTGCTAGTGGTTTCTACATGATTATTATTTAATAATATTTTTAATGTCATAATATTTTTGTCATAAATTGTAATACCTTTATAATAAATATACGGGGTGTAAGGGACAGCGTCCCGAATTCTGATAGGGTGCAAGCAGACTATGAAACTGAACAACTTTCCCCTAGGAACATACGTTAGGAAAAGTCAAAAAAATTTTGGCTTTCCAGTAAATGCAGGCAGCTGATCGCGATTTTGTATGGGAGGTTTTGTAAATTGAATAAATAAATTTTACCTAATTAATATTTGCACACTAGTAGCTAGCAGAATACTGCATTGGAATGTTAAAATAAGCTCTCATAATTCATGAGTGTCCAAAATCTTCTTTCACCGGATCGCACACATGCCGGAAAGTTTAAGCCCACCAGCAACTGACAGCCTGTGACCGGTAAAATACCGCAAAATCGAGGGGCATGTGTGGAAACCTTAACCATCGAGACAGTTAAAAGGCAAATAAGTTACAGCTAATAACTTAAGGATAACACCTAGATTTATTCTGTCAAAGTTAAATGAGGGTAGGTATTTAAGGTACCAGTCTTTCAGTTTTTTAATTGAACGATAGGTAGGTAATTATTGTGCCGTGTGATGCCGACTTAGAATAGCATCACCCCATTTTCCGTGGGTGTTGTAGGAGCGACTGAGGGGCTCGCGGGTTTTATGCAATTTTAGGCGACAAGCTGACAACCTGTCACTGTAGTGATACACGACTTATCTGAAACGACCCTCAAAAATTGTCATAACAACCATAATTTTCCTATCGTTGACGCTCTGTCTACCCCGCGATGGAGAAACGCGTGATTTATTTTTTTGCCTGTGGTTTTGCTATGCCTTGACTAAAAGACTAGTCTAGTATAATACGGTTTCGTGTTTCGGAGAGCACGTCAAACCGTAGGTCTCTGTTGTCTATGATAATTTAGACGGCGGTCATTACACAGCCATGTCAGAAGCCTTGCTACTAATACTATATACAATTTAGCTTAGAAATCTTGAAAAATCATAAGATCCATTTCCTTTGTTTACTTCCCTTTTAGTATGGAGCTGTCAAATGTCACAGGTATCAAGCTATATTTTATAAACTATAGGCGGTTGAAAGATTCTGACATACTATACGTTCTATTTTAACTTCAAGCACAGGCTCCAAGTTAACTCAATTTAACCCAAAGACCCTTTATTAATGCAATTATCTGGCAACACTGAACGAATGTCAACTTGGCTGTCTACTGGCACGCCTTTGCCTTGTTTAGATTTTTTCTTTTTAATTTTATTCTATTAGCTGCGTTCGAAATTAGAACTATTTATTAATGGGCTGCGGCGTCGGCTTTTGTCTGGGCTTGTGGCGCGAAATGGATTTAAAAATAGAATTATAGAAGTTCAATTAAGGTGTTACTTGGCGCACAATAGCGCCACCGTGGTCGTTGTCAGTTAAATAAATAAAAAGTTAATCAAAGGCTTTTTCTGCTGTCGTCGAGTGGGACACCGAGTCGATGTACGTCTTGATAAATTTTGTCTAGAGGTTTTAAACAACCTACTAGTACTTACGCTGCCGCGGGGCGAATAGCTAGTGCTAAATATATTTTTCCCTTTAACTGCCAGAACAGTCCTCTGCTGGACTTGGGACTCCCCCTACTGGGACCAGGATGCCATACTCATCACGCTTGGCAGCCGGATTGGCGAACGCAGTGTAAGATGTTTATTTCACAGGAAACACTGCTGCCCAGTCCCTTGATGGTCATCCCTAAGACGGTTTTTATAACACCCACGGGTATATTTGGGGTGATGCTTTTCTAAGCCATGTGTAATATAAATACTGCGCAGCGCTGTACCTCGTCTAAGTTATTGTATTTATTTATTTATTTAACTATTTATTACACGCAAAAACGGACGGACGGACGGAAACGGACGGACGAAGGAACGGAACGGGCAAATAAAACAGGCCCTGCTTATTTCTCGAAATAAATTTCTTACAACAGACCTAAGAGAAGTGAGAACTGCATTCAACGATTCGCGGATATGACGCGCGGGATACCTACTAAAAATTACTAACTTATTTTTTATTTAAGTTTCGGCGTCAGTGTCCACTAGGTAGCATTTTAATTGTTAATTGGCAACACTGGGGCGCGCAAAGTGCGTTGCCTAGTGTTGCTATTTTTAGAGAAATGAGAGCTAATTATCTGAACTCGGTTCAAATTTTTTTTTTTACCAACAGTCTAAGAAGGACCAGGAGTAGGAGAAGGTTCATTCGTTCGTATACTTCATTCGAATACGTCACGACCAGCGTAACTGTCAGTATGCACCCATACTTGCGTGTATGGAGCATTGAGGTCAAGTTACGCTGGTCGCTACATTTTCTTACATCATTCGCTTACATAGTGTCACGACCAGCGTAACTGTCAATACACGCCCGTACGTGCGTGCGTTGGGCTCAAGTTCAAGTTACGCTGGTCGCGACACAATCGAAGCGAATAAGCTATAATGTACATACAATGTATGTATGTGACGACGTTATGAGGATTCGTAGGAATATTTTTTCTAATATATCTTAATAAATCTTAATAAATCCACAGAAAAGACTGGGCTTAGGAGTTGTTCTGGGGAAGTTTGGATCGGACTGAAACGAGACTAAAATCTAAATAATTATGTAAACAAATAAAAAATCCAAAGTAAATATTGCAAAACTCGAGATTCCAAAACTTTAGATGGACTTCCTTTCGGCTACCAAATAAGTTTATCTTAAAAGCAAAAAGCCGCCAAAACTAATTTCCTAAAACAGAAACAAAAAACCCTCTAAGCGGGATCTCTGAACTCGTCCACAAATTCACAGTCTTGTAAGCGTTCACTCAGAGTGAGGAATGAGTATAGAGGAAGTGCCATGAGCCAAAATTTAAGCCTACATAAGACTATTGAAAAATCCAGAAAATATGTAACAAGTGCGTCGGTGACCAGTCTTACAATTGTTCCCGTTCCCGTTGAGACCCGAGTTCGATCCCCGCCATGTACCAATGTGTTTTTAGTCACTTATTTACTGACTGCTCTTATGGTGAAGGAAAAACATCGTAATGAAACCCACATTTAAATAAAATTTTAATTCAGATGATATTTGAATGTGACTTAACCTAGGATTCGAGTGAGGTTAGCCTTCGGGTTGCAGAGGTCAGATGGCAGTCGCTCTGTGTAAAAACATTGTTCCATATCAAACCTCCTAGATTCGGTAGCCGACCCTGACAGAGAACGGGATAAGGCAAGGAGAATGATGACAATTCCATAGCTTGTCTGATAGAGATCGTTCGTAGCGATAAGGCCGCCTTTGCGCATTTTCAGTTTGTGCCTTTTTCAGTTAAAAGTTTTCCTGTTACTAGCCTGTATATTCTTTATGTACAATTAAATGTCTTTTATTTATTTATATGGCATGGAATTGGCAGTTATTTTAAATAAGAAAATGCATCTCCTTAGTTGCAATTTCAAACAAGTATATAATTTCATACAAGTATAATTTTCCTTACGGAAATAGGACAATTTTGTACAATCAATAGGTAGGTAAGTGGTAAAGAACATTTTGAAATTCATTGCATATTTAAAATAGCACTCCTTTTTTACTTCACTTTATTCTCAAAGCCATATCTCTCAATAGTTTTATAGTCTGTGCCCGGTTCTATTTTTAAAACGTTTTGCTGTCAACTGTCAAACTCGATGACAGATGGCGCTAAATGTGAGTGGGATAAGGCGGGACGTTTCGTTCTTTGGTAGGATTAAGCTGCGACTTCTTGTTTTTAGTCATTAGTAAGGTTAGGAACGCGGTTTCGTCCGTTTGTGATTTTGTATTTAAAACGTGGTTTATTTCAGTTTGATGATACTTAAAATTACTAATATGTAAGTACATAGATGGCGCTGAGCTAAACTGAAAAAAGTTTCTTTCGAAGGAAATGTATTTTATCTAGTTGAGTATAAATAAATGTAAAATTTTATTTTACATATTTCTCTAAAATTTGTATATTCTTCTTAATTAAAATCTTCTTAATCATAATTAAAATTCTCTTCGTGTGGGACACCGAGTCATCCAACGACCCGATGAACCCTAGTGTCAGAGTTATTCAAACTAGTTTCTAAATTAGAAAGAAGTATTTTCTTATAAGATTCGACTTTGTCAGGCATCTTAGATTTTTAATTGCAAAAACATCGTAGGCACCTAACTTCTAATTTATTTTATTCACATTCTTGTCCCTACAAAAGTCTCTTATTTCTAAGCCGTTATTATCAAACAAATTATGAAAATAAATATCTCTTGAGCCTGCTGAAGCGGTTTACATCTGGCTAAGGCGGGATTTGTGAAAAACGCCGCCATTTTGGCGCTTCTATATTTGAAATTAAGCAAGAAAGCACGTTTCGGCTATTAAACTGTGGGGAAGTGTTACCATTTTAAATATGGAATAGGGTTGTTTGACAGCGTTTTTTTTTTCTTAATTTTTATTTGTTGCCAGTTTAGTTTTATTTATGGTGTGTTTATTTTTGAAATGTGCAAAGGGGTGGCGTTCGAGGTGAAAAAATAATAATGTAATTTTGTGATTCGGTCGCTGAAAAAACAGACAGTAAGTAAGTATATTTTATAGTTGAATCGATGGAGAAATCTTGAATATTATCGATTAAATTCTGAAGAGTGCTTTGTTGAATACCGCATCAAAATCTGTTAAGCCGAACCCGAGATAATTGCGCACAAACATATACATACAAAGACATATTTTTTGGAGATCATCCTTTTTAGGAAGTTGGTTAAAAAGCGTATTTTTTTCCTTTTTCATCCGTATCATTTTCTATAAAGAATACCAAAATGATAATTTGTCAAAATAATCACAGTAATCATTCCATGAAATAACACCTTGTATATAAAATAACGGGTTTTAGTTTTACCATCCTTTCTTTGTGAGTTAATGCGTTTTAAATGGGAGCGGAACAAAACAAAATAAAATGAGCGTCAGTGGCCTAGTTGTCAGGACACCGGTCTTACAATTCGTGAGACCCGAGTTCGATCCCCGCCATGTACCGATGTGTGTTTACCTACTCATGTACATTTACAGACTGCTCTTACGGTGAAGGAAAAACATCGTGATGAAACCCATATTCAAATAAAATTTTAATTCAGATAATATTTGAATGTGACTTAGCCTAGGATTCGGTTTCGGGTTGCAGAGGTCAGATGGCAGTCGCTCTGTTTAAAAACTTGGTTCCACGTCAAATCCCCTAGGTTAGGTAGCCGACACCGACAGAGAACGGGATAAGGCAACGAGAATGACGTGTAAAAGAACCATCTTTTTATGCACTCGCTCTCATTTTCCCGTGGAAATAACGTAACGTGTAACGTGTGTAACGTGACTTTGACAGCTGTCAATTACGGCCTATTCGAACGGCTATAGTTTAGTTACATCCTATCCCTTTAGGACCTAACCTAACCTATATGCCTACATTCCTGGTCGAGGTAGCGAGGTATGTCGACCACGGACCCCAGGGTCAATTAATAATGGAATATCTGGGGTCGAGGTCCACATTGCGGGCTGAGGACTACATACATACATATATCACGCCTTTATCCCTTGCGGGGTAGGCAGGGCGTTAACAGCCGGAAGAATACGGTCGCTATCGCCACGTCTGAGATTTTTGAGGATTGTTTTCCAAGGATGTTTCAGAAAACATGTGTATCACTATAGTTTCAAGTTTTAAGTTTTTTTATTATGTAGGTACATACATACACAAATTAGGTCTTTATCCCTTGCGGGGTAGGCAGAGCGTTAACGACGGAAAAATTACGGTCGTTATCGCCACGTCTGACAAGTATTGAGGGCCGTTTCAGATGATTCGTGTATTATTGTAGAGACAGGATGTCATCCTGTCGCCTAAAACACATGAAACCCTCGAGTCCTTTAGTTGCCTCTCCCCGGAAAGAAATGGGATGATGCTATTCTAAGCCGGCATCACACACCTATTTATGTAGGTATATGTAGTAAATACTAAATACTACTAACTATTATCAAAACATTACGAAGCCCGTTACCACAAAACATGAAAGATATTTAAAATGGTAAGTCATTACAAAACTGACCGCACAACTAGTAATGATAATAAATACCATCGCTAGATGGCGGTAAAATAAATTGGGCATCTCAACACTTGACACGAATGTCGGGGGGCACAGACGAGCGGTTTTTTAAACGCGCTGATCACTACATACTACAAAGCAAAGTCGCTTTTCGCGTCTGTCTGTATGTATGTTTGCTTAAATCTTTAAAACTACTCAACGGATTTTGATGGATTTTTTTTTATTTGATATAGTGATTCAAAAGGAAGGTTTTATGAATAATACTTACCGGGAAAACATCTTATTCCCAAGAGTCAATGATTAGAGAAAACTAGTAGGGATTATTATGGCCAAAATACCGCATACGAGCACATATTTTTGTTATGTCGACGAACAAGTTGATGAATTAAGCCGTCAACGCGGTTTAGCTGTCAACTAAGTCATCACAATTAGCAACCATTAATTCGGACGCAATAATACTTAATACTTAAATCGAGGGTTACATCTTTTAGATTTAAACATGTGTGATTAAGTAAATACTTCGACGTGATTTTTTTTAAATACGTATAGTTACTTCTCGAATCCCTGCGTGTAACAAACCTGAGAACTCGGCAAAGATAAATCTCTAGACGACGGAGGTCGCAGACAGCAGTAAATTTTGGTGTAAGGCTCTTTGTAAAGTATGATCTTTATGCTTCCTCTTTTTTTAAGAGCCTGGCTCTTATCGCTGTATTACCGTCATCTCTGTCCTCTTCCCATCAGTGATTTGACTACGTGATACGCCATATGGATATTTAGGTATGTTACAGTCAAAACCCATAAGCAGTCAATAACCTAATTGACTGATGTACATGATTAGATTAGATTTATTATTCACACAGTGGAAATTACATTACAAAATTACAATAAGTCATAAGTATTCACAAAGTGTTCGTCAAAGAAAATATCAAATATCATAATAATAAAATATTAAAAATAATAATTTTCATGAAAATTATATATAAATGAATGTCAAATAATGTGTCGGACGCAGCGAATTGCGATCTATAGGAGCCTGGAGGTGGTTTATATCCATTAGCACACGTCTCACGGCTGTTAAGACGAATTATGTAGTAGAGTGGTGTATTATAATCTTTAGGCGACAGGCTCACAACCTGTCACTATAGTGATACAACCTCAATGGGAACAAATTCACATGTTTTCTGAAACAACCTCAAACAATCCTCAAAAATGACAGACGTGGCGATAGCGACCGTATTCTTACGGCCGTTAACGCTCTGCCTAAACCGCCAGGGATAAGGAGTGATTTGTGTGTGTGTGAGCGTTTATAAACCGCCCGTCTACAGCCACCTCTAATGGCAGTGCTTCGCTCCAGCTTCAATTTGAACACAATTACATATTATTCGATATAATTCCCTCCGTAAGTATATGACTCATATAAAAATGAAAATAAACAAGTTTTTATTTCTGCTTGCCTCTTTCTCTTCTAAATTAGGTCTGAGAGGAAAGAGTTTTAGGCGGTTCTAACACACGCATCGCAAGTTTTTACTCACTATGTTTCGCCGAATCCAGAGATTTAAAAATGGAATGTCTTAATGGTAAATTTATCTGTTCGTTTAGTTACTAGTAGATGGCGCTCGTGCATATTGTGGGAAATCTCAGTTTCGATTTTTCACAAGTATGTAGTTTAGTATGTTGTGCACCAAATTTGACAGATGATCCCTCGATCTGAAAAGCGCTTACTGCAGCGCCAACTTGTTCGGACTGGTATTGCTACTAAGTAATATGAATAATCCTTATTCTATACAAAAACTTGATATTATACCATGGTATACGTTGCCGCATGAAATTACGGCTGTCACAGTTTAGCCACCATTCGAATGACAATTAATTTTGTAGCAGTCACGAATCGTATTTATCGCCCGGTGCGTTTGTATATCGTTTTCTTAAAGAAAGTTATTAAATTAAACTAGTTTTATTTAAGTTTTAATGTTTTTTTTTATTTTATATATATTTTTTTTTTAATTTAAATAAACTTATTTTTAATAAGTTTTCTTGTAGTATTTAAAATTCAGCTACTTCAAAAAAAAAACGAAAGTGGATTAAGTAGCTAGCTCATAAGTCCCAATAAAAATATGCCAAAGGGGTTATGATGAGGGTAATTTTTCTTCTAACAAGAAGAATAAAAAAATCATTACCACACAAAAGACCAAAATGTCAGTTTAAATATAAATTAATGGTCCTGGTCTTTATTGATCAGAAACACAGATCTAAATCTAACCGATATCGGTCCCCCATCCGTCAGTTATCTAATCGAGGTCAGTGACATTTTGACAATTGCTATCCTAAAATGTCCTGCGTAGGGCATGTAAAACCGGTAGGTTCAGAAAACCGGTTTTGAATTCCGGTATTGGTACCTAACTTCTAAATTGCGGTAAATTTCTAACAATCTGTTTTTATTTAATGTTTTCTCTGCGGGCAAGTGAGTAGGTTTTTGCATCTAAAAATAAATGCAAAAAAGCAGAAGTTTAGGAGAAGTGTATTAACAAAAGTAAACTCCTAGAAATGTGCTGATTAGATTAGACAATTTTGTAGTCGAACTGGTGTATTTCGAAAAACTACATAAATTGTTATCCTGTTTTAATAAAACCGGGTCCACCGATTGTGATTGTGAAAACCGGCATCGACACATCAGGAAAAGGTCCGAAAATACGGTATTCAGATATTATATAATTCTGGTTAATGTGATTTACTTTATTTTTATTTATGTTCATAATAGAACAACTATATAAGCTCTGGTAACAAGGTTTCCTAAAGTTGCTATTGCTGCTATTTTTAAAAGTACGTTTATCACTCTGGGGTCTGTATACAATTCATGCTTTTGTAGTTTTTTATCTTCTTTCCAAGTTACTACTTATATCTGTTGGGTAAATTACAGAGAAATTAAAGGAGATAAAAGATCAAAGAGGTAAAGTTATAGAATAGAAATCAACTACAGAAAAGAAATGAAGATGTAAGAAGGTGTAAGGATGAAGGGGAAAAGTAAAGCAGGCACTAGCCCTTGGAGGGAAGGAGACAGCAACACACGACAGTAGCTGAGAGCGAGAGGGACAGCACTCACCGTGTGTGGAGTACACGCTGATGCCGAGCAGCAACGCCGTCTGCAGCAGCGCGGCCATAGCAGCGGGCTCACTCACATCATACGACACTAGTCCTTGGCACTGAGCACTTCATTCGGTAGGTAATTCTGGAACAAAAGAAAGATTTTCATTCAAAATAAGACAGGAGTGGAGGTTAGGTTTTCAATACCGGTATTGAAATTTTTGTAACGAGGTCCGGGTTCCCGGTATTCACGAATACCGGTATACCGGTATTGGAAGCATAATTCTAGTGGAATCTAATTCTGGGGATATCAGATTATACAAACAATAATAATAACTGTCGGTAATACTTTTATAATTCATTTATTTTTAAATTGCTGAACTGTAATTTTGGTGGTTACGCGAAGGGGGGAAGACTGTATAGAAATCCTACAGAATCATACATACATACATATAACACGCCTTTATCTCTTGCGGAGTTGGCAGAGCGTTAACGGCCGTAAGAATACGGTCGCTATCGCCACGTCTGACGTTTTTGAGGATCGTTTTCCAAAGTTGTTTAAAAAAAATGTGTATCACTATTGTGACAGGTTGTCAGCCTGTCGCCTAAAAATACAAACAGTATCAATTGTAAATATCTATACCTAGTCTCAAACTAGATAGATCGCTGTGTTTTTGCAGACGTATTTTATGTTCCTTGAGGAAAATTCTTCTCTTCCATACCCTCTTTAAATTTTTACATCTTATATGAAAATATCCAGTTAATGCGAAAAGCGCCCTCCATATACCACGCATCGATTATAATCTAAAAAAAAAACATAATAAAAACTCTTCCGTACATACATTACGCGAACGCAAACAATTTAACTTATCTGTGCGTTGGTAATAAATAGACACATGTGCGTGCATCGAATGGCATATAAAGCGTTTATAGCACATAATTCTTTATAGCGCAGTTTATGGGAGGCCCCTTATTGTCGAAGATTCTGTATACGATGGTTATACGACTAACCTATATTATGTGAGCTGAGATTTTGGTCGTAAAACGCCAAATAAGGATTTCATCGGAGTTTAGAATAACTAGATGGTTATGAGTTGTTCGTTACTTGGAATAAAGTTCAGTGACCCCTCATACAAACCCTGTCACGTCACGACGGGTCAACAAACTTTATTCCAAACGAATTTGAGCATGTCAAAAGAATTTGGAAATCACGACTTCATTACACAGTATAAAGCAAAGTCGCTTTTCTCGTCTTTATGTTTGTAAGCTAAAATCTTTAAAACTACATAAGGCTTGCTGCAGTTTTTTTAAGATAGAGTGATTCAGTCATTAAGAAACAAAACAGGTGATATATTGCAACTGCAAAAGAAAAATGTTTTTATTATGAGGCCCTTAATCGATAATTTTGGTAAAAGTTGCATCTCCGGTCACAAACCGCAGTGGGGATCCCTTTCGTTAGCATGTTTTTTCCACTAATATGTTTTAGCATAACATATTTCGCATAATTCTTTTTCCCCTTTTATATCTTTGTCATAAACATTTTTTCGCATAATATTTATCTTGGCATAATACAGTTTATTTACGTCTAACAATTTTTTATAGACATTAGGTTAGGTTAGGTTAAGTTAGGTTAAGAAATTATGCTTAACGTGTTATGCCTACTATTTTTATGCGTAAGTATCTTTAGTTCAATGTACATTGTGCCAACCTATATTATGCCTAATATTTTTATGCATATAGATAGGGAACCACCGCAATGTCGTCTGGCGTGTGTGATATACCTAAATGTGTTTTTTTGAGTTTTTGTTTAAACCTAACTTTACTTCATTAGCAAGACCGAACTGTTATCCATCATACTAACCAGACTATACCGACTTGAATAAATTAGGAGGATATCCTTCAAATTAACAGCAATTATAACCCTGCTTATAATATTTCAAGTTGTCTACAGGAATAGCTGCCTCGGCGGTGTAGTAGTGTGAGACTTGTGCTCTCGATTTGTGGGACATGGGTTTGAATTCCGGAAGGGACATTCGAAATGGTAATATTGATATTGGCCGTGTAATGCCGGCTTAGAACAGCATCACCCCATTTCTTTCCAATGGGTGTCGTATAAGCCGACCTTGAGGATTACATGTGTATTTCAATTTTTTTTATTCTGGTTGACAACCTGTCACTATACGTAGTCGGTCCCAAAGTTCTGTCACTGGCATATTATTTTTGAATTTAGAACACGAATTTGGAAAAGTTTTATTGCATTCCGTTTTTGAATGTTTGACAATTATTTTAAAACAATAAATGATCATTTGGCGCGATTTTTCACGATGGAGTGGACTTTGAAAGAAAACCGAATAGCAGTTTTGGCGTTGCATCGCTGTGGGCACTCGCCGAGTACCATTTTCAAGTTGCTCAAAAAATTGAAAATAACGCTTAGGTTTGTGTATCGTACTATAAGTAAGTACACTGAAGTCTCTAGTGTTGAGGACAAGAAAAGAACTGGCCGGCGTCGCTCCGCAAGAACACCAGCAGTGATCAAAGCGATCAAGGAGCGCATACGAAGAAATCCTGTCCGAAAACAGAAACTTATGGCTTTGCAGATGAAGGTTAGTAGAAAAACAGTCAAAAAGGTTTTAAACGAAGACCTTAAGCTGCAAACATACAAAAAAAGAGTGGGCACTTACTTAATGCCCGTTTAAAAGAAATTAGACTCAAAAGATCCCGGGTGTTGTTAAAACGGTACGCGAAAAACCGGCACCGCGATATACTTTTTACAGACGAAAAAATTTTTGATATAGAAGAAAAGTATAATAAACAAAACGATAGAGTGTACGCTACCAGCTCTGAAGAAGCAGGAAACAAAGTTCCGCGGGTGCAGCGTGGGCATCATCCCTCTTCAGTCATGGTCTGGTTAGGAGTCTCCTACTATGGGCCAACTGAGGTTCATTTTTGCGAAAAGGGGGTCAAAACCAGTGCAAAAGTGTACCAAGAGACGGTTTTGGATCGGTACGTCAAAGACCTGCCCAACACACTATTTTCAGGACATCACTTTGTGTTCCAGCAGGATTCTGCGCCCGCTCACAAAGCCAAGACCACTCAAGCCTGGTTTGAACGTCAAAACATTGAGTTTATAAGACACGAAGATTGGCCTTCCTCCAGTCCGGACCTTAATCCTCTGGACTATTAAAATTTGGCAGGTCTTAGAGAACAAGGTCTGTGCTAAGCCCCATAAATATTTGGAGAGCCTGAAGTCAGCCATAGTTAAAGCAGTCGCTGAAATCGACATGGATATGGTGCGTGCTGCGATAGACGACTGGCCGCCGCGGTTGATGGCCGTTATTAAAAGCAAGGGAGGTCATTTCGAATAGTTTTATGTTATTTTGATACCTCGATAATTGTATTTTTAATTGATATATAAATTTTTAAAAACGGATTGGTACTTTTTATTTTATCAGTATTTTCATATATGACAGAACTTTGGGACCGACTACGTAGTGATACACGACTTATCTGAAACGACCCTCAAACGTTTGTCTGACGTGGCGATGACGACCGTAATATTACGGTCGTTAACGCATTGCCTACCCCGCTAGGGATATAGGCGAGATTTGTGTATGTACGTGTATACCTACCTATGTAACTTTGATATTTCATAAACTAACTCGATTTAGAATAGCATCACCCCAACAATTTTTTTACCAGTGGTGAAAAGAGACTTCGTCCAGAGAATGACCAGCAGCAATTTGCACTGCGCTTGCTAACCCTGCCAAACTGAACAACTTTCCCGAGGAACATAGGTTGGAAAGTGTTTTCTTTTACACCTTGTATAGGCAAGATGTCTGCCAAAAATAGCTTCAGACTTCTGAGAAACTATAATAAATATCGTTGAGGCAGAGGCGTGGACACATCAAAGACAGGACAAATAAAGAAACAGACTCATAAAGAGATAAGAGTAAGGAAATCATCAGAAAGAATCCTGAGGATGATAAGTGAAGCCACGAAAACTCAGTCCGAAAACAATGATTATGGATGTTGTTTAGACAGGACAAATAAAGAAACAGACTCATAAAGAGCCCAGAGCAAGGATTGTCAGAGAGAATCCTGTGGACAATAAGTGAAGCCACGAAAACTTAGTCCGAGAACTATGACTATATTCGAGGCAAACGTGTGGATCTTATTTAGAGAGGAAAAATAAAGAAAAGAGCTCACAAGTACCTCAGAGCAAGGAAATTATCAGAGAGAGTCCTTTTTCAGATACAATTAGCTACTAAAAACAGCTAAATAGCCCTAGTTATGATCCAGAGGTCGTCAATTTGTTTTTCTATCTTAAGTATATTGTTTGTAACTATAAATTACGTGTGATGCCGGCTTAGAATAGCATCACTCTATTTTTCTCCTGTAGTTGACGTAAGAAGTCACAAAGGGATTAAGGGATGCATGAGTGTCATGAGTTGTACAATTTTAGGCGACAGGCTAAAACCTGTCACTATAGCGATAGGTAAACGATTTTTTGAAACGACCCTCGAAAACATTTTAAGTATTGGCCGCCAAATATTTGTTGAACGTGGCGATAGCGAACGTATCTTTACGCTCTGCCTACCTTGCAAAGAAAAAAGGCGTGATTTGTGTATGTTTTGCTTTAAACCGCTGGTAAAGCAACATGAACAGCTACTACTACCTATACTACTATACCCTATCTACCCCGCAACAGATATAAGCGTGATTTCGTTATCTGTGTTGACAAATTGGCCATACTTGTGACACTACTCACATTTAAAATGTGAAAGTTCTCTTACTTGTAAAAAACCGGTAGGCAAAAAGAAATTGATTTTTCAAAATGTCAAATGGTTTTTATAAATCGAACTCAAGTCTGAGATCGTTCTCAAGAGCGGTTTTGACAACTGTCAGTCAATACTAACAGCAACTCAAAGTCGTACTCAAGATCGATCTCAGAGTTGAGTACGGTTTATAAATACGGGCCTAAGTATAGGTCTTTGGGACTTTTGATTAAATCAAGTCCAATATGTCAAACTACCGATTAAAAAAGTCCCGTGGCTTTAGGCGGATCGCACACTTGACGCACGACGGAGCGCTAAAATATCGCAGCGGTCTGTCAGATCTATACTAGAAACGTCACTCCCCATACTAAAACCGTACTCGACGGACGACACTGCGATGACAGCGGTTAGTATGGGGATTGACATTACTAGCACAAAATAAATACTGGCTGTGTTACTAGTAGGATCTGACAGACCGATGCGATGTTTTAGCGCTCCGTCGTGCGTCAAGTGCGGGATCCGCCCAACACACATATCACGCCTTTATCCCTTGCGGGGCAGGCACAGCACTGACGGCCGTAAAGATACGGTCACTACCGCTACATCTGACAAATATCGAGGGCCCTTTCTGATGGTTTGATGGTTTGTGTATCACTATAGTGACAGGTTGTCAGCCTGTCGCCTAAATGTATTACACAATGTAACCTTCGAGTTCCTTAGTCGCCTCTTACGACACCCGCGGTAGAGAAATACAGACTGATAAAGACAGACCGCTGCGATATTTTAGCGCTCCGTCGTGCGTTAAATGTGCGATCCGCCGACGCCTGGTTTTACAATCTCCGTAAAATATTAAATTCATTGTTTTTTAAGTATTAACTGTTATAGCCGTTCAATAAACAAATAAAAAAACTACCGTTCACGCTCTACCTACTCCACATGGGATATAAGCGTGATGTGAGTACGTATTGCAACTCAAAAGCGCTCCTGGCGCTAAATGAAGCATCCTGTACATGAATAAAGCGGGTGTGTAGCGAAAAGCATCACCATGTATAAGGAAAAGGGGTCTTAAGAGCGCTGCACTGGAGGGCCCTTAGAATTATACAGGTGTATTAGGGATGGGACAGTGTCGGTGGATTATATCGATATCGATAAACCTTGTTTAAAAATAAAGATTATTTGGAGTGATAGCAACACTAGTCCGAACAAGTTGGCGCTATTTCAATTTGGGGGATCATCTGTCAAGTTCAACGCACAATAAAAAAAATATCAGCGCCAATGAGCGTTAAGCTTTTCCATCATTCGTAAGATCTACTAGTGACTGAACGAACAGATAAAAAAATCCCGTTATCTTAAAGAGAACATCACCAGGGGTTCTTCGCCGACTCAATGTTCCATACGATATTTTTTTGCACATAACACAGACGCCTGATTTTATTGTAGAGTGTAAACGGTCGTTATCGCCACGTCTAACAAAATATTCAAGGGAAATTTGGTTCACTATGACGTTTATGATAAGACGACATAGACCATAGCAATCATTTCGACTCATAATATTCAGTCATCGTTGATACGCTCGGGCTAAATTGTACATACATACATACACATATCACGCCTTTATCCCTTGCGGGGTAGGCAGAGCGTTAACAGCCGTAAGAGTACGGTCGCTATCGCCACGTCTGACATTTCTGAGGATTGTTTTCCAAGGTTGTAAATAAATAAATAGGCTGTAAATTGTACCTAATTTTAATAGTAACATTAATGCCACTCAATATAGTAAAAAGAGGAAGATCATATAAAACTAACAGATATTTATTTACGAACACAAATGTGAAAAAGAACCAACAAAAACGCATGAAGGCCGGCAAGCACAGAGGTATTAGTTGTCATATTTTTTTATTTTGTAAGCTGCATCGTTTTAAACTCAAATATAGTGTTAACTACATCGCTGTCAAAATCAGCATTGGCATTTATCGGATCGCATAACTGCCGTCTAAAAACAGGAAATTATCAATTTCCATAAACTCGATATCGATAACCAACACCAGCCGTGTCACATCCCTACTACTTGACTCGCTTGGCGCGGCAGCCGGTTTTTTTGCTGATGTCGCTTAAAAAAAGCGAAAAAGGTCACGAGGCCACAGTGTTTTGCGCTAACACCTGAATTCATAATTTTAGGCTTAAAACTGAGTTTTTGGGAGACTTTAAGCCCGGATTAAAAGTAAGCGTGATACTTTGGGTTTTGTGTACGTACGTGCCGAAAATATTTATTATGAATATTCTTGGTTACATTTTTTAACTGCTAATTAGTCTTAACGGGTCTTTGGTTTGCCGTGTGATGCCAATTTGGAAAAGCATCACCCCATTTCTTTCTCGCGGGCGTCTAATAAACCTATGTGATGCCGGCTTAGAATAGCATCACCTATTTCTTTCCCCCAGTTGTCGTAAGATGCGACTAGATGGATCGCACACTTAACGCACACTAAAATATCGCAGCGCTCTGTCAGATCCATACTAGAAATGCCAAACCCTATACTAAAACTGCTCAACCGCTGTCATCGCAGCGCTATCGCAGTGTCGTCCGTCGAGTGCGGTTTTAGTATGCGGAGTGACGTTTCTAGTGTGGATTTGACAGACCGCTGCAATGTTTTGCTTAATGAATACGGAATTAAGCTCCCAATATTACAATGTAAAAATGTCAGACATGGCAATAGCGACCGTATTTTAACGGCTGTTATTGCTCTGCCTACCCCGCAAGGGATAAAGGCGTGATGTGTATGTATGTATATTCCAATGTAAACAATTCTAGCATTCTTTGCTTGCAACTAAGGCGGATCGCACACTGGACTCACGATGGAGCGCAGTCTGTCAGATCCATACTAGAAATGTCAATCCCCCATACTAAAACCGCTCAACCGCTGCCGCTGCAGCTTATGTTTCTAGTATGGATCTGACAGACCGCTGCGTTATTTTAGCGCTGTGTTGTGCTTTAAGTGTGTAAAAAGACTTACACAGTTACATTGTCACTACAATTCTAGCATTCTTTACATACATATATCACGCCTTTATCCCTTGCGGGGTAGGCAGAGCGTTAACGGCCGTAAGAATACGGTCGCTATCGCCACGTCTGACATTTTTGAGGATTGTTTTCCAAGGTTGACACGGAAAACATGTGTATCACTATAGTGAATGGTTATCAGCCTCTCGCCTAAAAACTTTAATACACCAATACTCTCGAGTCCCTTAGTCGCCTCTTACAACACCCGCGGGTAAGGGGTGATGCTATTCTAAGCCGGCATCACACGGCATTCATTACTAGCATTCTTTACTAGCAACTTAGTTTAAGATGACATGATGCGACCTCAGACTCTAAACTACGCCATTGTATTTCAATCGTCACCCAGATTAGTTCAAATTGTCATGATGGACGTGACGAATCGCTCCAGTATAAAAATTGTATTGATTTTCAATTTTAATACATACTTCGCCGGTGAGTCAGGATATGGTGAGTTATTGTGGGATTTGCCGTCTTTTTCTGCCTCTTTTCGTGTGGGACACCGAGTCGTCCAACGACCCAGTGAACCCTAGTGTCAGAATTTTTCAATCGCCTTCTAAAAGTAGCAGGCTTCTGACATGGTTGTGTAACGATCGCCGTCTAAGTAATCATAGAGAGCAACCGGGACCTACGGCTTAACGTGCCATCCGAAACACGGAACCATCTTACTTACGGAGATATGTGTCCGTGCCGTGTGATGCCGGCTTAGAATAGCATCACTCCATTTCTTACCCGTGGGTGTCGTAAAAGCCGACTGAAGGACTCAGGGTTTCAGGTGTATTACAACTTTTAGGCGACAGGCTGACAAGCTATCACTATAGTGATACACGAATTATCTCAAACAGCCCTTAATATTTGTCAGACGTGGTTATAACGACCGTAATTTTACGGTCGTTGACGTTCTGCCTACCTCACCAGGGATATAGGCGTGATATGTGTATGTATGTATTGTGGGATTTCTTCATAAAACAAATTTCGGATGGCACTTTAAGCCGTAGGTCCCGGTTGCTGTCTATGTTTACTTATTACGGCGGTCGTTACACAACCATGTCAGAAGCCTGCTACTTGTAGAAGGCGGTTGAAAATTTCTGACACTAGGGTTCATTGGGTCGTTGGACGACTCGGTGTCCCACACGAAAAGAGAGAGACTACTTACTTCTAAAATCTTGCATATCTACATCTTATCACACAAAGCAGATTTTTCAATCTAGGAATTACCTCTTTTTTTGTTTGAAGTCGGTTGATTAGAGATTCTGTATTATAATTTTATTTAGTTAAATATTATGCTAAATTAGGGCCGTTTTCACACTTAACGCACGACGCAGCGTTATTTTAGCACATACGTCTGTCAGATCCATACTAGAAATGTCAATCCTCATACTAAAACCGCTGTTGAACCGCTAGCGCAGCGTTGTGCGTTGGACCTGCATCAACAGCGGTTTTAGTATGGGGAATGACGTTTGTACTATGAATCTGACTGACAGATGCGTAGCGTAATTTTAGCGCTGCGTTGCGCGTTAATTGTGAGAACCACCTTAATTAGATCCAACCAAAATCATATTTTCGCTTAACAGCCAATATTTCAATTTACATTTGAACAATACATTTGATTACAAAACATGATTCGTCGAATTTGTGGCAAAATGTCTAACAACAAAATAACATGGGATGTAGGAATGCCCAACAACCCGATATTTGTGGTCAAATTACTACAATTAGTCCTGTTTTTGTGGGTGTAGGGTGACCAAGCGGTCTACATTTTAGGAGCACAACAGTCCACTGCTGGACATGGATCTTATCTAAAGGGTTTTCTATCGGTCTGTATTTGACAGATCTCGAACTAGTTTACGATGTCATACTAGACGGCGTTGCGTTAGGCTGAAATTTTGACATTTGAGTTATGTTTACACTCAACTAGACAAAATACATTTCCTTGAAAAGAAACTTTTTTATTTAGCTCAGCGCCATCTATGTACATACAAACATACATATATCACGCCTTTATCCCCTGCGGGTTAGGCAGAGCTTTAACAGCCGTAAGAATACGATCGCTATCGCCACGTCTGACATTTTTGAGGATTGTTTTCCAAGGTTGTTTTAGAAAACATGTGTATTACTATAGTGACAGGTTGTCAGCCTGCCGCCTAAAAATTGTAATACACAAATACTCTCAAGTCCCTTAGTCGCCTCTTACGACACCCACGGGACGGATGTGGGGGATGCTATTCTAAGCCGGCATCACACGGCACACTATTTTAATACAGGCCATCTATGTACACTAGAAAATTGAGTAGAAAATCTCCTATTGTCATACTCGTACACACGCTTGGCACCCAGATGTCAAGATGTCACATTGACAGGTAACGATGGTGTTATTTGCCTGGAGGGTATTTTTTATCTACAAAACCACACTTACATACATATATCACTCATTAATCCCTTGCGGGGTAGATAGAGCGTTAACGGTCGTTAAATACAATCGCTATCGTCACGTCTGACACAAAGGCCGATTGGGAATAAAATCATGTAACTATCACTTTATTGACAGATTGTCGCCAAAAAAATTTAATACACATGAAATTCTTCGTCACATACGCGTAGAAATGGGATGTTGTTGAAACCGGCATCACACGGAAAACCTTTTTGAATCAGTATATAAACAATTTTGTTTGGAATCAGTTATGCAAACTTATCTAAGTAATTGAAGACGAACAGACCCCGCCGGGAATCGAACTTGTTACCCTGCGACCTTTAGACTGATTAAAGTTATTAGTTAATAGATATACGCACGAGACATAGTTACTGTAATGCCATGTGATGCCAGTTTAGATTAGCATCACCCCACATCCTTCCCGAGGGTGTCGTAAGAGGCGACTAAGTATTGGTGTATTATAATTTTTAGGCGACATGCTGACAGCCTGTCACTGATACACATGTTTTCTGAAACAACCTTGGAAAACAATCCTCAAAAATGTCAGACGTGGCGATAGTGACCGTATTCTTACGCCCTCCGGACGACTTTGACACTTTCTTAAGCTTGGCCCTTTTCAAACTTGGCACTTTCCTAACTCGTCTCTTTTTTAACTCGCCATTTTTCTTACTCAGATTCGCCATTTTCTTAACTTGGTACTTTCCTAACTCGTCTCTTTATCAACTCGGCATTTCTAATTGTCTAATTCGCATTGAAACGAAAACAGGTCGTTCTCCGATAAGTCGCAGAATGTCCCCGGACATATTGCGAACGGGAGATTTTTTTTCCCGCGTGGAAAAAACGTTTCGCGAATGGGACATTCTGCGACTAATCGTCGTTCTCAGGTATAAATTAACTGCAGATAAGTTTTAATAAAACAATGACTATCTCTGAAAACCTTTTTATTCTTTAACTAAAACCGCTTTCTATAACTTAAAAATAATGGCGAACCGCCTGGCTAAAATGGTGTATTCAACTTTAAGCTAAGCCTAACCCCCTCTTCCTTCTCTAATGTAAGACCTTTTTAACCTATGGTGAGCTTAAAAAAAATATTTTTCTTAAAAAAGCTAAAGGAGTCATCATTTTTCTGTATAATTTTGACAAATATTTTTTATATTTAATGTCAAAAATAATGTCTTTTGGTTTCCTGTTTTTTGGGAATTTGTGATAGACACTCCGCATAGTTTTATTATCGAAGTGTTTTATTTCCTTTTTTAGGATGCTGTAAAGAAAAAAATAGTTTGGTTTTCCTCTCGACGACTCCTACTCCTTTAAAGTTTCAGTTTGAGTTTCGTTTAGCGTAACAGAGGCGGAACAATCTTGCCGTTCCGTGCACCTCCATCTAGATGATCCATTCAATTTTTTTTAAATAAAAGTATACGTGCTTTTCTTGTAAAGAAGCAAATCTTTATTTCTTTGCGTTTTTATGAAAATGTAGTCCGACATTTCTCCCAGAATTAATTTACAACCATTAATTTTCACTATCAATAATTGCAATAATGAGGAATGAAAATGTCACCGTCAACGAAAATGTCAATCATATTGAAATCTTGAGATTACTATTCAAGTAGGTTTTAATCTAATCGCTCAAGTAGCCAGTGACTATCCGGACTTCGTAGTTAGTTTTCTAACACACAATTTGTAGGGTTCCATAGCCAAAATGGTAAAAAACGGAACCCTTATAATTTTATTTATTATTTTGTATCATCATCAGCGTCTTTTGACGTTCACTGCAGGACATTCATTTTTTTTTATTTTAAGAAAATGGCGAGTTAAAAAAGAGACGAGTTAGGAAAGATTCAAGATAAGGAAAGAGACGAGCTAGGAAAGATTCAAGATAAGGAATGAGACGAATTAGGAAAGTGCCAAGTTTAAAAAAGGACCAAGCTTAAGAAAGTGTCAAAATAGGAAAGTGCCAAGTTTAAAAAGGGCCAAGCTTAAGAAAGTGTCAAAGTTGTCCGGAGGGTTCTTACGGCCGTTAACGCTCTGCCACCCCACAAGGGATAAAGTAGTGTTATATGTATGTATGTACATAGTTACCTAAAAGAGCGAAGTAAAAATGGTCTGCTACGCCAAGGGTCGTAGGTTCAATTTCCATTCATCTGATTTACATTTTGTTTTGTGATTACTAGATGCAACTCTAGTATTCTAGTCCATAAAACTCTTTTTTACACTAGTTTCCATAGTTTCCTTCTTTAAATTTGTTGCCTGACTAGGAAGAAACCGGTATTAAAATAGTGGAACTGGTGTAAAAAGTGATTCATTGACTAGAATTCCATTTATCTATTTGGCCTATGTTGTCCACTGCTGGACGTAGACTGCGCCATTCTGTACCTACGAGCCTTTACCACCAAGCATCTTCCTGCCTCGCAAGTCTCCGAACCATATAAATATCTGTTTTGTAAGGAGACATGCTCGGTGGCGTTCCCTTGGACATTGTCGACAAGTTTTGCTACTTGGGGTCGACTGTGTCGAACAAACTCACACTTGATGTTGAGATCAATACGCGTATCGGCAAAGCGGCAACCATGTTTGGTAAGCTGAGTACAAGAGTATGGAACAATAAACATCTGACCACTAAAACCAAGATTATTGTTTACCAAACTTGCGTTTTAAGCATACTCTTGTACGGAGCTGATACCTGGACATCGTATGCAAAACAAGAGCGTCGACTTAACTCGTTCCATATGCGCTGCGTAAGAAACATCTTGCATATAACCTGGCAGGACAGAGTCACAAACGAGCGAGTTCTAGAAATTGCACAGCTGCCTAGCTTTACCGTCCTGCTCAAGCAGAGACGCTTGCGGTGGCTAGGGCATATGCACCGAATGGAACCTTCGCGTCTACCGCGGCGTGTCCTGCTTGGTGCCGTAGCTAACGCCAAAAGAGGGGTTGGAAGACCTATGCTGCGTTTCAAAGATTGCGCCAAGCGGGATATGGCTGCGTTTGACATCGACCATCAAAGCTGGGAGAAGCTTGCTGAGGATAGGGACGAATGGCGAAAGCGTGTATATGATGGGCGTAAGTCTCACGACGACGCCTGGTTCTCTGGTCTCGCCAACAAAAGGCAAAAACGACACCTAAACATGCATGTTCCAGTCTATAATACCACCTTCACTTGTAGAGCGTGCGGAAAGTCATGCCGCTCCCGCATTGGCTTATATAGCCACGAAAAGTCTTGCCTCAGACACTGATTAAATCGTCTGTCACAGACGTGTGAGGCCAATGATGATGCCCTCCAGAGCAGAAAAAACTTCTTTTAGTAGGAAAGAGTAATATGCTCAGTTGCTACAGTATAGAAGGCGACTGAAGATATCTGAGAACAGGGTTCATTAGGTCATTGGACAAGTCGTTGTCTCACACGAAAATAACAATTCTTTAAATTTTTTATCCAAGATAATAATAACAATAATAAATAAATCACGCATCTTTCCCAATGGGGATTATTCAAGAGAAACCGAACAGTATTGTCACCCTACTTTCTCTCAGACATCAAATGCATAGTCATCGGGATTGTGGTACAAAAAATATGCAGCAAAAGCTATTATTCAATTATTTAGAACTTCTGAGAAACGCATGTGATAGGTAATTTTTCTTTCGTAATTTTTTTTAAGTTTTTTGTACCTACCTGATGAATATGTACCTGCGGTGTGATGTCGGAATAGCATCACCCTATCTATTTCTACCCATTCGTGTGGTAAAGAGTGACTAAAATTATCCAAGGCAGCAGCGTTCCCTGTGAATTGGCCATATTGCACTGCACTCACCAATTCGCCTGCCAAGCGAGGTGAGTAGCGGGAGTACAACTTTTATATTTTATTCATGACCGACACCACAACCGAATTGTGTGATGCCGGCCTCGAATAGCATCACCTCATTTTGCGGGTGCCGTCAGAGGCGCTAAGAATTATAATTTTAGACGACAAGCTGACAACCTGTCACTATAGTAATAGGTACACGATTTTTCTAAAGCAGTCCTCAAATATTCAGAGGCGGTGATATCAGTCGGATTTTTACGGCTGTTAACGTTCTGCTCACTCCGCAAGAAATAAAGGCGTGATTATGTGTATGTATGAATGTAACTTCTAAAACTAAACAGTTTTAATGTAACTTCCGGTAAGTAAAAAAAGTTTCAAAGTCCATCATACCTATAAATAATGTAACGAATAAAATCGAAAATAAAAAAATCTAATCGACATTAGGGCATGAATATCGGAATCTCGGAATATCGTAATATCGGAATCCCGGAGCAAAAGTTCCGATATTACGATTCCGATACTAAGTGATCAAATATCGTAATATCGGATTGAGAAAACTTTATTTGAAAACACCTGGAAACACTTTGTAAAAGACTGTGGTCATTATTAATATGTTCTCTTGACGCCCGTTACATTCTTTTCATCTCACGAGCGCAGGTTATCCGTACTTGTGTGTGTTATCTCTTTCTCTTTTCGTTTTGGACACCGAGTCGTCATGAAAAAAAATGGGTTCTTACATCTCTGGCCACCATCAAATTATGCCTCGCCCACGGAATTCAGCTTGCTGTCATCGATACATTGCACAAAACCGAGCCAACGACTACTGATGAAGCTCTACCCGAACCGTCTTTTCAGCATGAAATCGAATTCCTTAACCACTCAAACTCAGAAACTGACGAAGATGATGAATATGACGAGTCATCAATAGATTGCGGTAGATTTGAAGTAGAAAGTGTACAAGTTTGTACTGGTGATCCAAGAATGTACAAAGATTTACTGCAAAGAAATTGACACTGAAGCAAGAATTTCAGAAAGAAATAGAGAAATGCAAAAAAAAGAAAACTTCTATGCTTCCGTCTGATGAAATTGATCTTTAAGGATTTGTAATAAAATAAGAAGTTCACTGTCACACAAAACGCTAGATGCCTTGTTGTTTTTAAAAACGCACTATCAAGAAAATCGTGTATTTAAAAAATAATTTTGAGGCATTCAGCCGCTATTTTTTATATTTCTGATAATTGTATTTTTATTATTGTTGATTTTGCTTGCCTAGGTACTTTGATATTATAAAAAGTGTATTAATGTTGATTTTAAGAAAGTTTAATAATTTAGTGATAATAGTAACGAGAAATCTGTGATTTTGTGCTTCTAAGTTCCATATTATAAACGATTCGATCTATAAACTGTCTTTTTTTTTTCTTTATATACCAAAATATATCCCTAGGTTATAATCCAAAGTAATAAATAATATACTTACGCGTAACTGATAAAAAACGCGTGAAACTTAATTTTATGTGCAATTCCGATATTAATACCGGAATTCCGATATTGAGATCTGATATCGGAACTCAATATCGGAATTGAAAACCTTCCGATATTGCATGCCCTAATCGACATTCATAGAAAACGGAATTGACTCAAAATACTAATTCATTCGATTTTAGGGTTCCGTACCTCAAGCGGAAACCCTCTGGATGATTGACATTTTCAGTACGGATCTGACAGACCGCTGCGTTATTTTAGCGCTGCGTCGTGCGTTAAGTGTGAAAAAGGTTGTACACGTGCATACCGGTTGTAATGTTTGTAAGACAGCACACCGCTTGCGTTGCGTAGGTCACTCAAGCGATATGCCGTCTCCGATGGGCAGGGCCGTCTTAGCACATTTGCCGCCTGTAGGCTATTAAAATTTTGCCGCCCCTTCAACCCATCCTATCCGGCTTCACCTCAGCCGTTTTTTTTTTGGCCTGGCCTGAAGGTATAGTATTAGGTGGTCCCACCCACACCTATGTCGCAAACAGGCTTACATCCGAACCTGTCGTCGGTTCTCGTCGGATGTCGTCACTTGTATGCGGTTGTCGTCGTTTGTCGTCGAACCGATGACTTGACGACAAGCTCGCGGGTCATTCGGTTCCCGAGGGCGCACGAGCGCGACCGATTGAGCCGCGCGCAGTAAGCACGGTCTTTGCTGCCCGCGTTTTTGTTAGGGTTTTGATTTCATTCGGGTTTTTTTTTTTTGGCGAATTTTGCCGCCCCCCAAAATCTGCCACCCTAGGCTTAAGCCTACTCAGCCTAGTGGATAAGCCAGGGCTGCCGATGGGTCATTAATAAAATACAAAAGTTGTATGCTTAAAACCATTGTCCAAAAATACTACATAGACTCTATTAACAGTCTTTCGAAATATTCGAAGTTCGAATTGAAAGACAGAAAAATAATATAAAAATAAGTGTTTTGACGTCATCCAAACTACTGAGGTACGACGTCATCTCTCTGTATTTTTATCGAAAATGTGTACAAGTGGTTCGCGCATAGGAGCTGCATACGCAGGTTGGTACGCTCTACGCTTTATGGCAGACTAGCGGTCTGCCCCAGCGACTGCGTCCGCTGCAACTCATTTTCCCGTGGGAATAAGGATTTTTTCCGGCAAGTATTATACATAAAAACCTTGCTCTTGAATCACTCTATCTATTAAAAGAACCTGCATCGAAATCCGTTGTGTACTTTTAAAGATTTAAGCAAACATACATACAGACAGACGCGAAAAGCGACTTTGCTTTATACTATATTGTGAGACAAGTACGAGCGAAGCCCGCTGCAGTGGACTTTCTGGTAAAATCTCTCTCTTTTCGTGTGGGACACCGAGTCGTCCAACGACCCGATGAACCCTAGTGTCAGAATTTTTCAACCGCCTACTACAAGTAGCAGGCTTCTGACATGGTTGTGTAACGACCGCCGTCTAAGTGATCATTGACAGCAACCGGGACCTACGGCTTAACGTGCCATCCGAAACACGGAACCATCTTACTTAACGACAATCGGTGGTTCAGCCCGCAATGTCCTAACCAGACTGGGAACAAATTCACAAAGTGATAAATATCAACTTTGTGAGTGACCCACCGAGACTCGAACCCGGAGCCTACTGCGTCAGAGGCAGTCGCACTACCACTGCGCCGCATCGGTCTGGTAAAATTAAAGTGTGGAACCCTCAATCATCGGATCCAACTCGCACTTTTTTCCAACAGTTATCAAATCCAATAAGAACCGTGTTTGGTGGTAACTGCGGTGAGATCAAAGAAATCTTTAACTAGCGTGTGTCTATGACGTGTGATGCCGGCTTAGAATAGCATCACCCCATTCTACCCGTGGCTGTAGTAAAAAAGTAAAATTATCAAGGAAATGGTCAGCAACGTTTCTTGTGAATCAACATCTTACACTGCGCTCGCCAATCCGCCCGTCAAGCCAAGTGAAGTAAATATAGTAATACCCCCCAATAGGGGTGGCCTATGTCCAGCAGTGGACTGTTGTGGCTGTTAGGTGATTATTTCTCGCGGGTATCGTAAGAGGCGACTAAGAGACCAAAGGTTTCATGTGTATTAAGTGACAGACTGACAACCTGTCACTACAGTAATACACGATATCATCTGATAGAGTCATCGGGATATTCGTCAGACGTGGCGATGGCGACCTTTTTTACGAATCATATGAAAGGGCCCTCCATATTTGTCAGACGTGGCGATGGCGCCCTTTTCCCACGGCCGTTAACGCTCTGCCTACCTCGCAAGGGATAAAGGCGTGTTTGCGGCGCGGTAAGATCGAAGTAAACTTTAACTGGACGTGCGTCTTTGAAAACGCCGCTAGTGGGTGTTGAGATTAAAGATTAACTCAAGTCTGTCCTTTGCGGAGTAGGCAGCGCGTGAAAGGCTGTTAAAGCCTCGTCTGACAAATAGTATAAGTATTTTAAGCGATATACAGAGTGTAAAAAAAATTGGTACAAATATTTTAAGGGGCGAACCAGCCCATGAAACTGAACAACTTTCCCCAAGGAACATAGATGGAAATATGAAAAGAAAATTTGGACCCCCATACAAAATGTAGCAGTCGGGCGAGTCAACTGCAATTTTCTTAAACGGTCCTCAAACTATGTCAGACGTGGCGATAACGAACTCCTTTGCTCTGCCTACCCCGCAAGGGATAAAGGCGTGATGTTTCTGCTGATAGACATTTGAGGGCTGTCTTAGCATTTTGCTTGCAGGGTAGGCAGATAGTGAACGGTCGTTATCGCCACATCTGGCAAATGTTTTAAAGTCATTTCAGAAAATTATGTATAGTTAAGTAGTGACAAGTTGATGCCCTAAAATTGAAAAATTCAAAGGTATTCTAAGTCTATAACAAGTGTCTGTAACGACACCCGTGGGACAGGATTTTCCTGTGATGCCATCTTAAAATATCATCACCCCATTTCTTTCCGCGGGTGATGTAAGAGGCAACTAAGGGACACGAGAGTTTCATGAGTACCTATTACAACTTTAGACGACGCACTGACAACCTGCCACCACAGTATGATATAAGGATAAGGGACTCGAGGGTATTGGTGTAATTTTTTAGTCGACAACCTGTCACTATAGTGATACACATGTTTTCTGGAACAACCTTGGAAAACGATCCTCAAAAATCTTTATTCTTACGGCCGTTAACGCTCTGCCTACCCCGCAAGGGATAAAGGCGTGATATATGTATATATGTATGTATTTAGAATGATGGATGATGATGATCGAAACTGAGATCGGCGTGAGAACCTCCAAAAATAGACACGAAATGTCTATTTTTGGAGGTTCTCACGCCCACCGCAGATTTTTCCGGATCCGGTTGTCATTATTATTATTATTATTGTAAGCCTTTAGTGTCCCACTGCAGGGCAAAGGCCTCCCTCCCCTTCTTCCATTGCTCCCTGTCTTGAGCTACCTCCATCCAGTTTTTCGCGTGGGCATCGAGCTCGTCTCTCCATCGCTTTCGCGGTCGTCCACGTGCCCGTTTCGCATTAGAAGGTGCCCAAGTACTTGTAATATTTGCCCATAGTATATTTGGCATTCTAGCGGTATGTCCTGCCCAGTCCCACTTCAGATATGCTGACTTTTGACCTACATCCACTATCTTCGTTTGAGCCCTCAGCGTTGCTTTTCTGACTCGGTCAATTAACTTGACTCCGAGTATGCTGCGCTCCATGTTGCGTTGGCAGACCTTGAGTTTAGACTTTTGGATGTCAGTCAAAGACCAAGTTTGAGCTCCGTAGGTAAGAATGGGGAGAATGCACATGTCCATGAGTTTTCGCTTCAGTGACAGTGGAAGGTTGCCCTTCATAAGCTCTTTCATGGACCAATAGCTCTTCCAGGCATTTTGTATCCGTCTTTCGACCTCTTTGTCCTGTCGTGCCTGGAAAGAGACTATTTGACCCAAGTAGATGTACTCATTGACATATGCGATTCCTTGCCCATTCACTTCCACCTTATGCTCAAAACGATTGGTCATAAGCTTGGTCTTTGACATATTCATCTGCAGTCCAACCTCAAGGCTTGCGCTACTCAGGTCTTCGAGCATTTCTTGTAGGCCAGAAGCAGATGAGGAAAAAAGGATAATGTCATCCGCGAAGCGAAGGTTCGTCAACTTCGCTTCGCCCAAGTTAATACCCTTATGTTCCCATTTCGGGTTGAGATTCCGAAATACTTCCTCCAGTGTGGACGTAAAAAGCTTTGGAGACAATGGGTCGCCTTGCTTCACGCCTCTCTGAATTTCAAATGAGGGACCTGGATTTTGGAGTTTTACTGATGCAGTACTATTTTTATAAATATTTTTGATAAGGTTTATGTAGGTACAGTGGATATTTTGATTCTCTAAGGCTTTAAACATAGAAATGTGGTTCCCGTTGTCATACGAAATGAAATTACACGAATGCGATTCGCCTTTGAAGTGACCGCAAGTGGGTGTAAAGATGGTTGCAAGATAAGCGCCTCCTTTCGTGGCGCGGGGTCTATATCTGTGTAACTGTGGTTACACGTAGATTCTGATCTTCTTCTTTCTTTTCGTGTGGGATACCAAGTCGTTCAACAACCCGACAAAACTGTAGTGTCGGAATTTTTCAACCGCCTTCTACAAGTAGCAGGCTTCTGACATGGTTGTGTAACGACCGCCGTCTAAGTAATCACAGCAGCAACCGAGACCTACATCTTAACGTGCCATCCGAAACACGGAGCCATCTTTCTTACGGGCAATGGGGTGGTTCCGCCCGCAATGTCCTAACCAGACTGGGAACAATTTCACAAAGTGATAATTACACGAGTGCAATTCGTCTTTGAAGTGACCACAAGTGGGTGTAAAGATGGTTGCAAGATAAGCGCCTCGTTTCGTGGCGCGGGGTCTATATCTGTAGTCTGTGGTTACACGTATATTCTGATAAGATTTATTTATGTGTGACTGCGTTGAAAAAGGTGAGTCACATATACGTTTAATTAAGTATAAAATAAATACTGGGTTAAAACTGAACAACTTTTGTCTAAAGCATTCCTCTTGGCTTGTCCCGTTCTCTGTCGGGGTCGGCTACCTATACCTTAACCTAGGGTATATGACGTGGAACTAAGTTTTTACACAGAGCGACTGCCGTCTGTCTGACCTCTGCAACCCGAAGCTACGCCCTGGCCCGAATCTTAATTTTAGTCTCATTCAAATCTTATATGAATTCAAATTTTATCGAAAAATGTAAAGACAAAAGTTGTTCAGTTTTATGAGTAGAAAACACCGTTGTAATATATTTTTAGAGCTCACAAACGTTTGTCAGACGTGGCGTTAACTATTTGACGCTCTGCATACCCCGCAAAGAAATGAAGGCGTGATGTGTGTGAATAGAATACAAGGAAACTCAAATGCATTAGTACGGGGCTCTGATTTCCTTTCCTCAGCTATTTTTAAGCCTCTATTTAGGCTTAGGATAGGATTTCATTCCGGCTAATGTCAGGCCACACCTGTGAATAGTCTGATGCCGATTCCCGGCTTAGAATAGCATCACCCCATTTCTTTCCTGTGACTGTCGCAAAAGTATAAGGAAATCGAGGGTTTCATGTGTATTACTTCGCAGGCTGACAACCTGTCAAATTCAAATTTTAAATTTTATATTTAAAACTGTCACTAGGTACAACAGTGATACACGAATCATTTGAGCCCTCAATATTTGTCAGACGTAGCGATAACGAACATATTTTTACGGCTGTTAACGCTCTGCCTACCCCGAATGGAATAAATGCGCGTTATGTTTATGTGTATGTATCTGAGTACCTTCTCTTGAGAAAGTTTGACAGCAAACAATCTGAAAAATGACAGCTTATCGTGCCATATGGACGAAAGACGGAACTATAATTTTTACGGAAAATCAAATACCCCAGTAGCGATGTCTCAACCAAACTGGAGACAAACACAAAATGATAAATATAAATAATTAATGCATCTTAATTAGCTATGTTCATATCATTGTTTACATTCCCACGTGCAAAGGAGGTCAAATGCAATCATACAGCACATATAACGCACAACGTAGCGCTATTTTACGCGCAACCGGACGCACGTCTGTCAGATGTAAAAAAGATCCCCATGCTAAAAACCAACACTGACGCAGGTCCAACGCATGAACATGCGTCATCGGATGCGTTGCAAGATTATCCGTTGTGCTGCCTCAACGTCAGTTTTTAGTGTGGAGAATTTAAAATTTTCTTACATCTGACGATCTGACAGACGCATGCATCATGGATGCGCTAAAAACTCGCAGCGTCGTGCGTTAGATGAGGGATTCGCCATGGCCCGTATTTATAAACCACACTCAACTATGAGATTGATCTTGAGTGCGACTTTGAGATGTTGTTAGTATTCACTGAAATTTGTCAAAATCGCTCTTGAGATAGATCTCAGAGTTCAGTGCGATTTATAAATACGGACCATAAAAACCATAATTGCACTTTTCATTCAAATAAACGCAATGGTTACCCGCCATCTTTGAATCGAAAGGGTCTTTTATAGAGTCCACTGCAAGGTCTTTTATGATGCGCATTTCTATGCAAGTGCAATTCAATACTCTGAACCTGCTCCTTCAGGGTTGTCACAAAGCTTTTTATTTCTGGATTATTCACAAATACACGTATCGCGCCTTTATCCCTTGCGGGGTAGGCAGACTTTAACGGCCGCTTTTGCCGCGTGTCATTTTTTTAAGGATTGTTTTCCAAGGTTGTTTAAAAAATTCGTGTAGTTATAATTATAGTGACAGGTTATCAGCCTGTCACCTAAAATTTGTAATAGGTACAACAATACTCTCGACTTCCTTGGTCGCCTCTTACGACACGAATAAAATTGTGACGATGCTATTCTAAGCTGGCATCACACGCTTTTGATTTCGATATTAATCATTCGTGCATAGGTTTTCAACTGCTGTTTTACGATTTCCGCTAGAAATACGGCGTTTTCCCGCTGTAAAAGGTATTCTACTATACTATATACATATGTCAGTCTTTTATCCTTTGCGGGGTAGGCAGAGCGTCGATGATCGTAAAAATACGGTTGCTATCGCCACGTATTTATATTTATGTTATTCAGGGATAATTTGTAAAAAAAAAGGTAGATATTTTTAAGCCGCCCATCAAGCAATCCAAAAACTTATTTCCTTCTTTTTTTTTAGTAGGACACCCAGTCGTCCAACGACCTGATGAACTGTCCATAGAAATAAAATAATTAAACAAATGTTTTCATTTTGTGAGTGAAGTGAAGTGTGATAAATGATAATGTGATGGATGACAGAAGATAAATTTGTAGATAACCCACATTATGTACATATATCATGCATATTATATATTATAATATATAACTGAAGTTACCTAATTATCTTGAAAAAATATGTTTAAAAATAAGAATGAATCATCTAGTATTGGTAGGTATTATTCCTTTGGGATAAGGTGGCAAATGCGCATTTCTTAATTTAATTTATTATCCTGTATTCGGTTATTTCTTATTATGCAATGAAGTTTTTTATTTTCATATCTTTTCACTTATCAATAATTTATCGGGTCGTTGGACGACTTGGTGTCCCACACGAAAAGAAAAGGATAATTTATCAACTTATGCTAACCACTAATTGCTTTGTGCCAACCCTATAAACCTGCTTTGTGAATACAGGTTTTACAGTAAGTAGGTAAAATCAGATCCATAAAACTATTAAGGTATCAACATAAATTGGAGTTTCATACAATTTATACCGACGTCTTGTCAATCCTGATCTTTGAAATAGGTATCATCAACTTACCGCTTTTAAGGGGTCAACGTTAACTGGATTAACAAATACTTTATAAGGGAAACCAATATAAGTTGATCTATTGACTCAAATTATCTGTATTTTTTGGCAACTGAATAAATGTCCTTTTATTTATTTATTTAATGGATTAGTATAAGTACTGATAGGGTGCATGCAAACAATAAAACTGAACAACTTTCCCTAAATTACAAAAAAAATACCTCCTATATAAAATCAAGATCTGTAATTGAAAGACATTTTTTTTTGTTTCCTTAAAGATATTTCGAAGGGAAAGTTGTTCAGAAGACTATGCATACCTATACCAGCACCCTATCTAGGTTAGGTAGACTCTACACACATAAATCACGCCTATATCCCTGGCGGGGTAGGCAGAGCGTTAACGACTGTAAAATTATCGCCACATCTGACAAATGTTTGAGAGCCATTTCAGATAGTCCTGTATCACTAGTGACAAGTTGTCAGCCTGTCGCCTAAAATTGCAATACACATGAAACCCTCGAGTCCCCTAGTCATTAGGTAGACTATTTACATATTATATTCTAAACGAGTTCAAACCCGTAATTTCATAGATAGAAACTGTAGATAAAAACTGTCCCCACGTCACCTGACTATGTAACTACTGTACACTAATAATATCCCTTTGTCTAGACAGACAAGTAATGTATTTTATAAAATTAATGAATATTTAGAATGCAAAGAAATTGTAATGTAATAAATAATAATAAATTGTAACATAATATATTTGACATGTTAATAATAGTTATAATTTTATAATGCATGAATATTGAATATTTGACCGATGACACTGTTTAAATATTTGCATGCCTTGACTTGGCGAAACATGATGTACCTCTTGCTTAGTTATTGTACCAACCTGACTACCATGTTTGTCGCAAATAAATATATTTTGAATTTTGAATTTTTTTTGACACTACATTATTTGTTTTTCATTTATTATGTAGTGGACAGAATAGGTATTATTTTTCAGTGGCCTCAATAAGGATTTTTTAGACTGATAGCAACATACATACACATATCACGCCTTTATCCCTTGCGGTTTAGGCAGAGCAATAACGGCCGTAAAAATACGGTCGCTATTGCCACGTCTGACATTTTTGAGGATTGTTTTCCAAGGTTGTTTCAGAAAACATGTGTATTACTATAGTGACAGGTTGTCAGCTGTTGCCTAAAATTGTAATACACCAATACTTTCGAGGAGGTGAGGTGATGCTTATCTAAGCCGGCATCACACGGCATAATAGAACACTAGCGATAAAGGTGTGATATGTGTATGTAGGTATGTACAGGGTGTAAAAATATTAGCTGCAAATATTTTAACGGGTGAATCAGCCCATGAAACTGAACAACTTTCCCCAAGGAACATATCTAAATATGAAAAAAAGAGTTGGACCACCAATAGAAAATTACAAACGACCAAGTCAATCTGTATGGAAGGTCCAAAAAAATATTCTCATATTTCGACCTATGTTCCTTAGGGAAAGGTTTTTTAGTTTCATGGGCTGATTAATCCATGTAAGTATTAGCAGATAATATTTTACACCTTATATTGTACACTAATAATATCCTTCTCTCTAGACAGACACTACATTATGTGCTGTTCATTTATTATTTAGTTGACAGAATATAATTTTTCAGTGGCCTCAATGAGGATTTTTGGACTAATAGCAACGCTAGTCCGAACTAGTTGTAATTTTTGCAGATTGAGGGTTTATCTACTTTAGCTATCCAAGCAATGCTTTTTTCCCTTTTTTACTGCAAAATATCTCTAGTTTATTTACAAAAAATTACCATTTCAGTAGGAAAATATTTACAGAGTATAAAAAACCAAATACACTAACTTAACTCAAATAAGCCCCCCAATGTGTCCCTACCAGAATTTTTTTCATTATTCAGCGTTGTTGGTGGAAAATGAAAAACAGCCGACCCTAGCTGATCTATTAGAATATCACAGCCACACCACAAAAGTCCACTGAGTCCATTGCTGGACATGGGCTTTAATAGGGCTACTTATTACACTTTGGGAGTGGGTTGAAGAGTGCAGTGTAAGGGTATTCAAAGGGAATCAATCCTGCTGACTATTATCTTGATGACCAGCGTCAGACTATTGTAAAGTCAGTTTTTTATTGCGATAGACTTAATTAATTGACATTACTGGGTTGCCAGTTTTTTTTCAAATCTTTAATTGTGATGTGACAACACCAACTGTTATTATCAAAATAGAAAAATATTCTGCGAAGAAGTTCCCGTAGATTGGGGTAATAGTTTGTTTCTATTAAGCACTGACTTTTACAGATTGGGACATTACCATTTAAGATTTGTAAATACAATTTACTCTGAATAAAAAACAGACTTTATCTAGGTAACTATGTAATAATTATGTTTGTTGTCAGATGATGGCAGTGACCATCTATTTGAAAACAATTTTGAGAAACTCTACATATTTATATTTCATTTAATTCACTTTTTAAAAGGCAAGAAAATTCAGAAAACTATTCCTTCTTTTGTGTCTGGCGTCAAAGAAGGGGAGTTTTTTTTTTTCTGAACTATCAATGGGTCAGAGTATACTTTTCGGAATGCCGTGATGGAACTCTTCATATTCCATAAGCACATCATAAGATGGGGGTGTTCCTAAAGATTTTAATTCGCAATTTTAAAATCTAAATGGCACCCCACATTTTTTTTTATGAAACCAAAAGTATATTCTGAGTACTCTGACCAAACAAGATTTAACCCTCTATCAGGTTTTAATTTTCGAGTGTTTTTGTAAAATGCGATGTTCATTTCATTAAATTTTTTTCGATATCAAAAATTTGTAAATCGAATTTTGAATGTAGATAAGGTAGTGTAGAGTAGGTAGTGCACACCATATAATAAAATATTTATTTGAATTACTTACGTCTTTTACCGTGAGCAAGTAAAACAAAGTACATTTAATTCTTACTAATCTATAATCTACATTTGTTTACTAACCTCTGTAAATTGATGATCGCACAGAAAACACCAAATTGCACATCACTTGGAACAAAAATATACGTAGGTATACACTTCACAATAAAACACTTTATTGACCGTGTCAAAACCTGATTCCTTTTTCGTATTATACACCGGCGAAACTAACAGAAAACTGAATCCAGTCGGAGTCTTTATGAAACCATGGGGGAAATATGCATTTTTTATTATGTTCTATCGATTTGGTCGAGGTAGTACGGCGGTTCAGCCTAACGGGACTCCGCAAACTTGTTTCTTTTGTTAGACAATATCACTTACAAGCACCTTGCTAATTTCATTAAATAACATCTAAAAATCGATTCTACAACACGATTCACTGAATGCGACGGCGATGGCGTGAGATTTTCGTTATTTTACTACAATAAGCTCCAACTGCATTATCTTCGTGAGGGTTTTTTATGACAAACACTTTTGAGGGAACACAAAATAGGTATTACACACGAATAATGGAAGTAAGAAACGATTTTTTATGTCATTTTTCACAATACAATGGTCGCAAACAATTAATTGTAGAGAGACACGCACGACCCAACGCCGCACGATCGCGATGACACTAAAATACTTTGTAGATGTCGCTAGTGTGTTCGTAGCGTAGCAGCCATTTTGGAAATGGCGGACGACAGCCGTCAAACTCGCCCTCAAGCAATTATCAACATTATGAATTTGAGAAAAGATTCTAAAATGCAATAATAATAACTTATTTTCTTTATAGACTTATTCTGAATGAAAATTCGAAGCGCAATCGAGGCGAATGAAAATGAAATGGACAGAAAATGAGGGATAGAGCGGTTTATTCACACCAAAGTAGAGTGGTAAAGTGAACAATACGAAATGGTTGATTGGTTTCAATATGCATGTCCTCGGAATAGAGGCTTATCAGAATAGAACAGAACACTGATAACTTTGGTAAACGGTCAATTTGCTTTGTAAAATTTGCTGAAACGTACGTACGTAGGTACCTAGTGATATAAGGTAACATTTAGTTTTTGTTTCAAAGTGGGCGGGATTTTGATACCTATACAATTTTAGAGATTAGTTACAAAAAAAATAGGTGTTTTACCTTGCCTTGATCCCTTGTAGCTCGTAGACTTAGCTAGCCCATTAGATTTATAATGCCTATACTTCAATATATTGTACGACAGTATATTTATAAGCCCAAATTGTTCAACTATGAGACAATAAGTAGATAGGTACCCACCTAATTTTTAGCAGCAATTTTTCAGAAGATCATGTCATGTTTGTGCCTTACTGGCAGAGCACGCACGTGTGCATTCTCCTTTACAATAAGTACCTACTTACTTACATACTTAATTTTATGATAAAGTGAGTAGGTACCTATTAGTACATAACATACCTACTTCCGAATCCATGTTATGGGACGACGTACTTGAAGTGATTTATTCAACACAAGACGATACTTCCGTGTTTCGGAGGACACGTCAAACCGTCGTCGGTCTCGGTTGCTGTTTACGATTAGATTATTCACTACAAAGACGGTGATCGTTACAAAACCATGCCAGAGGTCTACGGCGTTTGAAATACTGACAGTGTACCTAACTACCTCAAGAGATATCAAATAGCTATTTATGTAAACATCTGTCGGGCAAATTTATTCAACGTAACGGAATAAAGGCTACTAACAGCGCTTTAATCGCAGCAATGGAAAAATTTATAATAAAGTGGCCGACGGACCGACAAAGAACAAGAATCAGCCTCAGGGCTGAATGTCAGTTACAACCTTTGCTTTTTGTAACGAGGGAAAATGCGAAATAGATGAAACGAACAGGCCGTTTGTTGAAACATAAGCGCCTTGGGTTGGAAAAAACTTTCACAAAGATTTTGATTGAAATATTTTCTTAGGTTATCTACTAGAACAATTATCAAACGTTTAGTACTTTTAAATCGGCAAATCAAGCTATGGATCAGAAAACTCTACAACAATAAACCAGTATGTTTTAGGTTTAAGTTTATGTGGTGGTAAACTAATAAACGGCGATTTAGTTATGTACCCTACCTAAGTCACGACATTTACTAATAATTAGTAATCAAACTAATCAAAGTTACGAGCATCTAATAAACTTTTAAGTGAATAGAATAGAGCTCGAATAGAGATTCAAATTACAACTTTTACGATACACGTAGTGCCCTCTATGAGCTACATCCTTGTACCATTACGTACTGGTGACACTGACTAGTGTGGTTGTAGGAAGGCGACGAGGACGGCACGTAGTAGTTAGTGTAAGAAGTTCAATTAAGAAGTAATAGATGGCGCTTGAACAACTAAAAGCTGTGCGAGAAATATTGTAAATTTCGAGGATTTGCTGCGAAGTACATGATGATACTACACATTTCTGTCCAAGGAACAATAGGTCGAAATTTGACCCTTCCATATAAATTTCACCCAGCCGGCTAAGACATTTTGTATCGGAGGCGAGATCCAATTTTTTTTTCACATTTTGACCTATGTTCCCTGAGAAGAGTTGTTCGGTTTCATAGACTGTTGAAATATTTGCACCCTATTTGCTTAAAATATTTGCAAGCTTTTTTTTCAATTTATATAGGTACTAAGTTTATTACATTTAAGGTGCACATTGTGTTGGGGCTACACGTCGTTGTTGCAGCAGACGTAGATCGCTTGAAATGTTTTGATCTTGACGTGACAAGAATAATTTTATCAATCTAACAGTTCTCTCCCAATTTAAAATTTTCATAACAGATGGCGTTGTTTGAATATTGGCTAGAAATTTTCCCATTGACGTTTGTTGGCCGGTAAAGCATGCATTAGCTGTTAAAAAGTAAGAAAATTACATTTAGTTTTCTTTATTAAAAAAGCTTTATTTAAATCTTAACTTCAACAATATAACTCAAAGTACGTTACGTCAACATTTTTACAACACTATTTCTATTTAAAACAAAATTATTTCTGAAACTTCGTAATTCGATTCCATGCACGGAAGTCTGCAACGACTGGTCTAACCTCATGTATTTGTTGATGTTTTTATAGTAAAAGGTAAGTATATGTGAAATTACTGGGATATATAGGAAACGATAAGTAGAGTAATCGATATCATTTTTCTATAGATATCGAATCGATAGAAAAATGCGATACAAGCATAAATTTCTAGCTTTTCACATGAAACAAAAACGAACGTATCAGAAATTTAGCTTCAGGGCCCCAAGTCTGCTATGATTTTTCAATGTAACGCCATTGAAACCCAACTGTCATTCCATTAGCATTGTGATCTTCTATACTTCAATCTGTTAGCAAACTACGAAACGAATGAAATCATTCAACTGAGATCCAATCGACATCCAATTGAAACGATTTTCATTTAGCAGACTTAGGGCCCAGAGCAGAGCAGGTTTTTAGAAACTTCTACTTTTTTCTATCAATTATCTTTTGGCTATCGTTAGCTAGCTCACAATACGCAGGTTCAGCGTATTCAGTATCTTTTGCGTTACAATATCTACTGTTTGGAGGCACTACATTGTTATAATCTGGTAAAATTTCACTGTAAGTAATTTCAACTGGTTTCAACTGCTTTTTACTGGATACGGCGGCTTCTAGTTCCGCGTAAGAGACCTCTTTTGGCTTCACTTTTGCATGCTCCTGCTCACGCATGCTCTTTGGCAAGACTTTGCTGTACATTAGTTCTTTCCTTTGGCTTTTGGGGACTGGTTTTGAGTATAACTTGCTAAGGTCTTTCTCGACATAAGGAACGCTGTATGTTTCGCTGGGTGCGTTGCCTTGGTAGTTGGCTACGGCGTATGGCGATATCTGAAAGAATAATACGGAATGTAAATAATGTAAAAAAAAAACAGCAAATTGGTTTTTACTCGACACTTTCGAACGGGGGTTTCAGAACTGTCAATCAAGAATACTCGTATCTCTAATAAGAATTATCATGAAGGCGCGACTAGAATAAAATAACTATCAATCAATCAAAATGGTGGATGTTATGCAAAAAACGCAGACGTTTTAAATTCAAAATTAGAGATTGAGACAGCGTGGAAGAATTTCACTATCCCTTTTCTACCTGTAGGTATCGTAAATGGCGACTAAGGGATGAATCCATGGAACGGGCAGCAGCGTTTCTTATGAATATCTACAATATATTTCACTGCGTTCGCCAATCCGCCTGCCAAGCATGGTGAGCATGACAATACCCTCAATTTCGGGGAGGCCCATGTCCAGTGGCTTATGCAACGAAGCTACAAGCTACAATTCTACTGGTGAAATTTGATGTTCATTGCGCAGCCGGTGGGACATTATAAACCAGGATTTTTGACTCGCTACGCAATGTACATCGAATTTCACCTGTAGAATTGTAGTCTGTAGTTTCAAAAAACGAGGCACAGCAGTTGACTTTTATGGCTGTAGAAGTATAGTTAATTGAGAATGTAATTAAACTTTAGTGATTAAATTATAGAGATCGCGCAAGACATAGATCAATGGAGAGACCTCGTTTCGGAGGCCAATATCCTCTTTAGGTCTCAGTTAGCTAGTTATTTACCTCTGAAGCATCGTCTACTACTCGCGGTCGTCTCATTGAGTCGTAGGGCATGCTGTAAGCGTTCTCCAGACTCGCCGGGAACTGACTCTCAGGCGTGCTCTCGTTCTGAAGGTTTTCATATGTGAAGTCGTTCTGCTCACGTTTCTGAAGAAATATAAGGTGTTAAGGATATCATCTTGATGCCACCGGCTTAGAATAACGCCACCCCAATTCTACCCATGTCGTAAGCGACTATACTAATTAGGAATTTTATTTAGGGGCAATTTGTTAAAGCAAAAAAAACTGAATAAGTATTCCTTACTTGTTCTAGTTTCTCCTGCTTGCAGGTCCGTCTGCCAACGATGATTACGATGATGGCCAACACAACCACCGCCAGAGATGCAACGCCGTACCACACGTACTTCATGATTCCTAAATGCAGTATGTAAATAAATCAACTGCAAATGTTTTAAGGGGTGAACCAGTCCATGAAATTGAACAACTTTTTTCAAGGAACATAGGTCCAAATACGAAAAAAGTTACAAAATGTAGCCGTATGGAACCGACAAAGTCAATTTGTAAGAGGGGGTCCAAAATCTTTTTTCTCATATTTCGATCTATATTCCTGATTCCTGCAAACATTTTTCAGTTTCATGGTCTGATTCACCCCTTAAAATATTTGGTACAAATATTTTTACGGAATACAAGTAAAAAATTGATTCTAAATAAGAACCATTTTTGAAAAAAGAAATAATAGTACATACATACATACATATATCACGCCTTTATCCCTTGCGGGTTAGGCAGAGGCAAGAATACGGTCGCTATCGCCACGTCTGACATTTTTGAGGATTGTTTTCCAAGGTTGTTTCAGAAAACATGTGTACCACTATAGTAAGAGGTTGTCAGCCTGTTGCCTAAAAATTGTAATACACCAATAAATACCCTCGAGGCCCTTAGTCACCTCATACGACACCCGCAGGAAGGATATGGGGTGATGCTATTCTAAGCCGGCATCACACAGCAAAATAGTAAATAATAGTAGCATGCCTTTAAGCTTTTCATTTAATAAAAAAGATTCTTATATATTATAGCTCTAGATGCATTACTAGAGAATAAAACAGGGGAATACGTTAAAAAAGTATTATAAATGTATTGCTCGGGAGCAATACGGTGCTTAAGCTCTTAAGAGAAAAAAACGAATGTTTATTACCTGGACTGCTCGCTGAACCTCGATTCGGGGCAGTAACTTCTTTGTGGTCATCATCATCATCTGCTGTATCAGGTTTAGATGATGATGGTGGTAACGACGCAGGAGCAGGCGCAGGAGCAAGTGTTGTGGTCGAGGTACCTGAAAATGTAAGGGTTTCTGTTTAATGGCTAAAGAGCAAGGATACGTTAAGGTGTAGGTTGGATTTCGACGACACGTCGGTGCGACAAACGCAAGTGTTGGGCGCCATTACTGGACCCTGATTCTCTTATTTTAATTATTGTAGTGTCAGCGACACTAAACTGTCTTTCTATTGCCACTGTGATTTTCTATATTCTTGGCTGTTAGCAGAATAGGAAACGACCAAAACCGTCCAACTAAGACGCTATTGACACACAACTGAAAGGTTTTCCATTCAGCAGACTTTGGGCCCTGGTCTCACACAGTAAGGATCTCACTCGTGGCTTGCGCATGATGCATTCTCTGGTCTGTGATTAGTCTGCATGAATTTATGCGAAACACAATTTAACAGTCTGCTTCACGTTATTTACGCAACGCACTTAAGCTTGCCGCACCGACGTGTAGTACAAAAACAATTTTATTTCTAATATTAATAAAAAAAGCTTTTGTTCAATTTCCAGAAAAAATAGGAACTTGGAATAGGGAGCAAAGGATTGGAAGGGTGTCCGAAATAAAAACTTATAATGAGGAGGCAAAATTTTATTTAAGGTCCTGTTTGTATTTGCACTACAACTAGGTGCAGCAAACGTAAGTCTTGTACTCCTTCTGTACTTACTACTGTGGCTCTCTTCAGATTCGTTTTTTGTAGTAAATGTTTTACTTTTATTATTTGTTTTGTTTACTATGTTGATAATTTTCTCACTTTTCTTGTCTGGAATTTTTGTAGTATCAGTAGAAATAGTAGTAGGTTCTCTTGTAGTTGAAATCTTAGGTTTTTTGGTAGTAGTTAGCTTTATTGATTTTTTCGTCGTAGGTTTTTGTGTAGTTGTAGTAGTGGTTGTAGTAGTAGGCGGAGGGGTAGATCGATCTGAAATATGTATTAAAAACAATAAAATTATACTTTTACACAAGAGTGAAGTTATAAAATTTAAAATAATTAATTTGAGTCTGTACCACGAAATGAATTTGAGGAGGGTTGGTGTGTGTTTATTTTCGATATAAATAAAATTGTTATGATACAATGATATAATATAATTTGTCACACATTGGCAATATTTTAACCGTAAAACAGATGCTTGTGAAGCCGTGGGGTGGAAATTTAGTCCGATTCTCATACTTGCTTACCTAATACATCAACATTGACGTTGCAACTCGTTTTCAGGTATGTAAAATTGCCTCTAGTGTACTGAGGTTGCATTTTGTGAGTTGGCAACTTATTTCCATAAGTTTTTGCTGCCAAAACCGAACAGTTCCAACTACCCGCCAGTGACTTGTTTATATTATTAAAACTCTGTAAATAAGGAAAATTAAGTCAAGTTTTATACGGTTTTTGTTGACCTCACCATCAGATGTAAAGCACGTGACGGCTGATGTGACTGTTTTTTCTATTTTCTTTCAATAAGAAGTACAAATATGTAAACACGTATTTCTACTCACCAAACTAAACATTTTGATGGCGAGATGCGCCTTAGATCTTAATTTTAGGCCCAGCAATAAACAATAAACGATAATAATAAGCAATAAACTTCTTAAAAACTAACAACGGGTCTGGACGGGTGAGAGCCGCCATACCAATGGGCAACGAATTTTTTAAAATCTTGTATTATTACAAACATTGTATGGATTGTTTGAGAGTAAACAAATTATTATTATTATTAAATTATTACAAATATTGTTATTTCCTTTAAACAACTTTACCTTACTTATTTCTTTACTTGAGATTTCTCCAGTGAAGATTGTCTGAATATTGTTCACAAAGCATCTGGAAAGAACTCGATGTGAACAAAATAAATGAGTGACTGTGGAGTTCTACTAAAAAGTCATAGATGGCGTTAAAGCTACTCATAAGTAGACAAGTAACAAAAAATATATGAACTAAACAACTGGTTGAGAATTTCGCCACCTGGGACAGAGCCAACCGTGGTGTACTTAGCTGTCTAACACGTTTGACCCGGCATGTCAAAAAATTTGATTTCGAATCCCATCGGTGGCGTGAGTTTTTTCCACTTGTTTCGTATGTATTAACCTTATAACAAAAAGTTAATGAGTGTACAAATTACTAAAACTATTTTAAGGGATGAATCAGTATATTATAACTGGATATAAAGTGATAAGCCTCTAAGAACATAGATCGAAATGTGAAGAATTAAATTTGCACCTTCCATGTAAAATGTTCTATGAGAAGGTAATGGGCTATAAATGTTTTTTCTTCAGTTCAGCTCTTCAGGTCAGTTTGACGGGTAGAAAACCACCCTAAAAATATTATTAATTACTATGTTTTTTATTCGATATTTTTCTATGTCATGTTCATAATACTGATTAAGTTAAACAGCCATAAAATTCAACTGCTGGACGTGGGCCTCCCCCTTTCTGGTTGTTTTGCGATACTCGCCACGTTTGGCAAGCAGATTCACAAGCGCTGAGCTTCATAGAGAAAGCTGTTGCCCATTCCATTGATGATTATCTCATACGAAACCCATCACGGTTTTAAGGTGATGCTACTCTAAGCCGGCACCACACGGCCAATACTAATAATATTGGTTACTTACGTAATTTCATTCATGGTTTTCACAGCAGTAAATTTAACATCAAATTTGGTGCCTTCAGTGAAAATGACTTGATTGAATTTTACTTTACATACAAACTTTGAAACGTTTTTAATATCGTTTTCAAAAACCAAGTCAAAAATTATCGCGTCAGCATTTTGGTTACCTGAAAAAATATGTACAAATGTAAAAACTGAACAATTTTTCAAGACGAAGGAAGATCAGAATATACCAACTTCCACTGGTCAAATCATTTTCTACCCATGGGTAGTAGGGTGTGTACTAACTTCCTATGTGAGGATGGACCAGCCCATGAAACTGAACCAATTTCCCCAACTCATATACAAACTGACTCAGTCGGCTGGTATATTTCGTATCGGAGGTCTAAAAGTAGTTTAGTTTCATGGGCTGATTTATCCCTTGACGACCGATCTGGCGCAATGGTAGTGCGACTGCCTTTGACGCAGAAGGTTCCGGGTTCGATTCTCGGTGGGTCACTCACAAAGTTGATATTTATCACTTTGTGAATTTGTTCCCAGTCTGGTTAGGACATTGCGGGCTGAACCACCCGATTGTCCGTAAGTAAGATGGTTCCGTGTTTCGGATGGCACGTTAAGCCGTAGGTCCCGGTTGCTGTCTATGATCACTTAGACGGCGGTCGTTACACAACCATGTCAGAAGCCTGCTACTCGTAGAAGGCGGTTGAAAAATTCCGACACTAGGGTTCATCGGGTCGTTGGACGACTTGGTGCCCCACACGAAAAGAAGAAGAATCCCTTGAAAGAAAGTTAGTACTATTCCTAACACTCTGTTTAATTGGACAAGTTATTTAGATCATCGTATTGAACAAGTTACACAATGGGACTAATGCTGGAAAACGAGAAAAGAAGTTCTCAGCATTCCTCCTTTTTTTTAATTTTACTTCGTGTGAATTTATTAAGCAAAATTTCTCGTCAGGAACATGTTTTCGAAATACATATATAAAGACATATAAAAAAGCGACCTTGCTTTATACTATTTAGTGACGATACATATTCCATACATCAATCTTCGGTTCGACAGGTCCCGGCGACATGCGCGTGCGGTCCGGTCTGAATTTGCGCCTTAACAGTATTCGTGAGCGTGAGTTTTCCGTGCGTCATACAAACGTATTCCCTTGTTTTCTTCCGTAGTAATGCCTCTAGAGCTATTTTTTTTTTGAGTAGGTATAATAACTTAAAAAGGCCTATCAAAGGCATGCCTCTATTATATTCTTTTTTCCAAAAAATCATTATGTAATGAAAAAATATATTGTTTTGTATGGGAAAAGAAAATTGCTCATATCTTTTTCTTGTAAAATTATTTTTCGAAAGAGGAAATGACAGATGCATGCCAAAAGTAGGCAAAAATTTTACGGGGTGAATCAGCCTATGAAACTGAACAACTTTCCCTAAGAAACATAGGTCGAAATATGAAAAAGTTTTTGGACCTCCCATACAAAATCCAACCGACCAAGTCAATTTCTATTGGAGGTTCAAAAAGTTTTTCATATTTCGACCTATGTTTCTTAGGGAAAGTTGTTCAGTTTCATGGGCTGATTCACCCCTTAAAATATTTGCAGCTAATATTTTTACACCTTATTAGATAGATAGAGGCAATTTCGGGATGAAAACAGGGGAATAGGTACTTTTGTATGAAAATCTTCTTAAAAGTTACCTTTTTGGTAAGTTGTTTTCCGCTTATACCTTTTAGAAGTTCTGGTGTATGAATCTGTAAAAAAAAATACCTTTATAGGTAGGTATTTTAATACATTGGAACTATTTACAGCATATCCCTTAAACGACAATGATATTATGCTCTTTTAAAAACAATACAGCGTTTTGAATACTGATGGGTGCATTCATCCCATGAAACTGAACAACTCCCAAAAAAATAATAATCAGGAAACGTCTAAAATATGAGCGTCGGTGGCTAAGTAGTTAGGACACAAGTCTTACAACCGTGAGACCCGAGTTCGATCCCCGCCATGTACCAATGTGTTTTTACTCACGTACATTTTACCGACTGCTCTTACGGTGAAGGAAAAACATCGTGATGAAACTCACATTCAAATAAAATTTTAAATCAGATGATATTTGAATGTGACCTAACCTAGGATTCGGGCCAGGTTAGCCTTCGGGTTGCAGAGGTCAGATGACAATCGCTCTGTGTAAAAACTTGGTTCAACGTCAAATCCCCTTAGTTAGGTAGCTGGCCCCGACAGAGAACAGGATAAGGCAAGGAGAAATCGTTTCAAATATTTTGGCGTTTCCTGGCAAGTTGTTCAGTTTCATGGTCTAAATGCACTCTATCATTATTCGTAAAACTGTCTCTTACACCCTGTATAGGATTAGAATAGGCAAAGTTTAGGAAATATAATTTGAGCATTATTGGCTCAAATAAATGAAGTTATGTGAGAAATGTCAAATACATATTTATTTCCTGAATAAATACATACATAAATCACGCCGTTATGCCTCGCGGGGTAGGCAGAGCGATAACGATCGCAAAGTTACGGTAGTTATCGCCACGTCTGACAATATTTGAGGGTCGTTGCAGATAAGTCGTGTATCACTATAGTGACAGGTTGTCAGCCTGGCGCCTAAAATTACAATACACTTAAAGCCCTCTAATCCCTCAGTCGCCTCTTACGACACCCGTGGGAAAGAAATGGGGTGATGCTATTCTAAGCCGGCATCACATGGCATAAATAGCTTTCTTAAACAGCTTACGAAATTTGAATCGACTAGATTGAAGTTATACAAGATTTTTTCTGGTCAGTAGGTACACACAATTTGTAGAGCTTTGTAGGATTTTCTATTCCGTAATTCTGAACAACTGTATGGGACCACCTGCAAAATCTCAAAAAAAATTGTATTCCATACATTTTTGCCGAGTAGGTATTAATTTTCTATGGGAAACCCTATGCTTTTCTAAAGTTCATACTTTTCTTCGAATCATTTTTGGATTACATCAGCGCCATCTATGTTCACTTGACTATATTGGCTAGAAAGCTTCCTTTTCCATTTGGCCAGTTAGAAAATTTACAGGGTGATTGGAAAATTGATGAATTCTTTCAAGGGATGAACCAGCTCATGAAACTGAACAACTTTCCCCGAGGAACATGGGTCGAAAAATGAAAAAAAGATTTGGCCCACCCATACAAAATTACCGACTGACTAAGTCAATTTGTATGGGAGGACCAAATTATTTTTTCATATTTCGACCTATGTGCCATGGGGAAAGTTGTTCAGTTTCATGAGCTGGTTCATCCCTTGAAAGGAATGCATAAATTTTCTAATCAATAATAAAAAGTGTACCTACTGAGAAAAAAAAGTAAGGAATTCAAAGATTCTGCAAACTTAATGATATTAATACCAATAAATTGAAAACTTGCTCTTATAAAATATATATATATACTCACGTAGGTACTTACTTTTTTAAGCCTCCTTCAAAAACTTTCGTTTTTTTATAACACTCACTCTTAAAGATAAATAATCCAATATAGCTTTGAGCAAAAAAAGTTTAAATTTGCTCCAAGTCAAATTGAGTTAATGCACATATATTACGAGTATTTACGAGACATATAAAGAAATAAACGTAATATGTAAAAATATTAGCTGCAAATATTTTAAGGGGTGAATCAGCCCATGAAACTGAACAACTTTCCCCAAGGAACATAGGTCGAAATATGAGAAAAATTTTTAGACCTCCCATAAAAAATTACCGACCGACAAAGTCAATTTGTATGGGAGATCCAAATAATTTTCTCATATTTCGACCTATGTTTCTTTGTAAAAGTTGTTCAGTATCATGGGCAGATTCACCCCTGAAATATTTGCAGCTAATCGTTTTAATTTTACAAATGGAAAAGTACAAAATTAATTCGTTTTATTGCTCCAAAACTAAAAGTATAATGCAAGTTTTGAGAAGGAAAGTAAATTTTAGAGTCATAATAAAATAAAATGTGGGCTGATGGTGATGATGATAATCACTACATAGTATAAAGCAAAGTCGCTTTTCGCGTCTGTCTGTATGTATGCTTAAATCTTTAAAAATACACAACCGATTTTAGCTGCCCCCACATTGGGCGTTGGCCGAGCGTACGCGTTTCCTGAGCGTACTGCCGGCGTCGGCGCGGCGCGGACGTCGCGTCAGCGCACCGTCTGCGGGGCGCGGGCTTCGCGTTGTCCAGCGCCGCGCGGGCGCTGCGTGGACGCCGCGCAGACGCCGCGCTTACGTCGTGTTCCACGGGCGTTCGGCCGCAACTGAGATGCTAGCGGGCGCGGGGGGGAATGTGTGCGGGGGACACGGGCGGCCGAACGCCCGTGGAACGCGACGTAAGCGCGGCGTCTGCGCGGCGTTCACGCAGCGCCCGCGCGACGCTGTATAACGCGAAGCCCGCGCCCCGCAGACGGTGCGCTGACGCGACGTCCGCGCCGCGCCGACACCGGGAGTACGCTCAGGAAACGCGTACGCTCGGCCAACGCCCAATGTGGGGGCAGCCTTTGATGCAGGTTTTTTTAAAAGATAGAGTGATTCAAGAGGAAGGTGCTTATGTATAATAATTGCCGGGAAAACATTTTATTTAAACCGGGAAAATGGGTTGCAGCGGGCGCAGCCGCTGGGCGGCCCACTAGTGAATAATAAATACTCACACATACATACATACACAAATCACGCCTATATCCCTGGCGGGGTAGGCAGAGCGTTAACGACAGTAACATTACGATCGTTATCGCCACGTCTGACAAATGTTTGAGGGTCGTTTCAGATAAGTCGTATATCACTATAGTAACAGGTTGTCAGCCTGTCGCCCAAAATTGCATTACACATAAAACCCTCGAGTTCGTCAGTCGCCTCTTACGACACCCACGGGTAAGAAATGGGGTGATGCTATTAAGCCGGCATCACACGGCACGGGTAATAAATACTCACTGGTAGTTGTAGTAGGTGGTGGAACATATTTCAGTGTAATAGCTATGTACGATTCTTCCTTCCCTTCTGCTTTCCTCAGAGAGCACGTTATTTTCTTCCCATGGTCTTCTTCTTTCAAATGGAAATGGTGTTTGACGTCAGTTTTACGGCCATCTATTATGACACTCGCGGATACATCACTGTCTAAAAATTGTACATACATACATACATATATCACGCCTTTATCCCTTGCGGGGTAGGCAGAGCGTTAACGGCCGTAAGAATACGGTCGCTATCGCCACGTCTGACATTTTTGAGGATTGTTTTCCAAGGTTGTTTCAGAAAACATGTGTACCACTATAGTGACAGGTTGTCAGCCCGTCGCCTAAAAATTGTAATACACCAATACTCTCGAGTCCCCTAGTCGCCTCTTACGACACCCACGGGAAGGATGGGGAGTGATGCTATTCTAAGCAGGCATCACACGGCATCTAAAAATTGTATAATGATTAAAAAACTAAAACTCGATTACGGTCTTATTAAAGTGTGACTGTGTACATTCTGACACTAGGGCTCATCGGGTCGTTGGACGACTCGGTGTCCCACTCGAAAAGAGAGAGAGCACATTGTGTGGTTCGAAACAGGAATAAGATGTTTTACGATGTGAAATTACTCACGAAACATAAGAATTTTCATAACATAAGATCATAGGTCGACATGGGTATGTAAAAAATTTGACCTTCCATACAAATTTTACTTGGCAGGTAGGTCAGGTTAGGTAAATATTGTATGGGAGGCCAATTTTTCGAAAATATTCAGACCTAGTTTTTTCTATAGTATATATTATTTTTAGTCTATTATATTTTAGAGAGCAATGCAGCCAGTGTAATGGGTAATGTTAGTGTATGTATTATGTATTATTTTTAAATATCGCATTTAAAATTTAATATCGTGCACGATCATCAGCCTCACCATAAGCTATCTCTCTACCGTAGGACTGCTGGAAGAGATTTCTTTTTAGAAATAAGTAGTACCTGTTGTGTTTTTTATCTAAATGTGATTGTCCTGTGTTTTGTCTTGTGTGCATTAAACAGTTAAATAAATAATAAATATGTACTAACTTTGCCACGACAATACCAGGTCGCTGTACACTCTTTCTTTCTTTTTGGGTCGGAAAGTGCAGCCCAAACTTAGATCGTATGGTGTTTCCGTGTAACTCAGCACTGTGGTACATTTATTAGCATCACCACCTTCGCTCCTGTACTTTAAACGCAATGCTGCTTGCCCTGTCAAGTAGAAATCTGAAAAATAAACATAACTACTAATAACATTTTTTAAATAGAACCGACTTCAACGAACGTATAAGTGCGAACCTCAATTTATTTGTCACTTAATGTGCCTAAAACCTTCTCCTAAGTCTGACAAATACTTTTCTGAAAACTGCTTCAAAATCGGTGCAGCCAAACGTGAGATAATCGCGGGCAAACATACATACACACATACGGGTCAAACTGAGAACCTCCCTTTTTTGAAGTCGGTTAAAGACAACAACTCATCTTCATCACCATCAGCCTATAGCAGTCCACTTCTTCTTTTCGTGTGGGACACCAAGTCGTCCAACGACCCAATGAACCCTAGTGTCAGAATTTTTCAACCGCCTTCTACAAGTAGCAGGCTTCTGACATGGTTGTGTAGCGACCATTGTCTCAGTAGTCATAGACAGCCACCAGGACCTACGACTTAACGTGCCATCCGAATCACGGAACCACCTCACTTACGGACAATCGGGTGGTTCAGCCCGCAATGTCCTAACCAGACTGGGAACAAATTTACAAAGCAAATAACACAGGAACCGTAATCGTGCCGAACTTCGGCATAGTGTGTTTATACAAGGTGTAAGAGACGGTGTAACGAAAACTTTGCAGGCGTGATCAGTCCATGAAACTGAACCACTTTTTCTATGGGGGCTATGATGGGAAACGTGAATTCTTTTTCGACCTGCCATACAAAAGTCCCGATCAGCTTACTGACTTTGTATGGGATCTCGAAAAAAATTTTTGTTTTTCAGTTTCATGGACTGGTCACGCCTGCAAAGTTTTCGTTACACCGTCCCTTACACCCTGTATACTAACTCTCCGCTACATAGGTACTTAATTTTTATAGTTTTTATACTTACACCCCAGGCATTCTTTGTCCCTGTCAGAGTCAACTGTAGCTTCGATTGGGTCTGAAAGAAGATTCAAAAAACAAACTGTAATAAAAACAAATTATATATATATTTTATATATATACATATGTATCGCTTACAGGGTAGGCAGAGCGTTAACGGCCGTAAAAATACGGTCGCTATCGCCACGGCTGACAAATATAGAGGGCCGTTTAAGATAATTTGTGTATCAATCACTATAGTGATAGGTTGTCAGCCTGTCGCCTAAAAGTTGTAATACACCTGAAACCCTCAAGTCCCTCAGGCGCCTCTTACGACACCCACAGGTTGGAAATGGGGTGATGCTATTCTAAGCAGGCATCACACGGCATTTTAGCAAAAATTATAGAAAACTAGCTGGTACCCGCGACTTCGTTTCGCTGACTTAGTATTTTAGATGATAAAATAACCTTTTTTCCTTCACTAACGTCCTAAATTATACATGCTAATCTGGGCTCCTATTAGTGCTCCTTGTAGACTACGTCAGGAACACCAAACCTTATAAGTCTATATGCCAGCAGAAACTACCCATCAAGCAGAACAACTTTTGCTTTCGTGCCATATCTTTATCTCGTATAGTTTAGGTGGGCTCCTGGTTGTGCACCTGGTGGTCTACATCAGGTACTCCAAACCTTCAAAGTCTATATGCCACCAGAAGCTACCCATCAAGTTAAACATTTTTTGCTTGGTGCCATGTCTGTATCTCCTATAGTTTAGGCGGGCTCCTGGTGGTGTACCTGGTGGTCTACTGAAGGTACTTCAGACCCTCGAGTGGTGAAAAAAAGTAGCCTATGTCCGTTCTCGGTATCTTACTAATCTCTGTGTGAAATTTCATGATGATCGGTTCAGTGGTTTGGCCGTGAAAGCGTAGCAGACAGACAGAGTTACTTTCGAATTTATAATATTAGTATGGATAGTATGGATAGTATGGATTAGTGCTTTATAAATGTCATTAGCTAATACATAGGGTGTAAAAAACATTGCCGAAAATATTTTAAGGGGTGAATCAGCCCATGAAACTAAACAACTTTTCCCCAAGGAACATAAGTCGAAGTATGAAAAAAGTTATGAAAAATGTACCATCCGACAAAGTCAATTTGTATGGGGGGTTTAAAATTTTACATGCTTTTGGAAATACCGAGTTATTCTGCTTTTAAAGTTTCGGAATATTAGTAGCATACCAAGCACAGCGCCATCTATCCAGCGACTAGAATAATAATTAAAAATAAAATAGAAGAAAATTCCCTAAAAGAAACACTTTCTTCTCGAAACTTAAGAATTTCACTATTGTCGGTGGAGTAATTTCCATTCTCCTCTTCTCTTTCTCTCTCCGCCAGTGATTTTACCTCCATTGACTTTTTCTCTTATTTTGTTGAAGTAAGATCATGCTGATGCCGGCTTAGAATAGCATCACCCCATTTCTTCCCGCGGGTGTTATAAAAGGCAACTAAGGGACTCGAGGGTTTCATGTGTATTACAATTTTAGGCGACAGGCTGACAACCTTTCACTGCAGTGATACATGAAACATTACTGCCTACCCTGCAAGGGATAAAGGCGTGATTTGTGTATTATATTGTATCGTAAGTACATCCAGGTCAGCCTCTTCCTCGCCTTCTTTCTACCTACCCTTCAATAAATCACTACATAGTATACAGCAAAGTCGCTGTTCGCGTCTGTCTGTATGTATGTTTGCTTAAATCTTTAAAACTACACAACGGATTTTGATGCTGATTTTTTCAAAAGGTGGAGTGATTCAACAGGAAGGTTTGTATGTATATTACTTGCCGGGAAAAATCCTTATTCCTACGGGAAAATGAGTTGCAGCAGACTAGTGTTCTTTATAAAATTGTCGTATCGTAGCAAGTGGCCAATCATTTTCCCTCTTCGATTCTCAACATTTTTATTTTATTCGGTTTTAAAACAAATTATGTACTCACTCAGAATAATAAAGTACGAAAATAAAACACAACACTTGTAAAATGCACACATTATTTTCACAGACACAGAAATAACATGAAGTTATAATGGTCATAAGAAATCGACAAAATTTTGCGGCCGCTCGCAATTCGATTCCGTGCACGGAAGAGCAGTCTATTCACACGTATTTTTTGTACAACTTTATAGAAATTGAGTAAAGTAAAACGTGTGATAGCTCTTGAATTCTAATACGCTATCACATTATTGGTTAATGTCATTCATGACATGTAGGAAAATCAAACCAATATAAACCTAAATATAGTCATCTAATGAGGATAATGTATATTACAAGTAATATTAGACACTAGCGGCCCGCCCAGCGGCTGCGCCCGCTGCAACTCATTTTCCCGCGGGAAGAAGATAGTTTCCCGGCAAGTATTATACATAAAAACCTTCCTCTTGAATCACTCTATCTATTAAAAAAATCTGCTAATTCGTTGTGTGGTTTTAAAGAATTAAGCAAACATACATACAGCAGGGTAGACAGAGCGTTATCGGCCGTAGCAATAGGTACGGTGAGGGCACCTGCAGATGATTCGTGTATCACTGCAGTGACAAGATGTCAGCCTGTCGCCTGAAGTTGTAATACACAGTAAACTCTCGAGGCGATTGGTCACCTCTTACACCCTTACTACTTTAAGATATACTTATCTATGGGGCCCGAAACATGATTTGATAAGTTGCTTCGATAGAAGAACGCGCAAAGAATAAAATGTTTTTAATACAATATTTTTCGTCCCGATTTAAGACTAACGGATTTAAGGGTATTTTTGCCGTGTGATGCCGGCTTAGAATAGCATCACCCTACATCCTTCCCGCGAGTGTCGACTAAGGGACTCGAGAGTATTGGTGTATTACAATTTTTAGGCGACAGGCTGACAACCTGTCACTATAGTAATACACATGTTTTCTGAAACAACCTCGGAAAACAACCCTCAAAAATGACATACGTGGCAATAGCGACCGTATTTTAACGGCCGTTATTGCTCTGCCTACCCCGAAAGGGATAAAGGCGTGATATGTGTGTGTGTGTGGTTAAGGCTAAAAACCCGAACCATTTGATTGTTATTCAATGTTTCACTTTTATTTTTTATCCTCTTCTTCCTCATTAAATATGTATAATGAATCTATAGGCTTACTTTTCCAAATAGTTTAATATATCATTTAATATTAAAGGAAATGTTCGGATTTTATGAACTCAACCGTCATCGTCTGTTTCTCTCTAACGCACCGAAAAAGGAGACTTAATTAGAGGTGGAAAAAGTTTTTTTTTTTCGTAGGATCTTCACAGAAAGTTTTTAGTTTCATTGGCTGGTTCATCCCTTGAAATATTTTGTATTTTTTTTATACATACATATATCACGCCTTCATCCCTTGCGGGGTAGGCAGAGCGTTAACGGCCGTAAGGATACGGTCGCTATCGCCACGTCTGACATTTTTGAGGATTGTTTTCCAAGGTTGTTTAAGAAAACGTGGGTATTAGTATTACTATAGTGACAGGTTGTCAGCCTGTCGCCTAAAAATTGTAATACACCAATACTCTCGAGTCCCTTAGTCGCCTCTTACGACACCCGCGGGAAGGATGTGGGGTGATGCTATTCTAAGCCGGCATCACTCGGCAATTTTTATACCCTGTATGTGCACTCTAATAAAACTTAACATATAACTACCGCTGTCCTGAGATCAAAAAATACGGTAGACTGTGCTTCGTAAACAAACTAATGAAGCCAATAATGGTGTTATAAAAAAAATAAGGCTTATTCAGTAATATAAATGAATCACTTTGTTATTAAAGTATAATGTATTTTTCGAATAATTTTAGTTTACAAACCTTTCGTATAGATGTCAGCTTTAGCGCTTGCAGTGTTGCCATCTACAACAGCGTTCACAGTTGTGGGAGTTTTAACATTAGGTATCGTTGATGATATTGGTGCTTGCAGGGGCGCTGCAAAATATAAAAAAATACAGGCTGTAAAAAAATTAGCTGCAAATATTTTAAGAGGTGACCCAGTCCATGAAACTGAACAACTTTCCCCAAGAAACTTAGGTCGAAATACGAAAAAAAATTTTGGACTTCCCTTGTAAAATTAATTACCAACCGACCAAGTGAATTTGTATAGGAGGTTCAAAAAAATTTCTCCTATTTCGACATATGATCCTTTGGGAAAGTTGTTCAGTTTCATGGGCTGGTTCACCCCTTAAAATATTTGCAGCTAATATTTTTATACCTTATATACTTAATTCCATACCTATAATAAAATTAGGAATGAATAAAAGAGATTTTACGTCGCAGGTTACTTACAGAGAAAGTTTTATCAACAAATTAAGACTATAATTACAAATTAATTATTCCATTCTTTTACTAGAATACATGCTTTTGCTTGATTTTTAAATTTTTTTTCGATAATTTTCTTCAAAAACTTTTGATTTACGTCTAAATTAGATGGTGTTTTTGAAAGAATATTATATCAGTTAAACTCTTGACAAACAAAATAAGTTTACTGAGATTTACCGCACTCACAGTGCTATAATTTTATTATTCTCAAGCCGCGTGGGGGCCCGGGTTCGATTCCCGGTTGATGCTTGTAAATTTTTCGATTTCTTAATTTCTATTATGAAACAAAATAAGGTTTATACTTACCACATCCTTTACCTGTTGGTGTACATAGTTTAAAATATAATGTTACTTCGTCTGCAAGGATAAGACTAATATCTTTTTCATAACTTTTCAAATAGTAAGAGCACTTCATATATCTATTATTGTGAAGTTCGTCTAGTAATATGTCCATCCATCTACTGTTGTGATCAACATCCCATATTTCGAACTTCTCTTCTGTAATGTATTTCATTTTTTAAATAAGGCGGATCGCACACTTAACCACAGAATAATAACTACATAGTAACAAGTGTTACAGAAGCTTTACTTCGCAATGGTTTTCAAAGAAATATGTACTCAATCTGATAAACAATATGATTTAATTTAGCTCGCGCTCCAGTCGAGCGCGTGTTCATTTACATACCTACCAAATTTTTTTGAGGGAATATGGACCTTAATTCATTGGACTACTGTTCATAATAAGTTATACGTGGTTATACGTATTGGACTAGAGTTTGTTACTTCGAGAAACTAGTTACGCCATCTAGCGCACAGCACGAGCGTTTACTCCTACATGTGGCGGGGAACGCTAAAATAATGGTTGTTTCTTAACAAATTTTATCAAACTTTGTGTAGGGGTAGGGTGGAATAGGAATAAAAAAATATTTAAGTATATCCATCATAGGTCTTTATTATAGATGCCTAACTTTTATATATTTTCTTAATTTCTTTCTTCGAGTTTGTAAAATGTCGGTTATTAAAATTCAATGTCGCATATATACGCAGTCTGGTAAACAATTTTAAGAGAAATTCAGTTAGAAAACACGAATTTAAACAATTAAATACTGCACGTGTCTCAAAATCTGCCGTGTGATGCCGGCTTAGAATAGCATCACCCCACATCCTTCCCGCGGGTGTCGTAAGAGGCGACAAAGGGACTCGAGAGAATTGGTGTATTAAAATTTTTAGGCGACAGGCTGACAACCTGTCACTATAGTAATACACATGTTTTCTGAAACAACCTTGGAAAACAATCTTCAAAAATGTCAGACGTGGCGATAGTGGCTGTATTCTTACGGCCACTATGGCTCTGCCTACCCCGCAAGGGATGAAGGCGTGATATATGTATGTAAATACTGCACAGTATCTTTTTGCTTTTTTCGTTATGTAGAAAGTTGAACGTGGTCGAACAAATAGCGCGCGCGCCTGTCCTCTTTCGCTTGCGGCAGCCTACTAGATTAGCCCTTGCGCAGGGGCCACCGCGTGTAGCTATGTTTTTTCATACCTACACGCGGAGTGACACAGGCCTGACTTAACGCACGACGGAGCGCTAAAATATCGCAGCGGTCTATCAAATCCATACTAGAAATGTCAATTCCAATACTAAAACCGCTCAACCGCTGACGGTGCAGCGCTAGCGCAGCGTCGTCCGTCGTGTGCGGTTTGAGTATGGGGAGTGACGTTTCTAATATGGATCTGACAGACCGCTGCGATACTTTAGCGCTCCGCCTAAGTAGGTTCACAAGGTTTTTGACATTCAAAAAGTACAATATTCTGGCAATTCTACAAGGTGATGTGTATACAGGGAGTAAAAAAAGTTGCTGCGAATATTATAAGGGGTGATTCAGTCCATGAAACTGAACAACCTTCCCATAGAAACATGGGTCGAAATTAGAAAAAATTTTGGACCTCCCTCGTTATACAAAATCATCAACCGATCAATTCTATTTTTTTTACACATATTTATATATATATATATTTTTTATATATATATATACATATATGTCTAATCTTACCTGCCGTGTATGTGTATCTTATATGCCGTGTGATGCCGGCTTAGAATAGCATCACCCCACATCCTTCCCGTATTATCCACATAGCTTTAATATCGCACACTGCAGCGGACATGCAGGAAAAGCTGAAGGCTTTGCAAAACGCAGCACTAAAAATGGGCTTGCGTATTAATGCGAGGAAAACTGTCGACCTACGCGTGTGCTGTGATGACCAGGAGCCTTTACTTCTAGACAACAATCCCCTCTTGTCCGTCTCCAAATTTACATACCTAGGTAGCATCATTACCAACCGCGGTGGCTCAGATGAGGACGTGGACGGCAGGATAAGGAAGGCCAAGGGAGTGTTTGCACGGCTAAGACCTGTGTGGAAATCCAACATTCTCACCCGGCGAATTAAAATCTCACTCTTCGACTCCCTCGTTAAGTCAGTGTTGTTGTACGGATGTGAGTCTTGGAAGGTAACGAAAAACTTGTCGAACAGAATCCAAGTTTTCGTAAATAAATCGTTGCGGTCCATCCTCCGTATTTACTGGCCGAACACTATCCGAAACGAGGAACTGTGGTCTATTTGCCACCAGACACCAGTCGCAGAGGAAATCGCTCACCGTAAATGGAGTTGGATAGGACACACTCTACGTCGAAGCGATGACAACCTAGCCAAAATCGCCTTCGAGTGGCAGCCAAGCGGGAAGCGTCGACCTGGCAGACCTGTGGAAACCTGGAGGCGTACCACACGGAGCGAGCTGCAAGCAGTCGGAGCCTCCTGGGACCAAGCCAAGATCACGGCGCAGAACAGGGAGGAGTGGAAGAAGCTCTCCAGGGCCCTTTGCACCAGTGGGGTGCCATAGGACATCAACAACAACAACAACAACATCCTTCCCGTGGGTGTCGTAAGAGGCGACTAAGGGACTCGAGAGTATTGGTGTATTACAATTTTTAGGCGATACACATGTTTTCCGAAATAACCTTAGAAAACAATACTCAAAAATGTCAGACGTGGCGATAGCGACCGTATTCTTACGGCTGTTAACGCTCTGCCTACCCCGCAAGGGATAAAGGCGTGATATATGTATGTATGTATGTAATCTTACCTTTTTCTGTCCATTTTGTCTGTCCTGGAGTGCCGAGCCGATTCATACAAGAAATATTCAGTCTTTCACCTGGTTTAAAATTATATTCAGTAGTTTTCGAATTTTTTTCGTTCAATCGACTTTCATCAAAACCATCCAAATATAAATATGGAAAACCTGAAAATAAAATATGATGTAAGTAACACAAAGTATTTTTACCAGAAACACTATTATATTTTAAATCAAACTAAAGGCAATGGCATACAGTGTAACCAATGAGGAACCCGTCCAGTTCAGCCAAGTAATTAAAAAAAAAATTGGTACGCTTCTGTTTCTAAGGTATTACTATTTTATTATCTCTCCGATCGGATCGTACATTTTACATCAGTCTAAAAAATATATAATAAGAATCTGCAGCGCGCCACCCATATTTCTCTTACAATTACGTGGCCCGAAAAACTCTTGACATGGGGTCTCATTTCTAACTAAAGTAAATTAGTTCAGAAAAAAATCAATAGATGGCGATACGGGTAGCGAATGTAACTGAAAGAGTCTGAAGTAAAGGAAAATTTACAAAAACAAAGTATTGTTAAATTATAAATACATTATTTATGATGTTTTGAGACGGAAAACACGCGAATTATTCACATTTATGCAATATTTTTCAATACAAATGACGTCAATACGAAGTATCCAATAATTAACCTAGATGTCGCTAGCAACGCACGCGCTGTGTCGACATATCAAATAGCCCGCCAATAGCCTTCTTAGGGCAATCGGACTCCCTCTATGACGTTAGGTATCTGTACTACTCTAGTAGTATTGTATTATCTGTGCTCTTAATCAATCGCATAACTAACTAGTAGAAAGCTTTGAAACTATGACACCTTTCGAAAAAAAAAATTGTCAACGTACCCACATTTCTTGGATCAGCAGCCCTCCATAGCATTAGACTGCGTATAATATATTGATACGTTTCGTTATATGTATATCCGCAGGAAATTTTCTTCCCGTGGTCCGCCGGAGTAAGTGAATATTTTTTATCCACTGATGAATTATAATTTAAAATTGCCTTATCGTCTGAAATTAATACAATATCGGCTAAAGACGATGATAGAATTTACAATAACCTATCTATTGTATTAATAGTAACAAATCTACCATCCTATTTGTTATTTATTTTATTTGTTTAATTTTTATATAGGTATTTCTTTTATATTTATTTATTTCTATAGATTACCATATCTATTGGGTATGATAAAAGTCAATAAGACCGATTTTTTTAAATACGTGTGTCACATTTTAAGATATCTAAATATACACGGTGTAAAAAAATGCTCCAAATATTTTAAGGAGGTAAATTAGCCCGTGAAACTGAACAACTTTCTCCAAGAAACATAGGTCGTATATTTCTCCAAGAAACATAATATGAGAAAATTTTTTGGACCGCCCATTTTAATTCACTTGCTCGGTCGGTAAATTTGTAGGACCAAAACTTTTTTCATATTACGACCCTTGTTCCTTGGGGAAAGTTGTTCAGTTTCATGGGCTGATTCGCCTCTTAAAATATTTGAAGCTAATATTTTTACACCCTGTATTTACAATAATAAAAAAAAAATTGTTAAACGTTAGGCGAAGGGCTTGTCTACTCCGCAAGGGATATAGGCGTGATATTATAGTATAATAATATTATGTATATGTTACAGTCAAAACTCAATGCCGGTCAAAACCACTTTTGACTGCTCAAATCAGTCAATATTGGTTTTGACCGATGTCGTTAGTCAAAACCAGTTTTGACTGATTTTGGCAGTCAAAAGTGGTTTTGACCAACGCTCTCGGTCAAAAGTAGTTTTAACTGACTTAAAGTTCCGACTATTGGTTAAAACTCATAAATGGACGCTGTTTAGCATTTGTGTACTAACCCACACAAATTGAGATTTTGGACTATGAATGCAGTTCTATGCGTCTTAAAATAAGCTTTCAGAATCTATAACTCATGTTAAAAAAATATATTTTATTAATTAGATAATCCTCTAAAATGGTTAATGCGTAATTCACGTCACCGTTATTTAATTTTGCAATAATGTCCTATACACATACACTCTTATTGCAAAAAACTATCTGGGAATTTTAATAAAGCAAAAATGTACACACATCAAAAAAAGTTTGTGATCAGGAGCAAAAGCAGGTGTATTTTATGAAATATAAATTATTTATAGAAAGTGTTTATATTTTATGTTTTTATAACGAAAATGCACTAAGTAAATAAAAAAAAACATTATTCATTATTTTTAAAACTAAAGTTAAGAAATGCAATTTTAGCTGAAATTTGATGTAATGAAAAAATTGAATTAAGGAAAAAATAAACAAAATTTATTACAAAAAGATTAATAGTTAGTATAAAATGACTCCTCCTCTGGCTTGCACACATGCGGAAACCTTTCTGGGCATGCTAAGAATTAAGTTATCCAACATTTCTTGTGGTAACCTGTCCCACTCTTCAATAGCAGCTGCCCTGATTTCTGCCACTGTTTGAGGAGGTGGCTGACGATTCCAAACAGATCGCTCATGAGCGTCCCACGCATGCTCGATCGGGTTTAAGTCAGGTGAGCCGGCAGGCCAGTCTAACCGGGTGATGTCGTATTGCTGGACAGCAACATCAACACGTCCGTTTCGATTTGCGGGCGCATTATCATCTACCATTATGAATTGGCGCCCGTGGTTGATGCGGAATGGTCTGACGTATCCATCGATTGCAATAATTTTATACATAGCTTCAGTCATGGTGCCTTGATACGGAATTAAGGGCGTCCTAGCCCCAATCATTATACCGGCCCAAAAGGACACCGATTTCCCGCCCTGCTGAACGGTTCCAGTGGCAGTTCTCTGCCTTTCAGAGTCGCCTGGTCTTCTCCAGACACGGACACGTCGGTTATCTGGATGCGTACTAATCCGCGTTTCGTCAACAAAGAGGCAGTTCTGCCAAATGCTTTCGTCCTCAATTTCTTCATTTTGACGGAGCCTAGCCCATCGCAATCTGCGCCGTTTCCGTTGCTGTGAGTTCAAAGGTGCTCGCCAGGATCTCCTTGCTCGTAATCCAGCTTGGTGTAAGCAATTTCTAATTGTTTGGGTGCTAACTTCGCGACCGGTGGCAGCTCGCAGTTCTGCTTTTATCTTAGTAGCGTTCATTGTTGGGTCACGGGCAGCCAGTAATCTGATATAGCGCTTCTGAATTGCAGTAAGCACAGTTGGGCGACCACTGCGAGGTCGGTCAGCTAAATCTTCCATGCCCCGATACCTCTGCAACGTGGTCACCACGCAGGCTTGGGATACATTAACTCTGCGTGATATTTCCCTCGTGGAATAGCCTTCTCCACTTAAAGTTAGGATTCTGGCTCGTAAAACTTCTGTTAATCCTCTCGGCATCGTTACCAACTAAACTTGTTGTGAATAAATTGAAAATATCGTAATTTGCGACTAAGTTAGATTTCTGAATGGTAGCAAGCAAGGGTTGATAGTCTTTTTATATGAAAAAAACATTTGAATTACGAAATTGTTTACATTTAAATTTCATATTTTTAAATAAGGAATCAAAAAATAAAAAGTGATTGAGTTTTATTCTTTCACAATAAAAAATATTACCACTTTTCCAAGTGATCACAAACTTTTTTTGATGTGTGTATTATTCTTTAGGATGTAACAGTTAATTTAAGGTAAGTAGGTGATCTCATAACTATAATAAAGCTGATATTCAAAGATTTATGGTACATTTTTCTCATCTCAAAATCCCTGTAAATTATTTAGCAATAATGTTGTAAGCCACATAGTACTTAATTGCTTTTTACAAAGTAGGATGTTGGTATTTCGCAATAACAGTTTTTCGTCTTTATTTCAATAAATATTTATTCAAAACATCAATTACATACATTACTTAAATAAGGACATTTAGACGCACCTAGTGATACTAAATAATATGAGCTTACGTTCAGGGAGACCGCAGGAAAACTAAATGTCTTTGAAAAACTTCGAAGGCTCGTAGCTTAATTTGTTCCGGGTGTGGGTTGGTACATAAATGCTAAACAGCGTCCAAATAGTCTCGTCTGTTGTCTCGGGGCCAGTTGGGGCTTCGGCTTCTGCGCCGACCACTCCCAACAGACACGTGGGTGGCTCATGACGTGGCTGGCCCGGCTCTTCCACGTCCAGAGGGGGCGGAGGCGATGCTCACCTCCTCCGCCTCCTCGGCTTCCGCTTCTTCGTCGTTCCGTCGGGGGCGTTGGGGGCCACCATGAGAGATCCTGCCGCGTTGGTCTCTCCCTGTGGTGCCGCTTCCGTCCTCTTCGGTTCGACGGGCTTCGTTAGGGGCGCTGTGCCGGCTCTTCTGTTCCGTACTTCACGGCGCAGTACGGGGCAGTCGAGGTAGATGGCCGGGTGCGCTCCTCCACAGTTTGCGCGGGTGGCCGGCTACTTACGGGGGTGCTTGCAGTCCCAGGCGACGTGATTACCGCCGCAGGCGACACATGTCAGCTTGCGGTGGGAGTGCCTACTGCTGTGCCTGAACTGCTGGCAGCGGTAGCATTGTGGAGTGTCTCTCTTGCCACGCCATCCCTCGATCTTCACGCCGGCATTTTCATCAGCTTTGTGATGTTGTAGATGCCTGGGGTGAGGTTTGGCGTGCGGATGAGCTGTGCGAAGTGGATGCACCCTGGGCGTCCTCTGCGAGCCTTGATGGAGCGCACGTAGTCCACCTCGTAGCCTAGGGTGGTCAGCTTTTTCTTGATGTCCTCTGTGTCACTGTTCACGGACAGGCCTCTAATAGCGACCTTCAATGGCCGCTCCTTCAGGGGTGCGAAAGCGAACCAGGATATTTCGGGTCCGGAGCCCTCCAGCGCGGTTAGGTAGCGCTGGTTCACACAGAATTCCTGATCGCTTTTCGCCAGGAATCGAAACCCTGTGGGGCCATAGGGCCGCACGTTTGGCGTATGGCCGAGTTCTTGTCTCAGCTTGCCAAAGTGGTGGCCCCATTCAGAAAGCAGATCGACCACTATCGGTGGCGGCCTTTTCATGCACCCCGTCAGCTTCATAGGCGTAGGCGTGGGCGGAGGTGTCGTCTTCTTGCCCACGTCCTGAATGGGCAAGGACGGTATCGGGCGGGTGACGCGCGGTTTTGGCGACGGAGGCGTCGTCAGCGCAGACGCGTAGGAGCGCGGTAATACTGATGGTGCAGCGAAGCTCGACGTCGACGGCGACCGGCTGTCCAGCAATGGCATGGACAGCGGCGGCGTGACCCTCGTAGCCGGAACCGTGCGGGTCCTCCGCAGGGTTGGTGAGGTGGAGAAGGAAGATCCCCCCCATATCCATTCACGCGCTTTTTCGCGCGCTGGGGCGTCAGCGCTCCCGCCTGCACGGCTGCAACACTCTCCCTGAGTGCGTCCAGGGCTGTGTGCCGTGTGGCGGTGCCTGCTGCCTCTTACTCGGCTCACGCTGTGGTTGTGGAGACGGCGAGAGCGAAGGCAGCGTCGGTAGTGGGGAGCACCGGCGAAAGCAGCGGTTATCGCTGCTGCGACGGGTGATGGAGGCTTGGGGCCCAGGTCCGGTTGGGATCCCAACGTAGGTGGAGCCAAAGGTGACACGGTCCTCTTCGGCTCAAGGGCGGCGGCGGGGTTCGAACGGACGAACATCCGTGTTCGCGGCGCGCGAGCGTGCTGATGGCCTATTAGCGGCATCACTGACGTAGCTGTGCTAAAGCCTAATCTCCTCGGGACGCAAGACCCTTGAGTAGACCCGACGCCCCCTCAACCGTATTTCTAAAGGAAATACCGAACAAACAACACTATTTATGAGTTTTGACCGATAGTCTGAACTTTAAGTCAGTCAAAACTACTTTTGACCAAGAGCGTTGGTCAAAACCACTTTTGACTGCCAAAATCAGTCAAAACTGGTTTTGACTGACGACATCGGTCAAAACCAATATTGACTGATTTTTGCAGTCAAAAGTGGTTTTGACCGCCAATGAGTTTTGACTGTAACATATTATATGTAAAAAAATTACCTTCTTCCCATCCAAGAGCTCCGAACGATGTTGGATTCAGTCTTTTACAAACTAATGTTAAATTTTCGCCATCATAGAAACCATATTCGTAGAAACCAATTTCTTTGCATCTCGCAACACCAGAAGTGGATTCTAGAGTTAAGGATTCAATATACTGCCATCTATTTTCGTCAAATCCAACGATTGTTATGCCATCTGCAAAATGATAGAATTTATCATATAAATCAGACCTATAGACTCTATAGACATATACGTAGAGTCTTATTGGATCCCATCGGGTTTTGTGCGTTTTCATACAAACGTATTTCCCTGACCGTTTACCCTTTCTCTCTTTTCATGTGAGACACCGAGTCGTCTAACGACCCGGACCCGATGAACCCTAGTGTCAGACTTTTGTAGTAGCAGGCTTCTGACATGGTTGTGTAACGACTGCCGTCTAAGTGATCTTAGACAGCAACCGGGACCTACGTCTTAACGTGCTATCCAAAATACGGAACAATCTTTCTTACGGACAATCGGGTGGTTCAGCCCGCAATGTCCTAACCAGACTGGGAACAAATTCACAAAGTGATAAATATCAATTTTGTAAGTGACCCACCGAGAACCGAACCCGGAACCTTCTACGTCGGAGGCAGTCGCACTACCACTGCGCCACGGTTTACTAAAACCAGGCCATATCAAATTCAAAAGAAAATTGCTAAAATATGTTTAGTCTCGTATTTATTTTTAGAAAAAATAATAATGATTAGAGGCATGCCCTTCGTAGCTCTTAATTTAATTAAAAAGAAATCAAAACTTTAGAGGCTTTATTCAGGAAGAAAACAGTGGAATACGTTTGTACGAAAATGCTTAGCTAGGGTATCCGCTTATTACGAATGCTAGGTAATGTAAGCGGCAATTGTCTACAGAAGAGACTAGTATCATTCTAGCAAATATCAACTTTATTTCATTTGCGATAGAGTTCATTTTCGAAAAGCAAAAAGCCCAAGCAAACAACTTCAGATAGTTCGGCCCTTAAAGATGGCGGCTGGTAGCGACTGGATGGCGAAAATGGGAAGTCGTGCCTTTATGACAAAATGAATGAAAATGAAAATTTTATTAATAACATATTCAGTTATAAGTCACATTACACACACAGTTTGTTACACTGAATGTAACTCAACTGTATATTAAAAATATAATTAATATATTATAGTATATAACGTATAATTTAAATGTACCTATCGGTCAATTACAATATCATAATTTATTACAGCTATGACTTACTTAAGTATATACAATTCAATTTTTAATTATCACAGCTAATCCAATAAAATCCTCGTAATTATAAAACTCGCTATTAATCAGCCACTTCTTAAACTTATTTTTGAATATAGGGGTGGTGACGTACCCTGGGGGTGGCCTACGTCCAGCAGTGGTCTGCTATAGGCTGAGGTGTTGTGATTTGGCAGTGAGGAGCCCAACAGAAACTGCGTCTGGATGGAGTCATTTTTGGCACACGGCTTACAAACACAGCTCAAAGTTTTCTTTTCGTGTTGTGCAGTTAAAGTAATAGTTTGTTTTACTTTTGTTTTGGGATATGCTACAGGATTTTCTGTAATAAATGCGGAATAAATGCGGCTTATTATTATCTTATCGTTAGAAAGAGCTGTTTATTAAATTTCTTTCAACCACGCTTTCTGTAGGTATATGTTTTAAACAATATTAATAGCCATATTCTTGCATTAATTTATTACTGTTGATCATATTGTTAAACTACAAAAGGATTTTTCTTCCGTTTGCTCGTAAATGGCGTCAGTATTTCAAAAGAAGAAAACGTAAATAGACTCTTCTTCATCTTCTGCTGGCAGGAAAAGATAAAGTTCGGCCATTGACACGAAGAAGAAGGAGAATAGACTCATTCAATGCGTCAGGTTGGCAGAGGGTTTGATTGTCAAAAATGAATTTCTTTCTATACATACATTTCGAGGCCCTGTCCAGAAAAAAAGGTTCTTAAACATAACACTTCATAAATATTCGTAATGCATGTTTAAAATAAATTATTTAAAATTGCTGACAATAATAATAATAATAATGCGCTTGATGTTCACATCACACAATTAGATTATTTGGTATAAAAAAGGCCTCTGTGCTGTTGGCTTCGGCCCCACACATGCCTCAAAGGACCGGGTCCCTGTGGGCCCGTGATTCGAAAAGAGTACCAACATAATAATATAATTAACAAAATAACATTATACGCCTCTATGGTAAACTATAGTTGGACTAATATGAATTGTGAACATCTGTATACATGCTTGACGTGTGATGCCGGCTTAGAATAGCATCACCCCACATCCTTCCCGCGGGTGTCGTAAGAGGCGACTAAGGGACACGAGGGTATTGGTGTATTACAATTTTTAGGCGACAGGCTGACAACCTGTCACTATAGTGATACACATGTTTTCTGAAACAACCTTGGAAAACAATCCTAAAAATGTCAGCCGTGGCGATAGCGACCGTATTCTTTCGGCCGTTAACGCTCTGCCTACCCTGCAAGGGATAAAGGCGTGATATATGTATGTATGTATGTATGTATGTATACATGCTGTACCTATAGTTATGCAATAAATATCTTTGAATTTTTGAATTGGTGTTTTATGATACACAATTTCAATTGAATTTTTAAAATATGAATGTGATTTTGCCGCGTATTCTTTTTTGTATTAATTGGAACGTAAGTCTTCTTCTTCTTCTTTTCTTGTGGGATACCAAGTCGTTCAACGACCCGATGAACCCTAGTGTCAGAATTTTTCAACCGCCATCTACAAGTAGCAGGCTTCTGACATGGTTGTGTAACGACCGCCGTCTAAGTGATCATAGACAGCAACCGGGACCTACGGCTTAACGTGCTATCCGAAACACGGAACCATCTTACTTACGGACAATCGGGTGGTTCAGCCCGCAATGTCCTAACCAGACTGGGAACAAATTTACAAAGTGATAAAAATCAACTTTGTGAGTGACCCACCGAGAATCGAACCCGGGACCGTCTGCGTCAAAGGCAGTCGCACTACCACTGCGCCACATCGGTCGTAACGTAACGTAAGTAGATCCAACGCATGCTGCTTGCGTATTTCAAAATTTATCACGATCAAAGTGTGGATTTATGGTACCTTGCAAATGGAAGAAAATCATTAGACTAGCCTCAGCCAAAAAGCCAATTTGTGGTCTCGTTCACTTGTGTAGGCCTCGACTTCGTCTATTACTTGACCAGAAATTGGTCCATTTTTGGCTACTGCCATAATGTTCTATTTTACTTACTATCATCCCACTTCCAAACAAGTTTGTCGTTTTTGATGGGGTTAACGTTTTCACATTCAAGACGGAGATTTTCTCCATTGTAGAACTTGTATGTATATTCGTTCTTTCCTCCGTTATATTCCCATCTTCTTGTATCGAAACCTGTGATTTTTAGTTCACCTGAAAAATCAAATACTTTGATGTCAAGATTATGGCGTTTACTGTATAAATATACATGCAGTTTATATATATTATTTACACACATATATATATATATATATATCTAAAATAATGTATGTCTACAAAAAAAGGAACAATTACAAAATCTTGGCAATGGTTTCCACGATTCAAATGATGTATGTCTAGGGGTAATTTTATGAATTTTCGAAATAAATAAAATTGTTAGCAAACGCCATCCTGCAGAGTCGTTTTCATACTCATTGATAGATGTCGTAAAAAACTAAATGTTGAGCACGGTCAATCAAGTACTTAAATTAAAGTTTCGATGGCAAAGAAAGATTTTTTTTTAATGCATTAAAATTATAATCATGTGTATTGCAGGATCTTAGGCGACAGACTGAAAACCTGTCACTATAGTGATACACGACTTATCTGAAACCACCCTCAAACATTTGTCAGACCGTAATATCACGGTCGTTAACGCTCTGCCTACCCCGCCAGTGATAAAGGCGTGATTTGTGTGTATGTGTAAAATTATAATGGCGTTTGATAAAATATCTACTGAAGCACCATTGAAACCGGCCTCAATATCATCTTCACAAAGTTATTTCTGTCATTTATTATTAGATCTAAGCACAAATCTTATTCTTATTATCTTAGATATCTCAAAACAAATTAATTAAATAGGACACTTTGTGCCTTGTGATGCCAGCTTAGAATAGCATCACCCCATATCCTTCCCGCGGGTGTCGTAAGAGCCGACTAAGGGACTCGGGAGTATTGGTATATTACAATTTTTAGGCGACAGGGTGACAAACTGTCACTATGTTGTCTGAAACAACCTTGGAAAACAATCCATAAAAAATATCAGACGTGGCGATAGTGGCTGTATTCTTACGGCCACTATCGCTCTGCCTACCCCGCAAGGGATAAAGGCGTGATATATATGTGACATGACGTGACGTGTGTTTGTATGTGACACTTTCTTCATGGCATTGTATTGTCTATGCAACGCGACTGAACAATTATTGAATTACAAGCTCTGTAGGTGTGATCAGTCCACGAGACTGAACAATTTTACATACACACATCACGCCTGTATCCCTGGCGGGGTAGGCAGAGCGTCAACGGTCGTAAAATTACGGCCGTTATCGCCAAGTCTGACAAATATTTGTGAGTCGTATCAGATGTGTCGTGTCGTGTATCATTATAGTGACAAATTGTCAGCCTGTCGCCTAAAATTGCTATACACATGAAACCCTCGAGTCCCCTAGTCGGCTCCTACAACACCCTCGGGAAAGACATGGAGACATGGACATTTTACATATGGAGTAAAAATAATTTCAGTAGGCCTACCACAGACACCCTGGTATGTTCCCTGGGGAAAGTTGTTCAGTTTGACCAGCTTAGCGTATTTGGGAAAGTTCCTCGTTCGGTACCACCCTGTGTACATAAATAGTAAAAAACTTACCTCTAATACCTAGCAGAAACGATAAAAAAGCTAAGCAGAAAATTTTATCCAAATCAGCCATTTATTTTGATGAATCACGATCACGTCACTAAAATTGTTTTATCACAGGAATACAAGGGCGGATCCCACCAAAATAAAAACCTTTTACAACAAAACTGTAGTTTTTTATTTACGTTATATACGTTAATCTTTATTTAGTCTATGCCTTTATGAAATTAAATATTAAAGTAATGAAATTGATGAGTAAATAATATTTAAGTGAAAACTAAAAACCACACGGGAAAACAGATTTATTTATTACAATTCAGTGTTGCCAGATGATCCGACCGATATTGGGCGAATTTAACTTTCAAAATAGACTATGTTTTCAGGTGCCAGCCGTTGTTTGAAGCGGCAAGCCTAGGTATTTTTTTTAAGTTCTCGGCAATATTTTTGCCAGCGTCCCGTAGGTAACAAAACTTAGTCAAGAGTTGGATACAGCAAAAAATATTTATTTAGTTGGTTTCTTTTTGGTAGCTGTTTATTGTAAGTACATAGGTACACTTTTCATGAATAAAGATCAAAGTTTCAATATTAACGTATGTAGGTAATAATTCGCTAGTTTCCTGGGTCATTAAAAAATATAACAGTTGTACGCTTAAAACTATTGTCCAAAAATACTTCGGACTTCCTTCATCGTTTTTCGAAATATTCAAAGTTTGAATTAATAAACAGAAAAATAATATAAAAGTAAATGTTTTGACGCCATCCAAATACTTACGGCGTGACGTCATACTTCGAGTTCTTCAGTCAAAATACCGTTTTTAAAAGTAGCTCATTTGACCTGTCAGGAAACAAGCCTATTACCACGTAATTATAGCATACACAAGCCTATACAGGCATAGGGGATAGCTCTGCGAATACTCGTTAGAGTCCTGAATCCTAAATGGGCATAGGTATATTAATGGTCGTATAATAATTTTCTTATTGTTGTACAACTTTCTACCATAAGAAAGTTATGTCAGGAAACGTAAAAGAAAATACGTAGATAGTTTATAGGTCAGTGGGTAAAGTTGATTCTTTTTCCTAAGTGTGTTGAAAATAATCATTTTTTTTATTTCGCCTTTAGAAAAATTCAGAATACTGATAAATTCAGACCGGTTTGGCAACACTGATTATTAAATGACATAACGTTATTATTAGGAAATATGAATGCAATTTTTCCTCAATGTCCAGTTACTTGTCACATAAGTGGATAATCATGACACTTTAACGATTAAAATTATACATGGTGTTAAAAAAAGCTTATTTTTTAGAATAGCGTCACCCCATTCCGTCCCACGGGTGTCGTAAGAGGCAACTAGGAACTAGAGGGCTTTATGTGTATTACAACTTTAGGCGACAGGCTGACAACCTGTCACTACGGTGATACACTAATCATCTGAAACCTCAATATTTGTCAGACTTGGCGATAGCGGCTGTAATTTTATGACCGTTAACGCACTGCTTATCCCGCAAGGAATAAAGGCGTGATATGTGTATGTATGTAGGTACAACTTGCCCATGAAACTGAACAGCTTTTCGCATGGAACATATCATGGGTGATCTAAATAAAAAAATCTTTTACAAAATAATTAGTTTCAATTAAGATATTGTGTAGGTAGGGTGGTGAAACTCATAGTTATGATTTTAACGGGTTCTTATCGAAGAATTTATCATGCACATGCACAAATCACGCCTTGATACCTTGCGGGGTAGGCAGAGCGTTAAATTGCGGTCGCTATCGCTACGTCTGACAAGTATTGAGGGCCCTTTCAGATGATTCGTATATCACTGTAGTGACAGGTTGTCAGCCTGTCGCCTAAAGTTGTAATACACGCGGCAAGAAATGGGGTGATGCTATTCTAAGCCGGCATTACACGCAATTTATCATAACAATGAATAGTATAAATAGTTTAAAATTTAGGGTGGTGCCGGTTTAGAACAGCATCACCCCATTCCTACCCGCGTGTGTCGCAAGGGACTCGAGCGTTACACGTGTATTACAACTTTAGACTACAGGTTGACAACCTTTCACTACAGTGATACATGAATCATCTGAAAGTGCCCTCAATTATTTTTAACTAGCGGCCTGCCGCAGCGGCTGCGCCCGCTGCTACTCATTTTCCTGTGGGAATAAGGGTTTTTCCCGGCAAGTATTATACATAAAAACCTTCCTTTTGAATCAGTCTATCTATTAAAAAAACCTGCATCAAAATCAGTTGTGCAGTTTTAAAGATTTAAGCAAACATACATACAGACAGACGCGAAAAGCGAACATGCCAAATATAGGGGTGAATCAGCCCATGAAACTGAACAACTTTCTAGAAGAAACAAATGTCGAAATATGATAAATTTTTTTGGACCTCCCATAGAGTTGGTTGGTGGGTCATTTTGTATGGTAGGTAGGTCCAATTTTTTTTATTCATATTTAGACCTATGTTCCTTGAGGAAAGTTGTTTAGTTTAATAGGCTGGTTCACTCATTAAAATATTTGCAGCCTTTTTTTTACACTCTGTTTATAATTCGGATTGCCGCGTGATGCCGGCTTTGAATAGCATCACCCCATTTCTTCCCCGTGGGTGTCGTAAGAAGCGACTAATGGACTCGAGGGTTTCACGTGTATTACAACTTTTAGGCGACAGGCTGACAACCTGTCACTATAGTGATACACAAATCATCTTAACCGTATTTGTGCGGTTGTTAACGCTCTGCCTACCCCGCAAGGGATAAAGGCGTGATATATGTATGTATGTATGTTTATAATTCGGAATTTAAGCTGGTTTACGACTGGTACATCGACCTTACATATTCCAATGTTTTTTGACAGTAACGCCACCCACACAAAAACAACACAATGGCTATTGAGATATCTGAGACGGTATCAGTCAAGACGACACACTGACATTCAATTTGGCCCACTAGTGGGACAATGTGGTCCACAACTGGGACAATGTCGACAATGGGACTTTCTAATATGTGTCACGGTTCTTGGAAACCTTCTTTTATCGATGCATTTTAGGGCGTGAGATGATCTACATTCTTTCTTTCTTTTCGTGTGGGACACCGAGTCGTCCAACGACCCAGTGAACCCTAGTGTCAGAATTTTTCAACCGCCTTCTGCAAGTAGCAGGCTTCTGACATGGTTGTGTAACGACCGCCGTCTAAGTGATCATTGACAGCAACCGGGACCACCGGCTTAACGTGCCATCCGAAACACGGAACCATCTTTCTTACGGACAATCGGGCGGGTGGTTCAGCCCATAATGTCCTAACCAGACTGGGAACAAATTCACAAAGTGATAAATATCAACTTTGTGAGAGACCCACCGAGAATCGAACCCGGAACCTTCTGCGTCAAAGGTAGCACTACCACTGCGCCACATCGGTCGTCGACCGACACAGAAAATATATTTTTTTTCTGTGTTTTGTTTCTTATTTGAATTATTTCAGTGAATATCGTATACAAATTAAATGAATATGAGTCATCCTAAAGGGTACACAAAACTGCGATGCGACGCGATGCATATTCGCAACGCAGAAAGCTGCGATGCGAATTGCTGCAATGCGATTCTGTGCCCTAGGGTGACCTGGCGTCCTCCGGAGTGAAATATTTTACAGGGTGAAACTGCCTATGAAACTATACAATTTTCCCCAAGGAATATAGGACGAAAAATGTGAAAAAAGTAAATGCAAGTGCATGTCTGATACATTTTGTATGAAAGTCCATACAGAATGACTGAGACTTGACTTTGAATGACTTGTGTAGACTGAGTGAGTTTTAATGTGAAAACATTTTTTCATATGTCGATCTGTTCCTTACGGAAAGCTGTTCAATTTCATCGGTTTTTTCACCTTGTATTATTTTTTGTCTCTGTAAAAGAAGTATTTTTTTAATTTGATTATTCTTTGCTGTCATCCATCTATTTTGAAAAATCCTATGATACAGGGTGTCAGACAAAGTACTGCTAACCATATCAAAAAAATATCGATCAAAATCTTGATATCTAATTTCTCAGAAAAATTGGTCTGTGAAAGCAACGTTCACCCTATTTTATTTTGAGTTTTGTTTTCGTTCTGACATAGGTACAGGCTGTTAAGAAAAGTATTAACTCCCTTTCAAGGAACGAACTAGTCCATGAAACTGAAACCCTCGATCACAGCACAGATTACTTATTCTCGACCCCTAGTCGCCTCTTACGACTCCCGCGGGAAAGAAAAGGGGTGATGCTATTCCAAGCCGGCATCACATGGCAAACATTCATTTGTTGATGATGAAAAAATTGATATTTTGATTATTTCTACATTTTTACAGTATTTATTCTGAAATGCTGATGCAACATGGCCTTACTATGAAAGAATGAATGTAACTTACGCGAAATATGAGGAGACCGTGTGTTCGTTCCATATTTGAAAATTGTAGGTAAGTACGGTCAGAAAAATAAACTGCTTAGCAAAAAAGTTGTTTAACAAAAATTGTCAAAGTACTAAGTTTTTTAACATAAATTCAGTACTAATTTTCACTGCTGTACATAATTTTTAAGCAGCCCGTGAAACTGAACAAATAAAAAATCCTAAAGTTGTTCGGTTTCGTGGGTTGATTGCATCTTCGCGTCGTTTACACCCGGTATGCCTGGATTTTACACAAAACGTACTCTTATCCAGAACTTTCTAGATAATTCTGTATTTGGCAATAAAGTAGTTCGATATATTATGCGGGTCTATAAATTAACTAATTAACAGGTAAGTACCCATGCTAGTATATTGCAAGTAATCTCGAGCAGTGGATTTTACATAATATGCTTTGGGAGACTCTTAAGACATATAAGGTGAAAAAAAAATTGATGCAAATATACTTCTCATCAAAGAAATCGGGACAGTTGCGTTTTTTTATGATTTGATAAAGCAAGAATCCTATAAAAAAACTGTTCCGAATTTGTGACATCGTTTTATACTACAGAGATTCATTCCAAAATAAATATACTTTTTAAATAATGTTTCGTACGAAACATAAACTTGCAAGGTGTTTCCCGGATTTTATATGAGAAGTAATACACTTCTCATGATTTGTGTAATGAATACTCGTGATTTGTGTATGTATGTATGTATTTTAAAGGCTGAACAAGTCCATAAAACTTAACAACTTTCCCTATTAAACATAGGTTAAAATTATAATTTAAAAAAATCTTGCCTTCCATTGACGATGTTATGTCCTACACTGAATAAAAATCTAAATCTTGAAAATGTAGTAGCCGAGCGAGTAAATATTATGGAAGGTCCAAAAAATTGTCATATTTCGACCTATGTGCCTTGGGGAAAGCTGGTTCATCTCTTAAAAGAAAGATAGTACTTTTTTCCTAACATCCTGTATATTTTCGATTTGTCTAATTCTGCCTGCGGTAGACGATTTTGTATAATTTTCAAAGATTTTCAAATATTTATTCGCCGGATATTTTTTCCGAGAGACGGGAAGCCTTTGCCCAGCAGTGGGAGACTGTAGGCGAACATAATACTAGAAAAATATATATAAATAATAATAATTTTTTTTTTTCCCATTAGTCCCGCTGTCCACGTGCCCGCATCTGCTGACGGTACCGTTCCGCCTGTCCTTTACACAGTTATGGATATTATGAGGTCAAAGTTACTACACTGTTGATAAAATGCTAATTAGCAGAACACACTCAATTGAAACTAGGCCGGCACTTAAGGCGATATATTTAGTCTAGAAATCAGAAAGGTAAAAATATAGCATACATATATATATCACGCCTTTATCCCTTGCGGGGTAGGCAGAGCGTTAACGTCCGTAAGAATACGGCCGCTATCGCCACGTCTGACATTTTTGAGAATTGTTTTCCATGGTTGCTTCAGAAAACATGTGTATCACTATAGTGACAGGTCCATACTACTGGCAATCAAAAATATAATGATCCATTGACACGACGACGAAGAAGAAGAAAGAAGAAGTAAACAAAGGAAAATGGACCCTATGTCATAGCAATTGCCGGAAACTGACAGACGTCACAGGTATCAAGGTGGCGCAGTGTTTGTGCCACGAAAAGTGACAAACGCAAGCTCTGTATAATAAACTGATATTGTAATTTTTCCTAACACCCTTTATATTTTAAAGTTGTTAAAATTACTGAAAATAATTTGCCGAGAACCAGTGTGTAAAGGATGTAAGGTTTATCGCCCGATCACGCTGGCAGTGAAACTGAACAACTTTTCCTAGAAAATTTCCGAGTTTACGTCGTAAAATGTTGGCCACCCATTATGGCAGGCCTAATATAATAAGTAATCTTGTTTCGTTTTCCATAGGTATATAAGGTGTAAAAATATTAGCTGCAAATATTTTAAGTGGTGAACCAGTCCATGATACTGAACAACTTTCTCCAAGGAACATAGGTCGAAATTTGAAAAAAATTTTGGACCTCCCATACAATTAATTGACTTGGTCGGTCAGTAATTTTGCATGGGAGGGCCAAAATTTTTTCCATATTTCGGCCTATGTTCCTTGGGAAAAGTTGTTCAGTTTCATGGGCTGGTTCACCCCTTAAAGTAAGTGCAGCAAATTTTTTACTCCCTGTATACCTGCGCATATAAAAAAAAATGAAAAATTAAATTGAATCTTACATAGGAACTACCAAATATTTCGACAGTTGCCAAGCATTTTGTATGGGTGGTCGAAATTGATTGTTTTAAAATAAATTATTGTGACCTATATTCTTTTTTCTTGGGAAATTTGTTTAGTTCCCTTTATCAAATGATTTATTTCGTGATTTTCGTATAATTTATTTTTTCTATAAAAATATTGTTTTCCACTTAAAGCACAATTTCTTACTACCTAGTGTTATAATTGGAACATCCTTAGAGAATGCTCCCATTTTTTCATTAATGGAAAAAAATCGGAATTATCGCAAAATATGATGGAAAAATGATAATGAAGGTTTGACATTGGCACTGCTGTGGTATACATGAGATTTGTTGTCAAGATATACCTGAGGATTTTTTACATATAAACTTACTTACATATGGGGCACTCCCAATGACATCCATGACAGGATGCATTCTAACCATGAAACTGAACAACTTTTTATGACTGATAACGTATTTTTTTTTACTTTCTATAGTAAATGCAGTCAGCTGACCGCGAGCGATTTTTTTGTCACTTCCTGACAAATATTCATCTGGGGAAAGTTGTTCAAATCATGGGAGAAAGTTGTTTAACTTCTGCACAGACTTATCTGAATTCGGATGGATGTCCCGTACACCTCCGCATATCAGGAAACGAAAAAAAACTACTACTTATTATACTTAATTAAAATATTCTTTGATGTTTCCTGACATATATAAATGTTTCAAACAAAAATTGTCAGTATTATGAGTAGATAGCACCCTTAAAATATTTGTACTTAATAAAATGTCATCACCATTCTCTGTGCCTTATCCCGAACTCTGTCAGGGTCGGCTACCTAACCTAGGGGGTTTGACTTGGAACCAACAGTTTCTACACAGAGCGACTGCCCGGCCCGAATCCTAGTAGTACTAAATTAAATGTAACCTTCTAGATATGGTTCGATTTAAGATCAAAATAACAAGACCTAAAACACCACTTTTCCTACTTTCTATTTTCAAATCAACAAGGACAAAGAAGACGTACTTGACACATTGTAATTTAAAAATAAATGGTGCTATTTTAAGCACATTGGGCCTTAATAACATCTCATCTAAAGGACAATAGTGTTGGACAAAAGGTTGCATCTTGATTGAAAACTAGTGCGGGGACAAATGTAACAGATATCGAAATCACAGGTATCATAAAGGTTAAATACAAGTGATTAGGATGCCGGTCTTACAATCGTGAGACCCTTGTTCGATCCCCGCCATGTAAACACATTGTTTTTACTCACATACATTTACCGACTGCTCTTACGGTGAAGGAAAAACATCGTGATGAAACCCACATTCAAATAAATTTGAATTCAGATGATATTTGAATGTGATTCGGGCCAGGTTAGCCTTCGGGTTGCAGAGGTCAGATGGCAGTCGCTCTGTATAAAAACTTGTTTCCACGTCAAATCCCCTAAATTAGGTAGCCGACCCCGACAGAGAACAGGATAAGGCGAGGAGAATGATGGGTATTACCAAAGTATTACTTAGTATCCGAATATCCTTGCGTGAATCTCTAGATCGCGCCACTGACCGACATTCTCGTGTGTACCGCACGCATTGTGAATGATGTACCGCTCGCGTTCGATTTTTAAAAATATCACCGTCCTTTGACACTCGCTGCATTCCGTTTTTGGAAGTCGCATCGCGTGCACGCGCTTTTTTTTATTTCAATACTGGCTGGTGGAAAAACTTACAGCGATGTAAAAGTTCGTTAATTTCATTCTAAGTTTAAACTTTTTATTCTATTTTGTGACGTAAAGTGCGCGATAAGTCCCAAAACAAATCTTAAGACATATTTAGTGAAAATAAATTATTAAGTGTAAAAAATGCGTTCAGAAATCGTGATAATTCTAATTCTCCACTTTACTCATGGAGAATACTATTTGAATCAAATAAATCATTTATCTTTTTGGAACAAAACGCGACCTTCCAAATCCTTCTCAAGTTTCTCCACTAACTATTTCAATCCGAACCTGGTTGGAAAGCCAGGGAGGGAGTCAGTAAAATGTGGGACCAGGACTGTGGACTTCAACCCCCGGACTGGCAAGATAGTTGGGGGGGCTGAAACCCCCTATGGGGCTTTTCCTTGGCAGGTGAGTGATCTCTCTCTCTTTTCGTGTGGGACACCAAGTCGTAAAACGACCCGATGAACCCTAGTGTCAAAATTTTTCAACCGCCTACAAGAAGCAGGCTTCTGACATGGTTGTGTAACGACCGCCATCTAAGTAATCATAGACAGCAACCGGGACCTACGGGTTAACGTGCCATTCGAAACACGGAACCATCTTACTAGGTGAGTGATGCTTCACGTTTTCTGATGGGGTATATCGTCCAAATAATATCTGTCATCAAGACGAAGCTTAATTAGGATTTTTGGGCTGATAGCAACACTTGTCATAACTGGGTGACGCTGTTGATATTTTTTGTAAATTGAGGAATTAGCTGTCAAGTTCAGGGACTCTTATGTATCTAAGGGAAATCGCTGCTGAGATTAAAAAAAGTTTTCATTCGCAACCAGCGCCTTCTACTAAACGAATAAAACAAATTGTTTTAGTTTGGCGAGGAATACTTAGATAAGGATATTTTGCAACTTACCTTGAATATATTAAATATAAAAAACACAAAAACCCGACTGTGGTTACAAAATTATATTTTGCCTTAAAATCCTCTATTTTGAATTTATTTGTATAAAGCCAGTGTCATTTGGTCATGCACATGTCAAATCCACCCCCATCATTGATCTGCGGGACTTTGGTCATTTTTCTCAGTTTGCCTACTTTCCGAATAGCTAATGCATTCATTCCGATTTTGGATAAATTGACATATTTCTGTAATTTACACTCTGTGTTGTTATTTCTTGATGGAACCCCATGTTAATATACACTTTTTCACTAGTTCCACTTATATATATATATAAAATGTTTAATGATGATAAATAAACTAACTGTTTCCGAAACACGGTGTACAAATATAAAAATTATGATTCATACGAGATTATATTGGGTCATTCTATACAAGTTATTAACATTACTTACAACGAGCAACAGTTACGTTATGGTTATTATATCAAAAACACCGACATTAGTCATCAATATCATGTATAAAGTAAATCACATTAACATTTGACCGACTTCGTAAGTTTAAACGAGGAGTGGAACGTGTATGTTCAGTGCAAAAGTGATTATCATATCAATCAATTTTTATTATTAGCTGTTATGTAGTTTTTTATCCCACTCGTGCCGCGTTTCTACTAGGAACATTAAATTGTTATAAAAAAGAGTGGACGCTGAATAGCCCATTTAAAAAAAAAAGAAAAATTTGACAGTATTGTCACAGTGACAGTGACAGTACTGTAACAAATATTGATATTCTTATAGTATTCTTGAAATCTTGCATTGCAGTAAAATTGCGTAACGTAATTTAGTCGCTAAAAATCAAATTTGATGCCGTGTGATGCCGGCTTAGAATAGCATCACCCTACGTCCTTCCCGTTGGTGTCGTAAGAGGCGACTAAGGGACTCGAGAGTATTGGTGTATTACAATTTTTAGGCGACAGGCTGACAACCTCTCACTATAGTGATACACATGTTTTCTGAAACATCCTTTGAAAACAATTCTCAAAAATGTCAGACGTGGCGATAGCGTCCATATTCTTATGGCTGTTAATGCTCTGCCTACCCCGCAAGGGATAAAGGCGTGATATATGTATGTATGTATGTAAAATCAAAATTACTAATAGTAATACTTCCTAAAATAAGAGATAAGTATAACGATTTTAACAGGTTCTTACCGACGTATTGATTTTGTCTTAAGTTTCCGATATTTCGACGATGTAAAATAACTCACAATAGTGTAAACAACCGCGATAGCTTAAAATTTGGAGATATAACTGTCACTGAATTAATTAATAATGTTGTCAAAAATCGTAGTCGGGTATCGTCTTTATATTTGACCACCTACTCGGCTGATTCATAAAAGAAGACATCCACAACAGTTCAACCATCATCATCGCTCATTTATAATAAAACACTAAAATAAAGCCGTTACTCTGAATAGTCTGTAACTGATAACCATGATTGATTGTGTAGGCAAATTGGTTACAACCTTGTTATATTTCAGCTTGTAGTTTTGGGTGTTGTAGTGAATTGATTTGAAATTAGGTCGAATTTCTGTTATGTTTATAATTTAACTTTTATATCTGCCTGTATCTGAGCTAGTTTATGTTATGATGCCATACTAGATGGCATTGCACTATGTTGATATTTTGACATCTGAGTTATATTGGTACTCAACTAGACAAAATACGTTTCCTTGGAAAGAAACTTTTTAAGTTTAGCTCAGCGCTATCTATATGCTCTTAAAAATGGGCTAGAAAATTTCCTATTCAAAATTCATGACGAAAAAAAAAAGAATCAACTATCCATACAAAATCAGTCAAATGACCGAGTATTTCGATTGGAACACTGAGAAAAGTTTTTTATTGGTACCGTAGGGAAAGTTCAGTTTCATGGTCCGATAATGCCTGTGAAGATTTTGATACACCGTCCCTTACAACCGGTATAATCAGCCATTTTGACCCCGTCATGCTAATTTCTCTTTTCGTGTGGGACACCGAGTCATCCTATCATCCTACGATTCAGTGAACCCTACTGTCAGAATTTTCCAACAGCCTGCTACAAGTAGCAGGCTTCTGACATGGTTGTGTAACGACCGCGGTCTAAATAATCATAGACAGCAACCGGGACTTACCGACGCCATCCGAAATACGGAACCATGCTATTTATAAACCACAACAAAAATGTATGTATGTATGTATGTAATAACTTTATTGTACCAAGCAGGAAATTACAAAAAACACTTAAATAGACTAATATAATGTGTAGGCACAAAGGCGGACTTATCCCATTAAGGGATCTCTACCAGTCAACCTTTGAGAAATCCAGAAAAATCTTAACCGCGACCTTAAAAAATAGGGCACTGACCACTGCAAAAGTACCTCACAAATTTGCGCCATACAAAATTGACACGTTCTTTTATACTCCGTGACATAACCATACACAAAAGATCCATACAAAAATAAATCGGCGTTACGCAAATAAAAAAAACTCGGAACAAAAGAAAATTGATTTCGCAGGACCTGTTGACTAAAAATGAAAGTAAAATGAGTGACTAAGAAGTAATTATCTGTTATTGTTGTTGAGTTAAGTATTACGTTCAGTTCAAGGATTCAAAGTGTGCCTTTGTCATGGTGATGCGGGCTTAAAATAGCTTCACCCCAATTTCCGTAGTTGTTGTTGAAGGACTATATTTCCAGGGACGATTTTTTAGACCACCAACTACAAGTTTAGACTTTCCATACAAAGTGAGTCACATTCATCGAACTTTCGTATGGGAGGTCGTCTTCCTTGTTTTTCATCATACTCTCCATTGGGAAAGTTGTTCAGTTTCATGGTATAATCATGATTCCAAACTTTTCGATACACCGTCGCTTACACCCGTATAATATCAAAAATTATCGTTCGTAAGATACTAGGTTCCACGTCTAATCCCCTTGGTTAGGTAGCGGATCCCGACAGAGAACGGGATAAGGCAAGGAGAATGATGATCGTTTGTAAGATAGGGATAGGTGTTTTACTGATAACTTTTCCCATTACAGGTGGAAATCCAGATGCTGGACCCTGACAAGTTGACCTTCGAGCACCACTGTGGGGGCGCTGTCATAGCGGATCGGCTCGTCGTATCAGCGGCGCATTGTTTTGACAAGGTCAGTTAACTGGTTTGCGGTACGGCTTTGATCTCTGGGGTCGAGCAGCCGACTGAGAGCACGTCAATGTACTGTAAAGGCGATCATGCCGATTTCTAGTGGCGAGTTCTGAAAAGCTGCTTAAGCTTAACCCGTTAGGTATAAAGCCGTGACTTAAACCCATTTTTTTAGAGATAATAAATGGACACCTTGCCATTTGTTTGGCAAATCTTAAACTGTGATGTGCCAATCATTTGTCAAGTTCAGTGCATAATGAAAAAAAATGATTACGCTGATCTATGACAAATCACTGCTGAGCTTTTACATCATTCGCACGAGCGTCATCTACTAGGAACAGATTTAAAAAATCCCAATAATGGCAACCCAAGATGTCAATTTATTATCTCTAAAAAAAAGAAAGTTTAGTATCTGCTGTTTTAAATCTACATCTGACAACGTTATACGAAACCACTTTAATGAAATTGGTACTACACAGTCGGATTCTCTTATATTTCCAGCAACCCCTGCACTTGGATCAGATCAGGCTGGTGGTAGGCCAGCATCGGCTCAAGATCCAGGATAAGCACGAGCGAAGGTTCCTCGTGGAGAAGGTGGTTCTTCACCCTGACTTCCGGAAAAGTGAGTGATTTAAAAAAGTGTAGAATCTTTCTAAAATTAGGAAGGATTTGGTTCAAGGATAGGCCTTGATGCCCTTTCTTTTGAACCATATCGTCAAAATAACGCTTAATTCAGCAGGTTTCATTCCGGCCAGTGGCTCAAAAGTCTTTCATGCTATTCTTTAATTATATGATATATCAAGTCAAGCCTGATGAGATGAATATGAAAAATATCTCCCAATGGACGCCCATGAGGCTGTAGCTAAAACTACTGTAAATGAATTGATATTTTGCCTTTAATTTTCCAGATGGGCCTCACAGCAATGATATTGCCGTGTTGCTTGTGGCCAAGTCAAGTGGATCCGTGCAGTTCAACTCACATGTACGACCGATTTGTCTACCTGACGGGTCAGAGCCAGCTGGTCGCTGGTGCGCGGTTAGTGGGTGGGGATATCAAGCAGGTAACTCCAGATGTTAAGATGATGATGATTGTTGAAGATTTTCATTCTTGCCTGTGTCAAGGTCTCCAATCATCTCTTCTGTGAAAAATATGCTACAGGTTTCTGTAGGTTGTTACAAGTCTTCTCTTTTGATTGGTCACTATCACTATAACTTTTCCACGGCCGTCCTCTTTCTCTCTTTCCTTCAATTTTCCCAAACATTTTCATCCTTGGTTACAATTGGGTCGTTGGACGATTCGGTGTCCCACACGAAAAAAAAAGAAGGTTCCAAAGATCAGTGAAGATCCTAAAATGAGTTCCTCCATTTTCAGAGACAACAGAAGACTTTGCTCCGGCATTAAGAGCAGCAGCTGTCCCAGTCCTGGACCTCAACACTTGCAGGAAGAGCAATATCCTGGGAGGAAGGCAGCAGGCTATTCTAGATTCCATGATCTGTGCTGGTAAAATTCTTTAGCCTTTTCCTCCTAGATTACCTTCAAGACTTCTTTGATGCCTCAAGGGAATTTTTTTGGAGGCAATATGCATTTACTACCCAAGGTTGCATTAAGGAGACAGAAGTGGATTAAATGAAACATCGATCCAGAGTATGGACGACAGCGTGAATGAAACTTTTCGCAATAGAGGCTGAACCTACCAATGTATGTAGGCCTGTTACGTTATTATGACTGTTGATGTGACCCAATTATAGTCTCTGTCTCTCTCTCTCTCGCTTGTGTGGGGCACCGAGTCGTCTAGCGACCCAATGAAGCCTTGTGTCAGAATTTTTCAACCGCCTTTTGCAAGTAGCAGTAGCAGGCTTCTGACTTAATTGTGTAAATTATACCGTGTATGGTATTCAAATTTAGGCGACAGGCTGGCAACCTGTCACTACAGTGATACACGAATCATCTAAAAAGGCCCTCAATACTTGTCAGATGTGGCGATATCGATCGTATGTCAACGCTCTGCCTACCCTGCAAGGGATAAAGGCGTGATATGTGCATGTATGTATGGTATTCAATACCGCACTGGATGAATGGTATGTTAAATAATAAATCAATGATAATTCCTTCCAGGAGTCCTATCAGGCGGAGTAGACGCCTGTCGCGGTGACTCCGGAGGCCCACTGGCTTGCACCAACGGAGCCAGGTGGCAGCTGCATGGAGTCGTCTCCTGGGGAGCTGGATGTGCCAGACGAGCTCGACCTGGAGTGTATACCAGGGTTGCTTCTTACATGCCCTGGATCACAGCAACTGCTAATAGGCTGGGGCATAAACTGCCCACGAATTAGAAGACATAGGGCCATTTTTGATACATACATACATATATCACGCCTTTATCCCTTGAGGGGTAGGCAGAGCGTTAACGGCCGTAAGAATATGGTCGCTATCGCCACGTCTGAAATTTTTGAGGATTGTTTTCCAAGGTTGTTCCAGAAAACATGTGTATCACTATAGTGACAGGTTGTCAGCCTGTCGCCTAAAAATTGTAATACACCAATCCCCTCGAGTCCCTTAGTCGCCTCTTACGACACCCGCGGCAAGGATGTGGGGTGATGCTATTCTAAGCCGGCATCACGGCAATATACATATTGTTAACATACAAATTGATACATATTGTCAAAATGTCCGCCGATGGAGATGAGTAGCTCTATGGGTTGGTCTTTTGAGATGCTGGCAGTGTTGGAGAAGTTCAACTGTGGTATAAACTAGAGTTGCTTTGTATACGGGGTAGGGATAATGTGAACAACTTTCCCGTCTTCGATTCAACGTCCCGAACAAGTTCACAACCGATACACGAACAGCTGGGTCTCTATTCAACGAGCAGCCTCAGGCCTCAGATGCTCACTGCCGCGCGCAGCATGCGGCGCAATGCGCTGTTGGTGTGGACGGTTTTTCGCCCGAGCATGAGAATTTTAACATGCATGCATGCTGCGCGCGGCAGCGAGCATCTGAGGCTGCTCGTTCAATGGAGACCCAGATAATGATATTGTCAAACTAGAACGTCGAATTGAATTAACACGCCATCTATTGTCAAAATGAAAAATGAACTACTGTAAAACGGGAGATTTTCCTGGTCGTTTTATTTTAAAAAGATTTGAAGTTCCTATTTTTAATGTTTGTAATATTTATATTATGATAATGAATAATAAGATAAGCCAGCGTTAAGTTTTTTAGTAGTTACCGTTTTGAAACCAAAGATTATTTATATTAGTGTAACGATTAGGCAGGTAAGTTAATTATATCGTTGATTAAGATATTTTTTTTAAAGATAAAGATAATATTAGTTTATTTTTGTTAAGTATGTACCTATTTACAAACTTAATAAAACTTAATAACTTTGATAGTGTTTTTATTTCCCTGAACTGGTATTAGTTATGTACAAACGGCTCACCAAAAACTATGCAATCTTGATAGAACGAAACTGAACAACTTTCCCCTTGAAACATATCAGGAAACGTCGAAAACTTCTTGACTATTCATTGTGAAGTCCGTCAGCTGATCGTCGAATCTTTTTTTATCGTTTCCTGATACATGTGTTCCTAGGGGAAGTTGTTCAGTTTCGTGGTCTTCGTAAACGTAATGCTGTCCCTTACATCCCGTATGTCAAATCACGTCTGAAATACAGGGTTTAAAAAATTAGCTGCAAATATTTTAAGGGATGAACTATCCCATGAAACTAATCAATTTTCCCCAAGGAACATAGTAGGTTGAAATAAGAGATAAATTTTGGATACAAAATTATAATTATCAAAACCAAACCAAAAACTCCCATACAAAATTATCAAACGACCAAGTCAATTCGTATGGGAGGTCCAAAAATTTCTCATATTTCGACCTATGTTTCTTGGGGAAAGTTGTTCAGTTTTATGGGCTGATTTACCCCTAAAAATTTTACACATGACAAACACACCTCCAACAGATTTGTATTAATTATAAAGATGAATAAGTAGGTAATATTATAATAGAAATTACACCCAAATAGATAAGAATTATCTGTTACCAATACTGTGACCATTTTTATAGGTTATTTTTTCCCACAAACATATAGTAATTATGTTCGACGAACGTGGGACGAAAAAAAACATTTGAGTCTTCCGTATGACGGAAGCATGCATGAAAAGACTGATTTATGTAGAAGAAAAAAGTATGCCAGTATCGTAGCAAGTGGAAGGCAATAGTCTCTGCCTACCCCAGCGGGAAAGAGGCGTGATTTATGTATGTATTTAGGCAATACTCCGTAAGACTCAATTACGCCTCTTTCCCGTTTCGATCGGTGGTCGACGATCCTGGCATACTTTTTTGGCTTCTTCTACATTCATCAGTATTTTCATGCACGTTTATGGCCCATAACAGGGGTTAACATTTTACAGGACGAAACTACCTATGAAACTGAACAAATTTCCCCTAGAAACACAGATATCTCCCAAACAAAATCACGATCACCAGACTGACTTTCTACATGAATTTGTTGTTTTTTCTTGTCTGAGATTCATATTACCATGTAAAAGTTGTTCAGTTTCACGGGTTGTTTCACACCCCTTATATTATTTATGGTATCTATCAATTTGAATTTTGGTTTTCTTATCCTTGCTTGACATTCACGGGTTTTTTGTACAAAGTTACAACTGTGATGCAAAAATCCAGCAAATAAATATGTCTTTTCATTATGAATGGAATAGGTATACCTACCTACTTATTATGTCTTTCACAAATTAGTTACGTCTCAACTAAAATGAAGAAGACACTTGTGGAAAATGCAGTAGGAAATTTTTAATATGTTCGTTTAGTTTAAAGTTGGTGCCGCTTGTCCGAGTAATGTAACATGGACAATGGCCTTCCAAAATTGAGGTACCTATCGCCATAATCACCACACTTGACGTGGATTGGCGAGAGCAGTGCCAGATATTGTAGATATTCGCTGCTGCTAATTCCAGCATGGCTAACATGCGCGCCTCGATAAAATTTTGTCACTGCAATATGTCTTCTGCGGCTAAATTCACAGCGAATAAGTTACGCATTCTTTCGTAGTGACATTGTGCGCATATGAAACGACAAAATATGTCGTGGCATGCATGTTAGCCAGGCTGGATTCATCCTATAGTTAGTAGAAATAGTGCTATTCAAGCCGGCACCACATGGAAGTTATAGGTTGTTTCATAGGACGCCTTGGCTCAGTAACAAAATTCGTAAGAAAATGTCCAGATGATGATGATTGATGATGATATCCCTTATTAGGGAAAAAATTATGTCCACAATCCTAGCTAAACCATGGCCACCATAGTCCAAACAATATTATCTTTACTATTATTACTATGTTTGTGACATAACTCGTAAATAACACTTGGAAACAGTTGTCTGCTCGTCTGCTACTGGATAACAAGTGTAATATGTAAGTTTTTTTTTACTTCGATTACCTAATTTAGAAAATATTGGGGTACAGTTAATTAAGTATTAACAAATATTTAAAGGGTGTGTTCTACGCATAAAACTGAAGAACTTTCGCTATATTCTTTTTCGTAAAGTTTTGATCTCTTAAACAAATGAGATCAGCCAACATAGTCAGTTTGTATGGAAGACAATTTTTATATTTTGACCGTGATCCTTGGGGAAAGTTGTTCAGTTTCATGGTTTACCCATTAAAATATTTGCGGTTGATTTTTTTACATCTATATAATGGGGCCAATTCTGGCGCGCACCGTCTAAAGCTAAAGCTAAAACTAATTCCTAAATTTTACGCGGATTTTAATCTTAGCTAAACCATTTGCTATTCCAAAACTCTCATCAAACTAAATTTAGAAAGCGTTTTAACACTCGCTAAGTTGTCTATGGTTGGCTAAGTGCTAAGTTATATATTACGTGTTACCATTTTAAAAATCAGGTTACCGAATAAATAAATGATATCGATTTTAATTTCATAGTTTATTAATTTTTATGATTAAATAATACTTTTTTTATGATCTTACTCTCGTTTTTATATTTATTTTATTGTAATTATCAAGTTTCCCTCCATATTTTCCATAATTTTCGCGGCATTTGACAATTTACTGCTATCTGTGCTATATTTTTTTTAAAGTGGTCAGGAAATTGCTGTCATGACATGACATGACTTCTTTCGCGGCGTGAACTCCAGCTAGAGTCCACCATAGTTTGTGTATTGTTTTGTTTGTGTGGTAGACAGAAGTCAAAGAAGTAAATTTGCGCCGCAATGGACGCATCTGCACCGCCTCGAAAGAGGTGCAGCAAAGCGCAGCAGGCGATGCTTGCCGAGTATATGCATCCCAACATGGGATTAGCCCGTGGTAAGTATGATTGCGTACTGAAACTATAATTATAGTAGTAATATAATTGAATTTTACCTAATTTGTAACATGGTTAAATGTTATACATAATAATTCTTCTGTTCTTTCAGGAAACACCGCTAGCCCAGAAGTTGCGGCTTTTTAGGCGGGTGTGGCAAGTAATTTAAATTGTTCAGGGTGTCGAAGGACAGTTGTGGAGTGGCAAAGCGTAAGTTTCTATTATATCAATAATACTTGTTATATACTAGCTGACTGCCCCGCAGTTTCACCCAGGTCCCACGGTAAACTATAGTCATAGTTAGTTTTAAGATCTAAGCATACAACAAGACATTAATAAATTTGTTCATGATTTTTCATGTTTATCTTTTTCAAATTCCAGATTTGGACACAGTGGGTACAAAAAGTGAAGGCGAAGTACAGGAAGTACAGAGACCAGTGCCAAGGAACTGGAGGGGGTCCGGCTACTGTGAAGCCATTAACTGATATAGAGCTAAAAGTGTTGGAGGTGGCCGGCAGAGCATCAGTTGATGGCTTTGCTAACTTAGAAACCCCTTTGGTAAGCTTACAATCTTGTAGATATTCAATTATCTCATAATGGTAGTGGTTAATGAAAAATCACGTCGGAGGCTTTAAGGCAGTTTCGAGACTGTCACCACGACTTGTGAGGTTGACCAACTTTACCGTCCACTCGCTAAGATAAAGATCTCATATTGTATTAAGTCTAAATTTGTTTTGTTAATCAATGCATTTATGTTATAAATATTTTGTATTACAGAAATGATTAAGATATATTTGTTACATTCTAGGTTCCCTCTGCACCTATCACAGAAGATGCAGCTGCGGATGCACTACCTGTACCGGTCCAGCCTCTATCTGCACCCACGCAGGGCCCAATTCGGCATACACCAGTTCCGGAGCCATAACAACCAGATGTCCAGCTTGCAGATGCTCTTCAATCTTCCAACCCAGGTCCATTCCAAATGTTAGGTACCAGTACTAGACTTAGTACTGATATTCAGCAGTCAAGGTCACATACCCATCATAATCACCTCAAAGAACCAGACAAGACGTCAGCGAATCCGACCAGCTCACTTGTTAGCTTGAGCATTAGACTAATGACCAGTAGAAACAATGAATGGTTCCGGTCCACAATGGCATAAGCTACTGACGCCTTGGCCGCTGCCATCCGGGATGCAGGTCAAACAATTGCAGTAATACTGACAACAGTACGGGTGAAAATTGAGGAGAATTTCGATGATGTTGTTACATTAATTTAAAATGTGTGTCATATCATAACTAATATTTTAGATTATAACCTATTGATTTTTTTATGTCTGAATACTAGATTATCACAGGTTGATAATTTTTTCATGTGATTATTAGATTAAGTATAATGTGATGATTATTATTAGGTAGTGTTCTGTGATTATTAGTTTCTTATGTGTCTTGATTATGCTTAGCATGGCAAAATTGTATTGTTAAAACTTGAAATTATAACTAACAATAGTTTCAGTTCTTATAATTGTTGATTATTTTATTTCTATAGTCTGATTAGATTATAACATGTTGATTTATGTAAGGAATATTGTTACTCCCTACTTTTAAACATAGTTGTAGTCACAGCATGACGTTATAACTGGTTGAAAACTTTGGACTCTACGTTTATCAACCAGTCATAACATAATTGGCTTATAGCTGGTGCATAGATGCTGGTGTCAACAATGTCCTAAGTTACCCGCTAGTCATTTTCCCCCATTTGACTGTACCTATGAATGTGATATGATTTTATTGTTTTTATTGCCTGATTGCCACATAACATACTAAATTAATGTAAGCAATAAACAAATACTTCAAACATGAAACTTCTTCTTCGCTTATTATTATTAATAATAATAGAACCAAATGACAAGAAAACTGCTATGCTGTCCCAGCTCATTAGATCACATTCTCAAATAGTAGATTACGTACTGAGGTATGTAAGCTATCAATAACAACCGAGGTTTTTTAACGCCCGAGCGGAGCGAGGGCGGTACCTTTCCGAGGTTGTTATTGATGTTACATCCGTGGTACGTATACTGCTTTACATATCGAATGAAAAAAGAGTAAAATAAAGCGATAAATACAAGAAAACGATCCATAAATGATGATTGTATCGTCTGGTATTCAAATTGCACCACGAAACTTTTTTTTTCTATGATTGAAAAATATTGAATTAATATGAAAGAAAAGTATCCTAACATAAAGTAGTCATTTTTCTGATCGTAGGGATGTTAGTCATTTTTACTTTTGTTATTGTAATATTGAGTAATAATTCGACAAACTCATTTGTTGAGGTTATAAAAATACAGATTAAAAATATAATTCCTGCGTTCAAGCAACACAATTCATAGCGGCCAGTTCGAAATTTAAAAATTTTGATGCAGCTCCTGTTAAAAATAAGAAGAAATTGATTTTAACTTTTTAATTGTCGCGATTCTATTGGTTCTTTTTCTAGTTCCATATTTAAAATTACTTACAGGCTTAGTTTTAAAACCTCGCCTGTAAGTTGAACTTACAGGTCGTGTTTTTTGTCAGTAATGACCTACTTTCAGAGCATGAGATATGTAAATGTTATTTGTTACCTCCGACACAAAAAGAGGGGAGTTAAAGTTTATGTGTGTCTGTGGCATCGTAGCTCCTAAATGGATGAACGGATTTCGATTCTGTTTTTTGTTTGTCTGAAGAGTGTTAGCTATGTTTCCAAAATATTGATCCTGCCGTTTGAAAGATATGAGTGAAACCAGGGATGAAAAATATATTTCTTTGAAATATACCTCTATATACAGAGTGACTGGAAAATTGATGCATTCCTTTCAAGGGATGAACCAGCTCATGAAACTGAACAACTTTCCCCAAGGAACATAGGTCGAAATATGAAAAAAAATTTTGGTCCTCCCATACAAATTGACTTAGTCGTCGTCGGTCGGTAATTTTGTATGGTTGGGGCAATTTTTTTTTTTCATTTTTCGACCTATGTTCCATGGGGAAAGTTGTTCAGTTTCATGAGCTGATTCCCTTGAAAGGAATGCATCAATTTTCCAGTCACCCTGTATATATGTTGGGTATCAAATGAAAGGTATAAATAACGTATACATCACGATTACGATCACTATTAAGCAAGTTTTATGAAATGGGTTTAGAAGTTATTAAGTTATTGCACTTCAAACCATTTCAAATTGACGTTTTTACATACAGTTTAATTTTAAGCGGCACGTCTGGAGGTCCCGGCTAAAATTAGCGATGACAGTTCTAATTTCATCCTAAAGTGGCCATCCTTCTATAAATATTCAAGAATGAAGTACTCACTAAAGACGAGGCTGTATGGTCTTAAGACCTTTGCCTGTCCAGAATGGACGAAAGAACAAAAAAGTGGCCACCCTATGAGTAAAATTAGCGATGACAGTTCTTATTTCTTCCTAAAATGGCCATCCTAGAATAGCTTTTGAGCCGCTAAGTCTAAATTGAGTTTAAAGTTTAAAATTAGAAACGTCATATTCAATTTAGTCCTGTCATTTGATTTTGACAGATATTTTAGAATAACAAAGGTGTTTAGGGGCTGTCAACTAAAGCTAATTATATTTAGCGGCCACTCAGAATTAGCCCCATATCAGTAAAACGATAAAAAAAACTCATGCAACGTTAGTCGTAAATAATATATTTAGTAAAGAAGGCAATATTTTTTCGTTTCTACTATTAGCTGCCGTGTGATGCCGGCTTAGAATGTGCCGTGTGATGCCGGCTTAGAATAGCATCGCCCCACATCCTTCCCGCGGGTGTCGTAAGAGGCGACTAAGGGACTCGAGGTATTGGTGTATTACAATTTTAGGCGTCAGGCTGACAACCTGTCACTATAGGTAGTACAAATCTTTTCTGGAACAACCTTGGAAAACAATCCTTAAAAATGTCAGACGTGGCAATAGCGACCGTATTCTTACGGCTGTTAACGCTCTGCCTACCCCGCAAAGGATTAAGGCATGATATATGTATATATGTATTAGCTCCATAGGAATAGCTGTTAGGTGCAAAACATAATTACCAGGTAAAGAGGAACTCAAAAAAAATTCCTATGGAACCAATAATGGCGGTAATTAAAAAGAAAAGAAAAAAAATATCGTTATTTACGTTTGGGCATAAAAGTTAACACATAGAAAAGAGATTACGCGGAAAAAAATCTAGTCTACTGAAAAAGTTCCAAACAACAATTATGAGATAGATAACAGTAATCAAGAGTTACATAATAATGTTATAATATAACTTGTTATTATGGTCTGATAAAACTTTATTATTCTCACGTCAGACGCTGATATTTTTTTTCATAAACCTTAACTCGACTTTACTTGTTTGTGGCAGAATCCATTAAAAAATAATCATCGAAATAAAAGTATTTACATTCAAACAATGCATATACTTTTCTTAGCGCTTTTCATTACACTTTTCATTCAGAAGCGTTTCGAAAACTTACTTTTCACTGTATACCTGTATACATCGGTGCGTCTCGGGGACCAATTCTGACACTAGGGTTCACTGGGTCGTTGGACGACTCGGTGTGCCACACGAAAATAGAGAGGGGACCAAGAGTTTAGGACACCGGTCTTACAATCGTGAGGCCCGAGTTCGATCCTCGCCATGTATGTGTTTTTACTTACGTAGGTACATTTACCGCCTGGTCTTACGGTGAAGGAAAATCATCGTGATGGAACCCACATTCAAATAAAATTAGAATTCAGGTGATAAGTGTTTGAATGTGACTTAACCTATGATTCGGGCCAGTTTAGCCTTTGGGTTTCATAGGTCAGATGGCAGTCGCTCTGTGTAAAAACTTGGTTCTACGTTAATCCCCTAGGTCAGGTAGCCGACCCCGACAGAGAATGGGATAAGGCAAGGAGAATGATGACCTACTTACGGGTACCTTCTTTTTCGGAGTCGACCAAAATGTTCTACATCAGCTAATAATACTCAATGGATCTTTTCCAGCTAATCAAGATGGAAGCCGTAGTATTCGACGGAAAGACCCTGACCCTGAAGTACGAGAAGAACTATTCCATCCCCAAGATCGTGAATGATGATGACGTCATCGTGAAAGTGGAGTACGCCGGGGTCTGCGGCACTGATCTGCATATTGTACAGGTACCTACATTTGATGATTAATGTTTATGTACAGGTACTTCTGATGATTCATTGACAACTATCATCTTCAGCCCTCCGCCATATTTAATTTTCGAGAAATGGTTCTAGATCTTGAGTTTCATCTGACATCCAACTGCGTATAGCATGTTTCGCTTGTATGATTTGTAATGCCCGTAATTATGAAGTCGCCAAAAATTGTGTGGTGGAGGAGAGGAGAAGTTAAAAATGGTAGAATGGCTTTCGCAACCTACATCAGTAAATGAAAGGGCTTCAGAAAAATCTTCAAAAAAAAATCGCATTCGTTCAACCATATTTCAGCCACATGTAAAGAAACGAAGTTGCAGACAGCTTTCTTCTCTGAAAAAACCAAACCTATTTGAGAAAGAAAAACTAAGATACTTAAAGACAATGAACTAATACTTTTCCAGGGAGAGTTCCCAGCCACGAAGGAGCATCCAGTAGCCTTAGGACACGAATTCGTGGGCATCGTCCACGACGTCGGCAAGAAGTCCATCTTCAAGAAGGGACAGAGAGTCGTCGTAGATCCTAACTGGTAACCTTATTTCACATAACATTTTGGAATGCCCTGGAAGTGCATCAACTCTAACATTGCAAAATTGTGATGTGATACGTCTTTTTTCAGTCAGATTTGTTTGAAATCAATCTTGCAGGAATTCCATATCATTATCCTCTTCTATACTGCGCCTATTCTAATACTCCTGTGTCAATTTATCACAGCACATCAGCCTATGGTAGCCTATAGCAGTTCACTGCTGGTCGTCGGCCTTCCCTATAGTTTGAGCCTTGGGAACGATCTCCTATTTTCGCTATCCAGTCACTACCAACCTCCTTTGCGTCATTTTACTTACATATTCTTCCTCAGTGCCTGCAACCTCTGCGAATTCTGTCGCGTGGGCAACTACCACTACTGCCTGACTGCCGGCATCAACAGCACCATCGGCATCTGGAAAGATGGTGGCTGGGCGCAATACACGAGGTGCCCTCAAGCCCAGGTCTTCGCCTGTCCAGACTCTGTTACTGCTGAACAAGGTATATTCTTTTGACATAAGACGAAATGACATTTGGGCGCAATTCACCAGTCTACTTTTACCGTACCGCACCGCTATCGCCTTGTCTGACATTTTTGAGGATTGTTTTCCAAGGTTGTTTCAGAAAACATGTGTATCACTATAGTGATAGGCTGTCAGCCTGTCGCCTAAAAATTGTAATACACAAATACTCTTGAGTCCCTTAGTCACCTTAGTCTTACGACACCCACGGGAAGGATGTGGGGTGATGCTATTCTAAGCCGGCATCACACTGCATCAAAAAGAAACGTAGCCTTACTTAAATGTGATCGTCTGTTTGTTTCCAGCTGCCCTCTGCGAACCGTTTTCCTGTGTGTCACATGGTTTCGACCGAGCCTCGCCTCTCTTCATTGGACAGAAGATCTTGATTGTTGGCGCTGGTATCATTGGTAAGTCCTTTCAAGCCATAATTCTCAAATGGTAGTTGAAAGAAGGGTTGATAACGTTGATAATCTATGATTATACCATGGTCGACTCAATAATGGCATTCGACGAATACAGCCTCCTGATTTTCATAAATCACTTCAGTTTGATTTGAATATTACCATACCATTTACTGTAACAAAGAATATCCATATGAAATTATATTACCAACAAAGATTGATATTGAATACGCAAGCAAGCAATCACATAATGGAGTACAACAAGGATTCATAATAGGCCCTCTTTTGTTTATGATTTTGCCGTGTGATGCCGGCTTAGAAAAGCATCACCCCATGTCTTTCCCGTGAGTGCCGTAGGACTTGACTAAGGGACTCGAGGATTTCATTTGTATTGCAATTTTAGGCGATAGGCTGACAACCTGTCACTATAGTGATACACGACTTATCTGAAACGACCCTGAAACATTTGTCAGACGTGGCGATAACGGCCGTAATTTTACGGTCGTTCACGCTCTGGCTACCCCGCCAGGGATACAGGCGTGATTTGTGTGTGTGTTTGTTTATGATTTTCATAAGTTTCTCAAATAGGCCCTACAAAGTTTTGCTTCAAGTGTGTTGAAGCTGCTATGTTCCTAATGCCAAACAATTTTCATATAATGAGTCATGTATTATCTGAAGTAATAGGTATATCAGATAATGTGTTAATCTTCTGTAATTATATTGTTATATATCACTTGCTATTCACTATATTATTTTCGCTCTGTGGTTCGTAATAATTTATTTGAATTAATGAGATAAACGTGATCGGATTGCAGGAAACCTATGGGTGTCTACACTTCACCTGCATGGGCACAGAGACGTGACTGTGTCCGAGATGAACAAAACCAGACTGGATATCGTTAAGAAGTTAGGTAAGGAACCAGTTACAGGGTAGGCATTACCAGCTTAAAACCGCAATTTTTAATTATGCCAAACTTATAAGACACCAGATGATATTCCGGTTCGTGACAACAGTCACCCGAACTGTGCAAGCTGCAATTTTGATGCGGTGATGATGATGTGTATGCCGTGATATCCGGTTTTAGACAATTCCTTCCGGATCTGGCCAAACATCGGTGGAATATTCGGTAGTCGTGAAAACTATGTAAAAGTAGCAGCTGGATAAGGACTAAAATCGCAGACTATGGCGTCGAAGGCACCTTGAGGGCGGCCTATGTTCAGCTGAGCAGTGAAAGTCTTTATATATGTTAATTTATGAATTATGATAGATACTCGTAACTCTTGTGTTTTATTTTCAGACACCGGTTACAGGCTGATTACCCCAGACATTCTGGAGAAGGAGAAGAAGTTGTATGACGTCATCATTGACTGCACTGGTAATTTACATACCTACATAATAATAAAATTAGATCATTGTTCGCCATATACTGGTCTAAATATATATAGAATCGCCAGAATCGACTCGCTAAGAAGAAGAAGAAGAATACCATTGATGGCTGATGATGAAAGACGAAGTGACGATCGGTGGGCAAAAGTCACAGAGTGGTGGCCAAAAGGAACTCAAAAGACAGACTACCCGTTTGATGGTCCGAAGATATAGTGCAATTTACAGGACCTCATTGGATCCTGGCATAGGACCGCGAGGATTTGGCGCTGTTGAGAAGAGGCATGTACAGTGGGTTGATGTGGGATGAGGATGATAATGATAATGATCAATAGAGTGATTATTCTCTTTACAGGTGTTGGCAAGGTCATGGAGATCAACTTCAACTATCTGAACCATGGAGGCAAGTACGTGGTCTTCGGATGCTGCCCGCCCACTCATACTGCTGTGTAAGTTGCCCCTCATCATCATCATCATTTTAGCCGCTAAATTGCCCTAAATAGTTTGTTGCTACTACAGTAGGTAGGTATTTGGATTATCTACTGTTGGTTTTTAGCCCTCTACTTTCCAAACAAAAAAAGATTTAAACCTATCCTTGACGCAGCAGTTAATCTTGGAGAAGTTCTAAATCGTGAGGTTAGATTCTTTGTAGGGGTTTTCACTTTTGCAGATAAACTCCATCCCCTCAAAAACATTAATATATAAAAAATTCCAAGTCTCGCTACTGAGCTGTTCAACCGTAAAAAGGTATGAGATCCATTTGAAACCAAGTCGGCTATCGATTTGTTCATTCCCCACTTAAGAGATCTATCTTAATTAATTACGTAATTAGTTAATAAGCATTATTTTATAGTGACCATATCAATATTTTCAATGTATTTTAATGTTTACAATAAATTGAATGACTTAGCCATCGCACTAGAACAGAAAGTTAACGTGTAATGTAATACATATAAAAATTAATACATTCAGTGCGATTGCCAAGTCATTCAATTTATTGTAAAAATTAAAATATATTGAAAATATTGATATGGTCTTGTCGAAAACGGCTTCGAGAAAAGGATGGTACGGCTGTGCCGCTTTCTAGCTCGACTTGGCGGGGGCACTGCCGTGCCCCCAGATACAAAACTTGAACACAATTAAACACAATGTAGTGTTTACAAAATTGCTTAATTCAGTTTTGGCAGAATTTTTAACATGATTCTTCCTTTGTTCCAGAGTAAACCCCTACCAGATCTACGACAAGGAGCTGACAATCATCGGCGTCAAGATCAACCCCTTCAGCTTCCCCAAGTCTATTGGCATGCTTACAGCCATGGGTGACAGGTATGTTGGCTCCTTGAAACCTTTTTGACCCTTTATGAGAGTATTAAAAAAAAAAAAAAAAAAAAGAATTCTTAAGACCTGCTTAGTCTGGTTTGACTGTCAAACTCTTCAGCTACCCAAGAGTTTTGGCGTGCTTACAACCATATTTTTAACTGAAACCTTTAAGTACATTTTGACACCTGATGACTCTTTACACGACCTTTCAGATTACCAAATTCCATCTGAAGGATACGTCATCTAAGGATCCGTTATAGATATTGATGACAGGCATTTTGACCCCTTTCGACCCTTTTTACCCCCTTTTGACTCCTGTTGATTCTTCTATTTCTCTTCTCAGGTACGTGAACTATGACAAACTGGGTGTGAAGGTGTTCCGTCTGTCTGAATACAAGGAAGCCATTGCTGAGCTGAAGAAGGGGACCGTGGCTAAAGCTATGTTCAAAATTCAATAGAAAAATCGTAATCAGAAGTCATAATCAATAAAAGCCTGCTAAAGTTGTGATCAATGTTACATGTTTTGTTTTTTGTTGTTGTATTGAATATTTTGTTGTTTCTTTCAAATGAAGTTTTTAAATAAATAACTGTTATTATCCACAATAAAACTACCGCCCGATTTCGCTTTTGAGCCATGTTTACAAACTGTTCTCCAGGGTCATCACGAACCGTCTTGCGCGAAGACTCGATGAGTTTCAGCCTCCCGAGCAGGCCGGGTTTCGAAGGGGTTATAGCACCATAGACCACATTCACACGGTACGGCAGATTGTACAGAAGTCTCAAGAGTACAATCGGCCCCTGTGCTTAGCGTTTGTGGACTATGAGAAAGCTTTCGACTCCATCGAAACCTGGTCTGTTCTGGAGTCTTTGCAGCGTTGCCAAGTCGACTGGCGATACATCGAAGTGATGAGATGTCTGTATGAAGCCGTCACAATGACCGTACAAGTACAGGACCAGCGGACTAAGCCTATCCATCTCCATCGAGGAGTGAGACAGGGGGACGTCATATCCCCGAAACTGTTCACTAACGCTCTGGAGGATATGTTTAAGACGCTGGACAGGAAAGGTCGTGGTATTAATATAAACGGCAAGTACATCTCTCACTTACGATTTGCAGACGACATCGTCATTATGGCAGAAACGCTGCAAGACCTACAACGAATGGTGGATGACCTAGCTGATTCTTCTCGCCGCATCGGTCTCCGGATGAATTTGGATAAAACCAAAGTCATGTTCAACGAACACGTTGATCCGGAACCGATTGCCGTAAATGGAATCCAACTCGAAGTTGTTCAACAGTATGTCTACCTAGGGCAAACGCTCCAACTAGGTAGAAACAACCTTGAGAAGGAAGTCCAGAGAAGAATACAGCTGGGTTGGGCAGCATTCGGAAAACTCCGTCGAGTCTTTTCGTCGCCAATACCGCAATGCCTTAAGACGAAAGTCTTCAACCAGTGCGTCCTACCTGTCATGACATACGGAGCCGAAACGTGGACACTCACGGTACGACTGGTCCACCAACTGAAAGTCGCTCAGCGAGCTATGGAGAGAGCTATGCTCGGGGTTTCTCTAAGGGATCGTATCCGAAACGAAGTAATTCGACAGAGAACTAGAGTGACCGACATAGCTCAACGTATTAGCAAGCTGAAGTGGCAGTGGGCTGGTCATATCTGCCGAAGGACCGATAACCGCTGGGGTAAGCTGGTCCTTGAGTGGAGACCGCGTATCGGCAAACGTAGCGCAGGACGCCCTGTGGCAAGGTGGAGCGACGACATACGCAAAGCTGCGGGCAGTGACTGGAGGAGTAAAGCCGAAGACCGGGTTCAGTGGCGTGCTTTAGGAGAGGCCTATGTCCAGCAGTGGACTACAATAGGCTGTTAATGATGATGATGATGATGATCCACAATAATTACAATGTCTTTTGACCTTTTAAGACTCCAGTAGCCTATAGACCCTGCCACCCCTTTGACCCTCTTTGATTCCATTTGGAACTATGGCAAGATTAGAATGAAGGTTTTTTTAGTCGAAGAAGAGGACTGTAGCAGTTATGTTCAAAATTTAATAGAAGTCCAGCCAGCGTTGTCTGTTATACAAACGTAGCACGGTAAAAAAGAACGACATAAAATATAAAACCGAATCTAAGCAAAATTAGTTATAGTTATTATTCTGTGGCAAAATGACTCGACACTGGCGAAATCGTGATTGCGATGGGGGAGGAAACGCCACTCTCGTCTATATGATTCGTTGATTTGTGATCTAAGTTGTGATTATAATGTTCATCGTTTATCGTTTCCTTCGGTACCATAGGTACTTGCTTACCTATCGTCATCATCATCATCGAAAGTTCCCAATAAAAACAATACATCATCGGTAAGAACCCGTTAAATGTAAAAACAATGAGCAATAAATGATGATCATTATTTGGTGACAAAAAGTAATGAAATGACATCACCCCATCACCCGTCCACATGGCAAATCTAAAAATAGCCCAGACGAAATAGAAGTTAGCTAAAAATACGTCATTCACTAGAAAGAGACAACTATAGTTTGTCCGTTCCTTCATTTGCCCGGATGGATGTGTCAAGTATGGCCAGGTGCAACAGAATTCTGCAACTTTTGGAATTTTGGCAGACTTAGGATTAAAAAAAACATATTTGGCGTTATTATGACAAACGTGTCATTGTAAATGATGTACAATATTGTGTTATCTTTACTCTATATTTAAAGGATGGTATAAAATAAATAAATGAAAAATAATAAGTACCTAATTTATAATAATTCAAACTATTAGCAGAACGCGAAACAACCTAAACCATACAATTGAGATATTAAAAGGAACATAGCTACAGTACTCTCTCTCTCTTTTCGTGTGGGACACCAAGTCGACCAACAACTCGATGAACCCTAGTGGTTAAAATATAGCTTGGTACCTGTGACGTTTGTCAGCCTCGGGCAAATGCTATGACAGAAAATCCAAATCCCTTTGTTTACTTCTCTTTTAGATCTGTCAAACAAACGTCACGGGTATTAAGTTAAATTTTACGGATAGTTCGATTTATTTCGGACGAATCTGACCGCCTGGCAGCCCTGCACACATACCTTCCTCAGTCAGTCCACGTGCGCGGCGCGGGATGCCGGTCTCACGGCCGCCATTTTGATTTTTGTTTATAATTTTTCAAAAGCTTTTAGTGTTGTAATTCCTTTTTCAAATAATCAATATTACGTATTGATATACCTTCCTGTCATAACTGCCTGAAATAAGCGTCAAAAACGTAACGTGGGTAAATGTATTTCTGTGAATTTGATTTTGAACGTGAACACGGGGAAGTTTTTTCCTCGGTTGCGGGAATCGCCCGGACTGTACATAAAACTATTGCATCTATTTAAGATAACTATCTTAGGTCTTAACTATGGGTTTGACAGTCCTGCCTAGTTATTATTTATATTTATTTTAATAATATATTATAGATGTTTGTTTGTTTTGAAATTATGCAGATATTCTACAAAACCGTCATTATACTTAATAATTACTTGTTATTACATATCGTGCAATAATCACTTTTAGAAGTCACTGAAATGGTTATACAGACTGTAAGGGACGGTGTAAAGAAATCTTTACAGGCGTGATCAGACCATGAAACTGAACAACTTTTACTATGGGGGCTATATGGCGGGAAACGAAAAAAAATTTTTGAGTTCCCATACAAAGTCACTCGGCTGATCGGGAATTTTGTATTGAAGATCGAAAAAAAATTAACTTTTACCAACATAGCCCCTATAGGAAAAGTTGTTCAGTTTCATGGACTGATCACGCGTGCAAAGTTTTCGTTACACCGTCCCTTACACCCTGTATTCTGTAGATGTCCTTTTCAGGAGCCGTAAAAGTTTTCGTTGCTAAGCAACAAACAATTCAAACAAACTTGTCCCACAAATTAGCCACCCATTGTGCCTACACAAAACCATGTTTCTTGTGTTTACCTAATTTATTAAGTGCGTTACACAATATAAAAAGAAGGTGGGGTAGAGGGCTAAATGGGTCACGCACACATCACGTCTTCATCCCTTGCGGGGTGGACAGAGCGTAAACGACCGCAGAAAACGGTCGACACGTTCGTCAAATATTTGAGGCTTATTTTATAAAACTGAGTATCACTATCAGTGACAGGTTGTCAATCCATCGCCAAAAAGATGACACAAGAAACTATCGAGTTTCTTAGTCACCGCTACCCGCGGAAAGGACATAGGGTGATGCTATTCTAAGCCAGCATCATGCGGTAATTGCAGTAATGGGTCACGCAGTCAGATAATGATATACCACTTTCATGATTATCTCATTAATCAGTCTGACGTTTATCAAACAGAATTGACAGCTTAATAGATAAGTAATGTTGACCATGCCTGATGATGCCTGGCTAACTCAAGGACACTTATTCGGACTAGGGATGTAAAATTTATCAAATTATCGATATCTGTCGATATCGACTAGTCTTGTCGATACATTTTTAAACCATTGAAATTAAGAAATAAAATACATACATACATATATCACGCCTTCATCCCTTGCGGGGTAGGCAGAGCGTTAACAGCCGTAAGAATACGGTCGCTATCGCCACGTCTGACATTTTTGAGTATTGTTTTCTAAGGTTGTTTCAGAAAACATGTGTATGACTATAGTGACAGGTTGTCAGCCTGTCGCCTAAAAATTGTAATACACCAATACTCTCGAATCCCTTAGTCGCCTCTTACGACACCCACGGGAAGGATGCGGGGTGATGCTATTCTAAGCCGGCATCACACGGCATATAAATAAGAAATAGAATAATTTGATGATAATCAATATTCTGCGAGATACTGTGTTCTATCCTTTCATAGTTTTGAAAATAACACTAAGTATCAATCAGTGTTGCTAGTAACAGAAATTTTGCCAGACATAATCTACCCACTTGTGTGAATTTGATAAGGGCTTTTTCTTTAAATATACCGATATATACATATATATATATGACCTATGATATGACTCTTCGATATGTCAATATTTTTTCATCCTTACTTCGGTCGAAACGTTAACACTTCCTAATTGACTAGACATGAAGTGCCAAAAATTGCACAGTTTACTCAAATTCACAGTTCCTTGATGATACTTTACCTATTATATGTTCTGGGTGTGTACTAGATATCGAAATAAAAACCATTCAAAAAAATTAAAGTATTAGAAAAGTTTTTCAGTTTGATGGCTATACTCGTAAATATCTAGAACGTTATCGTAACCCGTTTTTTAAAGAGAGAGTCCTGGGTGGCAGCATAGAATAGTTTGCGTCTTTTTCATATACAATGACAGACATGCCGTGTGATGCCGGCTTAGAATAGCATCACCCCACATACTTCCCGTGGGTGTCGTAAGAGGCGACTAAGGGACTCGAGAGTATTGATGTATTACAATTTTTAGGCGATAGGCTGACAATCTGTCACTATAGTGATACACATGTTTTGCGAAACAACCTTAGAAAAAAATACTCAAAAATGTCAGACGTGGCGATAGCGACCGTATTCTTACGGCTGTTAACGCTCTGCCTACCCCGCAAGGGATAAAGACGTGATATATGTACGTATGTATGTATGACAGACAAATGAGTGGAATGTCAACGGTAATGTTACCATTTTGGATCTCTTTGTTTATGTAAACGGATTATATCAAGAAACACACTTTATAGTTTAAGAGGTTTGTGCCGAAAATGTGCTAGAAAAAAATAGCCCAAAATGAATGCGTTATTTTCGAAAAAGAAGCTTAAAAACAAGAAAGTGCGGGACAGTGTGTACTCTGTGGTGTCATGTAGTGATTTGACCCCTGGAAGTGTGGAAGTATGGAAAGACCTGCCGGAGGAGATCAAATATGACCCTGTTTTGGAACCCTTCAAGAGACTTTACGAGACTGGATATGGTAAGATTCTTTATAATAATATTTTTTGTATTTCATATTGCCATTATATGCAAGAGATTTAGAGAAATTTATTTATAATTTAACCTACCCACCCATGTCGCTAAGAAAAACAGATCTACTACAGAGTTCGAGATCCTATTGTAGTTAGTTACGCTAAAATATAAAAAATGAAGCTAATTTTCTATATGAAAATGGCATTGGATTTGGGTGCCACCTCTCTCCCTATAAGGGTTTTTAGCAACTGGACTGGATTGGATTGCGTATGGGACACCGAATCATCCAACTGCAAAATACTGATAAATAATATATAACCTTTTATATACATTGCATAGCTCATAGATTTGTAATTTGGCCTTGACATTGGTTATTATAATAAGAATTCAATACTTTGTGCAATCGACTGTTGATAATAAGAATTGATTGATGTCACGAGCGATATGTGAATTCTTAGTAAAATGCAAGTACCTTTGTACCAGAAGATTGCTATCCATTAAAATCTGTGTTATGAGCTTGGGCGCTCTCTCTCTCTTTTCGCGTGGGACACCAAGTCGTTCTAAGAACCTCATCGGGTCATCAAACTTTTCCAATCGCCTTCTACAAGTAGTAGCTAGCCTAGACTAAAAGATACATTTTTATTACCCAAAATTTATCATTTATTGGAACGAGTCATTTTGTATTAGGGATCCAATTTTTTGATCCAGCCAGTCCGTTTCTAATCTATAATGTTTATGGAAAAATATTGAAGAAAACAATACCCATCTACTTACATAAAATATTCTAGTTATTTTTTTTACATAATCATCAATCTAAATAACAATTTGGTAAAATTGTTCAGTTTTATCAACTGGTTCACCAGAAACCGTGTTGCTTGAAGGCATATTGAATCTTTTCGCCAGAAAAGCGTGCTATATACTAATTCACGACCATCGATCTGTAATATTGGCCTTGGCTTTGATTATTACCCTTCATCATTACAACGCGTAGTGTACCAACTTATCTGTTCACTTCCTATCGACAACTGATAAAACGAACTGATTGTGTGCATTTTAGCACAATTTAGCGCGAAATAAAAAAAAAACGAGTGATCCTTCTATTAAACTATTTATTTTTTTATTTTAGTCAGTTCTAAAATTTGTCATGTCAAAATCATTTTTTCAAAACACAAAAAATTCATTAATGCAAATAAAAAACTTCCTCGAGAGCGGCGCACCGAGGCAGAGTTCCCAAGATGCTGGCAACATTCCCTCTTTGGATGGCCAAACTGATTCTCTGGGCAAAGTAGCTGCCAGCCCTTGGGTCAGTTCTCGAATGTGCCTGCCACACGATTTTGCGATATCTTGCCAGTTTTGTGGTACGTACTAATAATATTACTATGTAGAACCACAACATACGCGTTCATGAAAAAAAAAAACTGTCAAAATAACGAAATATCTTACATGCTACATAATTATGCAATAAATTTACTTACGTAAAATAATTTATGTAATAAAATAGTTACGTATGGTTAAGTAATTGCATTTATCGATAGTCGTGAATAAAGTGATTAAGGTATTCAGATTAGAAATGTATTCGCAAGATTAAGCCTAAGATAATTTTAGATTAAAAGACACGGAACACCTTTTTACATTAAAGCACGTGTCAGATTTCTCAAAATGATAACCCATTTTAGCTACACTCGATCAGATAAAGAAACGATCCTATCAAAATATATGATTTTATGACATATCAGCCGGATATCAACAATAATGTTGCCAATTCGGGTTCGATTCTTAGTCTAATCATCTATGCTTGTCTTTATTTGACAATATTGTAACTAGTCTAAAGATAGCAATCTTACAAAAAAACGATTTTTGAATTTTTGTGCAAAATTCACACAGCAATCTGGCAATCTGGCGCATACTATGCCTTTTTTTCTCCAGGCTACAAAACCTTACCAAAATATGTTTTTTTTTCATAAAGAACAGCAATTCAAATTAATTTGAATTTTCGTCTGAAATTGGCACAGCATTCTGGCAACTCTTTTTTACCAAAATCAGAAAGTTTCGTAATCATGAGCCTTACTTAAATTTTATACAGGGTGCTTAAAGTTATATCATAATGAACAACCGTTCAAATGCATCTAATAGGTCTTCTTTTCGTGTGGGATACCAAGTCGTTCAACGACCCGATGAACCCTAGTGTCAGAATTTTTCAACCGCCTTCTACAAGTAGCAGGCTTCTGACATGGTTGTGTAACGACCGCCGTCTAAGTGATCATAGACAGCAACCGGGACCTACGGCTTAACGTGCTATCCGAAACACGGAACCATCTTACTTACGGACAATCGGGTGGTTCAGCCCGCAATGTCCTAACCAGACTGGGAACAAATTCACAAAGTGATAAATATCAACTTTGTGAGTGACCCACCTAGAATCGAACCCGGGATCGTCTGCGTCAAAGGCAGTCGCACTACCACTGCGCCACATCGGTCGTCGGTCATCGGTCTAATAGGTAAATTAGCAGATCCCGACAGAGAACGGGATAAGACAAGGAGAATGAGTGGAGTGCCATAGCTTTATTACATACCTTTTATCTCGCGAGTGCGCGTTAGTCATACTTGTGTGTCTTGTGTGTCTCTCTTTTCGTTGGACGACTCGGTGTCTAAAACGAAAAGAGAGAGAGATAACACACACAAGTATGGCTAACGCGCACTCGTGAGATAAAAATACTGTGAAGTGGGTTAAGTTAGGTGAAAAGAATCGTATATTTTATCTTTTTCAGAAAAGATCCAGCTATCTGAGCCACACGCGGAAGAGAGGAACGCAGAAGAAGAAGTAGACATCGATAACTTGCAGATAGGAGAGAATGGGTAAGTTACAAAAAAATAAGTCAAACAGAAACATAGTTTCTGCCGTGTGATGCCGGCTTAGAACAGCATCACCCCATTTCCTACCCGTGGGTGTCGTAAGAGGCGACTGAGGGACTTGAGGGTTTCAGGTGTATTACAACTTTTAGGCGACAGGTCACTAGGCAGACAACCTGTCACTATAGTGATACACAAATTATCTCAAACGGCCCTTTTTATTTGTCAGACGTGGCGATAACTATTATACCGTAATTTTGCGATCGTGAACGCTCTGCCTGCCTCGCAAGGGATAAAGGCGTGATTTTGGCATGTATGTATGTAATTTTATAGCTTAACGTATTAATATTTCTTATTCTAGATCATTGGATACCACACCAACAATAAATGCTGAGAAACAAATACACACAAAACCCAAAGAGGTGAGTTTCAAGTAACTTTTATTATTAAAGTACCTACCTACAGGTTTTTTACGTATGTGAAGGAATTTTCTCAATTTTTATTTTCCACAACATACGACAATAAGAGTGCGTTTCCACCAAAAGCACACTAGTCAAAATGGTATTTTTATAGCTAAATTCTAGTGTAAGTCCATAGATGGCGCTGAACTAAAAAAATCCGTCCATGGAAATGTATTTTATTAAGTTAAATATCATTATAACTCTTGTATCTGGTAAAGAATTATAAAAAAGGGCATGAACTGTCAAACAGAAAATTTTCTATTACTGTATGATTGAGAAAAAAAATAAAAGAAATGTAGTAATAATTATTTACTTATTCATAACGGAGTGATTTCCCATAGACAGAAGATATAGTTTTTTATTGTGTGTGCACTGAACTTACCAGAAGTATACCTCAATATCTAGTTCGGACTAGTCTTTCTGTCATTCTAAAAAAAAGCTAATTAATCAATTACTATTTCAGATATACAAAATACTTAGGATAATCAAACTAACAGGCATAGTAGCGGTCTGGCTTGTGATAACAGTAGGTTTACTATTAAATCAAGAAAATGAAGATGTTGTATTGCACACAGCTGTCATACCAGGAGAGGAAAAAGGTAAAATAAACTTATCAAATACGGGGTTTAACATTTCGAGGCAAAAGTTCAGTTTTATGAGGGGTGTCGTCATAAAACTGAACTTTTCAAAGATTCAAAGATATTTATTCGCTTAAATGCCGTGTGCATAAGGATGGTAGAGTTACACAATTATTATCAAGGTAGGTACATTCGTGTTTTGCTAAACTATAATCTAGCATGAAAATAATTATAATACAATGTCAAATTAGCCTTGATTATGTTTTTTGCCTCGAACTGTATTAAGAATTTTCCCTAGAAGAGACGAAAATCTTTTAATTTTTGATCCAGTCAGCTGATGATTTTTGATAAATTGCGGTGACAGCCACCTCCTAAAGAGAAGAAATACTAAATAATAGATTGGAATCTGTGAAGATTCAGTCGAAATTAGATTATAATGTTTAGAGTGCGTTTCCACCACGGCATGAGGGAGCTGTGCCAAGTTATTTGATTAATGGTTCAAGTGATATTATTTTATATTTACATTTCAGTTTACGATCTCAAACCTACGATACAAAATGGCAGGCTGGTGGTTGCATTGTCCCTCAAAGGGCCTTTCACAGAGGACTGGACTAATGATACCCAAGAATTGTCTATTTGGTTGCAAAGAACAGTTAGCGGTGGGGATCGGACTTTGGAACAGGTATGACTTTCTTACCCGACTGATCCAAAAAGAGGGTTATGTTTTTCGAGATACAATTGAATTATTTTTTGGAAAAGCCCAAAGTAGATTTTGACATTGAGCGTTATTTGATAATATATTTTTTTTACATACTTGAAAACACAGGCACCAAAAAAAATAGTAAGTAAGTGTGGGTTAAAGTTATGCCCCTAATTGTGACGTGTCAAAATATTTACAAATTATAATGTTTGCATAAACAGTTATCGTTTTTTAGTCGATAATGATAACTACCTACCATGTCACGATTTTTTCAAAAGTAATTCTTGTAGGTGGCATTATCGTCACATATTGACATTCATTACATACCAATATAACTTTTAAGGCAGTAGCGATTGCTTTTGCCTGACTACTTAAGGAAGAGGGTCTATGTACCCAATGTGGACAAGTTGATGCTTTTTCAGGGGCTAAATACAACTCAAACTACTTGATGGATATTAATATGGGGTTAATTGAGGTGTAGCTATGATAAAATTTCTTTAATTCCAAAATGACGGATTTTAAACGAACAGTTAGAAAAAAAACGACAGTCGAGTTAATTGTTTAATAAGGTGTAAAAATATTAGCTAAGAATATTGTAGGGGGTGAATCAACCCATGAAACTGAAAAACTTTCTCCAAGAAACATAGGTCGAAATATGAAAAAAAATTCGACCTCCCATACAATTTGACTTGGTCGGTTGGTCATTTTGTATGGGGGTCCATATTTTTTTTCATATTACGACCCATGTTCCATGGACTGATTCACCCCTTAAAATATTTGCAGCTAATATTTTTAAACCTAATATTTTTTAAAATATTTTATTGCAGAATTCTACACCTTGGCGAGTTTACTTGCAGCCTGAAGACAGATTAGATTTTAGTCCCAGTTATAAAGTATCAAAAATACTAGTTCTAAATATGGAAATACCTGCAAACTATAGTGAAGTAGCCGGATTCCCGGAATTGCCCATGAGTAAGTTAACATTTCAGTACCTTAATCTTCAAATTTTGATGAAATACCTAAGCATTTGCAACAAGGATAGCATCTACAATTTCTAAGGTTTAGGCTGAAGTGTAGGCACAATCACGCTGGCTACCATTTATAATAAGTTTCAACTTTCCTTCCATTCTTCTTGTTTTTCTTCTTCTTAGCGTGTCGTAGCGAATGAAATTGGGTCTGTGATTTTATACAGGGTGTAAGAGAAAACTTTGCCCGCGCCTTTTACCGACATAGCCCGCGCAGAAAAAGTTGTGCAGTTTCATAGTCTGAGCACCCCTTCAAAGTTTTCGTTACGCCATCTCTTACACCCTGTATACAAAGGTGTTGTATTGTTATTTTCAGGCACCGAGACAAGTTTGCGAATGAGCGTAGACGGAAATATGACGGTCCCTCTCACACTTAGCTACCACATGGACGCAGTGGAAGAGATAGACGGTGTCACTTACGCCGCCATACTGCTGGGCATCTTGTATGTACTCATCATTTTTGAGGTAAATTAGCATGTGCATTATAATCGCAATCACGAGTCGAATAAAACACAAACAGCTACTAGATTTTTACAATTAGAAACGATGGTTGCCTCCTGCCTACAACGTCAAGGGTTGTAGGTTTGATCTACATTAAATTCGGAAAAGTCAATTAATAATTAATTAAATCTGTTTCTTTTTTGTACTATTTACAATTGTACGTATTAATTTACCATAAAAGTAGGGATAACTCATCTAGTTACTATTAAACTTAAATGGTCTTAGCTTGAGCAGCCACAACAATCCACTACTGGACATATGCGTGTCTTGCCTTACTTACCACACGCTTGGAAGGCAGTGATAAGTGCAGTGCAAGGTTTTGTAGTCATAGGAAACGCTGACACTAAGGACACTAAGCTGCTTGACACTAAGGAGTAGAAATGGGGGGCACCACATGGTCACAAATGTGATACGCTCCCAGGGATACTTATTTACCATTTTATGTAAGTACAAAAACTTGTTACAGATAGTGAACCGCACGCTTGCAGCGCTTCTCGTCTCGACCCTCGCGGTGGCAGTACTGGCATTATGCGGCGTCAGACCTACACTCCCCGAGCTGGTGTCCTGGCTGGATGTGGAAACGTTGTTACTACTGCTCAGCATGATGCTGATTGTCGCTATGGTATCAGACACTGGGTTGTTCGACTGCCTCGCTGTATTTTCTTATGAGGTAAGACTTTACAGCCTTCAAAAGTGCTCCTATAAACGCCTCTGGCAGTCCGCTCTTGCAAGGTATATCCCCTCAAAAACATTAATATATAAAAAAAATCCAAGTCTCGCTACTGAGCTGTTCCATCGCACTAGAACAGAAGGTTAACGTGTAATACATATTAAAATTAATACATTCAGTGCGATTGCCAAGTCATTCAATTTATTGTAAAAATTAAAATATATTGAAAATATTGATATGGTCACTATAAAATAATGCTTATTAACTAATTACGTAATTAATTAAGATAGATCTCTTAAGTGGGGAATGAACAAATCGATAGCCGACTTGGTTTCAAATGGATCTCATACCTTTTTACGGTTGAACAGCTCAGTAGCGAGACTTGGATTTTTTTTATATATTAATGTTTTTGAGGGGATCTCATTTCTTTTTGTAGGTAGTCTTCCTTTTTTTCTTTTGCGGCTCTATTTCTTGAGCCTCAGCCACGGTTTTTCTCATAGCCCACTCTCTATGTGGTTTTCACGGAATCTTTGTAGTAATGATTTTTGTCAAGTCTGGGCGGTAAATGCTTCTTAGTCACAATAATGTTATTGTATTCACAAATTGCGGATTCTTGCGCTTTAATACTTCCAAAGTATCATAAAATGTAAGCCGCCCAGACTTGTTACTCTTGATAGTGTTACATAAGCTTGACCAGATGTAAATACAGCTGAACCTATATCCATCAGCGCGTTATTCAGACTGAGACCTTGACTTTTATGTATAGTTATAGCATAGGCTATACATATTGGAAACTGTTCGGGAAGTTTTAGAAACTAACAGCGACATCTGTGATTATTTTGCTGGACCAAAACAAAGTAATTTAGGAGCGACAGCAAAATATAACTTGGTTAACAGTACATTTCTATGGAATTACAAAGTTATTTATGCTATCGGTTTATCTAGAAAACTGCATTGAAATTGCTAGATTTTTAAGTTTTTCCTTGATTTATACACTAAACCCAAATTATATTCTAAATTAGAAGTCTCTATGTCTGCTAGAAGTGCCTTAGAATTTTGTGAGTGAGTGAGTGAGTCAGTCAGTCAGTCAGTCGTGACAAAATTAAGATCTTTGACTAGCTATAATTCCTAAACCACTGGTTCAAAGTGAACGAAATTTGAAATATACTGTATCTACAGGGTTTTTGATTGATTCCTGAAGTTTCAAGTCTTTTGTTTTATCCACAAGAAAGTTATAAGGTATTGAAAATGGCCTGAACCGCTTCGAGAAAAGGATGGTACGGCTGTGCCGCTTTCTAGCTCGACTTGGCGGGGGCACTGCCGTGCCCCCAGATACATCGCTCTAAAAATAGCATCACCCCTTTTCTTTTCCGCAGATGTCATAAGACTTGGGGGCAAACAAGCGACTACAGAACTCTAGAGTTTTAAGAGTGTTGAGATTTCAGGCGAGAGACTGGCAACCTGTCACTATAGTCATCATACACGATGTTTCTGAAATAGCCCTCAAAGATCGGTCGGTGTGAGAAAGTAGTGCCTTTTTTACGGTGTTTATGGCTCTGTCTATTCCTTAAGCGTTATTCTATGCCGACGTCATATCCGTTTTTACATACATACATATATCACGCCTTTGTCCCTTGCAGGGTAGGCAGAGAATACGTTCGCTATCGCCACATCTGACATTTTTGAGGATTGTTTTCCAAGTGACAGGTTGTCAGCCTGTCACCTAAAAATTGTAATTCACCAATACTCTTAGAGTCCCTTAGTCGCCTCTTACGACACCCGCGGGAAGATGTGGGGTGATGCTATTCTATGCCGGCATCAAACGGCAACGGCATATCCGTTTTTAAGGGTAAGAAAATATAATTTGCAGCAGGTGAAACCACTGGTCTCACATTTTATGTTTTTTCCTCGTTTTAGATAACCGGAGGGAAGACCTGGCCGCTTATAACGATCCTGTGCATCTTCACGGCGATATTTGCTGCGTTTCTAGACAATGTCACCACCATGCTGCTCATCACTCCTATCACTATCAGGTATGTACTGTATACCATTGTTCATTTAGCATTTGAATATCTTGAATAATATATTTTTTTATGTTGCCTACAACGCCATCTATTTACCATTTTTTTTTTCAAAATATTATAAAAATAAAAATAAAAATAAAAATTTTCTTTATTTATAAATCCTTACAAATATAGTTGTTGGGGCTTCCCAGTAAGTAGTCATAGACACTTGAGTCGGGAATGCCTCGCTCTTCTAAATTTGTTAACTACAATTAAGATCTAGTGTAGCAAAACGTATTACATAACTTAACTTCTATGTTCTAATCTTACGTAAATTTATAAGATAATTGGTAATTAAAAGAAAAGTGCAGTAGCACTTAGTATCTTACTGATCTGTGAGGGTGTCTTTGTGTGTTTGTGCGAATGCAATTATTGAAGTGTTAAGTGTGTGGATGGGTGAGAGGTAAGGTGTAATGTACCCATGCTAATAGTTAGGTATGTAGGTATAAATAGTGTTGTGTATCTATTGTATGTACGTAAGTCATTACAAAAACGTAGTGTAACCATGCTAATAGTTATGTAGGTATAAATAGTGTTCCTTATGTATTTTATGTACGTAAGTTATTAGAAAAACGCAAACTTGAGTTTTCGTTTAAGTGTGAACACTGTTTGCCCTACGGATTTAGTTAAAACCCTTGGGATCGGTATAAATAAAATTAAACCACAAACAGCGACCACAAACAATAATGTCAATAGAACCTAGATTGGGTAGGTTGTAGGTTCCATTAAGTCATCATAAATAATTCTGTGTGTCTTAGGTTCACAGTACCTCCTGCATGCCCTACGGATATTTGTTCCTTGGGATCGATTTATATTTATCACAATGCAGGAAGTAGGGTAGGTAGGTATCGTAGTGGTATGTAATTATTTAACTCTTATTAATAGTTCCTCAACCTGATCATAGGTGAGGGTTTTAAGCCACTCAGTCAGAGTTTGTTTACAGATGAGTTTGATCATGGGGTATATTTGTAGTGTGCGATTTATCTTATTATAGAGGTAAGGGGCTTGAGCTGCGTATTGTCGTTCGGCGAAAACTGTACGCACAGGGTGAGCAGGAGCTACAATATCGTTTCGCCTCTTGCTTAGGACGTTACGGTCATACTGTAGGTCTTTGTGGTATTTTAAGGTTAGGGTTAGGATGTACAGTCTCCTAACAGAGAGAATTTTGCTAGTGGTATATAAGGTATCTGTGGGGAACCTGTAGGGCCTGTTGGGCTATTGGTCGTTGAAACTTTTTTGCTGAATCAAATTGCTTCTATGGTTTTTTCTTTTCTTCTTATTATTTATATGTAGAAATACCTTATAAAATTTATTTTAATATCAGCACGAACTAATTATTTAGTAACAATATGCACAGTCTCACTCTTTCACGCGTTAGTGGAACCGCACCACTACGAGTATTCTAGAGGTTGTAATGATCTTTATACCATAATTATATTTTTTTATCAGAGAGTATACAAAAAATACTACTGTCACTGATGTTTACACAATCAATATAGGGATTTTCCCTTTTTCAGACTATGCGAAGTAATGCACCTGAACCCAAAGCCGGTGCTGATCTCGATGGTGATCTTCAGCAACATCGGAGGAACAGCGACACCTGTCGGCGACCCCCCGAACGTCATCATTGCTAGTCAACCTTCAGTATTGAAAGCGGTAATTCTTTCTTCTTAGTGGATACGCACCCTAATACTAGATTTATATGAAATTTCACTAGATAGATAGATGAAGAGACCTTTGGTGCCTAGTTTTTCTTAAGCTTAATGTTTACAAATTAACAGAAATACCCATTACTTAAGTTTGTTAAAAAATAAACCTGTTTTTTAGTTAATAAAAAATCGGATATGGTGCAGGAGTAGGGACTGCATCTGTCTGCTACGTATACGGGTTCGATTTCAGTTCGGAGCAGATAATTAAAAGATGGATTGGAATATAAATGTTTTATTTTATACTCTGTGACTGTATGACACTAGCTTAGAATAGCATCCCATTTCTTTCTCGCAAGCGTCGTGAGACTCGAAGGTTTCATGAGTTTTCCCTTGTATTACAATTTTAAGCGACATGCTGACAACTTTTCAACATAACTGAAACATCTTTAAAATATTTATCAGACATAGTGATGGCGCTCGTTTTTTTACGGCCGTTCACTCTCTGCCTACCCAGTTATGGAAGGTATAATATTAAGTATCAATTTAGTGTTCTTATTTCTTTTTCAGAACATAAACTTCGCAACATTCACACTACACATGGGCGTCGGTATACTAATAATTGGAGTTCAGACGTACATACAACTACGTCTCATGTTCCGGGATATGAGCAAACTGAAACACAGTATCCCTACGCATTTGTTAGGTAAGCAGCGGCGGCGCGCATGCGCTTCGCATACAAGTCCTGAAATGCGCTATTGAAGTTTTTTCGCCAATAGCTATTTATACAACCTCCAAATATGTTTGATTGGACCAGTTGGTCTCCTGATATGAGTAAAGTGAAGCACAGTATTCCTACGCATTTGTTAGGTAAGAACACGGTAAGAAGCTGTACGCATGCGCTCCACAAGCAAGTCCTGAAACGCGGTATTGAAGTTTTTTCGCCGATCGCTATATTTGCAGCTTCCAAAGATGTCCGGTTGGAGCTGGCGGTCCCCTGGTTACAACACCTAACCTGGCGGGTAGCTGCCCTTTTCCCTCTTCTTGGCCAACTGGCCTTATTATCAGCCATCACGCCTCCTAAAAGCAGTTAAAATAATATTAATTGGTGTTGATAACTGAATGAAAAACCAGTAAAAATGCCGCTTATTATTACCTATCTCTAAATGAACTACCTGACTGTCTAAAAATCTACTAATAAAATAATATATTAAAAGTCTATATCTAATAAAATAATAAAAGTCTACTATATCAGAGGTCTTACTAGTAGTAAGCGATTGAAAAACTAACAAGAGGGGTCGATCGTTCGAAATTACTCAAATAATACCATACCATAGACAACAATTTGAAACGAATTGTGAAAGAGTCTGCAGCATGATCGTATTAGTACACCAATGCAAAAACTTTTGCGGGTCGTGGCATTTTGCTGAGCCGTTTTTCTATCAAATATAAATACAACGAATTGCTTAATTGTTTCAGAAATGCAACAGGAAATAGCTGCATGGCGAAGAACTGCTGCCTCATTGTCACCTTACTCTAAGGATGAAGATATTGTTAAAAGAGTGTTAGAAAAAAAGGTAAATGTTTCACTTTTATCCATACTAATATTATAAATTCGAAACTAACTCTGTCTGTCTGCTACGCTTTCACGGCCAAACCACTGAACCGATCATCATGAAATTTCACACAGAGATTAGTAAGATACCGAGAACGGACATAGGCTACTTTTTTCACCACTCGAGGGTCTGAAGTACCTTCAGTAGACCACCAGGTACACCACCAGGAGCCCGCCTAAACTATAGGAGATACAGACATGGCACCAAGCAAAAAATGTTTAACTTGATGGGTAGCTTCTGGTGGCATATAGACTTTGAAGGTTTGGAGTACCTGATGTAGACCACCAGGTGCACAACCAGGAGCCCACCTAAACTATACGAGATAAAGATATGGCACGAAAGCAAAAGTTGTTCTGCTTGATGGGTAGTTTCTGCTGGCATATAGACTTATAAGGTTTGGTGTTCCTGACGTAGTCCACAAGGAGCACTAATAGGAGCCCCACAAGGAGCACTAATAGGAGCCCAGATTAGCATGTATAATTTAGGACGTTAGTGAAGGAAACAAGGTTATTTTATCATCTAAAATACTAAGTCAGCGAAACGAAGTCGCGGGTACCAGCTAGTTTACAAATAAAACCATTTATAAACATTGCAAGTTTATCCGGATTCATTGTGAAAATTTTGATTAAATTTAACAAATAGTTTTTTTTTTACAAATCAGCGCTAATGTGCCCTTGCAGGAGTTACTAAAATTTATTAAATTTCAGGTGAAAAACCTATACTCAGTATTCGACAAGCTAAGATCCGGAAAAATGCCCAAAAGCAAATCCAAGTTTGATTTGACTCTTAAGGAAATGAAGCAAAAGGTACGTAAAAGCAAAACATTATTCTTTCGCATGAAAATATACGAGGTTTTTGTAACAGCTATCGAAATGTAATATATCAGTTGTGTCAATGGCAGAGCAGTAGGAGGTACCCAGTTTGTCGCTGGTTCAAGCCTCCGCCGACGCTAACATTTTAAATTTTTTTATTTTAATTTATATATTTTTTTCTATTTTCAGTATCACATACGCGACAAAGCGTTACTGATAAAGTGCAGTATTTGTGTGACTTTTGTGATAATTGTATTCTTCCTCCACGCTCTACCATCGTTCCGTAAGTAATCTACCAACATCAATCAGATTTTCATAATTTTAGATTAAATTTTCAGTTTGACCATCACCCTATTTATTTCCAGTAGGTAGGTCTTGATGGATTCAGACTAGAGGGACAGATTAACAATTATGTAGATTACAGTTGAAATCACTGACAGCCTGTCACTTTAGCGATACATGACAATAACTAAGACGCCCTGCAAATATTTGCCAGACGTAATAACATAACATAACCACCGTCATTTTACGGTTGTTGACGCTCTGTTTATACCACAAAAAATGATTTTACACCCCAAATTTAGAAGATGTGTGTTGCGTGTATGATACTTATATATTTAACCGTTTATAGTACACAGCAAAAGACAAAAGGATATAACAAAATATCGACGGGTTCCGGGCTATTTGTATTAACCGACAATTTTTGCGATATAGACTTTTATACATATTTGGAATCAGCGAATTTTTCTGCGTCGTTTGAGCTCGGTTTGGTGATGATCGGAGCAAAAAAATGTCGCTTAATACAACCGTATTTTTTGGGCCTATTTCGAAGTGCAATGTATGAACCGGCACAAAATATTGACAAATTTAAGGCTTGTGTACTTAAGCTCACTACCAAATGACCACACAGTCGTTTAAACCTTTTTGCCTGGAACAATAATTTACAGGGTGCATACGTTCAACCATTTAGCCTGACCTTATAAATATATAGAAATGTCGCTTAAAACAGTTAGCCTCTTAGTAAAATTCATGTCAAATGTCGCTTAATACAATAAGTCGAATAAACAAATGTAGTCATATTTTTAGCCATATTTAGCAGTTTAAGATGTGGTATTTAAATTTATTCGCTTAGGATTAAAATATGAATAACTTTTTGGTAAAAGCAAGTACTTAGAGCTAGTATTTTCAATTCTAGGTACTAGCTTGGAACATGTATTAATAAATCTAGGCGGTTGAGTCATTTAGCCTGGAACAAAAAACCATAACCTCAGGCGGTAAAATCATTTAGCCTGGAACAAAAACCCATTATCTCAGGCGGTTAAGTCATTTAGCCTGGAACAAAAAAATGAAAATTTTGGGTCACTTTGTATTAAGCGCCATATATTTTCGTTAAAAAGAGAAATATCAGAAAAAAATATTAATCAAATTATAGATAATGAGTAACAGGAACAGAAATTTTCTTTGTTGTGATAAAATAATGCGATTTGTTATAGTTATGATTTTTTTTCTGAAACTTTAAACTTTAAACTGCTCTGGTGTAAAGTTTCAAAAATGGCGGTTAATACAAATAGCCCGGAACCCCTCGATATAATAATACCCAATACAGGTATGTATTTCATTCTAATAATTGATTCTTTTAAACCATTCTTCTTTTCCAGAGAGCCTCTCCCTCGGCTGGACGGCACTGCTCGGCGCCATACTGCTGCTGCTTCTAGCAGAAGTAGACGACCTGGAGCCCATACTAGCGCGAGTTGAATGGTCTACCTTACTGTTCTTTGCTGCACTTTTCGTTCTCATGGAGGTTAGTAGCGCCATCTATATTTGGCCCACGAAATTTCAATATTCTGGTGGATGACCGAGCCCATTCTCGCGAGAGTTGAATGGTCTACATTGCTGTTCTTTGCAGCGCTTTTCGTTCTAATCTTCTTCTTAGCGTGTCGATGGCAGACACTACACCGTCGTTCGTTCTAATGGATGTAAATAAAGCGCCATCTTTACTTTGCCCAAGAAACAATTTCAATGTTTCTAGTGGACGACCGAGCCTATACTCGCGAGTAGTCTACTATGAGTCAACTTTATTCTTTGCAGTGCTTTTCGTTCTAATGAAGGTAAATAAAGCGCCATCTATACTTTGCCCACACAAATTTTACAGTTTGAATATGCGCTATCGTTTTGTTGTGTTAGGTTCTAATCTTAATAATATAGACTGACTTGTTTCCATGCTCCATACAATCCGACAAAATGAAAAAGCATCTCTATAGCTTAAACCAACACCAGGAGCTCAGTTACTGCTACTTGTGTCTTATGTTCTACTTTTCTTGTGGATTCCCACATAACCTCAAAAATTCACACATATTTTTGACTAGGTATATACATACATCAAGGTAAAAGTAGTTTAAAAACGTGTGGTTTGCAGACCATTCGTTTAGGACTTTCGTGTACGGAATCGAGGACGAACATTTCAGAAATTCTGGATTGACTCACGGATTCAGTTTCTTCACGCAATTCAGTAGACCATTTGACGAATTTCCCCTAATTTTCCATTTACTTAATGACATTTTGTCCCCAGGCGCTGTCCAAACTCGGTCTGATTGCGTGGATCGGGAACATGACGCAAACCCTTATCGCCAGCGTCGGCAAAGAGTCTCAGCTCGCCGTCGCCATCATGCTTATTTTGTGGGTAAGTTGAAAATTCTGCCTAATATCGCATGGCCATTCGAATAGGTCATAATTAACAGCTGTCAAAATCATGCTAATCCTATGAAATAAGGTCTATTTTTCTTCATCACACAGCATCAAAAACCTTTGAATCTTAATTCAATGTCAATGAAGTAGTTTATGCATATCTCTGTCTGTCATGGACACCGCAAGCTCCTCCTAAGCCACGCAACGGATTTTGATGCAGTTTTCTCTAGTACGAATTGATTCAAGAGGAAGATTTATGCGGGTAATACATGCCGGAAAGACGTTTTACCTCTACAAACGAATACCTGTCAAACTAATAATAAACTGTATGAATTTTAAGTATAAATGTGTCATCACTTTAGATTTCAGGCATAACATCAGCATTCGTAGACAACATCCCACTAACGACGATGATGGTACGCGTCACCACTGCGCTCGCCGACCCCAACGGATTGGCGCTGCCACTCGCACCGCTCGTGTGGGCGCTCAGTTTCGGGGCTTGTCTTGGAGGTGAGATATCTAGACAACATTACTTACACTGCGCTCGCCGACCCGAACGGCTTGGCTATGCCATTTGCTAGTTTGAACAACATTACTCTCACAAAAAAAAGATAAAAAGGCCAAATATATAAAAGTCTGAACTCCCATCAATGACCTCATAATCTCTATCCTCCCCTAAAAGAATTTTGAAAAAGTGATTTAGCCTCTCTAAATCACATCAATAATTGTTTTTGGACAGAGATCAGTGGAGGAAGCTCGTTTCGGAGGCCAAGATCCATTTCGGGTTACTGAGCCAGAGAAGTTAGTTCGTTAAAGTTGGTTGGCTATGATAACATAGACGGCGGTCGTTACACAACCATGTCAGAAGCCTACTACTTATAGAAGAAAAAAATTAGACACTAGGGTTCATCGGGTTGTTGGACGACTCGGTGTCCCACACATAAAGAGAAAGACTGAGCCAGAGAAGTTAGTTAGTAAAAAAAAAACACCGTTGAAGTAAGTAAACTACAATTTTTATTCAGATAGACTAAATTGACATTTGGTGGGTTGCCACGTTATTGTATTTAAAAATAATAGAAAAATAGTGTTGTACCTCGAATGATCAAGTCATATTATTCAAAGATTGTGATTGAAACTTTTTGAAAATAAATTTAGTTAATTTCAATTTGCATTAATAAATTGCCCTAAAAGAAGTTACTTTGTTTGTAACAAACTAACTTCACATTTAATTCCTGTCTGAACAGACAACAATAAGTTTTTTTGCTATCGTCAGAGGATTTATTTACAAGGTTCACCATAGCAAAGTCAAGTATTTATTCTGCATATTCATTTACAAAAATAACTACATCGAGGAATCATCTCACAGTTCAATGAATAAAATGAATGAGTCAAACCATAACACTAGACTTATGCTGGCAACATAAAAAAAATAAGGCAGTTCTAACCTGTCAGTTTAGTCTATCTGGATAAAAATTATAGCTTAATTAAGCACGCAAACTTTGCAGTGTGATGGGGTGCTTATCAGGCCTCTAAACAACTTACAATCAAACGGGTGTTTGCGTTTGATCGTAAGTTGTTTAGTTAGAGGCATGACAAGAATCTCACTGCAAAGTTTGCGCATTGATATAAAAATAACTCTTAATAAATATTAGTTTTCCGTGGACACTTCGATACCGCGTTGCAGGCTCTTCGTATTTATGCGTTATTTCGTTGAGCGCCATCTCGGGGATTTCTAAAGAACTTTTTGGTTCTTGATTTGCTTGTGAACCAGCTTGATTTAGTTTAGTATAGTATCGTGAGAGGTCGCTACAGGCAGCAATATTTCCTAAGTAACATTATCTGAATTCAAAATGAAGGCAAAGTAAATTTAGAAATTTTGAATTATGATATAACTAAAATATCTTCTTTCCTTTTTTAACCTATTTTACGGAAAGTGTTAAGATTAAGGTGAATCCCACATCTAACGCACGACGCTGAGCATTTTAGCGCATCCGTAACGCTTACGTCTGTCATAAGTAAGTAAATTTAAAATTCCCCATACTAAAAACTGACGTCGACGGAAGCGATGTTTTGTCAGACGCATCCGTTGACTCGGGTTCAGGCGTTGGACTTGCGTCTACGTTTTTAGTATGGGTTTACCTTGCATGTGACAGACGTACGTGCTAAAATAGCGCTCCATTGCGCGTTAAGTAATGATAGAGAACTACCTAAGAGAAATTATTGCCACCACTGTAATTTTTTTTTTCAACAGGTAACGGGACGCTGATTGGCGCGAGCGCCAACGTCGTCTGCGCAGGAGTTTCGGAACAGCACGGCTACAAGATAACCTTTATGGAGTACATCAAAATCGGCTTTCCCATCATGATGAGCAACCTTGTCGTCGCCTCTGGCTATCTATTGCTTTGCCATTGTGTTTTTGAGTGGCACTGACAGGAAAGAAGAGAAAGGCGGTATGGGCCTTGTCATCGTTGCCTTTCCTTAAAGGTTTAATTGTAAAAAAGGAAGATTGAGGTTTTAGCACAATTATCATATCACGAAAATATTTAGAACAATTTGCGATTTATATTTTTTTTTTCAAATAAAGTGGTAAATAGTTTATACGTGTCAACCACAAAAAAGTTACACGCACGTTGCGATTTTTTTTAAGAAGATATTCTTTAAACACGCTTTCAATGTTTAAATTTTTTGTGGTAGAAAAGTTTCCAAAGGGCAGAATATACTTTCTGGTACATAATTATTTGCCTCTCCCGCAAGGAACAAACTATGGGTAGGTAAATTATATTTAAAAAGAAAAAAAAGCCAAGGTTTGGGCCTAGGCCAACCCATGGCATGGCTCTTATTTATGTGTACATCAGAATAATATTAGTTTAGAAGATTAAACAGAGCATTGAATAGTTCAGGTAGTATTTGCTACCGATGTACTTAGATAAAGTATTTTTTTTTTAAATTTATTTAATCAGTTTGCCCATAATGATGTTTTTAAAGGGCAAAGACAAAACATAGAAAAAGTTATTAGGACGCTGAATTATAATTACATATCACAAACTTATAAATATATACCTATATTTTCTATTACGATTTACAGAAATTGTCTATAAGCATGTCTACCTCGTAAGCTATATTTTTACACATTGCTATTGTAATTAATTGAAATTTCACATTAGATCTTAAAAGGAGATGTTTAATTTTGGGCCAGTTTTTGTATAGGTATGTACTACCTATTTACTACTTACGTATTTACTTAAAACTTTTATACAATTAAGTATTTTCAGTGAATTTGGTGTATTTTTGTATACATACATACACAAATCACGCCTTTATCCCTTGACGGGTAGGCAGAGCGTTAACGATCGCAGAATTACGGTCGTTATCGCCACGTCTGACAAGTATTGAGTGCCCTTTCAGATGATTCGTGTATCACTGTAGTGACAGGTTGTCAGCCTGCCGCCTAAAATTGTAATACACAAGAAACCCTCGAGTCCCTTAATTGCTTTTTACAACACCCGCGGGAAGAAATGGGGTGATGCTATTCTAAGCCGGCATCACACGGCGTATTTTTGTATAATAAGTGAATAATAGTTATTGAGAAAGAAAACATTTTGTATGTGTCTACTACCTACTTGTGATGTTATGTACTTACAATCATTGAAAATAAGTGTGAATTAGTTAATTCTTAATTTTAATGATAAATACCTACCTACTATAATAGGTATTAAGACCTACTTAGAAATGTACAAAAACTTATTTAAGTACTTAAATTATCACACACAATCACATAATTTTATGACAGCATGAGAATTTGTTCAAATATACCTATTGTAATTGTTTGGTACATTTGCTATTGTTTTATTTACCAACTCACACCAAATCCAATCCTATAACGAAAGACGACGTCACAATATAGTTAAGGGGCGGTTATGGGCACACGCAAGGACGTCACACCGCAAAAACCTGCGATCTCGCACGACGCATCGTAAGAACTTACAAATTGATTCGCACCACGCATTTCTAGAAAAATGCTAGAAGCTCTATTTTCTGAAACGTTCGTTTCCGTTTCATGCGAAAATCTGCCTCTTTAGGCTGGTTTCAGAGCGGCGCGTCTCAGCAGCGCTGCCCAGGCGCGCGCGGCTCGGGCGCGCGCCTGGGCAGCGCGTTCGCTGTGAAACGACATTCAGACGCGCACGCTTCGTTGTGGTGTACGGTCGAGTGCAGAGAATAATTATGCCAGCAAACGTAATCACTATATTAGCTATATACGTTATAATATGGAAAAGAGTGCAACAACGACGCCTTAAAAGATTGCAAGTCGACGCTACTGGCAATCGAAGGAGATCCGACCGCGGCGCGGCCGAGACGCGGCCCAAGACGCGTCACTATGAAACGCTACATATATAATCTAGTGTAATGCGAGGCGCGCGCGGCTGGGCAGCGCTGCCGAGACGCGTCGCTCTGAAACCAGCCTTAAATGCTTGTATCTCACGTTCTACTTTACTTGTCAGTTCCCACATACCCTCAAAAATTCACACATATTTCTGAATATTAAAACTTCAAGTAAAATAAATTTACAATTGTGTGGTTAGACTAGTCGTTTTGGACTTTCGTGCACGGAACTGGAAACGAACAATGAGAAATTGAGTCCTAGCTAACACTAGGAGGAGGACTTGCCGCAAGAAATTGCGTAGCAGTAATTCGTATCGCAACTTTCTGCGTTGCGAATTAGCATCGCGTCGGCAACGCGTCGCATACCTGTTTTGTGTACAAGCTCTAATTAAGTACAAAATATATTTCTTTCTAGGGTGTGTCTCTTAAACTGAAAAATACAAAATATTAAAAAAAGTTTGACCTCGCATACAAAATGTACTAAACATTCCAATTTTTTTTCAAATTTCGAATAATATAAAACACAAACAAAAGTATTTCAGGTGTATGATGAGTACAACACATTTTGAAAATATTCGAACTTAATTAAATGTAATCTAGTAAAAACCGGACGTACATGCCATTGTGACATGACACGTCCCCGCATCAAATTGGATGCACATATCCAGAAGTAAAAAAAAACTCTGACACTAGGGTTCATCGCGTCGTTGGACGACTTGGTGTCCTAGACGAAAAGAAATAAGAAATAATAATAATATAATATAGGAATGTAAAATTGTCAATTTAGTGCGTACGACTACATAGTGCATGTTGGGCATTGTTAAGGCGAAGCTCTTGTTATTTTTTCATAAATATTTTTGTAACGAGGTAATTTTTGTGTAAAAAAAAAATCAGTGATGCTTTAGATTTAATAAAGACAATTTAACAATTAAATTAATGCTCTTGTTACCAATTTTATTTAATGAAGATTATCTATATCCCCAGAAGATGGGGATATAGATAATCTTCATTAAATGTACATGACAAATGACAAAAATGTACAATGATGAAGATGTACAGTTAATGCCATGAATTTCCAATTCTATTGCTTCTATCATTTACAGCTATAACAGGCCACTGCTGGACATGAATGCGTATTACATGCTGTTTGGTTAGCTTGGCCAGCCCCGAGGCAGTGCGTTAGGGGCTAGTTTTAATTTTGACTGATCATAATCAGAAAGAACGACTTACTGTGCCAGGTATTGCAGATTCCAAGCTTCAAAAATATATATTTCTTTAATACCACCTAATAAGATTAGTTTATTTTAGTGACCCACCGAGAATCGAACCCGGTACCTTCTGCGCCACAATATTCGTCCATCCACATCCACAAAAAACCACACGTCAAAAAGATCTCTTACAGAATCCTGATCTACTTAAAATCATACCTTGAGTGCAGTAACAATTTAATATGGAACGTCCTGCCACGACGCAGAACAAACGATTTAGTAAATCATAATGGCGGCTGTAGCGTGATTAAGATTTCGAGGTTACCTAAGCCAACGTATTGATTACTCCTACTATTGGATCTGTATTCTTATTGTTTACATGTTGACTGCTAGGATAGTAATACAGTACGTATTTTTATCTATAAATTAAACAAAACCTAAAAACATAGCATTAAAATTGAAATTGATTTTCTTTCTAGAACTAAGCAGTGCCTGTTGTAACCTTTTTCTTTTTGTGTTTCAACTGTAAGTATCTGTTTTTGTATGCAAAAAAAAGGTTAAATAAAATTATTGTGCCCACTCACACAAAATTATTTTGGGCCAAGATATTTTTGTTCAAAAGTTATATTTAGATCTTTTTATTTAAGTAAAATTGTTCAATTTCGATTGCGTTACATAGAGAGACGTATCTCGCGTTTGAGTAGACTTCAGTGGTGTCAGATCGATCGTATGGATTTTATCGAAACAATTGAAGAATTTTGACACAAAGTTGTACAGGAAATCTATGTCGTAGTACGCATCAAAAGTATACTGAACCTCAATTCAATTTCTTTATTTCATTATTGTACACGTGTCTAAAATATGTAATATTTAAGTATCTTACAATAACCCTGCTAAGAACTCTTTGAACCTCTGGTGAAATCTCTCTTCAAATTATTTCTAATCATTGTTTCATAGTTAGTTTGTAATATTTTACATTACAATACAAGATCGCGTGCAAAGTGTTAAATATTATGTAATTTGCTTTGGCCTTAACTTTATTAAGGTTACGTAAGAATTGCTCTGTTATAAAATTTACAGACTGAATTCTATAATACTATGATACGCTCTATCATATACACTTAATAATCAAAATTTATTGTACACACAGACCAGAGATGTCGGTAGCGAGCCAAACAAGTGTCATTTTTGCTCTGTGTTTGCTACAAATTACAACAAAAATATATGACTCAAGGCAAGAAAGACTAATATAACAGGCACTGCATATTTTTAAAGAAATTCCTTTTAGAGAGACCTAAGGAAGTGATATTTCTTGGATATTTGTATAGTAGTGTTATACGATTCGCATGTGAGTTACTTTAAAAATACGCCTCCATGAGAGTTGAAGAAGAAATGTTAGTTCCCAGACACATCGATTGTACCTAAGTTTGTTTTTGTGATACTTTCTGCTCTAACATATACGTATACAGTGTGTTGATTGAAGAAAATTTAAAGAAAGAATTTATTTCTATATAAGTATATTTTTAAATAATTTGTCTTAGCGGAAAGTACTTTTTTATGTTAGTGGAAAAATACATACATACATAACCTCTTTCCGTTCTTGAGATAGGCAGAAACTTGGGATAGGAAAAATACTTTTTGAAATTTCTTATCTACTTAGTTATATTATTAAGTTTGTGACTAAAGAAAGTCCCTGTTCAAAAAATATATATATTAACTACTAATGAAGTATTTTTTAAAAATATTTAATAAAATATAAATATATTTTAAGTTGTTGTCTTTACCAAATCTACTAGATTCAATGTAGATTATAGGGTAGCCTCATAGAACGCTAAGATATCGTTCCACGTACTAACTGAGACAATGCGTCACTACAATAATTATTACGTAGTGCTCTGAGTTCCCCTTTAGGAATACTGCTTCGATTGACTGAAGGTCTCCTAACGTACACTTATATTTAACTACTTCATTTTCCTCTTGAATACTTGTATACAGTTTATTGTTTATTTATTTCTTTCAAAGTAGTAAATTTAATTTAGCTTTTTGTGCGTCAAAATCAGTCATTGTAAAAAAGAGAACATTTTAGGACACATTTTTCTATTTCTTATAACAATTTTATGAAACTTGTGTAAACGCGGCTAAGGTGGACTAAAAAATTAAAACTAGCCCGTAACGCACTGCCTCGGGGCTGGCCAAGCTAACCAAACAGCAAGTAACGTAAAATTCGTATAATTATAATATAGTCGTATTGTTCATGATTTACCACTATCTGACAATTATCTTCACTTTTTATAATTTAATTCTAAAGGGCGTTGGAATTTTCAGATTTGAATTGCATTGATAGGTACTCAACTAAAATATCCATTTACTTGGAGATAATTTTTTTTCCGCTTAGCTCAGCGTCAGGCGCCATCTATCTATTTAAACATTGATAAAAAAAATAGTTTTAAGTATTTACTTATGTATCGTATTTGTGAATTGTAAGATGCTTCAAACATATTTAGTTTGTTAATAAATAATGTAGTTACTTGATATTACTTGCACGTGACGTGAATTAAAGTAAAAAATAAAAACGTAAGTAAAAATTCGTTAAAAAGTTTACCTACTATATCCTTCTGTGCCTGTAATTAAGTACTATTTAAATCACTGTGCTTAAGTATTAATTAAATCATTCACAATAAAAATAAAAATGGCTGACGCAAGCCACGTCTCCGTAGGTACAAAAAGTGCACTGCTCCCTACACACGCGCGAACAATCAAAGAACTAGTGTAATTTACACTAAAAATAATGTACATTGCATATTAATGAGCTTCGCCTTAACTGATAAAGTCGAATCATCGTTTTATGGAATTAGCTGACACATTTGTACCGCGGCGTCCGGCCGAGACGCTCGTTTTGCATTTGAAATTGGAACGCACTGCCATTTTTGATTCAGGATCGATAATCGGCCAATCAGGACGCCGGGTGGATTTTTGTGGCATTGTGATTGGATTTAATGTGAGTTACTTTGGTTTGTTTTTAAGGTTTTTAGTGATTCGGTTTTTAAATAGTGGCATTTTCAGGGGCAAAGGTCAAGAAAGACATGGTGACAGTACAAAAATGCGTTCGTTTTTAGTGAAAATTTCAAGTAGATAAAATTGTGTTTTTTTTTTCTAAAGTTTGTTTCACAAAGTAGTTTTGAGCTAAACATTGGATTAGCTATTACGATTTAATTATTAGCTAAGCTATTAGCTATTATTATTACCCATCAAGATTCAATGGCTAATAAAGTAGAGTCATAAACAAAATTGAATAGAAATAAAAATAATAAATTTATGAATATTTAATGCTTATAAAATTTAACAGTTTTCAAACCCAAGGGAAAAAGCAAAATTTTTGTCAATAAGCAGACTTTTTCTCTTTTTCTACGTATTTTTCGACACCATTAATCAGACAGTCTCATTATTAATTAAAAAAAGTACGCGCCGAGGTACCTACTCAATAAAATGTAGAGTCACCGTGTCTCATAGTATAAAATTAACGTTTGGACCCCCCCGGTAACTCCATACAACAAGGATTTTGATACTGTTCTTTAATAGATAGAGTGTTCCAAGAGAAAGATCTAATTTATGTACAACTAGGGGCCTGCCCCGAGGCTGCGCCCCTGCAACTCATTTTCCCGTAGGAATAAGGATTTTTCCCGGCAAGTAATATACATAAAAACCTTCCTCTTGAATCAGTCTATCTACAAAATCCGTTGTGTAGTTTTGAAGATTTAAGCAAACATACATAGGTACAGACAGTCGCGAAAAGCGACTTTGCTTTACTATAGTATAGTGATACGTCTTATTTACCACGTGAAAACTATTGGCAGCGGGTGTAATCTACGCAATAATACTCAGCATTTTCACCCGTCAAAATCAAGATCAAAATCCATTATGTAGGTAAGGCAGTGTTCATGACATAAAGATAGGGAAACAGAAACAGCGGCTTTATCTTATAATTTACTATCGACCCGTTGAACTGCTCCACCCGCTGTGACTTTTCCCGTGGGAATTAGTTATTTTCCCGGCAAGTATATTACCTATAAATCTTCCTCTTGAATTAACCTAGATTAATTAATTTAAAGATTTCTTTTTAGAAATAAGTTGTGCCTGTTGTGTTTTTTGTCTAAATGTGATTGTCCTGCCGTGTGATGCCGGCTTAGAATAGCATCACCCCACATCCTTCCCGCGGGTGTCGTAAGAGGCGACTAAGGGACTCGAGAGTGTTGGTGTATTACAATTTTTAGGCGACAGGCTGACAACCTGTCACTATAGTGATACACGTTTTCTGAAACAACCTTAGAAAACAATCCTCTAAAATGTCAGACGTGGCGATAGTGGCCGTATTCTTACGGCCGTTAACGCTCTGCCTACCCCGCAAGGGATAAAGGCGTGTTATATGTTATATGTGATTGTCCTGTGTTTTATCTTGTGTGCAATAAACAGTTAAATAAATAACCTATCTATTCCAGATCCAAGATTCAATCGTTTATTTCCAAGTAGATTCACAAAATGCTTTTAGAATGTCAGAGAGTTACAATACAATACTGTCACTGAATAAATGAATTAGTCATTGTAAACAATAACAATTTTATGTTCCTAGTAGAGTGGCGGCACGAGTGGGATAAAAAAATTAAAAATAAAGGCACTGCCCCGCTTATTAAAAAACTGCATCAAAATCCGTGGTGTAGTTTAAAAGGTATTTTATGCTTGAATACGTCTGTACGTGAAAAGCGACATTGCTTTATATGTAACGATTTTTAATCACCAATCGATCATTAGTACGGACCTATTTAGCAGACTTTTCTAGATACTCGACCTTTGATGTAATTAATACTATAAATAGACAAACTGCTAGTTCGCTTAGTTTGGCGCTAGATGGCCTTGTGTGAACTGTCTACTATGCTAAGTTGGGTCCATACTAGAAAATGTCAATCCCTATACTAAAACCGCTCAACCGCTGTCGACGCAGCGCTATCGCAGTGTCGTCCGTCGAGTGCGGTTTTAGTATGGAGAGTGACGTTTCAAGTATGGATATTACAACCCGCTGCGATACTTTCGTGCTCCGTCGTGCGTCAACTGTGCGACCCGCCATATGATCGTATAAAACATATCTCGCGCGCGAGTACACTTCAGACTTGTCAAACTGTCAAACCCTTTTGTCAAAACAAGGGAAAATATTGACATAAAGGTATAGAGAAAAATCTATGTCGCGGTACGCATCACAAGCCTACAGAATATTATTTATATATTTCTAGTTTGTAAGCAAAATACTACAATGTAAATTGGAAATTCGTTGAAAATTGAATACAATTTAGTATTTAAATTATATTCAGTTTGTTCACGAGGTCTGAGGTTAAATACAAATAAAATACCTAAGGGTACCGGGACCTTTCCACAAATGCATTTTTCATGAAATTTATTACTTAGTCCATCATTTTCGATATCAGAAAATTACTCTAGGTCTACGTATGAATGTAAATAATACTAACTCTAATATTTACATGTCAAGGTAAAAAAAAAAAAATGAACAATTAAATGTCAACTTAAAACTTAAAAAAAACAGTCAAACATACGTTGAAAAAATGTCACATCATCTGCTTACCCTTAACTAAAGGAGAATGCTCAAAAAACTATGGGAGGTGGTTGATAGTTTGAGCAGATTACAGGAATCTGTGATTTAACATAGATATGATAATATGGTAACTTAATTGATTATATAGATATGATAATATGGTAAGTTGACTGATATGATTTTTTTATCTATTTTGCAATTTCTACGAGCTACCTATGAACCTACGTCATACAATTTTAATTTCCATTTTCTTTATTGTATTGTTTGATTGAAAAAATCGTTCCATTCTTACAATATTTGCGACAAATTGGTTAACAATGAAATAAAAATACCTACTAGGTATACTTATAATACAATTTCCCTACATTATTATAGTCCAAAATTGAAATTTACATATGTATAAGTAGGTACCTACAATATATAATGATTTCCGAATTTCAAAACAAAGCAAGGAAATTAAGGTCAATGCCCAACTGAATTTAAATTAAAGTTCAGGAACTCAGAGCATCAACATAGATCCACTTAGCATATGATTTTACGTAGCTTCATTACTTGTTGCCGTGTGATGCCGGCTTAGAATAGCATCACCCCATTTCTTTCCCGTGGGTGTCGTAAGAGGCGACTGAGGGACTCGAGAGTATTGGTGTATTACAGTTTTTAGGCGACAGGCTGACAACCCGTCACTATAGTGATACACATGTTTTCTGAAACAACTTTGGAAAACAATCCTCAAAAATGTCAGACGTTGCGATGGCGACCGTATTCTTACGGCCGTTAACGCGCTGCCTACCCCGCAAGGGATAAAGGCGTGATATATGTATGTATGTATGTATGTGAAAATTTCAGGCGACCAATCTCTACATATTACATAGTATAAAACAAAGTTGCTTTTCGCGTCTATATGTATTTATGTATAACTGCCTAAATCTTAAAAACTACACAACGGATTTTGATTCCGTTTTTTTAATAGATAGAATGATTCAAGAGAAGGGTTTTTATGTATAATATTTGCCTGGAAAACATCTCATTCCCACGGGAAAATGATTTTCGCTAGTATTATAAATAAGTCAAATCGGCACGAATGGCAAGATAAACTTAAACTTCCTCTTTTTACTTTTAGGACTTATGCCGACTTGCAAATCAGCCAGTGTCAAGTGAAAGACAAAAAGTAGGAAATTAATATTATGCAGGCCAAAAAGGGACAAACTTTATACCTATGATTTTGAAAGTGTTCAAATGGAATAAAAAATTTCAATTTCAATCGTTTATAAATATGAATACGCAATAAAATTAACAACCATCCGGTGGACCTACCCCCTAAATATTGATACGTACCTAGTTTGTTTTAAATTTTTGTTTTTCTAAGTAATTAGCCTAAATATTGTGTTAATGATATGAACTTCATACACGACTCAATTATTCAATTTGGGTATATCGTTTTTTCTTTGTAATGGACTTAACGATTTTGGCCCCAGGGCCATCACATCTCAGCCGAACGGTTTGGTGAGGAGCATGGGAATGAGGAAAAACCTACTTATGACATAAATTTATTTATTTTCAGTGTTGAAATCAAAATGGGGTTCCTAGAGGAGCGGGATATGACCGATGTGCCCACTATTCCCGAGTTTTACCGCGGGAAAACCATCTTCATCACTGGCGGGTCCGGTAAGTGTTTTATTACCAGTCTACTAGCTAGTCATCTTAATAGTTTTACGTACGTACATTTTGAACTGAAAAGAGAAATAGTTTTCATACTGAATTACTACATCCTAGAAATATAACTAACTCCGCAGACTCAGCGACCCAAAAAGTATCTTGGCCTCCGAAACGAGCTGTCTCCACTGATCTCTGTCCTGCGTGATCTTCTGCCACTTGCTGACTCGAAGATCGCGCAGGACAGCCTCTACCACGTCTCTCCAGCGGCACCTGGGGCGCCCCACTGGACGTCGTCCTGTGGGACAACCCACGTACGCTCTTTTTGCTCCCCGATCCTCTCCCATCCTCTCTACGTGGCCGAGCCAACGAAGACACTAATGTTGATTAAAAATATAGTATTAGAAATTGAAATACTTGTGGTTTGTTAGACTAGTCTCTGCGGACTTCCGTGCACGGAATCGAATTACGATTACAGGAGGTTGAGCGGACATCGAGCGTTGGTGGCGAAGTGGTTAGAACACCTGTCTTACAATCGTGAGACCCTAATTCGATCCCCGTCATGCCCAAAGTGTTTTTTACTCACGTACACACCGACGACTGCTTTTAGGGTGAAGGAAAAACGTCGTCTTGAAACCCATATTTATATATTTGAATGCAAATGATATTTGAATGCAAATGATATTTGAATGTGACTTAACCTAGGATTTGGGTCAGGTTAGCCTTCAGGTTGCAGAGGTCAGATGGCAGTCGCTCTGTGTTAAAACTTGGTACCACGTCAAATCCTCTAGGTTAGGTAGCCGTCACCGACAGAGAACGGGATACGGCAAGGAGAATGATGATGATAAGTTTATACACTGCCTACCCTACATTACGACAAAAGGAAATGACACTGCTTATGATACGCCTATCGATCGTCTGGCAACAATCGAGTAGCATACAAATATACCTACATATATTATGCAACTGTAGTATCGCGCAGTGCAAGGTTAGACGAAGGCTGGTGGGTAGGCCGGATATTACAGGTTTCACAGACTCTAAACTTGTATTTCCAAGTAGATTCACTTTTTATAAACTTCACGTGTTCGCAACGAGGAGATAAGACGCCGAACAAGAGTCGTTGATGTCGGGAAGCGAATCACTGAAGTGGGGGTGGGCAGGACACTTGGCTCGTAGGGATGATGGACGGTGGACCAAGGCGATAACAGAGTGGCAGTCGAGAACAAAAAAGCGTCCAGTTGGCAGACCACCCGCTAGATGGACGAACGACTTAGCCACCGTTGCTGGTAGACAGTGGATGCGGGAGGCACAGGACCGGCGCAGATGGCGAGAAAAAGAAGAGGCCTATACTCAGCAGTGGGTAGATGTGGGCTGATATGATGATGATGATGAAACTTCACAGATGAAAACTTATTATGAACTATTTATATAACAATTTTATATTACTAGTGGCTCAAATCTTAATTAAACGTCTTGGTTTTATGAGATTAGAAGAAATGGTATAGAAAATTCCACCCTTGCGCGGTAGATTTCTAAGTAGACGTCACCTTTATTTATAAAATCCTCTGAAAGATGCTGACTCATAAAATACAGAAGTCTTGCACTTCTTCTTCTTCTTCTTTTCGTGTGGGATACCAAGTCGTTCAACGACCCGATGAACCCTAGTGTCAGAATTTTTCAACCGCCTTCTACAAGTAGCAGGCTTCTGACATGGTTGTGTAACGACCGCCATCTAAGTGATCATAGACAGGAACCGGGACCTACGGCTTAACGTGCTATCCGAAACACGGATTGCACTTAAAACTACTGACTCCATTTATAATTTTCGAAATATTTAAATTTGCATTCATTAACAGAATAATAATTTAAAAGTGACTGATTTGACGCCATCCTAAATAGCCCGATATGACATCATTAATCAGTATTTTCATTTTCCTTTTTGCTCCGTGATTTTCATACATAACGTCGTTTTAAACATTGAACAATTTTTACCATTTACAGGATGCTTACCTGTGAATAGTGAAGCAAAGCAAGCAAGCTTTGAAAATGGCGTCAGGCGTTGTGACAACGACTATTTTTACAGCCTGTTTAGGCTTTGCCTCGTAAAAGATATACCTAGGCGTGATGTGTGTATGTAGATTCTAACCTAGTTTAGCCAAGTTCAATGACACAGAATAAATTCCTATTCAGTGTTCTAGTTTCCTAAGATTTATGCCTAAAGGCAGTTCTCACACGCGCCGCGAGGCATTCCGGTGTTTTACCGTATATAGTTTTACGTAATACCATACAAAACTTATACATAATTGCCCTGTGCCAGCTTAGAATTAGAATAGTATCACCCAAGAGTGTCGACGTTTGCGCTGCGCTTGCCAATCCGCCTGCCAACCGTGGTCAGTATGGCAAATACCCCCCTTTTAGGGAGAGACCCATTATTTTTTACTGTTGAACATGGGCCTCCCCCTAATAAGAGGGTATCAAGACAGTTGGCAGGCGGAAAGTCCACTGTCTTTTGTGACTGTTGTAGTAGTAGGTCCATACATATATTATGTCTATGTCCCTTGCGTTGCGGGGTAGGCAGAGCGTCAACGACCGTATAATAGACGGTCGCTATTGCCAAGCCTAACAAATATTGAGGGCCGTTTCCGATAATTCATATCTCATTTTAGTGACAGGTTGTCAGCCTATCGCCTAAAATTTTTGAAAAATTCTAGTTAAAGTATTAGGTCCCTATTCAAAAACCGGATGTCGAGCGAGGCACACGTCGCCACTTCAAATCCCGGCTGTGACAAGTTGTCAATTGTAGATGTCACGAAACGTAATATTGGTCGGTGTGTGTGCAATTCATTTAAAGCTAATCCTAATGCTGAATCAGCTGTGAGCAATTTGTAATAATTGTAATTACTCATCTACTTACCAAATGATCTAGTAATTGTAATGCATTTTTTAAAACTCTACTATATCCAATAAATTTTCCTTAGTTCTTCTTTTAAGTTGTGGCTTTTGTAGCTAGCAATTTAGCCAGTGTCACGAAAACCTTACATGCGTGATTCCAGACTAACGTGAAATAAGACGTGTGATGCCGGCTTTTAATAGCATCACCCCATTTTCCCGAGGCGACTGAGATGAGGGTTTCTAGTGTATTGCAATGTTAGGCGACAACTATAGTGATACACGAACATAATTATCTGAAACGACCTTCAAATATTAGTCAGCCGTGGCAATAACAACAGTAATTTTGAAGTTGTTATTGCTCTGCCTACCCCGCTAAGGGATAAAGGCGTGATTTATGTGTGTTAGTGTGTGTGTGTGGAAAGAGAACCGATTGTGTTTGTGCCTTTTTATAACTTTGCCATTTGTCGTCCCGGGGGTTCTATACATATAAAAATGAATAGTTCAATTTTTTCCCGCAACAGTTCACTTTTTTCCCGCGACGGTTCTCTTTCCGCACACTCCATGTGTGATCAGATTTTACGCTGTATGGCGTGTTCCTTTGCAAAAGCCACAAATTTTAAGAAGAAATAGTAAAGTAAGACCAATTTTATCTTCATGTTGCCATCTAATCGATGAAGAAGAATGAAGCTATGAAGCTAAGTAACCAAAAGGGCTGGCCCAAGGGAAATCGTTTTTTTGTCGTCTCCTAACCCAACGTATATTCCCTGAGAAAAGTAGCTCCATTTGCCGCTTTATTCCTGCCACAGACTAGTCTAAGCACCCACGAAAGCACACATACACACACACTTAAATCACGCATTTATCCCTTGCAGGGTAGGCAGATCGCAAGACCGCAAAAATACGTCCGCCATCGCTACTTCTGACAAATATTGAGATCTCTTTCAGATGATTCTGTCGTGACAGGTTGTCAGCCTGTCGCCTAAAATTGTAATACACATTAAACCCTCGATTCCCTTAGTTGCCTCTTACGATACCCGTGGGTAAGAAATGGGGTGGTGCTATTCTAAGCAGTATCCCAGGAAAGCAAAGACAAAGTAAACGATTTCGAGCTACCTACTTAACTAAAGGTTAACAATGACGTCTGAGAACATTATGCTCGGCGCGTTTGCGGTTAATACTTGCGTTGAATGATTAATACAATTCGATCGATTAACGATGGCGGAAAAGCCACAGATGACAGAAGGATATAGGTTTTAAGAATCGATAAGCAAGCGTGTAGTCTTTTTTTGCCGTGTGATGCCGGCTTAGAATAGCATCACCCCACATCCTTCCCGCGGGTGTCGTAAGAGGCGACTAAGGGACTCGAGAGTGTTGGTGTATTACAATTTTTAGGCGACAGGCTGACAACCTGTCACTATAGTGATACACGTTTTCTGAAACAACCTTAGAAAACAATCCTCTAAAATGTCAGACGTGGCGATAGTGGCCGTATTCTTACGGCCGTTAACGCTCTGCCTACCCCGCAAGGGATAAAGGCGTGTTATATGTATGTATGTAGTCTTTTTTTACGTTGGTACTTACTTATAAGGTATAAAAATATTAGCTACACAGGTCGAAATATAAAAAAAAAATTGGACCTCCCATACAAAATGTAGCAGCCGGACGACTGTATGGGAGGTCCAAATTATTTTCTCAAATTTCATCCTACGTTTCTTAGGGAAAGTTGTTCAGTTTCATGGGCTGATTCACCCCTTAAAATATTTATAGCAATTTTTTTTACACCTTGTATTATTCTTTTTGTAAATGATCTCGAGTCAAAGAAAAGCTGGAACTCAATTTCAGTTCATCACATCAGATCAGCCTATATCAGTCCACTGCTGGAATTATGGATTGTTATTTTGTCCGTGTGTGCCGGCTTAGAACAGCATCACCCCATTTCAAATAAAATATTCTGAACAAGTGCTGAACAATTAACACAGCGTCATATAGCCAAAAAGAAGTAAAAATATTTAAAAATGGACAACATTTGTTTTGGCTTTGAATGAAAAGCGATTAATTTTGCTATGTCCTTTGTTTTTTTTTCGTCATTTTATGGCAACAGCCAGCTTCTAATGTTGCTAAAAATAATGAGGTTGAAAAAAGTATACAGAATAAAGAGAGGTCTAAGTAAACGACACCAAATCACAGGGATCTCGTGTTAAAATAGGTGTGCCGCAAGGCTCTATATTAGGACCATTTTTATTTTGTAATTTACATTAACGATTTGCCTTACATGGTACTGAATTTGTCCAGAATTGTATTATTTGCTGATGATACATCCCTTATATTTAAGGTTGATAGACGAGCGCATAATTATGACGAAGTAAATCACACTCTTGGAGTAATTCATAGTTGGTTTACTGCAAATAACTTAGTTCTAAATGCAAAAAAAAACTAAATGTGTATTATTCACTTTGCCAAATGTAGTACATTCCTTGAATAATTATGTCACGCTTAATAATGAAAAATTAGAATTTACTGCCAGCACAGTTTTCTTAGGGATTACTCTTGATTCAAAGCTTCAATGGGGTCCTTATATTACATCTTTGTCGGGAAGATTAAGCTCAGCTGCCTATGCAGTACGTAAAATTAGAGAAATTACAGATATTGCAACTGCACGACTTGTTTACTTCAGTTATTTTCACAGCATTATGTCCTATGGAATTTTGCTGTGGAGCCGCGCAGCTGATATTGAAACAATATTTATTCTTCAGAAAAGGGCCATTAAAGCGATTTATAAACTTGGCAGTCGTGATTCTCTGAGAGAACTGTTTAAGGAAATTAATATTATGACTGTGCCGAGTCAATATATTTATGAAAACATCATGTATGTAAGAAAGAATATTCATACTTTCACAAGAAATCATGAAAGACACAATCGTAATATAATAAGTAAAAACAAATTAGATCAACCTAAGCATAGACTAGCTAAAGCTAGGACTTCATTTGAAGGTTTGTGTATACGATACTATAACAAAATACCCGAAGATATATTAAGTTTGTCTGAGAGTAAATTTAAATCTGTTATTAAGAAAACTATATATGTATATATATATAACTATAAGTTAGATGATTACGTTAATGACAAAGAGGCATGGTCCTCTGAGATTCCAGCGCAGCACAAGAAACATGCAGTCATTTTTAATACCAAATCGGGACGTGCATGGAACTTAAAATTGACATAAATACTCGTAGAAAGGAAGACTTTATAAGACGAAACAGATAGAATTATCTACTGTAGTACTTTTATTTTATTTTAGCGTAGCCGTCTTTTGGGCTATTAATATGTTTTAAAACTTAGCTAGGGTAGCTTAGGTCCTATGGTACAAATTGTTAATTGAGGATAGGAGCACTTTTGAGCAGGTTTTTGGGTGGTTTTCCTGTTCTGGGGGTCCGGCTGATTTACATGTCACATGTAAATATATTTTTTAAAATATTCACTTTAATTGGTTGACTTCATACATTGACGGTGGTGGCGTAAGTTACATGCTGTGTGGTCAGCCTGGCCGGCCCCGAGGCAGTGCCTTTTTTATTCCACTCGTGCCGCGTTTCTACTAGGAACATAAAATTGTTATAAAAAAGAGAAAATTGTGTCTGACAATTTTCTCTTTTTTACTTTACTTTTTTACTTTATAAAAGAGAAAATTGTGTCTGACAATTTTCTCTTTTTAACAATGACTAATTTATTTTTTAGTGACAGTATTGTATTGTAAATTCTTGACTTTCTGAAAGTGTTCGTTGTGAATCTACTTGGAAATAAACGATTGAAATTTTGAAATTCGAATTTGATTGCATTGATATTTAACTAAATTGCTGGCAACTTATGTCTAAAAAATATTGTGAAAGCCATTTGAGTAAAAAACATAAATAGTGACGTTAGATTTTTCTTTTCAGTTTTATGGTTTCAGGTCCTTTTGTTGTTTTCATACAAGAAATTCATCATTTAAAAAAGCAATACTTATAATGCCATTACTGCAAAAATAATAAGACTATTTTAAAAACGTAATTATTCATTTACGCCTAGTTGACCTAAGTAGGTATTTACAAAAATTGTACGTTATACACCTAGTAATTAATAGCGGTTAACTAAAGATTCCTACAATAGTAAAAATGAGATAAATAATGGTTAAATAACATCTTGAAATTGTGATGGAAGTAATGTATGTATTGAAGCATGATATATATATCACGCCTTTATCCCTTGCTGGGTAGGCAGAGCGTTAACAGATAATTTGTTTATCGCTATTGAGAGTAACAGGTTTTTCAACCTATCGTCTAAAAGTTGTACCTAACACACACATAAAACGACACCCACGGGGATGAAATGGAGCGGTGCTTTTTTAAGCCAGCATCACACGGCAGCGTACTGTAGTGTTATGACGAAGTTGCGTAACTGCACTTTTCAAGTTTTTGTGATTGTCGTTCATATGTTTTTGTCATATTCCATTGTATACTAATTATTCAACGTATACTCGTAGGTACCTAGTACCTAGGTGCTTACTGTGAACGCTTACGTGATGGTTATATATCTACGTATAGGTATAGGCACAAGTAAAAAAGTTTAGATTGTAAAGATAGTGTATTTGATAGATAGAGATTTCCTTAGGTAATGAACTGTTTTATGGCAATAGATGGCGATGTACTTAATAAAAAACAATAAAAGCACGTTTTTTATTGAAAATATAATATTTATTTATTTAACTTTATGCAAAAATATACATATGCGGACTTATTGACAGGTACTTAGATTTATGGCCACCGAAAACCTCTATATACGAAATTTGGTGAAAATCGTTCGACTAATAATTGCTCATTAAAACGTACCCATTAGATAGATATACTTATTCTAAAAGGTATTATTATTACAATGCGGAGTTTTATTTTTATTTCAACTGGGAGCATGTCGTTCAGCCGATTAACCCCTTAAAATATTTCCAGCTAATATTTTTACACCTTTTTTTTCGCAGGATTCATGGGCAAGGTTCTTATTGAGAAGTTACTCTACTCCTGTCCAGAGCTGGACCGCATCTACCTCCTCCTCAGGACCAAGAAGGGAGTCAAGTCTGATGATAGACTCCAGCAGCTATACTCCTCACAGGTAACTACCATAGATGCTGGTTTAGAATAGCATCGCCTCATTGGTGCCCGCATTTAAAAGGTTTTGCCACTGGCAAATATTTGAGGATCGTTTCAGATTAAGACGTGTATCATTATAGTGACAGGTTGTCAGCCTGTCGCCTAAAATTGCAATACACAACCCTCGAGTCCCTTCGTCGCTTTCTTCGACACCCAAGCGAAAGAAATTGCGGTGATGCTATTCTAAACCGGCATCACATGGTATCTAACGGATGCCTCTAGAAAATGGGCAGTTGTGCTCCCTGTGAATATCTATATCACTTTGCACTGCACTTGACGACCGATGTGGCGCAGTGGTAGTGCGACTGCCTTTGACGCAGAAGGTTCCGGGTTCGATTCTCGGTGGGTCACTCACAAAGTTGATAGTTATCACTTTGTGAATTTGTTCCCAGTCTGGTTAGGACATTGCGGGCTGAACCACCCGATTGTCCGTAAGTAAGATGGTTCCGTGTTTCGGATGGCATCAGGCCGTAGGTCCCGGTTGCTGTCTATGATCACTTAGACGGCGGTCGTTACACAACCATGTCAGAAGCCTGCTACTTGTAGAAGGCGGTTGAAAAATTCTGACACTAGGGTTCATCGGGTCGTTGGACGACTCGGTGTCTCACACGAAAAGAAGAAGAAGAACTTTGCACTGCGCTTGTCAATCCGCCAGCCAAGTCTGATGAGTACAGAAGCTTTAAAATCTCAATATAATGAATGACTTATGTTTACAGGCATTTAGTATAGCGTAACCCCATTTCTTCCCGCGGGTGTCGTAAAGGTTACTGAGGGACCCGAGGGTTTTATTTGTACTAAAGTGTTACACGACCAATCTAAAAGAATCCTCAATTGTGCCAAACGTGGCAATATCGACGGCTGTTATCGCTCTGCCTACCCCGCCAGGAATGAAGGCGTGATACGTGTGTGAACAACGTACCTATTCGTTAGTATGATATTTTTATATCCCAGTAACCTTGCTAAAACATAGTACCTAGGTACTAACCTATTACATCCTTGTAGGTATTAATTAAATAAATGGTTTTACGGATATTTTATTCACTTGAGTTGAGATTCTAATCACGTTTATTATTAAACTAGTAGGTGCCCGCGGCTCCGCCTGCGTTAAAGTCGGTTTTAATCTCGTAGCATCCCACAGGAACATTTTTTCGAGATAACTGTCCTTTGTGTTAATCCAAGTTACCGTCTGTGTGCCAAATTGAATGCAAATCAGTTTATTAATTTTTGCGTGAAGGAGTAACAAACAAACAAACATACAAACTTTCAAATTTATAACATTAGTAAGATCAGTAGGATAGAGACTACCTATTATGTATGTAGGTAGCTACACACTTAATGCACGACGGAGCGCTAAAATATCGCAGCGGTCTGTCAGATCCATACCAGAAACGTCACTCCCCATAATAAAACAGCTCTGCGTTGACAGCGCTTGAGCGATTTCAGTATGGGGGTTGACATTTCTAGTTGATCTGACAGACCGCTGCGATGTTTTAACGCTCCGTCGTGCGTTAATTATGCGATCAGCCTTACTTGTCTTGACTTTGACAGCTACAAAAGTCCACTGTTGGACATGGGTTTTCCCCTATTGGGGGGTATTGCCATACTCACCTTGCTTTTCAGGCGGATTGGCGAGCGCAGTGTAACATGTTTCATTCACAGGGAACGCTGCCGTCCATTCCCTTGATAGTTATCCCTTAGTCGCTTTTTACGACACCCACGGGTAATATTGGGGTGATGCTATTCTATACCTATTGCTATACTATTCATAACCAGCATCACATTGCAAATATTGTGAGGTTAAAATATATAGTCAAATGTACAGTTTCACCGTACAGTCGTGTGATGCCAGCTTAGAATAGCATCACCCAATTTCTTCCCGCGGGTGTTGTAAGAGGCAACTAAGGGACTCGAGGGTTTCATGTGTATTACAACTTTAGGCGACTTAAGGGGCTGACAAGAGCTAAAAACCGGTCCCTTTCTGACAAATGTCAAACTGCGCGCGTGCGAACGGGACGGAATCTTGCCGATTCAATGATATTTCGTATTTTCGATGATAACTCGGTCTAAAATAAGTAATTTGAAAATCAAAAACAATATGTCGATAGATTATTGTAAGGCGCTCATTCTGATAATAAACACTTAATTATTGCGTGGGTTTTGTTCGTACAGTTTGCGATATAATAGATTTTTAGAAGTAACTTTACGATGTTTTTCTATCAAGCTAAATTACTAATATCATGTTTTGGAAACAATAGCACTACAGCAAATATCCTGAAGATTATTACCTTTTTTTCGTCAGTTTTTCTGCATTTTGTCTAGGGTAGAAATCACTTATAAAAGTAGCTTTTAGCTCTACTCAGCTCCTTAAGCTGACACACAGTGACCTGTCCCTACAGTGATACACAGATCAATTAAAAGGGCTCTCAATACTTGTCAGACGTGTCGATAAAGACCGTGATTTTAAGATCGCCGGCATCACACGGCTACACGGGTACAGTTTTAAACCGACCTTATACTACAGTCAAGGAGCGTTCTTGTCCTTAAATTACTTATCTCAGTTTTGAAATAGGTAGTCTAAATTTTGAAAAAAAACGTACCGACATTGAATTGAAAACAATGATGATTAATTTATACTATCGTAGTTCAATGTTCCTTTATTAACATAGATACATTGTTGCTCCGAAGTTAATAAAAATGTACCTACAATTAAAAAACCGTGTAAGGTCACCACTTTGAGTTTGGTTTTTTTTATCAAAAAGGAATTTTGTAGTTTGTTGAGTGGATCCTATGAGACGACCTTTACGTCAGAAATGCGACCAGAAATCTGTGTACTGTAATACACCGGGTTTCTGAGGAAATGGATAAAACTTGCCGTGTGATGCCGGCTTAGAATAGCATCACTCCATTTCTTACCTGTGGGTGTCGTAAAAGCCGACTGAGGGACTTAGGGTTTCAGGTGTATTACAACTTTTAGGCGATAGGCTGACAACTTATCACTATAGTGGTACACGAATTGTCTCAAACAGCGCTCAATATTTGTCAAACGTGGCGATAACGACCGTAATTTTACGGTCGTTAACACTCTGCCTTCCCCACCAGGGATATAGGCGTGATATGTGTGTGTGTGTGTGTGTGTGTGTGTGTGTGTGTGTGGATAAAATTGCACGTTCAGGGCATTGAAAGTTTCGGCCCCCATACAAAAGTAGTCAAAACTGTTCAGTACGATGCGCCTGATCGCGTACTTGACTTGATTTTGAGTTATTCATAAAAGAACATTCGGTTCAGGCGGATCGCACATTTAACGCTCGCCGGAGCGCTAAAACATCGCAGCGGTCTGTCATCAGATCCATACTAGAAACGTCACTTCCCATACTAAAACCGGATTCGTAACCGCAAACGTGTACGATCCGACTGAACTGAATGATTTTTTATGAATATACCTTTATCAAAATCAATTCAGTGGTTTCAAAAATATCTGCTTTATTTAGTTATCTCCTGTTAGATACAAAAATAAAAATGACATATATGTCATTTTTTAACTTTCAGTGCTACGATCGTCTACGTAAGGAGAAGCCTGATATTTTTGCATCCAAGGTCTACGTCATAGCTGGAGACATCATGGAACCAGGCTTAGGTGAGTATCATGTGGGATACAGAGTCTACGGACGACCTAATGATCTTTAGTGTCTCTGAAGTGGACCTGGAATCTTTGAGTTGAAGATATCATGGGACCAGAATTATATAAGTATCGTGTGTGACACTGAATCTACGAACGATCCGATGAATCCTGGTGTCAGAATTTGGCCTTGACATTGAGTTGCAGATATAGTGGAACCAGGCCTAGGTGAGTACGTGTGACAGAGAGTCTACGAACAGCCCATGTCATGTCATAGTTTAAAGACCAAAAGTAATCAAGCATAGACTAGACAACTATCATCGGTACAACCGGCTTTACGTGCCTTCCGATACAAGGAACCATCTTCTCGCAAACAATCCATCCCCAGTTTATTGTTTTGTCAATTCCATACTCCTAAAAGTTATTAAAATATGATATTATTGTGTTTCAGGACTTTCGCAAGAAGACAGAGCTTTGCTAGTGAATAGGACTAACATAATTTTCCATGTAGCAGCTAGCGTAAGGTAAATAATAATCTTGTTACATTTTGTTTGAATGCTGTGTGATGCCGGCTTAGAATAGCATCACCCCACACCCTTCCCGCGGGTGTCGTAAGAGGCGACTGGGATTCGAAAGTATAGGTGTAGTACAATTTTTAGGCGACAGACTGACAACCTGTTACTATAGTGATACACATGTTTTCTGAAACAACCTTGGAAAACAATTCGCAAAAATGTCAGGCGTGACGATAGCGGCCGTATTCTTACGGCCGTTAACGCTCTGCCTACCCCGCAAGGGATAAAGGCGTGATATATGTATGCATGTTGTTTGGATGAATTGTGTAAAAAACGACATGAACAAGGGCATAAAATAAGATTTGACTGCTGATAGAGATGAATGGAAGAAGAAAACATGTTGCGCCAACCCCAAATGAATTGGGATAAGGGCAGGCAGATGATGATGATGATGATGATGATGATGATGATGATGATGATAGAAAGAAAAATTGTGTCTATGCTAATCGAATAGGTGGTAAATTTTTCCGAAACATTAGCCCAACGTAACGATGATGAACGTAATTGTATGGTCCCTTAACACTCTGCCTACTCTTTAATTTATTTATAATGTACGCATGTTCCAGGTTTGACGATCCCTTGCCTTTCGCCGCTCGTCTCAACCTCAGAGGCACCAAGGAGATCATCGACTTAGCCAAAGAAGTACAAGATTTGTCGGTAAGTGGCACACATTTTCATACCTATTAATAGAATAGAAATCTTTATTTCAAAGTACATGAAGCAATACAACATTAGTAACTTAAATAGCAGGCATAGGTTGTAAAAAGGTATCCCACTCAGCATATGCTATAATACGAAGCAGGTATTACAGCGCTGGTATTCTGCGGTACCCATGCGTGCTTTTGTACTGATCGAGACAAGGCAACACTACTGAAATATAAGTAGGACAATTAGTATTCCAAGTCCCCAGTTCACCTGCCATTTGTAAAGGTCTACCAGGTATTATCCTGCCTTAACTGCCCAAACTCATGAACGCTTCAAGATCTCCAGGAAGCAAACTATAGAGGCACTTCCGTGGCCAAAGCACTGGAAAAAAAAATTAAATTGTTACCATCGACTCGATGAAGAAGAAGGCCGTGTAGTGCCGGGGACCAGGGAGTAAATCCATGAGGTGCCGGCTTAGATGGCATAACCCATTTATATTCGTAGGGATAAGTCGAACAGCATTCCTTTGGCATAAAACACCTTGTTCTGCGCTCGCCAAACTGCCAGCCAAGCGAGGTGATTAAGGCAATACCCTTGTTATGTGGGCCCTATGAAATAAGTGGCACGATGCAGTAACAACGATAATATCAAGAAAACGTAAAAATATTCACAGCACGATAAAAACGCGTTCCTTGTCGGATGGCATGCCAACAGCTTTCTTGTTGTCCCAGGCAACCAGGGTGGCCGCTACAGCCCCAATAAGAGGATGGTCTTGTCAAGCAGTGGACTTTTGTGGCTGTATTTGTGTGTACTTGACAAGATAATGAACCGGATTTCCTATTTCCAGGCGCTGGTGCACATTTCCACATCCTACTCGAACACCAACCGACCTGTCATTGAAGAGGTGATGTATCCGCCTCATGCAGACTGGAGAGATACCCTCAAGATCTGCGAGGAGTTGGATGAAGATTCCATCAGGATCCTCACTCCTAAGTATGTTTCTAATCATGCTTCATGTTTTATTTTATTTATTTATTAAACATTATGCACAAATGTACATTGGCGAACTTAACGCCTAGTCTAGGTCTTAGGGCATGTGGATAAAACAGGGCAGGTGCAAATAAAGGTCAAGTTAAGAACGGTTCATTGAGGTGGTTTCTACGTTTTATTCAAAGAGTTTTCAGTATTTGATTTTAAATGACAGCTACACGGCGGTTTGACATGATATTATGATGCTCTTTCATTTACCTACAACTAATTTTGTCATTAACATCATATCATCGATATAAGGACTGAGCTGTCATATGAAAGTAGAAGTACTCTACAAATCTGACAACGTACATGCCATCAATATGCTATCCGCCAACAAAAAAACTGCGCTAGCACATATAAATTCTAAATCTAACAAAGCAATGTTTTTTCAGATACTTAGGCAACATCCCCAACACATACACCTTCACGAAACAACTAGCAGAACATGCTGTGTACGAACAGAGGGGTCAGCTACCGGTGGTCATCATCAGACCTTCAATAGTGATCGCCAGCGTAGAAGAGCCCTTTCCTGGATGGATAGAGAACTTTAACGGTCCTGTAGGGATCTTAGTAGCTTGTGGAAAAGGTTGGTAGCAGCTTCATCTATTCCACATCGCTATCAATATTTAGAACCCAGTCAATAGCCACAACATTCTAGAGTCTACGATATTCTACGCGGTTAAGAAAACATGGATGTGTAAGACTTTGTGAATACGCAGCTGCCCATGTCCTGGAATCATCCTTAAAGTAGTTACGCTTTTCAAGAACTCCACAATTAAAATGGAGTACCTAATGCTATTCAGCCAACATCACGTAGGATGCTTTGTCAATACTGCATAACATCGGTGGCCTACAGAACGCAATAACTTCTGAAATTGTTCAAAACATGTTTGCCAGTCAGATATCAAGAGGCGTCAAAAGCTTCCTTCTCTGTATATTGTGCCGTGCCGTATGATGCCGGCTTATAATAGCATCATTTCATTTCGTTCCCGTGGGTGTTCTAGGCGTCTTATGACCCCACACGAAGGTTTCTTCTGTATTACAATTATGGGGTCATATTTTTATGGCTTCCCTGTCCCGAAAGAGATAGAGGCGAGATATGTGTATGTGTGTAAGTTGGTATTTATGTATTATTTCTGTCTGTGTTTTCAGGTATAATGCGGAGTATATACTCAAACCCAGACCTGATAGCCGATTATATTCCCGTCGATATAGCTATCAAGAACTTCATAGCAGCTGCTTGGATCAGAGGGACTAAGAAGTGAGTTCAACAAACTGCATAACTCTTATCGTCATTTACTGTTACTGGTCTCAGAAGTAGGTCTGAGGTAATTCAAAAATAATAGGAGGTTTACTTTTGGAGAATTAAAAAAAAGTAGCAATCCAAGAAGAGAGCGTTGAACCGACTATGTTACTAGATTTTAATGTAGATTCCAAAGCCAAAAGAATGAAAAAAACATTGTGATACTGACTGACGGTCTGGCATACACTGACACTTGCGTTACAAATGAGTCCGAGTCCAAGTTTCAAAAAAACAAAAACTAAATATTGCGTTTCGTTCTTTGCGGTAACATACCAAGCACAGCGCCATTTATCCAGCGACTAGATAATTAATTAAAAAATAAATAAAAGGAAATTTCCTATTCAACGTACCTATTTCTTTGGGACAAGTATTAGACGCGAAGAAAAAAAAACAAAAGGCTCTCTTCAACAATTGCCCTTTTTGTATCCATCCATACAGATAATTTACCATCCAATGTATGTATGTAAGAACACAGAACTTTACCGTATCCTACCTTAACAGCTGCAACAGTCCACTGCTGGACCTGGGCCTGCCCCTATTGCCATACTCACCACGCTTGGCAGGCGGATTGGCGAGCGTAGTGCAAGATCTTCAATTCACAGGAAAAATGGCTTCCCATCCCCTGGAGTTTTATACCTTAGTCGATTTTTACGTCACCCACGGGTACAATTGGGGTGATGCTATTCTAAACCGGCATGACATGGCTTTCCACGTGCTCTCTCTCTTTCTTTTCGTGTGGGATACCGAGTCGTCCAACGACCCGGTGCACCCTAGTGTCAGAATTTTTCAACCGCTTTCTACAGGTAGCAGGCTTCTGACATGGTTGTGTAACGACCGCTGTCTAAGTAATCATAGACAGCAACCGGGACCGACGGCTTAACGTGCCATCCGAAACACGGAACCATCTTATTTATTTTTTATTTTTTATTTTATTTGACATAGTATACATAAACAAAATAATTAGTCAATGCCCTCGTTAAACCTCGTAAAGGTTTGTCTCGAAGACATAATTCCGCTATAGGTATAATAACTTACTTACGGACAATCGGGTGGTTCAGCCCGCAATGTCCTAACCAGACTGGGAACAAATTCACAAAGTGATAAATATCAACTTAGTGAGTGACCCACCAAGAATCGAACCCGGAACCTTCTGCGTCAAAGGCAGTCGCACTCTCACTGCGCCACATCGATCCTCAATCGTCAACGTGCTCATTTAACATGATAAGTACCTTTTTCCACAGACTAGAGAAGACAGATGACATCCCAATCTACAACTGCTGTGCCAGCAATCTGAACAATATTACCATGGGCGAGCTGGTCAGCGTTGGATTGAAGATAGCCCAGAACTACCCTCTAAACGACATGATGTGGAACATTGGAGGCAGCATTACTACGTCGAGGACTCTGCATTATATCAAGGTGAGAATTTTGGACCGAGGCATCAATGTCAATTCTTTTTTAAAGGCATTCCCATTGTGATTTTGCCAGTGTCAGTAGGTAGTAACCAACGCAGCTGCGCCGGGTGGTGGCTCCTGTAGGGTGATAGGGTCATCTACAGGATCCGAGGGCCTCCTCTTGATGCTATCCGAGAGACCAAGGCATCATCAGGTGTTCTTCTATGTTTAGGACGTTTTGACAGCTTTCAAATCCTCGCTATGTTCAGTAAGGGGCCCTTTCAGCTGTGCCAGCAACCTGAACAATAGTTCCATGAAATCGCACTCAACTCTGAGATCGATCTCAAGAGCGATTTTGACAGATGTCGTACATTAAAGACATATCAAGTTCCAAGATCAAGATCGATCTTAGAGTTGTGTGCGGTTCATGAATACGGGCTTTATTTGCCAACCTATATTTTTTTTCGTGTCTCACAACAGTTTTTTTTTATTGCAGGTGATGTTTCTGCATTTATTGCCAGCCATCTTCATCGATACATTATTGTGGCTGATGGGGAGAAAACCATTGTAAGTAAGATAGTAATGATTACCTTTAGAATAGTGGCATCGTGGCGGCGCGCATGCGCTCCGCATCCCTGTCCTGAAACGCGGTATCGAAGTGTTTCCGCCGATCGCTATATATACAACTTCAAAGTATGTCCGGTTAAAGCAGTCGGTCCCCTGATCACAACATCCGAACAGGCGGGTACCTAACTACCTAAGATACATACACACATATCACGCCTTTATCCCTTGCAGAGTAAAAAAAGTACGATAGCTAATGCCACGTCTGACAAAATTGAAGGCCCTTACTGTAGTGACAGGTTGTCAGCCTGTCGCCTAAAATTGTAATACATACTCAAGAAACCCTTCAGTTCCTTAGTCGCCTCTTACGACACCCGCGGAATGAAATGGGGTGATGCTATCTGAGTTATCATAGGGCCAAAAATAAATTGATATCATTGTGAAAACCACTTTTCCCTTGTTTTCAGGCTAGTAAAGGTCCAACGACGCATCTACATAGCAAACATGGCCCTACGCTACTACGTAACACAGCAATGGACGTTTGAAAACAAAAACTTCATACATATCCGTTCGAAAATCAAAGACGAAGACAAAAAAGATTTCTACTACGAAATAGAAAACGTAGACAAGTATGAGTACTTCAAAAGCAGCTGTATAGGAGGCAGGAGGTATCTTTTGAAGGAGAAAGATGAAGACTTGCCCAGAGCAAAGGCGCATTTTCGAAGGTAAGCTGATTTTTTAATGCTTTTTAACCGAGTACAAAAAAAGGAGGTACAGTTTGATTTGTATTTAAGTTTGTCCACGTTTGAATGAACCGATTTGGATGCGGTTTTAAAAAAATTATTTGTCAGAGTTAGGAGAAAGCTTTAGGCATATTAACCGGTAAAAATGGAGGTTCACACTTTTATATGTCCGTTGAAGTCGGTTCTCCTTTTTAAAAAGATTTTAACACATAAGTGTACTTTTTAAGCATATGACATCATCTTAAGAAACTTACCTAATAGCCTGAGCTTTACATAATAGCAAATGTTTATATTATAATATTGGTTGAAACGCGATTGCTCTATACTTTTATTCAGGCCGATTATGAACAATCTTAAAGTTCATGATAATAGCTGCTATAAAAAAGTCACTAAGTGTAATAATTATTAGAAATGATATATTTATATAGTAAGATTGAATTTTCTGTTACTCATGCTATGGAGTAAAAAAAAACAAAAATAGTACAGGATAGGGACGCGTTTTTATTTACAAAATTTTTATTTACTACATATTGAACCTGCAGAAACAGATTGGCTGTTTCAGAAACAGCAAATGGTTTTTGATTTGCTCAAGAGATGGCGTAACTGTCAATTCTCCCATTTATAACATTTTTATACATATTTTAATTATTGCCCTTATTTTAATTATAGGGTATCACGTATTTTTAAAAAAACGGAAATTTTCTTATCATCCAGTTTTTAATTTATTGCTACCCAAAGAAAAAATTACATTCGTACCCTAGGGCTGAGCGTGCATGTAATGTCTGGTCTGTATCTCTGCCTATAAGAAGCTAGGGTTGTTGACATCGTAAATAATAGACTGATTTACTCATACTGTTTTTTTCTTCAGAATGGTGATCCTGGACAAATTGACTCAATGTATATTCTATGGATATCTCTTCTGGTGGCTCATCAATACTAACATGGTTCAGAATATGTTGCGTTCCACGGCAGATCTTCTTATTATTTAGTAAATAAATAATATTTAGGCCTGTATTTAAGATCTGAGTTAAGACTATGAATGGTTGTGTAGTGTTATTGATAGTAATATGAATTTCTAGGCCAAAGTTACCTTCAATAATTTGTTGTAACATAAATTATAATTTTTGTTTTTATTGCTATTTTTTTTTTATATTATTAAGTTAGAGGAATTAACTTCAAAATACATAGGTAATTTAAAATTAGTTGTAAATTAAATTACTACCTTTCTGTAGTTACTTACTATAATTCCAGTATTTCTGGTCAATAAGAGTTATGTGTAATTTTTGTCATGTTTGATATTGCATTTATTGTAGTTAAATAGTGGGTGCAATAAATATTTTAAGATTTTTTAAATAATTTATTGTTTTTTCTGAAACTTTTTTGTTTCGTTTCTTTTTTAATTACTTTTTTTTATTTTTTCTTATTTTTTAGGGTACGGGCAGGTCCCACTTAGGTGTGCTGTTGATTAAAATAAATGTTGTCATACTTAAATGAAAAAACAAATTATAAAATTCACATTTTTTATATTTAACTACTAAAATCATTACAATAAGTAGTGTACCAAGTACCGGCTTATGAGAGAAATACTTACAGTGCCATTCTAACTTAAACTACTAAATATTACTAAAAACATACAAATAATATAATATACCTAAAACAGTTATATCACAACATGAGTGGACTAATCTAAGGTCTAAGTCAGACTTTTGGCAATATTATTTTATTGGATACATAATTTCCTCTAAAATCAAAACAATATACTCTGGATTTAATTTAATGCTGTACAATAATTTCATGTCTCAGGTCCGTATTTGTAGATCGCATTCAACTCTGAAATCGATCTTGAGTGCGGCTTTGACATGCTGTTAGTATTGACTGACATTTGTCAAAACGGCTCTTGAGATCGATCTCGGAGTTGAGTGCGATTTATAAATACGGACCTCAGTGTATCAAGCGTTTTCAAGAAATATCAATACGATTGCTTCTCATTAGGTATTTCGATAATTGCTGACTAAGGTAAAGATAGTAATGTGATTAATTTGATTAGTCCCTATACAAAAAATTACCAAAAATGTTTGAGTTTTAAAAGCTTCCTTTCAGTATTTATATTTTAAATTTTATTCAAATTGTACTATATACAACTGTAAAAATAATTATTATTGAACTACCAATATTAACGCCAAATTTCTTTTAAAATCAGACTTAAAAAGTAATTACATTTTGAGCAAATATGGAATGGTTGTTGGAATGCATAAATAAATTTATACAAACAAGAATTTTAAAACTTGCTTCATAGGCACATTATAAAATTTCTAAAATATAGCAATTTCATTGTATAAGACTATAGTTTTGAAAAACCCTGCATGTTAGTTTTAACAGCTAAGCTATTTATTTTTTCGAAAATAAATCTGACTTAAACTAGGCAATTTATAATCTAATTCAGGTAGTTATGGTTATAGCTGTTAGGCCTCAATGTAAAAGGTCATTTTAAGTACAAATATTTACAGGATTCATTCTCTCAGAGAAACTGAAAATTTAGTTTACGAGAAGAGTACTTAAAATGACTTTTTATTTAAAAATAGGCTGTTTTTTATTTTTATCTATCACGTACCTGAAATGTTATAAAATAAAATATTGTCACATTTAATTTATTATCAAATCGTTTAGGCAAAAAACATTGAGCATTATTGTAATAATAACTATAAAAAATAAGGATAATGTCATCATGTTTCAACGATCCTCCTATTTTTTTGTTCCCTCATATTGAACGAAATGTGACAATTTAATTTACAAATTACGTAAAAATCACAATTCACTGGCACATAATAAAATTATAATTCAAAACATATTTTAAAATACCTATTTTAATAATTTCAAGGCAATCCTAATGAAAAGTATGTCAAATAATATGATTTTTTGCAATAATTGAAAGCTAAAGCAAATTAAAAAATATGATTACAAAATTTAACAGAAAATTTAATCAAAATTTACGTGGAGAATATTGTCATTCAGATATTGCTCGTATTCAAAAAGATTATAACCAAGTTTTTCAGTTCCATGAGTCCTTTTAAATTAGAAATAATTGATTTATTGAATATGTTCTTAAAACAATTGGCAATTACTAGGATAAATAATTACATTAACTTTAAATCTTTGCATAAAATTGTACTTATCCCGTCTTTTTACAACCCGCCCTTATATTCCCACAAGAACAACTTTTCCCGCGGTAACACACAGCCATCGAAGAGTCATGGTCCCTAGAAAACTATAGCTTTCCTACATTCACATGTTTTCAAATTTCGAAAATGGCTGGACTCATACCCTATCATCTATTATATTTACCCTCTTATATTAAACAATTTTGAGCATTTTCAAACAAAAGTCTTTACCAAGTTGATATTGACCCTTCAACTGACTAAGCAGAATTGAGTCTATCTACAGAAATAACATCACTTGCTTACCACTTTACAATAGTCTTATAACACAGTCGTGGCAGGCGGAGCTCCATGGCAAGAATCACATTCTAATTTAAACCCGTTTCAATCAGATATGTGGATGATCAGTTCGTTACCATCGTTCGAGTCTAGTTGTTTCAACTGGTTAGCTCTGTCAGTTGACTTCTGGTTCACTGATGAAGCGAAGGCGCTACCATCGTCGAGAACTTCAAGGTATTTGCAATCGTCTTCACTGTCCGTTTGTCTCACTGCACGGTAGTGGCTATCGTAGTCTTTTTCGTTGTCACTAGAGTCACTTTTGAAGCCATCGTTTGATAGTGATTCTAAAGCTTCTTTGTTTAGAAGAGAGTCCTTTCTCTCTGAAGCGAAGATGTGTCTCGCGTGTGTGATGTCTCTGACTCTGTCTTTGAAACTACCGACGGAGTCGTAAACTTTGTCACTTAGTCTGTGACTAAGCTCCTTTAGCTTATCTGTTTGAGTTTTGAGAAGAGACGGCCTGCGGTCATCGTTGAATAGAGGAGGTTTCTCATCGAACTGAGGATCGGAATCATCAGAATCGCTCATAGGAATCTCACAGGCTGCGTATACACCATCTTTGTTGTTCTTCTCTCTGTCGATCCAGTAGTCTGTGCTGAGTGGGAAGTTCCTGTTCCTGTTTTTGCTGTCGAAGGACTTGAACATGACTTGGAAGGTGAGGCGGTAGATGCTGAGGATGATGAAGAGGGCCCCGGAGATGAAGAGGAGGTACATCCCTCCTTGCTCGACCATCGGGAGGATGTTCAGGTAGAGTTTGAAACGGGATTCCATTGCTGCAGGGAGGCCGTACATTCTCTGTTGACAATAGCAGTCAAAAATTAATAATCCTGCGAATGCACAGTAAGCAAAGCAGGTAATAAAGTAAGATTTGTATACAATAATGAATTTCTATTTCGATGATTAGGAATATATAGCTATCAATTTATGCTTGAATGGGAAACAAGCGAATATAATATTAAGTCAATTTAAAATGGATAAAGACAGAACAGATAGAGAGAGAGAGAGAGATAGAAGCATTGTTTCTATTATGTAAACTAATATGGCCGTACCACAAAAAGTTAGACGTGCGTTGAACGCATGTGTAGCGTTTTTTCCTGATTGGAGATATATTTTTAAACACGAATTGAAACTGTTTTTTTGTATAAACAAAAAATATGAAAAATATAATTTCGAAATGACAAAAAAGAACAAATAGGTCGAAGATACTTACAATATCGAACCAGAGCAAAGGCAGGTGCATGTTGGCGAACTTCTCGGAGTTCTTGATGGAGGAGACGTCTCCGATAGCCAAGTTGATCTGAAACTTGACGCTCACGTCGATCGGGAGACCGGAGTCGGGCTGCATCCAGATCCTGAAGAGATTGGAGTACAAAATATTGTTAAAGGAAATATAACAATATATAAAAATAGAAATGATAAAAAAAAGATTCTCTTTTATTGTGATAAAACCATCTTTCTCCTTGCCCCCGTTCTCTGTCGGGGTCGGTTACCTAACCTAGGGGATTTGAAGTGGAACCATGTTTGTGCACAGAGCGACTGCCATCCGACCTCTGGAACCCGAAGGCTGACCTGGGCTCCATCCTAGGTTTTATTGTGATAAAATATTGTATTGAAATGGTTGTCTGAATGACAAGAGATTAAATATTGGTTGTTTATATCATTTTATATTCTCCGTCAGACAGTTGCTACACTCACTATGCATAAAAAGAGTTGGTAAGAGCAATGCAAGTTTCAATTTATATCATTTTATTCATTAACAACTACAAATTGTATTTTTGTAATCGAAGCAAACATATCACACACAATACATACACAAGTTCCTATTTATTCCATATTCGCCTTGTTCGACACTTTCGAGTAAAAATTGGTCTACTGTAAGTTTACACTTATTTATAGTAGTAGGTAAGTATTTCATTCATATAGACGAAAATGAAATATATCTTGTAGAGAAATGTTATTAGCACATAACGAGCAGTGCCCTCTATAAAACTATAGAAGAGGTCAGAGATAGCAGCAGAAATGTGACAGCTATCAGCAATATTGCCGATAACTAAATATAAATGTGTCTAGATCATTATACGAAATCATGTACGCAAAAGTGAGTATTTTTGGTTGCATTCTTTGACAGGAAAAACTCAAGTACAAAAACTTAGATAGGTAACTAACTACTGTTAAAAATACGGTCTTCTATGCTGCAAACTTCATGTGTTTAGAAGGATATACAAATTCACAGTTAGGTACAACAAAATGCCTGCCTGATATTTTACATCTAGCATTGCTTTGAAAATTGTACAATCGTAAAAATAAAGTACTCTTAGGCGACTGTTTAAAATCAAATTTCAAGTTAAAGTTAAGTTCAAATGGCGAAACATAGGAAGGGTTTGATGCTAAATAAGAGAGTCTGAATCCAACTTATCCGGTTTTTTATTTGACTTTTTTGGTTTTTTGACTGTCGCGATGGCGAAGCCCAGCTTTATACGCCGAGGATTGTGGGTTCCATCCCCACCGGACAGAAAAACTTGATAAGTTAAATTTCAAATATTTGTGTCGAGTCTGGGTGTTTCCTATGCATAATATGTATTTACTTACAAAAAAGTATACAAGTATTAGTATCAAGTACATAGTACAAGCTTTGCTTTTTTTGGGGCTAGATGGCGCTGTGAGAATTGTCCAGGTTATTTATTTATTTATTATATGCACTTACCTAGACTCATGTAGTTCTTTGTTGGGGGCCAAACCCGAGACTTTGCTGAAGAGTACATCCTCGCCGGTGTAGTAGTGAGGGTAGGAAAGTGCAATGGGGAACCCGTAGTAGCAGTCAGTCACGTCAATCAGGCCGGCTGGTAGACATTTGCCTGGGAAACAAATTGTTTTTTGTTAATAAAAGACTCTATGAAAAAAGAATTAAGATACAGTCCAGCAAAAAATAATAGACAAAAAAGGAGGGCGCCACTTCTCGATCTGTCAAAACTGACAGATACCCGGTGGATCGCACGACGGAGCGCTAAATCATCATCTAGTATGGATCTGACAGACTGCTGCTGCTGCAAAATGTTTCAGCGCTCCGTCGTGCGTTAAGTGTGCGATCCACTTTAAATATAGCAAAAAATATACAAGATTTTTAGTTCAATTTTATTGAATTTCCACTCTTTTTTGCTGGACTGTACAGAAATTACGTCTATATCTTTTGCGAGATAAGTCGAGGCTTAAAAATATCTAAACAATATTCGACAATAAGAGATTTAATAATACATCTTAGCTTCATTTAATAATTGAGGAGCGGACAATAACAACAGGTAACCTTGCATTACAATACACTTGAATATATCGAGTCCCACAGTGGAAACCCACGGGAAAGAAGTTTGGTTATGCTAATCTAAACTATAAATTGATAAATACGATTCGCTTTGTGAGACATCTACCTACCAAATTTTAAAAGCACCACTATAGTGCGGGGGCATGTCACAATGTCGTTTGCAAAATGTGCGAACTGCATTTTGACATATGTATGGAAGAATAATATGTGTGTCAAAATATGTATTGAATCTTACTGATGGTATAGTTATAGTCCACGCATTTTAGGTATGAGTGTATCGAGGTACTTAAGTACAATTTTTTTAATAACCTAGAATAAAACCCATATACCTTGGAAAAAAAATAAAATGATACCTTTTCTGCAGAAGCACTTGTTTTCTTCAATGTATTTTCCGTTGTCCATCATATTTTCAGGGAACCCGTACATGTAAGACTTGAGTCCACTCTTGACTCCTTCATCCTTCACGATCTGTAAAGAAAAAGTATGTTTTTTTTTTATAATTATATACGATCTAATTTGATAGTAACAACGACAAGACAAGACAACGACAACAACGACTACGACAAGAGCAATGATATTGTAGTTGCATGCATGATAGATAACGGAAAAGTAGGTATCTTCAAGCTTTAAAATAGAATGACACGTAAAAAACCTTTTTTAAATATCAAATACTTAAAAACTTGGTTCCACGTCAAATCCCCTAGGTTAGGTGGCCGACTTCGAAAGACAACGGGATAAGGCAAGGAGAATGATGATGATGCATACATATATCACGCCTTTATCCCTTGCGGGGTAGGCAGAGCGTTAACGGCCGTAAGAACCCACTATCGCCACGTCTGACATTTTTGAGGATTGTTTTCCAAGGTTGTTTCAGAAAACATGTGTATCACTATAGTGACAGGTTGTCAGCCTGTCGCCTAAAAATTGTAATACACCAATACTCTCGAGTCCCTTAGTCGCCTCTTACGACACCCGCGGAAAGGATATGGGGTGATGCTATTCTAAGCCGGCATCACACGGTTTATAATTATATACGATCAAATTTGATAGTAACAACGACAAGATAAGACAACGACAACAACGATTACGACAAGAGCAACGACGCTGTTGTTGCATACATGATAGATAACGGAAAAGTAGGTATCTTCAAGCTTTAAAATAGAATGACACGTAAAAAAGTATTTTTAAAATATCATATACTTAAAAACTTGGTTCCACGTCAAGTCGCCTAGGTTAGGTGGCCGACTTCGAAAGACAACGGGATAAGGCAAGGAGAATGATGATGGTACCTAACGATTTATTGTTATATGTACGAGTATAAATAACGTCTCAACATTGGCAAGAAATCCAGACACACAGACTGCTAAAAGAAATATAACGAGTATCTGTTAAATCTAGTATTTCAGGTTTTGTACAACATAAATTTAATGCGTTCAAAATTGTTAATTGCCTAAAGTTCACAAAGCGAACAGATCAATTCCGGGTGAACAAAACGCCCTTGTATGCCATCCAGCATCGAGAGTCGGTTCTAGATATGCATAATTAAACTAAATCAGGTTTTTGACGACCGATGTGGCGCTGTGGTAGTGCGACTGCCTTTGACGCAAAAAGTTCCGGGTTCGATTCTCGGTGGATTACTCAGAAAGTTGATATTTATAACTTTGTGAATTGGTTCCGAGTCTGGTTAGGACATTGCGGGATGAACCACCCGATTTTCCGTAAGTAAGATGGTTCCGTGTTCAGGATGGCACGTTAAGCCGTAGGCCCCAGTTGCTGTCTATGATTACTTAGACGGCGGTCGTTACACATCCATGTCAGAAGCCTGCTACTTGTAGAAGGCGGTTGAAAAATTCTAACACTAGGGTCCATCGAGTCGTTTGAAAAGAGAACGACATCAGGTTTTCGTAAGACATAAACGCTTCGTTTTGGTGGCAAGACACAGGTCTTATCAGTTTTATTAATACTTTTGTTTGTCGATTTATTTCATCGTTCAAGTAAACTACAAGTGACTGATACCTGCCGACATAATTAAGACCATTAAAATATCTTGGTTCGAAATACGTAAACGATTGTTTGGATATCTCGAATGCCGCAAAATATATGTTTTTTTCATCATAAATTTCAAAATTTGTCATTACGTTCAAGACATTTAAAATAATGAGCAATTCAGGTGTCTTTCAGTTTATTGTTTTTATTATCAGATTTTTTACTTTACTGTAGGAGGTGTGACTAAAAAGATATCTTTTAACATGAAATAGCATAGCAGGAAAAAAATATGGAGGTCATAGTTTGACGCAGTTTTACAGGTGCGATAATGATTGATTTATTAATTGTTTTTTACTCACCAATGGGGCTGCTCTACATAAACTCTTCCTGTAGAAAAGAATGGTGTCGTTCTTGTTCACTTTTCCTTGGAACCTGTAAAAAAATATTCTGATTACATTTTGAACAAATACTTTGTTATTTAGTTTTTGACTTAAGTGTGATTAAAAAATTTGGTTGTTTTAACTTATTTTGAATTCACACCACCAAGTGTAAATCTCTTTTTGAGGCATCATTGGCACTGAAATACTCTAATAGTAATAATGCATGTCCTGAAGAGGCTAAACTAGGATTACATATTGCATATTGATCATGAAGTGCAATCTGTCATTTTAAAAGAGAAGCATCGCCTCCTGGCAAATCTGTGAAATTTGGTCAAATAAGTGAAGGCTCTTGAGTCATCCTTTAAGGTCCTGAGCTCACGTACCTTGAACCATCGGAAGCCATCTTCACGTTGGAGCAGTGTTTGCCCTCCCAGTGGGGCAGGTCTGCAGACCCTCGGTAGGTGTCGATCAGACCAGACTTGGCCAGGTCGTCGCTGCCCGTGTAGATCGTCTCGTAGTCGCCGTTGAAGTCGTACATCTAGAAGAGGTATGAGCAATTAGAAATGTACCGCTTACTAGACATTTTTACCAGTAAACGTTTTTGAGAACGTTAGGCTCAAGGCGTTTTATATAAGGCTTTTTGATGAAATTCTAATATTAATACTTCAATATTTTTAGCGTAATTGGTCGTTGTGACGATCAGTTTCAAACAGATACCAACAACTAGTTGCTATGTACCTTTACCTAACAAAATTCAAATTCATTAATTTTATTATATTTGCCAAGTTTCTTTTTGTTTAAAAATCACAGTTTTTTTTTCTTATAACATAGCAAAAGACGTAGGTAACACTACAATAAAAAGTCAGCTATTTAAAGTCATATAAAGCGAAGCGGATCTACCGCAGCTAGTCCAAAATTAAAATGCAAAAACATTAATCTATACATATAATAAAGCTCAAGAGGACCGAAAGTCTGTACATACAAGATATCAAAAAAAAAATTGTTTCGTGATACTTAATATTGATAACAAAACACGTTTCTGCAATTTTTTAAATTTTTGTCTGTTTGGATGTTTAGATGTTTAGATGTTTAGATGTTTGTGTGTTTGTTTGTGGATATGCGGAAGCATCACGCGAAAACGACCGAGCGGATTTTGATGCAATTTGTACCAAAATGTCAAGTAAATCACCGACCAGGTTATAGGCTAAAAAAAAACATACCCCTAAAAGGGGGGTTGGCTGCTACGCATAAAATAAGTTTGTAGATCACGTAAATTTCATAGTGCCGCGTAGTAAAAAGATGTGTATGGGCTTATTGGACCCGAGATTGATTTCAAATTTCGAACTGGCCAGCACGAACTGTGCCACTTTGAATAAGCGCGCAGAAAGAAAAATAACAAGAGGCCATATTTATTATTTTTAATCTATATTTTTATAACCTCAATAAATGAGAAAAGTAAAATCTACGAATATGTCTACGACTACAAAAATATCTCTTTAATATTGGAATAATTTTAACTTTTAATAATTCAATATTTTTTACACTCGAAAACAAAAGTTCCGTGGTACAAGACGTGTAAGTTGCGTACCAGACGATACAATCTTTATTTATGGATCGTTTTCTTGGTGCGTAATCTATTATTTACCGCGGGAAAATTGCAATAGCTACAAAGCAAAAGTTTGTGTGAAGGGATACCTATCCTTATTTTTGCCGCTCCAACCATGGTTAAAATGGCTCAGCGGAAATGGATCTGCTTATGATGTAAGTCGGCCAGCGAAGTACCACAATTTTTTGTTTTTAATTTTTCTTGCTAATTTTGTTAAGGCTATTCTTTATATCTACGTTACTAGCCAATGTTGTTCTGTTACATACTGTTATTATATGTTTAGCCGACAAATTGTAATACACCAATACCGTCGAGTCCCTTAGTCGCCTCTTACGACACCCGCGGGAAGGATGTGGGGTGATGCTATTCTAAGCCGGCATCACACATCATCTGTGCCCAATTTCATGAAAATCAGTTCAGCAATTTTTGCGAGAAGGAGTAACAAACAAACAAATCTTTTGTATTAATATATTAGTAGGAAGTAGGATAGGATAGGATAGGATTTGTGGTGGGATTACTTGGTTTTTAATAAGCTAATGTTTTATTTATTCACACTCATGAACTCGGTCTTTATTCATCCATCACAATGTTAAGAAATGTGGCATCAGTCTACTTCACGGAATTGATACCTTTGGAAGTAAACGCACGATTTTAAAAAAATTGCTAAAATGAACTGGAAAGCGAGGATTTGGAACAGGGAGTGACTAATCTGTAACCTGATTCAGCAAATTCAACCTACAGGAATCAAAAAGACCAAACATATATAAAAGAATCACCGTTTTCTTACTCTTTTTGCATGTGGAAATTGTAAATTTAGGATTTAACAGTTTTTTTAAATTACATATAAAGTGTAAAAAAATTAGCTGCAAACATTTTAAGGGGTGAATCAGCCCATGAATCTGAACAACTTTCCCCAAGGAATACATAGGTCGAAATATGAAAAAAACATTTGGGCCTCCCATACAGTTGACTTGCTCGGCTGCTACATTTTGTATGGGAGGTCCAAAAATTTTTCCCATATTTCGACCTATGTTGCTTGGGGAAAGTTGTACAGTTTCATGGACTGATTCACCCATTTAAATATTTGCAGCTAATATTTTTACACACTGTATAGTCGGCGAAACCAAGTTTTTGGGTACCTATCTACCAACAATTTATTATAAGCTTATAATATATTATTTTATGGTTCTTAGAGTCTATGGGGGAGGCCCATGTTTATCAGTGAGCTTCCTTTATATAGCTTATATGATGGATGATATATGGCGAAACGAAGTTCGCGGGCACCAGCTAGTTAAAGTATAATCTCAGAGATTTATAATAGGATTTTGCCAAACCTCCTATGACGTTTTTCACCCAACAACACAGGCAAAAACTTTCGTGAGAAATAACTCAAGATTTGAGTGCCAAAATAATCTAGTATTTAACAAGTTAAGCAAAAAACCATGTTATATATATTTGATTAATGTATTACAGAGAAAAGTAATTTAAAATGATGAATAACATTATCATGATTCCATTCAGACAAAAAAGGTAAAAAAGTCAGAATGAGTAGTTTTTTGAGTAGTTTATAGTTAGCAGAACATCGCTGGAATCGATATTTTCTATTATCAGTCTTCTTGTCATTTTGTCATATCTTTTCTACGGTAAGTATACGAAAAAACATATAATGAACTATTAGATCCTTATACCATACGACGTAATTTATTGCCCATAGATGACCTCATAATTTAAACAAACTCATCTTCAATAATATGTATCAGGTTTGTCAGATTATGGCTCTACCTAGTTTTTGCCATAAAATATTATGGTCTGACGTCTTCGCTTACGCACGTCCAGTTTTATACCGTTTTATAACTTCATTGATTTCACACATTGTTTATAACTAAGTACAAATCCAGAAAACGTCAATATAATGCAAAAAATATATTCAAAGGTTGTCGCTTTTTTGGCACGTGTTATTGAATACATTAAATACCTATTTCAACCTATTATGTAAAATTTAATCGTAATGATGTTTGTCCAAAACTTTTTTATAGTTATATCTTTTTTCACTACAATATTTAAGTTTGCTTTTATTTTAAAGTTTTGAATGCACACAATGAGTCATTCCATCAATTTTAATTAACAAGCAGAATTGTATAGAATCTTAGACCAGTCTTGCTTCGCACGATTACTATATTCACAGAAAAAAACAGGAATACACCTAGTATTATGAAAACATAATTAAGACAAATAACTTTGGTGCAATATATGAGCAATCATAATGTGTATATAACTAATTTCTTGTAATTGGTTCAAAATTATAGCGTAGTGGTAGCGACATTTCTAGTTAAACATCTACAGAAAAACCTAAGTGGACTAACTTACCCTATCAATCAGGCCAAGCTTGTCGAAGTAGATCCACCCAGGCAGGAAGGTGTTGCCCAGGGTCATCAGCTCGGACTTGTAGCCCATCATGAACTCCTTGGCGGTCATCTTGGCCAGCGGCTGAGAGTTGGTGAGGCTGATCAGGTTGTTCAGGCCGATGCGGGTGAAGAACGACTGCTGGGAGACCACGTGGGCGATACTCTGCAAAAGAAATACGAATTATAAAAAAATGCTGGTGGCTGTAGAAGAAGAAATGGTTGAATAACTCAATCTAAGGAATGATTACTGCGTGACGAGCTTCTGACTTGTAAACGCTACCAGCAATATAAGGTGTAAAAATATTAGCTGCAAATATTTTAAGGGGTGAATCAGCCCGTAAAACAGAACAACCTTTCCCAAGGAACATAGGTCTAAATATGAAAAAAAAATGTTGGACCTCCCATACAAAATTACCAACTGACCAAGTCAATTCGTATGCGAGGTCCATAAATTTTTCCCATATTTCGACCTATGTTTCTTGGGGAAAAACGTTCAGTTTCATGGACTAATTCACCTCGCAATTTTTTTTACACCCTGTATAATGAGATAGATTAGAATTTGTTCTGTTAAGTTTGTGTTTGGCTGTGCTAGTAGTAGAATTATCATATATATATATTCTACATATATATATATATATATATATATGTAGAATTATCTAAAGTAGTATAGTATCCAGGACCATCAATATTACCATATTCCTTACACTACAATTACAAACAATAATGTTTTTATGATCTAGAGTGGAAACAAGCCATTAATGCCACCAGCTCTTAGTGCAATCATTAATCCTTTATGACGAGAAAATTACTTACTAATTATTTTAATAAAATGGACATTAAATTGATATTGATTCTTGTTTACATAGTGCAATTTATTATATTTAATTTGTGTGTGTTATTTTAATGCGTTTTTTATATTACGCAAAAATTATAGCTACTCTAATCTAACTTTTATAAATTATCTGAGTAGTGTTGAAACAACTTATAAGATTTGTCACCTAACCTAAATATATTTATATATAATGTTTTATATCCTATCGTAACTAGAAGCTTAATATATTAACTTGTTGTTAGAAAGATAATACAAACGAAACAAGCGGAAATGTTTCCACCACCGATGGGATTCGAACTCATGTCTTCTGGCTAGCAGGGTCACACGTGTTAACCACTACACCACTTTTCCACTTGTTTAATTTTCTAAAAAAAAGTTAATATCAATATCTAGTGTTTAATTAAAACATTCAGTAATCGAAATTAAAATAGTAACATTCAAAAGCTTAATAAGTTTACATCTTAATATTATATACAACACATTCCTCTTTTCTTTAGAAAAAGCAAATAAAAATACTTTATTACAACGTTATTGGATCTTGAATGCTTTACATAAAAGGCCAACGAGGCAGTAAAGTGCAGAGATGATCTTTTATTACGCCAATTTTTTCACCTGTCAGATTGAGCGGATTATAAAAACGGCAAAATTTCCAGTGCATTCGGTAAACCCTTTTACCATAACTATAGGAAAATAGTATTCATAAATGTTGCGGAGAAATTGAAATGCATAAAAATCTACTTTGGATTGGAACTGGTTCTCAATGCATTTAAACTTTTCTTAAATAGGTATAGGAGCTGTACTTTATGAAGGGGATGCTTATAGAAACAGATATTGGATATCAATATTGAATTATAATGGATCGATTTAACATAATGTTATTAAGATTTAAAATTATGGAACAATCAAGAAGGATCTATTTTAGTTTCTACTGTCTACACAAAAACAGCTTTTTGTAGGAATTCGCTACGAAAAATCTTGAGCATTTATTTTTCCTGTTGCTTGAACATTTATGTAATTTTAAAATTCACTTTACGTTTTAATTTAAAATTACTAACTTATAATATATGAAACTATTCATTTCTGAAGTAATAAAATATATTTCTATCTGAGTTCATGTTTTTCATTTATTTATTTATTTAACTGTTTATTGCACACAAGATAAAACACAGGACAATCACATTTAGACAAAAACACAACAGGCACTACTTATTTCTAAAAAGAAATCTCTTCCAGCAGTCCTACGGTAGAGAGATAGCATAAGGTGAGGCTGATGACCGTGCACAATATTTAATACTAAATTCGATATTTAAAAATAATACATAATACCTACATATACTAAAATATAAATTTTACATAATTCATGTTTGTTGTTTGGCTTGTTATTCTTGCTTGATTCTATTTTTTACCATTTCGTACAAAGAATAGTATTACAGATAGCTGTAATGTCAGTGCCAAATGTCAGTGACCGTCTATCTGCTACGGGCATCGTTATTTTAGTGGACACATGACATTGTGATTATAATCTAGATTTGTAGGGTCAAATCGTGAAGAAAAAGGAAGTAAAATATAAACAAATTGTTTATTTCCCGGATGTCATTTAGGTCAAAATATCATTCTAAATTTTACTTTACAGGGAGTTTTATTACACCGGGTTTATTACATTGGACGGCTCGGTGTCCCACACGAAAAGAGAAAGAGAGATTACACAAAATATAGTAATAGTGAGTTTAACCAGGGGCTTGGTAAAGACTATATATTTAAATTTTCATGGGTATATTAGACGTACTGTTGTCGCTCTTTAATTCTTTTTTAAATCGTAAATAAGGAAAATAATGACCTAAAGTAGCCACAAACCATAGCCGAATTTAAAAGAAGAATGTAGTCCCATTCCTATCGTCTTTCCATAAATACGCGTATATAATAGTTTGACCTATGTCGTGACAGAGTGTGACTGTTTTGTTTTCGGTATGCGGCTATTCAACAACAAAACGTGCTTATGGAACCTGATCAAACTAATTTGAATTTAATAACATTAACCACACGTCACAATCTCGTAGTCACGTTTTCGTCCACTATCTAATCGCTAGGTTCGAGAGCGGGTTTGTTGACTGTGATCGATGACTTTGAACTCGTATAAGTCAATTTATAACTATTCCACACTAAAAGCCCGATCGATGACGACCGATGTGGCGCAGTGGTAGTACAACTGCCTTTGATGCAGAAGATTCCGGGTTCGATTCTCGACGGCTCCCTCTAGTGAGGTAACTTAGTAGTTGATATTTATTTATCAATTTGTTTTTTCCCAGTCTGGTTAGGACATTGCGGGCTGAACCACTCGATTGTCCGTATGTATATGTATATTATAAGTCCGATCTGCCGAAGGCTTTTAGTCTTTCTTTCTTTTCGTGTGTTTTGTGTTTTGTTTCTCGATTTATATATATATATATATATATATTTTTTTTTCTTAGAGTTTGGTCAAATATTTTTTTTGTGGTACCTTAAAATCCACCACCGATTGACCGAAACAATGCCAATGAATTAAAACACGATAGCTACGTTCGTTGCGTAGATAATCTATTTATAGTGATTTAAAGCGGTACTACTATTTTGCTACGACAAGATAAGTCAGCTTCCGTACTACAATAATGAATTTTGAAAAAATTACTGAACTAAAACTGTATGACTATAAAACACTATAAAGACAATTAAATTTAATTGAAATTACCGACATGTCTTAACTAAAAAACTCGACTAGTTTTCCTGGTCTGAAACTTGTTCTGACTTCTGAAAACAAAATAAATAAATCTCTTCCTTATGGAACTATTCCGACCACAGAGTGAATGGAAATGTGACCATATACGTCAGTATCCACTAAGTATAATGTAGATCGTTAAAATATTAACACATATTAAGGTATCGGCGTGTTTGTCATTCCGATAAAAATGCAGTTTGGGTTTCACAGACAGTTTTGTCCATATAAAATTTCGTATAAAAGTTTTTCTTTTTGTGTTACATTGTTCATCATTCCGGAAGAAAATATTAAAAGCTTAAATAAAACTGTTAAGTGCTGATTCCTAACGATCCTATACAATTGGAAACTTGAATTTTCAGACTATGATACTGTCTCGATGTGTCCCTTTCTCTAAGCTAAGTTTTAAATAGGTATCTAAGTAGAGTAATGATCACTACATAATATAAAGCAAAGTCGATTTTCGCGTCTGTTCACGCATCTTTAACACTACACAACGGATTTTGATGCGTGTGTTTTTAATGGTTCCCTATATATTTGCATAAAAATATTAGGCATAACATAGGTTGGCACAATATAGATTGAACTAATGATACTTACGCATAAAAATAGTAGGCATAACACGTTAAGCATAATTTAATAACCTAACCTAACCTAACCCAATGTCTATAAAAATGCTAACCTAACTTAACCTAACCTCTATAAAAAAATTGTTAGACCCAAATAAACTGATAATGCCAAGATAAATATTATGCGAAAAAATGTTTATGACAAGGATATAATAGGGGAAAAAGAATTATGCGTAACATGTTATGCCAAAACATATTAGTGGAAAAAATATTATGCTAACGAAAGGGATCCCGTTTTTAATAGATAGAGTGATTCAAGAGAAGGTTTTTATGTATAATACTTGCCGGGAAAACATCTTATTCCTAGGGGAAAATGAGTTGCAACGGTCGCAGCCGCTTGGCGGGCCGCTTGTAACATAAGCTTATAATATGGATTGAATATAGGTTTCTTAAGTTTTGAAGAAAAGAATCGTAAGGAGTGGTCACGAAGTATTTACCTACGTCAAAAGTGACAGGCTGTCTTCGTGAATGGATTTGTGGACGGACGTGGACTTGTCGAGAAACTTCTACAAAACCGGGAAGTTGCAACAACTAGGGCCTAGTAGTGGTGAGTTACATAAATTGTAAACTAGGTAGGTAATGTATTTAGGACATTTTTTATACGTCGCTAGTTTTATTCATTTATCTAATAGTCTTTTTTACACACACAACAACATACCTACACATGAAAAACTAAGTATAATGAAGGAATCAAAACAGTTAGTTTAGTTCTCTATCAAGTCTTTAAAATAAACCTATATTAATAAAATTATAAATACTAAATTATAAAACACCGACTATGAAATAAATTCAGGGAATGAACTGTAGCGTTTCCTGCAAACATAAAAAATTACTGCACTCGCCTATAAAATGTCAAAAAACGTGGAGAGTACGGAAAATACATCCATTGAGGGAACCCTATGTACAGCAGTGGACTGTTGTGACAGTTGAATTAACCTGATGTAGGTTATTCTAACAGGTCTAGATTCTAGTTCCAACAGGAAATGTACGCTTACATAGGTATCTCTGAACTTGTACTACATAAGGTACCAGGTACATACATAATCTGTGACATAACGTCTTATTACCAGAGGATACTGGGTAAATGCCTATGACGCACAAGGCATAGGTATGTTACTAAAGACGCCGCTCAGATACTATGTACTGCCCTGGTCCCTTAAAAAACATAGATTACAGAATGTAAAAAAAAACTGCAAATATTTTAAGGGGTGAATCAGCCCGTGAAACTGAACAACTTACCCCAAGAAACATAGGTCGAAATATGAAAAAATATTTTAGACCCCCCATACAAAATGTAGCAGCCGAGCGAGTCAACCTGTATGGGAGGTCCAAATTTTTTTCATATTTCGACCTATGTTGCTTGGGGAAAGTTGTTCAGTTTCATGGGCTGATTCACCCCTTAAAATATTTGCAGCTAATATTTTTACACCTTATATCTCGTTCAGATCAAGAAACGATCCCGAATCGGCAACATTATTGTATCTCGATCAAAATATTTGACATATGAGCGGGGTGTCAACAATAACGTTGTCCTTTTGGGATCGTTCTTTTAAAAATCTAGTTATAAAGGAAGACATCGGATGATGATAACTGGTATTTTTGTAGTTTGTGTAGATCACTGATTTAACCCTAGTTTAAGAGGAGAAGTAGCTAAATTCAAAAAAAGTGTTTACTTTAATATCACCTGATTTTTGTAAGCTCCGCATAATAGTGAATATTAAAAATATTATTGAGAATTTTACATGGCATTGAACTCTAATTTTCGACGCACAAAATTTTTATGTTTTCATGTTTTTAATTACACAAATCGATATTTAAATGCATTTCGTTTTACTGTCAATTAATTATAACCTTGTTACACTTTTTGACCCTCAAACGGATTCAAGGTCAACTTTTCAAGACCGCGAAGATATTTTTATGTCCTAAAAGGAATTAAAAGTCCGTCCTTTTTTGGTTAAACAGGCTGTAAATTTAATACTCGGAAGTTTGCAGATAACTTAAAATTTATGCAGTATTATAATAAAAATCTCTTTGGTTATGTAAAAAAAATATAGTGTTGGAATGAAACAAGGTTTATACACGCTACCTGTTAGTCTAAAAAATGCATGTTGTTTACGCCTTAGACTCCAAACCGCCTATAACTTGATTAAACCTGCCAAGTTTAAGTCTGGGTTCACTACAATATCAAACTTGACACTGGTGAAATTCTAATGCTAACGCCACTAAAATAAGAAATTGAACGGAATGTAACATGACCATAGACAAAGACTATAAAATGCGGTCCGCATATTATGCAATCCAAAACCTAGCCGAACCCTTTACTATACCTAAATAAGATTATAAAAAGATACATTTCAAACCAATGCTATATACTGTATATAATGATACATTTCAATGCCGTGTGATGCCGGCTTAGAATAGCATCACCCCATTTCCCACCCGCGGGTGTCGTAAGAGGCGACTAAGGGACTCGAGGGTATTGGTGTATTACAATTTTTAGGCGACAGGCTGACAACCTGTCACTATAGTGATACACATGTTTTCTGAAACAATCTTGGAAAACAATCCTCACAAATGTCGGACGTGGCGATATCGACCGTATTCTTACGGCCGTTACTGCTCTGCCTACCCCGCAAGGGATAAAGGCGTGATATATGTATGTATGTACATTTCAAACGATTGCCTTTTAGCAGAAGACTTTCTCTACCAGTTACTTTTAGTAGGCGGTTGAAAAATTCTGACACCAAGGTTTATCGGGTCGTTGCACGATTCAGTGCAAACACAAAAAAAAAGTTTTGTTTACAATATTTTATTTTTCTTTAAACATAAAACAGTTGAACAGCTACCTGCCCCGCGAGAGATAAAGGCGTGATTTGTGTAGGTAAACAACCGGGTGCCTAGAATGCTTACGCTTGATTTTTGTCCATGACCTAGTGTTAGACTTAGGGCTGAGCCAGCTATAATGTTTAGTCTTAGTATTTTCCGTGCCTGCTTGGAATAGCACCATCCTATTTCTTTAATACGGGTGTAGGAAAAGGCGACTAGGGACGGGGGGGGGGGTTTCATGTATATTATTACAATTTCAGTGATACACGATTTTTCTAAAACGGCCCGCTAATATTTGTCAGACGTGGCGATAGCGACGATATTTTTTACTAGGCTCTGCCTACTTCACAAGGGCTGAATTACCAGTGCATGATATAGTAGATGAGTGTGGGTTTTTGAGTGAAGGTCATGCCTCAGCAAGCGTAGCATTGGACGCCCTCCGGCCAGATGGACCGCTGACTTAAAGAAGTCGGTGGTAGCGACTGGATGGCGTGAACGGGAGGTCGTGCCTTATGGCTTATGTCCAGCAGTGGACTGCTAGAATGTGATTTTTATGCATCACGTACAGACCTTTTAACTCACGAGAGCGGGTTTGCCATACTTCTAAGTGTTGTCTCTCTCTTTTCGTTTTAGCCTCCGAGTCGTCCAAAGAAGAGAGAGAGATAACACACACAAGTATGGCTAACCCGCCCTCGTGAGATAAAAAGACTGTAATTGTTTAATTAGAGGCATTATCATCAACCACAACAGTCCATACCTTGGGCCTTCATCAGGGTACGCCATAATTTGGACATCTCCCGTTTTCACTACTCAGTATTTGTATAATTTGAAATTGGTTACCCTGCTAAATCAGCTTCCAGCTTATTTTACGATGCTAAAACATAAACAATGTACTCAAACCAGCAGAATGCATAGTAAATATTCTTGTGTAAATTGAGTAAGTAGGCGCTAAATGATTGTTTACGACTGTAAGTACATTGTTTTGTTTGTGTGTTAAAATACGGACTCTAGATCTTCTATTTCTACAGCCACAACAGTCCACTGCTAGACATGGGCCTCTCCCAATTGGAAAGGTATATTCTTAGTCACCACGCTTGACAGGCGGATTGGCGAGCGCAGTTCAAGATCTTATAGATAGTTACAAGACTTTATTGACTCTGATATCTTAAGTAAGCCAATTGTAGTCCGGGTTCGAAATTATATTGTTTTGAAAATTCTTTCGATGTTAGGTGTGCAGATTTAGAAAAGAACAACAGATATTTTAGAGAGTACTCGTAACTATACATACAGTCATTTCAAGTTTAGTAAAAATGTGTTTGGTTTCTTTTGTTTTTTTCGCCATTTCGCACTTTTCTTTCTCTGCCTAGCTGCAAAAAGTTTGGACAGAGACTTACTTTTGGTCTCTCGTAAATGGCTTATATATTGGTTCATCGGGTAGTTCATCGACTGGTTGTCCCACGTCACAGAAGAAGTAAAAACCCATGTAAGTTATGGCCAATTTCATGCCTAAAATAACTCGTAGTCATAAAGGTAAGCATCTAAGTGGTCTAACCTTTAGCGTTTCAAAACAGCTGTTCAATGCTAAAGTCTAGGTGAAACTCACACTGGCATCGGATACCGCTCGGTTGTCCGGAGCGACGGAATTTGGATGCGTTTGTGTGCCTCCGTCCTGGGGCACAATTTCTAAAATGTAGTTATTCCATTCATGCGAAAATCAGCCACTACATAGCTTGCATTATCTACACATTCTACTTTACTTATCTTTTCACTCATACCCTAATAAATTCACACATACCTACCCTTGACTATACAAATTTCGTTTAATATATTTAAATACGTATGGTTAGAAACTTTCTTGCAAGGAATCCAATTACGACAAATCCAGAAATTGAACTGCAGACCTGCAAGACGGTTCGCATTTGTTCTGTCGTATTCTGTCAAAATTTCTTGCACAGTCTGTATGTGGTATTATGCGTTTTCTCTATATAAATCAAGATTTTACAATCAAATCTAAAAACCGGGTTCTAGAACCGGGTCACCGCAAAACGGAGCGGAGTCCGGTACAATGTGAGAATCGCCTAAGCCCTAAGTCTTGCCCAAGAACCATGAATGAATGTTCGAGAATCTCACTACCAAGTTGTGGCTGTTTACACGGACGGAGGCAGACGCAGCGGTTAAAACCGTGTTAATCAGCTGGCTTAAGAAAAGTGGACATATTTTTCAAATACTCTTAGTGAGTATTATTAACATAAATAATATTTTATGTTACGCCACTTATATTTTGTGTCACGTCACTATGGTCTGTTTTGTGAAACATTTAAGTAGTGTTTGTGCCTTACATTATAAAACTTCTGTTTATATTATCTATTCAAAGTTTAGTATCATTAATTATTAAGCATTACTGAACAAATTAACACTTATTTTTTCGACTTCTCTGTTTGCCCTTTCTTCAACAGTGACGTCCGACGGTCGCTCGATAAAAACTTTTCTGTTCGCGCATAGGATTAGCGGTTAGAGCGTTCACTGTAAAGAGCCATAATCTTCTGGAAGGGGGATGTTGCGCGATGGTTGCCCACTACTCGTTACTACCACTTGTGGATAACTAGGTAGGTACCTAGTACCCACTTTAGCGGTCAGGTTGGTGTAGAAAAGCCTAGATTCCTTAAGTGCCTACAAAGCAATAATTGGATGTCATGGTAGATTTTTAAAATTAGTATTGTGATACAGTGGTTTTTTTGAAAAAGTATACATTTCGATACTGTAGTCATACTGTTACTAAATGAAATGGCATAACTAACTAACTAACTAACTTCTCTGGCTCAGTGACCCAAAATGGATCTTGGCCTCCGAAACGAGCTTCCTCCACTGATCCCTGTCCTGCGCCACCTCCACCCAATTATTGACTTGGAGATGGCCCAGGTCAGCTTCCACCATATCTTTCCAGCGGTACCTGGGGCGCCCGACAGGACGACGTCCTGTCGGCCGACCCTTGTACGCTCTTTTGACGCCCCGATCCTCACCCATTCTTTCTAAGTGGCCGAGCCAGCGAAGTCGGTGAGCTTTCGTCTCTCCGAGTATATTAGGTTGCGCCACTAGATCCTCAACTTCGGCATTTTTCCTCAGTCGCCATCTGCCATCACTACCCTTGGTAGGGCCCAAAATCTTTCGGAGGACCTTTCGTTCAGCGACTAATAGTTTATTCTCTTCTTTAAGTGTTAGTGTCCAAGCCTCACAGCCATACATTAAAATAGGCCGTATGATTGTATTATAAATACGGACCTTTGTACTTTTGCTGAGAAGCTTGGACACCAACACCTTATGAAGAGCAGCGCTGCACCGCAAGGTGTTCTGTACGCGGATCTCGATTTCGTCCTCCCGGCTGTTTGTTTCGGTCACAGTGCATATCCCAGATATTTAAATTTCCGTACACCTTGATACGAAGTATTTCCAATATGCAGATCTTGGCAAGGGACGCGTGTGTTTTTGTATCGTCGCATGTGAAGGTACTCCGTTTTGTTGTGACTTATCTTGAGCCCTACCTTCATGGCTTCGCTTTCCAAAGTGGCGGCGGCCAACGAGACTTGCTCTCGAGTTTCACCTAACAGGGCTAAGTCATCCGCGTACCCTATCACTTTATGCTTTCCACCCATCTCCACGCCAATATCCAATTGCAGGACTTTTCTGAGGGCGTATTCGAGCACAAGGTTGAAAAGCATAGGCGACAAGGCATCTCCCTGTTTTAGTCCGGTTACTACTCTAAATTCATCTGTCAGCTCACCTCCAACTTTTACGCGCAGACTGCAATCGGATGTGGCAACTTTCACCATCGTGACAATTTTGCTTGGGATGCCAAATTGCCGCAGAATGGAATACAGAGCATTTCGATCAATACTGTCGTAGGCTTTGGTGAAGTCCACGAACAAAGCATGGACACCCTGGGTGTATTCCCACCTCTTTTCCATCAACTGTTTTAATAAGAAGATTTGGTCAACAGTGCTTCGGTTTCGGCGGAACCCACACTGATAGTCGCTGAGAATTTTTTCCGCGTATGGTTCCAGCCTCTTGAGGAGCACATATGACAAGATCTTGTAAACAGTTGGCAGCAAGGTGATCCCTCTGTAGTTCGTACACTTCTTTTTACAGCCCTTTTTATGGATGGGACAGATAATGCCTGTATTCCATTCCTTAGGTTGGCGCTCATTCTCCCAGATCCTAAGAAGCAGTTCGTAAAGTTTCGATTTCACTACCCCTCCACTATACTTCCAGAGCTCCCCGGTTATGCCATCAATACCAGGGGACAAAGGAAATGGAAATCAAATAAAATGGCATAAAGGGTGTAAAAAAATTAGCTGCAAATATTTTAGGGGTGAACCACCCAATGAATCTAAACAACTTTTCCCAAGATACATAGGTCGAAATATGAAAAAAAACTTGGACTTCCCATACAAAATTACCGACTGATCAAGTCAATTCGTATGGGAGCTCAAAAAAGCTTTCTCATATTTCGACCTATGTTTCTTGGGGAAACTTATTCAGTTTCATGGGCTGATTCACTCCTTAAAATATTTGCAGCTAATATTTTTACACCTTATATAATATTTTTTAACAATGTCACGTGTAAATTATCTAATAATTGATAAATATTGTCGTAAAATTAACGGATGCCATAAAAATTATCGTAAACAAAATAATTAGGTTATTGTGTAATAAATAAGATGAACAAAATAAGATGCGCAATATAAGGTGTAAATATATTAGCTGCTAATATTTTAAGGGGTGAATCAGCCCATGAAACTGGAGAACTTTCCTCAAGAAATATAGGTTGACATATGAAAAAAGTTTTGGACCTCCCATGCAAAATGTTGTATGTACCTACGTCCTATATAGGGCTGTGAGGTCCAAAATTTTCTTTCATATTTTGACCCATGTTTCTTGGGGAAAATAGTTCCGTTTCATGAACTGGATTAATCCTTAAAGTATTTGTAGTTGATATTTTTACATTAACCTACTTGCATCGTCTTAGGTTAAGAGATAGTGAAATAAAATCAAAGTGATATTGTAAAAAAAATAATTTTGGAAATAAAAAGTGAAACTCTGGCAGTCGAGAATGGTTGCATTTGTTTTTTTTGTTACTTTCTTATAAAATTCTCAATAATATTGTGTTACTATACTATGAGCTTGATTTTTCCTTTTTAAGTTTGTTTTGCACTTGATATAATTTGAAAAATTGCTATTTTCTTAATAATAGCAATAGAATATGATGATATTGTATACTTTACGATTTTATTTAATACAAAGTAGGTATTAAATAAAATCGTAAAGTACATATAAACATTGACAATTTTAACCAAGCAAATAGTTAGTGGGTCACAACAATATAATAATTTATGATAGTGATAAAACGTTTTTATATCTAATTAGGGTCATTCATATAATATTTATGACTTATGAAATTAAATCATCAATCAAGTAATTTATTTCATAAAGTACCAATCGAAGAATAACATCGTCAAAACACTTAGCAAATAATCAGCAATAACCAAAAAGTAGGCATAAAATTAAGTCGCTTTTTATCTTTTCTTTGTGTGTCATATACCACGCAACGGATTTTGCTGTGGTTTTTTGATAAATTAAGTAATTTAACAGAAATGTTTATGATTCTTCTATGATATGTAAGGTAAAAATGTCTTATTTCCACAGGAAAAGGAATAGCAATGAGCAGTGGATGCAACAGCTAGGTGGACCGGTGGTTCTCAATTATCATTGTGTAATCAATTAATTTTCAAATTTTTAGTTGTACTGATGATTTGAGAACTAAGAAAGACTATTTAAGCTTTTCTTTACTCGAGAGCACGTGCCAGTAACATGAATAAGTAGTAAATAAATTGTTATATGTATGTATGTAGCACAACAGTGTACAATATGAATTGCTAACTGCCAAAGATGATGATATAGAATTAATATCTTCTGTAGTGGTTATTCTATTTATGATTTGTAAACTAACGGCAGGTAAGTGGTCACGTTGGTTTATTGTTTTAGTAAAGTATACTTAGTTAAGCCTAAGTTGTGTAAGAAACTGGTGTCAATTTGGCAATGACTTAAAATAGCGTTGTCACTTACCGCCAAATAGGCTTGGCAACGGATAGGAGATGATCATGAGTAAAATTGACTATGATTTTATGTGTTTCATGCGCTTTGACAAAATTAAGCAACGACCAAATAAATTGCAACTAGACATAGAAATAAATGTACGAAGTTTAAGAATTTTCAAACAGCATGACTAAAATAATCTATGAGATCTACTACTGGAAAGTTTCATCACTATTTTTGATTCGGAGAATCGTCACCACTCTCACTATAGGTACAGGCCCTGCTCACTCAAGTGCCTAAAAATCTAAGTAAAATAATTTATTAACCGTACTCAACTCTGAGATCGATCTTGAGTGCGAATTTGAGATGCTGTTACTATTGACTGACATTTATCAAAATCACTCTTGAGATCGATCTCAGAGACTGACTACGGAGTATAGAGATATGAAAGATCTACATTTATAAGTTTTTTGTCTAAATCGACACGAATATATCAAACACTTACCAGCAAAGCGATATGTGGCAAGAAAAGCACGTCATCCTCAGAGTGGCCCTCAGACAGCTCGGGCACCCAGGTCAGAGGGTGCTTCGGAACCACTGACATCGTGTTGTTCTCGTTGAACTTCAGCACTTGGTGCTCCAGGCTTTCTCTGTGGAAACGGGAAAATCACATGAGAAAAGGCACCTCGATTCTTTAAAAACATGTCAAAACCTTACGGGACAACCTGTAATATAGTTTAATCGAGGTGATGATTTGGTGAAGAAGATAAACGATGATGATGTCGTCTATGATTACTTAGCCGGCGGTCGTTAGACAACCATTTCAGAAGTCCGCTGCTTGTAAAAGGCAGTATTTTTTTTTTACACAACTGTTAATTTAGTCGTTGAACGACTCGGTGTTCCTCTCGAAAAGAGAAAGAGCGATTGATATTTACGATAAAGATGTTGATTTTGATGATGGTGATATAAGAATGCCTACTTTAAAAACTCCCTATGTTAAACATATTATACGCGTCCATGGTACGGATAATTTTGCAAGCAACCTAAATGGTAGAGACGTCGTTTGTACTAATAACAAAAGTCGCAGGCTTAAATTCTGCTTATGGGCGAAAATTTTGCAAATCTTTGAAATGGTCATCATAGTTTTGATATCAATGATTTTAACTACTTACTTGTACACATAAGGGCCGACCTCCTTCAAGTTGAGCTTGCTGGCTTTACCAGCCATGTACTCCTCAGCATTGGTGACGTTGAAGAGGTAGACCCTGCAGTACAGGTCCACTTGAGGCTTTCTCCACATCTCGAAGATCTCCCCTCCGTCGGACAGTTGAGCTTTCTGTGGGAGAAAAAAGATAGAGAATTAATTAATGAACGACTAACAATATCTTCTTTTTTGTGGGAGTTGAAAAAATGGTCTTTACTAATGTTACACTTTGTGAAGAAAACATTTCAGACAGACTGTGATTTTTTTTAATTCATGCTTCATTTTGTTTATATTAATTTGTGAAGCAGGGCAGTCTTATCTTATTAAAACGTTACCTTAAAATTTTTTATTTTATGACTTTTAGAAACTCGTAAAAAACTGTTTAGAGCGGAAAGCTTTTAAAATTAAAATTATATTTTCATAGCTATGTACTAAGGTCAATATTATACGAGTCTTGCAGCTTCTTAGTATGACAAATTTGAAGTTAATTTATTGTTTGCCTTTATAATGCCAAATAAGATACTCACTCACAAGTCAGCCATTAATAGCCAAATCGGCTAGTAAAGTTGTTGGGAGTTTTTAGGCTGAATGAGCCGATCAGTCGACTGTATCGATATTATATAAATAAACTTTTGTTCTGATTGAAAAGAAAGCTCAATAAAATTGATTTCCTTCTCCTAAATATTGTTCCCAGTTGGTCGACAGAGACTTGTATTCCCCACTGACAAGTCAGCCAATTTTGTAATCAGTAACTAGTAGACGGATTCTAAACCAATTAGTTGGTAGTCCTGTCCACGTCAGAAGCCTGCTACTTGTAGAAGGCGGTTGAAAAATTCTGACACTAGGGTTCATCGGGTCGTTGAACGACTTGGTATCCCACACGAAAAAAAAAAAGAAGAAGAAGAAGTTGGTAGTCGGCTAGTCAGCAAAGACCAATGTCGTTGCATCTCGTGGCAACGTGTAATGGGTATTGCCTTTACATTTTAGTGTGTAACTGTGTACCTTATCACAATTTTTGAATAAATAATTTTTCTTTCTTTTTCTTTAAAATGTTTTCAATCGACCTGAAGGTAGCAGTGTATTAAATGAACACTAAAAAAAAACAATTTTATTGATGAAAATTTAATACCGACAAATCTTACGACGTCTTTTCTGTCAATATCCACCTAGCTAGCTAAAAATTTATTTGTCTATCAGTCATTGATATGAAGTTATCTACGCACTGTCTCATAAAAATGACAGCTAGTTTTGCACATACTCTATACACATACTCTTCAAAAACTTAAACTTTCTTCAAAAGCAGTCGGGTACAAAGAAATAAAGTATAATGAAATTTGGAAGTTGCTAGTTTTAAACAAAATTGGTTCAAGATTGGTCTGCTTTAAGACTACAAATTGTAATTAGAAAAATTAATTTCATCTTAAAGATCTAATTTATAGATTATTACCGTGAAATCTAGAATTTCCAAGCCACCCATTCAAAGTTAATAATTAGTTATTATATATTAGGAAACAAATTGCGCTCTTGTTATTAAATGCTAGGTAGTATAAATACTTATTATTTTTTGAGATAAAATTACTTTATGAGGCGATAGGAGACTAAGGCTAAATATATTTGCCTTGACCTAAGTCTACATTTTGAGTAAGAAAGAAGACGTTTGAAGTATGAAAAACTAATTCTGAAATATATTAAGCCAATGTATCTGGTCAATTTATTTTATTATATAAGTCGAAAACGTATTTAAAAATTTGGAAGTTATTCAGCTACATAGGCTATTGAAATATAATTTTTTAGACCCTGTATAATGGACAAGGTGTCCTAAAACAGTCCGTTTGCTTTGTAAAAACATGGGTAAGGTAATAAATCTGACAGCTGTCAAAACTTACAATTTTAAAGAAGAAGTCGTATGGATGTAGGAACATGATGACACAGCCTAACGCTATGGCGATAAAGCCCAGCATAAGCAGCATAAAAAGACCTGTAACAACGGAAAGACAATATTAATACAGGAATATAGCATCACCCCATTTTTTCCAACTTTGCGTTTAAGCAGTGAACGACTGAAAATACTAAAAAATAAACAAAAAAAATAAAAAAAAGCTTAAAAAAAAAATTTGAAATGTTGCCACACTGCTGATGAAAATTAAATTATTATCACTATTTTCGCAAATTCAACGGAACTTTATCATTTTCGTCGACCTTTTGAAAATATTATACAATTCTGCAAAATTGTAACTAGGTAGGTATGTGTAATTTTGTCACTGCCGCTTAGGCTATTATTTGTAGGTAATTATTAGGATATTTTCGGTGACCAATCATAAAGTTTTTTTTTAATATAAAGTATTACAAAACTTGCGAATTCATGTTGTTTACTATTTTGTAGCTGTTTTAATCTGCGCACACGCACAAAACTTTGTAAACATCGTAAAAACGCTTAAAATTGAAAAAAAACTGATAAAGTTCCTAATTTAAAATTTTCTATTTATTGACCTTGTATTGTAAGTACCTAATCAAATTAAAATATCATTATTTACTTTGTAAAAATTTCTTTGATTCTAAACTAATAGCAAGTAATGTACTGATACATACACATACATACACAAATCACGCCTTAATTCCATGCCAGGATAGGCAGAACGTTAACAATCGTAAAATTACAGTCGTTATTGCCACGTCTGACAAGTATTGAGGTGATTTTCAGATGATTCATGTATCAGTGTCAGACTGTCGCCAAAAATTGTAAAACACATGAAAACCTCGAGTACCTTAGTTGCCTTTTACAACACCTGCGTGCAGAAATGGGGTGATGCTGTTCTATGAAACTGAACAACTTTCCCTAAGAAACACATGTCAAAATATGAAACAAATTTGGACCTCCCATAAAAAGCCGGCATCACACAGCAATGTAGGTATTGATAATGGACAAAATGCGTGATTTTTTTATGTTTACAGATTGTGTACCTAACCTACCCATCTATGTCAGAGGTAAGGTATTGAGCATGGGCAAAAACGTGGGTAAGTATTTATTTATAAATATCAATATTGATAAGTATCAAAATTTTTTCAGCGGTATTATTTTTGTTTCATTCATCAATTGAACCTTTTTTTGCATTCAGTATCAATAATTATTATAATAGAGGTCAATGGTCAATTTTTTAATACTTTAGGTACATTATTAGGACGGTAAAAAAAACATAATTAGGACGGTTGTTCTACACGTGCGATACGCGTGTTGAATGCGTGTTAGTATGCGTTAGATCCTAGCATTGCATGTAAAACTGCTCTTCTTCTAACATTCACAGAGAACGCTGCTGTCCATTCCCTGGATAATTATCCCTTAGTGAGTCGCTTTTTACGACACCCACAGGTAGAATCAGGGTGCTACTATTCTAAGCCGGCATCACACGGCATCATCATTAACCTCAGACATCCGCCACAGACGATTTAATCATGTCTGAGGCCAGAGCACAGACACTGAGTTTGCCTGAGACGCAATTATGGTTGCCGCAGGGTTGTCCAGGACCTACGCCTCTCGGCCTCCCTGGCTGACTCCACGACAGAACGACGAGTCGATACGTGCGGAGCCAGGTCGGCTGCAGGAGTCTACCGCACGATAGACCTCTGTCACACGCGGCTGACGCAGACCCCGTTCCGGGTTTAATTGTCCTTCCCCAGGACTGGAGGAGAGAATAGGGGCGGTGCTATTCTACTCTGCCGACATACACCGCATAGGCGGATCGAACACTTGACGCACGACGGAACGCAAAAATATCGCAGCGGTCTGTCCGATCCATGCTAGAAACGTCACTTCCCATACTAAAACCGCACTCGACGGACGATACTGCGATAGCGCTGCAATGACAGTGGTTGAGCAGTTTTAGTATGGGGATTGACATTTCTAATATGGATCTGACATACCGCTGCGATATTTTTGCGCTCCGTCGTGCGTCAAGTGTGCTATTCGCCTTAGAGACATCAAAATATTCCCCTAGAAAGCAAGAGACGTCTAACGGAAAAAGTAATATGTATGTAGTAGAAATCACAATTTAAAGCTTTATGACGCATATAAGGTAATAAAAAACCATTTTACATCCGATTTCAATGTAAACAAGTAAATGGTTATACTCTGTAACAAGCGTAAGGTAATCAAACCATTAACTTATTGACCACGGTCGTCTCACAGCATTTAACATAGTTGTTAAGTCGCTTGTGAAGACGGTTTGCACACACGCCGGATGAGCTTCCGGCGATTTTTCGGATCCGGTATTTAGATGAAAATAGTCTACGAAATCAATATACTATACTACTTGTCTAAAACGAAGTCGCTTTTTGTATTTCTCTGTTATAGACACCACTAACGCCTTTTAAACTACACCACAGATTTTAATGCGGTTTTTGAATAGAAAGAATGATTCAAGAGAAATTTTTCTAATATATAATCGTGCCGGGAAACGTCTCATTTTCATGGAGAAACAATTGTCAGCGAGAGCATTCTCAAGTCGGGTCGCTAGTTCCATAAAAGTGTAAAAACCTGACAGCAAGGCTAAAAAAAAGCGACGGTTGCTTTTTGACAAAAATCGCAGTATATCACGGTGCGTGTGAGATTTAACTGTCGTTTGTAATGGATTGACGACTCAAACGACAGTCTTTTTGAGAAAAAAGAAAGTTTGAATAAGAAGAGAACTACAAATAACTAAGTACCGTTATTTTTTAAAGGTACTCACATAGTTTTTACAAAAATAGGAGATCGAGATCTTATGGCGTACACCAAGGGAAGCCTACGCTCAGCAGTGGACTGTTAAATGCTGATATGACGTGTTTGTCACTTACTTCCTTTTCCTTCTATTAACAAGTTAAAACATTGCTTTATACAGGGTGTAAAAAAAATAGAAGCAAATATTTTCGGGGATGAACCAGCCTATGAAACTGGACAACTTTCCCCAATGGACATAGGACGAAATACGAAAAAAAAACTTTGACCTCCCATACAAATTGACTTGGTCTTTAACATTTTTCTTCTAGGTAATTTTGTAGGGAAGGCCCAAAATGTTTTCTCATATTTCGACCCATGTTTCTTTGGGAAAGTTGTTCAGTTTCATGGCCTGAATCACCCCTTAAAATATTTGCAGATAATATTTTTACACCTTATATTTCAATACATTAATTGATTAGTCATTTTCTCTTGAAATGGAATCGGCATAATAATGTGGTCTAGTTTCCATGATGGGCGAAGGGCAATCCTTGTATTATTGTCATTTGATCCTTGTTGTTCTTAGAAGTGATCTAGAATGATATATATCAAATTACCACATCAATACATAGTATAAAAAGAGTCGTTTTCTTTGTCTGTTTGTGATGGACACCGCCAATTCACCTAAACCATGCTAAGGGTTCTGATGCGGTTTGTATTTTGTATATAGCATGATTCAACGGGAAGGTTTATATGTAATTATTCCCACGGGAAAACTATTAGTTGGGTAGATCTATCTATACAAGAAAGCAATGAATTTTATCTCATCAATAAATAAAACTTTCTAATTTCTGAACATTGAAAGAGCATTAATATTAGGTACCTACCTACCTATTTCAAAATGAGAATTATCGACGGTATTATCGACATCAAAGTCAAGTATCGTGTGATGCCGGTTTAGAATAGCATCACCCCACATCCTTCCCGCGGGTGTCGTAAGAGGCGACTAAGGGACTCGGGAGTATTGGTGTATTACAATTTTTAGGCGACAGGCTGACAACCTGTCACTATAGTGATACACATGTTTTCTGAAACAACCTTGGAAAACAATACTCGACAATGTCAGACGTGGCGATAGCGACCGTATTCTTACGGCCGTTAACGCTCTGCCTACCCCGCAAGGGATAAAGGCGTGATATATGTATGTATGTAAAGTCAAGGTCTATAAAAAAAAACATCAACGTTTTTGTTCCGGTCTATAAAATGATACATATCTAAAACCACCTACCTACCTATACATAAAACTTTCGTATCTATTCTCATGAGACCCGTAACACATACCTAAATATTCGCAAACAGTTATTTTCCATACAAAACAAGCACAATAGTTAAAAATCGAAAACCCGATAACGGTCATTTCAAAGCTATAATTTACTTCTAAAATCCGCCATTTTGAATAAAGGAATTTTTAATATAACCTGTGTGACTTGCGCTGCTGAGACGAATCTACCGTCTGTTTAGGCTGTATGTAGCTCGTGAAAAAAAAATTTACACTCAATACAGTCCTAAGTTACTAACCTACGTACATAATGAGTGGCATATACATACATACATACATATATCACGCCTTTATCCCTTGCGGGGTAGGCAGAGCGTTAACGGCCGTAAGAATACGGTAGCTATCGCCTCGTCTGACATTGTCGAGTATTGTTTTCCAAGGTTGTTTCAGAAAACACGTGTATCACTATAGTGATAGGTTGTCAGCCTGTCGCCTAAAAATTGTAATACACCAATACTCTCGAGTCCCTTAGTCGCCTCTTACGACACCCACGGGAAGGATGTGGGGTGATGCTATTCTAAGTGGCATATAACCGTACACTTAATCTTAATAAGCCTACATCGTCCCACTGCAGGGCAAAGGCCTCCCTCTTCTCTTTTCAAGCTCATATGTTCTCAAAAACATATCCCTCCTTCCGAGTCGAGTAAAAAAATGGCGACGCTACAAAGTAAATTCACGGTCAAGTGCGAGTCGGTTTGTATAACGCTTTATTACATAACTATCGCGGTACGGTAACCTCAGTCAAGGTAAACACTCAGAGGTAAAGGCGCCATTTTGCGCGTTTTGATGTACACTGCGCGCTTAAGCGTATATTAGTCTGTAAAATATAGGATGATACCTGTCTTCTTGTTTTCTTCGTGTGGGACACCAAGTCATCCAACGATGGGTCATTGGGATGAGACCCTGGTGTTAGAATCTTTTAACTACCTACTACAAGTAGCAGGCTTCTGATTTGGTCATGTAACGACCGCCGTCTAAGTAATCATAGACAGCAACCGGGCGAAATCATCTTTCTTATGGACAATCGGGTGGTTCAGCCTGCAATATCCTAATCAGACTGGGAAAAAAATTCTCGATATGATAAATATCAACTTTGTGAATGATTCGCCGAGAATGGAACCCTGAACCTTCTGTGTCGCAGGCTGTCGCACTCCCAATGCGCCATATCGGTCGTTGAAAGTCTTTTAGGAAATGGAGATAATATTTAATGCTTTAGAAGAACGTTTCGAAGGAACTGTTTTTCGAGCGTATGTATGTCTGAGTATGTATGTATGAGTAGGTATGTAGATTTAGACAAGGATTTTTTTTTCACGGGCTATTAAACGGCTGATTGTAGCCTTAAGAGCTGCCATTAGATTCGCCTCAGCAGAGCGAGTGACACTGGATACATAAAAAAAAACAAAAATGGCGGAATATAAACGAGAAATCATATGATTTTGAAACTACCAATAAACTTTTGTAACAAAAATTTAACTTTAACTTTTAATTTGGCAATAGCTGCACATGAATATATACAGAAATATTAATATAACCTACTTTTGAATAAAGAGTAAGCAATGTATGGCAATTTATTCTTGATGTCGCCTTTTAAGTCAAATTGTCGCTTTTAAAACAGAAAGTGGGAAGTTGTCATTAATCATTATTTATAATTACAATATTCTATTTATGATATTAAGCTGATTAACTAGCTGTAAAATTTGCGTAGTGGCAAACATCATGCTTTGTGATAATTATGTACCTTATATACACACACACACACACACACACACACACACACACACACACACACACACACACACACACACACAAATAAATCACGCCTTTATCCCTCGCGGGCGTAAGCGATCGCAAAATTATGGCCGTTATCGCCACGTCTGACAAGTATTGAGGGTCCTTTCGTGATTCGTGTATTTCACTGTAGTGGCAGGTTGTCAGCCTGTAGCCTAAAGTTTTAATATACATGAAACCCTCAAGTCCCTCAGTCGCCTCTTACGACACCCACACGTAAGAAAAGGAGTGATGCTATTCTAAGCCGGCATATAACATTTGCAAAAAACATACAGTATCGCAAACTTTAACATGCCATGCTCTGTGCTGTAGTCGACCGAGACCAATACCTTAACGTGTCCTCTGAAGCACAGAACCATCTCAAAGACAGTCAGGTGGTTCAGCGTGCAACTAGTGCAACGTCCTAAACAAACTTAGAACAAATTCACAAAGTTTTGATTCCCATGTTAATGAAAAGTTATACATAAATTGATATCTGGTTAAACGAGAACTATAAATCACTCTCGCACAGACACTTCTATTTCCTCTCTTTGATTATGCTGACACTTGCTATCTGGATGCCACTGAGGAGTTGTTGAGCAAACTCGAGCGTCTCCAAAACCTTTGCATTAGATTTATCTTTGGCTTACGCAAGTATGACCATGTCTCGCAGTTTCGTTCTCAACTCAAGTGGCTCCCTATCCGTCTTCGAAGAAATGCTCATGTGCTTTCTTGTCTTTATAAAATTCTTCACAGTCCTTCTTCTCCTTTATACCTTAAAGAACGTTTTAATTTCTCTCGGTCCCAAGACAAGCCTTGTCGCTCACATGTCAAGTCAATTCTTTCAATCCCTATCCATCACTCCGATTTCTACAGTTACTCTTTCACTGTGCATGCAGCCAGATTGTGGAACTCCCTCCCGCACACAGTGCGTGACAGCCCTTCCCTCTCAGTGTTCAAGAAGAGAGTAAAAGAGCACTATCTTTCACTATCAAAATAGTTCGTATCTGTCATATTTATGTATGTATATTGTAATATGTATAGTTGTATTATATGTAGTATATCAGTATAATTATGTAAATTTAATATTTTAGTGTGTGTATTATGTATTATTTTTAAATACCGCAATTAGTATTATAAATATTGTGCACGATCGTCAGCCTTACCTTATGCTATCTCTCTACCGTAGGACTGCTGGAAGAGATTTCTTTTTAGAAATAAGTTGTACCTGTTGTGTTTTTATCTAAATGTGATTGTCCTGTGTTTTATCTTGTGTGCAATAAACAGTTAAATAAATAAATATAAAATAGAAATAATATCTGGATTATTATAATTACCTATCTATATGATTTCTAAGAAACAATCCAAAGATATAATACGCAGTTTCGCTAAAAGATACTGAGTGTTTTAAATGCAGGACTTTTTTATATTGATAGTCTAAGTAGTTTATTTTTTATTTGAATTTCAATTTTAGGCGGTAGGCTGACAACCTGTCACTCTAGTGATACACAGTCTTCTGTTACCTTCAAACTTTTGTCAGACGTGGCATAAATGTCCATTATTACGGCTGTTATTCTCTGCCTACCTCGCAAGGTATATAGGCGTGATATTTGTATGTATGTAGTTTTTCCCATAGTAAAAGACTAGCCCAAAAGTTTCAACTGTTGTTCAACTTTTTAGGAATTCAATATTTTGAGAATTCAACATTTAGGAATTCAACATTTTTAGAATTCAGCGTTTTGAGAATTCAACATTTTGAGAACTAACCCTTTGAGAATTCAACATTTTGGTTCTAAAAGAGTAAAAACTAGCTTATGTTACTCTGGGATCGCATGTTTTTCAAAGGCCTCAAAATATTTTCCGATTTTACTAGTCTGCCTACCCTGCAAGGCATAAAGACGTAACGTAATGTATTTATTGATTTAGAAAATTTTCCACGATAAACACTATACTAAGTATAAAAGGATAAAAGTGAGACTTAATGCAAACCAGTCTAGTTCAGTTTATTAATACGTAGGTAAGTATACTAGCTACAGGCCGGCGGTTTCACCTGCGGACAACCATTTTCCTGTGGGAATAACGTATTTTACCGAAATAATAGTAGTTAGCCGTGTGATGCCGGCTTAGAATAGCATCACCCCATTTCTTTCCCGTGGGTGTCGTAAGAGGCGACTGAGGGACTCGAGGGTTTTAAGTGTATTGCAATTTTAGGCGACAGGCTGACAACCTGTCACTATATCTGCAACGACCCTCAAATGTTGTCAGACGTGGCGATAACGACCGCAATTTTGCGATCGCTATCGCTCTGCCTACCCCGCAAGGGATAGAGGCGTGATATGTGTATGTATGTAAATAGTAGTTTTATTACTCAAGAATAATGCATCTTGATAATGTTGAAAGAATTTTGGAAAATTTTCAATTGGTTTTTAAGCTAGTCCGTTCTTTCTTCTCCACGCTTGGCAGGCGGATTGGCGAGCGCAGTGCAAGATGTTCCCTTTTTTAATTCCTTAGTCGCCTTTTACGACACCCACTGGCAGAAATGGGTAGATGCTATTCTAAGCCGGCACTACACAAACACACAAACAAAATATTCCTCATTATAGTGTAGAAGTTGGCATAGATTAACATAATAATTTCATTCTAATATTCAAATGATAGCTACAGTTCAAGGTTTTTTATTTTATGTTTACGAATCTAGTGTGTGTATCAAAATATCGCCGATATCCGGGATCATTGTGTCATAGCCGTGTGATGCCGGCTTAGAATAGCATCACCCTATTCCTACCCGTCGGTGGTGTAAGAGGCGACTAAGGGATGAATCAGAAGTGGGCAGCAGCGTTCCCTGTGAATACAACACATTGTACTGCGCTCGCCAATCCGCCTGCCAAGCGTTGTGAAATACCCCCTAATAAGGGGAGGCCATTGTCCAGCATTGGACTGTAATCGTTGGACGGTAACTGTTGATGATAAAGTATTTTATTCACTTCTGATTTGGAAATTAATTTCTGAATTGAGGTACCCATTTTTTTATTCTTGGTAAAAGTTGTTCAGTTTCATAAGTTCTTACAGTGACCTCTGCATGTCTTTTTATATCTTATAACCTACAAGTGAGAATATCAATTTTCAAATTCCAAATTCGATTTCGTTAACGGTTTTTGAGTACCATAGACTACAAATCATAGGATGACGCAAGAGCTACTTTGTTAAGTTCAAAAACCTGTAATGGCGTATACAATAACAACAATAAATAAATTACTAACTTCTTGGAATGCCAATTAGACCTTGTTTAATAACTAATAAGGTACACGGCAATTTTAGGTATTTCCTGCTCGTTACAAATTATCTAGATCTGTGCGTTGTAGAACAGAGGCTTTAGTATAAAAAATTTTTTTTATTAAATACCTATCGTCTTTTGGTTAAAAACAGCATCTATGCTATTCAATATATACATATTTTCATCTAATTAAACAAAGAAACGTCATTGTCACTATTTATTGTCCCAAAACTCAGTTGCCTGTCTACTGGCTCAAAGATATACCTACCTAAAAGCCTCTCTTCCTAAGCCTGCTGTAAGAAATTTCTTGTTAGAGGTTAGTATTACGCATTGCCTACCTATTGTGTATATTTTACTATTGTATATGTCCTGTTCAATCAATTGTTAAAAAACATGGTGCGAATACAAAAAAGTTGACCGCAGGCTTAGACAGTGTTTGAATTATTTTCACGTTTGCAAATGACTCAAATCATGTCTAACTTTTTTGACACGAAATTTTAACGAGACCAGCAGTATAAAGAAATAAGGTGACGTTTTTCAAAATCAGCATTGCATTTCAGGTAATTTTTTTGTAAATATCATAAATAAAAGGACACAACATGTACTGCTTATCTCTAAAAAAGAAATTTCTTACAGCAGACCTAGGTAATTCATTGTTGTAATAATAAGACCCTACATAAAATAAGATCTAGATCTTGAACTTGGTCGCCCTGAACTTGGTGTCACGCAGTTTGCTGTACCACTTGCACAATTAACCACTTACATAACTACACATGAATAAACACATGTAGGTAGGTGCATTAAAAAAATACTACTCATTCATTTGAAGAACTTACGAGTATTATTCAACTGGCCAACGAAAACATGACATAATATTACAGCAACCACATAAGTCCACTGCTGGACACGAGTCTCACCCTATTTGGGGGTATTTGCCATATCCAGCACGCTTGGCAGGCGGATTGGCGAGCGCAATGCAAGGTGTAGTAGATATTTACAGGGAACGCTGCTGCCCATTCCCTGGATAATTATCGTTATTAGCCTTTTTAATATTGTTTTTGGCCTTGTAGAAGGCAGTTGAAAAATACTAACACTGAAACCCGTTCACTGGGTCGTTGGACGACTCGGTGTCCCACACGAAAAGACAGAGAGAAAGCCTTTTTAATGAATAGAATTAATAATTCATTTGATTTAATTAGTAATTTTCAGCTCTTTTAATACGACGTTTCATACCACTATTATAGACTTTTCCAGATTATTTCGTTTTAGTTAATCGTAGAGCGAAGTATTTATTGTTTGTTAGTCAGTGGGTTAGTTTTTCAACAAAAATGTTTATGTCAACTTGACATGTGGTTTTCTGTTGTTATATGCCTGTAGCGGCGTTGAGGTAGCGATTTAGAATAGCATCATCCCCTTTTCACTCGTGGTTGTCGTTAAAAGCGATTAAAACACAAATCCATCTTTGATAAGTTTAATAAGTAACAATGTCCGCCCGTGAATGCAATACTTACACTGCCCTTGCCTACCTCAGTGAATATGGCAAACACCCACCAATAGGTTGAATAGGTGAATTGTTGTAACTACTAGATGTGATAAAATCGTTTTCTGTTCATCGGAAAGCACGTTAAGTTGTTAGGTATAGTTATGCAACAATGTAGTAGTAAAGTCAAAGGTCAGTCTACCATACCTGACCATACAAGGAAAAGATTACTTTTTAACATAATCTAGTACTGTGTTTCAAAGAAGTATTTATCTTAGTATAACTTCTTCGGCCCGTATTTATAAACCGCACTCAACTCAGCGCATCGCACACTTAACGCACGACGGACCGCTAAAATATCGCAGCGGTCTGTCAGATCCATAGGCACTAGAAACGTCAGTCCCCATACTAAAACCGCTCTCGATGGACGACGCTACGATAGCGCTGCGTTGACAGCGGTTGAACGGTATGTAGATTGATATTTCTAGTATGGATCTGACAGAGCGCTGCGATATTTTAGCGGTCCGTTGTGCGTTAAGAGTGCGATCCACCTGAGATCGATCTTGACCACACTACGACAAGCGTACCGTTAGACTCCCTCCGGCCAGATGGACCGATGACTTAAAGAGAGCGGCTGGTAGCGACTGGATGGCGAAAGCGGGAGATCGTTCATTGTGGCGTATCCTGGGGGAGGCCTATGTCCAGCAGTGGACTGCTATAGTGACATGACCCAACGAATCTTTTCATTAAAATAATGCTATAAAAACTAAACAAAGGCATGCGTCACTGCCACAAATTTTTATTGATATCCGGAAATGTATAATTTTTGATTTATTTTCTATTGCTTTGCTAGACTATATCAACCCACTCAGTCTTTATTTAGTTTTAAGGAAGTTATTATAGTATTTATATTCTAGGTTCATATTCTTCCGCTAACGTAAAATTTACGGCCAATTTACCCTTTTAAAGAAGATATATAATAATCACGGAGCTCACTCAGTGTTTTGTGATTTTTACGCCTCAATAGATGGCGTTATTAAAATTTATAAAAACAACTCACAAAAAACGAGTCAAAAAGGATTTTAGAAAATAAATCTTCCTAAGATACAGCTTTTTTTGGACTAAGCTGCTTAAACGTCAATGATTACTCAGGATAACACATGGTAACACTACTAAACCTATTTTGAAAAAAAAACAAATATTTTCAGGGGTGATCCAGTCCATAAAACTGAACAACAACAAGGAACATAGATTGAAATACAAAAAATTATAATTTTGGAACCCCCATACAAAAAACTGTACCTACCAGCCGACTGAGTCAGTTTGTACGGAAGGGCCAAAATTTTTTACTAGTTACATTGGTTCCTTGGGAAAAGTCAAATCAGTTTCATGGATTGGTTCAGCCCTTGTCATATTTGCAGTTACTTGTTTTTTTTTACACATTATATTAATAATTTACGACATTTAGGAGTTATTTCTCACATTAGCACGATTATGGAAATAGTATCATTAGTAATAGTCATTTTTTGTAGGTCTCTTATGGGCATTTCTACAGAGACGCCGTTTTTTTTGTCCTGGTCCAGAAATCGTGTTAAACATATAAACAAAAATCTCAAAAAAATTACACATAATCCTTAATGTATGTTCTATTTGGAGAGCATAATTATTATGACTAATTTAATAATACTTTCTTCTAAAAAAAATACCGAAATGAAAAAAAACACCAAATTTACCTGATTTAGGCCTGTCCCTTTGGCGGAATTGAATCTAAATTGGTCCATAATTCGAAAATTTCCGGAATTTATAATAATGTTCCTATGTTCACATGTATATAGATGTATGACAAAGGTTTATTTATTACCAAGATGGCTATAATGTTTTATTTTGTACCACTTATGTCACTTTAAATATTTGTCCCGAGCTTATGACTTAATTCGGTATCACTCACAAACTCTTACGCACATCTGTAAATACGCGCGATTTGCACATCTTTATCCGATTCACATAAACTGCCAGTTGCGTCCGAGTAGGCGAGTGCAGTGAACCTGTGACATGCTGCCGGGATTTTCCATTTTCAAAGATAAGAAATTTTACTTCGTCTTTGGTGCAGGGTAATTTCTCAACTCCGGATCATAAATATTTTTGAAACTATAAGAGCTAAAAGGTTGTTACTTTGTGTAATTTGTGCCTCGATAGTATACCAATACGTAGGTAAAATTGAATTTGCACAAAGTTATACTGTGAGAGAGAAATTTCAAAGAAACCAGCTTTTTCTCAACTCCGGGAATCTGAACTCCGTGTGCATTTGTTCACGGAGTTGAGAATTTTGTTCACGGAGTTGAGGTTTTTTATAAAACTGTGATTAGAATGATGTCGTGTGGTACCGGCGTAGAATAGCATCACTCCAATTCTACCTGTAGGTGTCGTAAGAGGCGACTAAGAAACTAGCTCGAGAGATGATTAACGACGATTAACTCTTGTAATTTCTAAACTCCGTGAACAGTCAAAATTCAAATTCGATTATTTCAGAATCTGCAAGAGGAAATGGGGAGAAATTTATCTTATTTTGATTATTCATTTAAAAAACAATAAATCACTTTGAATGAGTGCATGAAAACCTTAAAACAAACGTGCACTCTCAACTCCGTGAACACTCGAAATTAAAATTGAATTATTTCAGAATCTACTGAAGCAAATGATGGCAAATAAAATTAAATATATTTCTATTTTTTTTTCCTATTTTTTCAGTATAATAAAGTCAATAAAATGTTAAGAGTAAAATTGCACACGGAGGTGAGAAAAATTTACTCCTGCCGTAGAAATGCTCTCATGTTATATAAGGAAGTCCGAACGCAAAAAAGCTTGCATCTTCTAATACTAAGTTTAACTTACTGAGGGTCCCAAAATAGCATTTGGGACAACCAGTTTCCTTTTGGACTTTGAATGACTGAACAACTTTTTATACTGCACTAAACAGTTTTTTTTAAATTATTATGATGTCTTATATTAGTCATTCAGAACCATTCTGAAAATAGACTACATAGTAATATTATAGCAAAATCGCTTTTCGCGTCTGTCTATCTGTATGTATGTTTGCTTAAATCTTTAAAACTACACACCTGATTTTAATGCAGGTTTTTTTAATAGATAGAGTGATTCAAGAGGAAGGTTTTTATGTATAATACTTGCCGGGAAAAAAATCTTATTTCTACGGGAAAATGAGTTGCAGCGGGCGCAGCCGCTGGGGCAGGCCGCTAGTCTAATATATCTTTCAAATATCTTTTTTTTAGGACACCCACTGGCCAGATGGACCGATGAGTTAAAGAGAGCGGCTGGTAGCGACTGGATGGCGAAAGCGGGAGATCGTGCATTGTGGCGTACCCTGGGGAAGGCCTACGTCCAGCAGTGGACTGCTATAGACTGACGTGATGTCAGTGTGATGATGTGTGATCATTTTTCAAAATAAATTGAATTAATAAAACAGCGAACTTTTGAGAACGTGTTTTGTTGATAAATTCTTCAGACGTCGTTTTTCTTTTGTAAAACACTGTTGTAATATGATATGTCTGACATTTTTGTTTTGAATGAATGTAAGTAATGTTATGAGATTTTACTAAACATATATATGTATTTACCTATACATTCTAACACTGGCATTTGAATGGCTGAAAAAACATAGGTAATGATTAAAAAACAAAAACACGACTGCTGTGATTTCAAAGCTTTTTATGTTTGTATAATAATTACTATTAGGTATTTTGTTTTCCCGAAACGTTCCCAGCAAAATATAATGTTCCTAGACAGCGGCAAATTTAGATATTTGGTAATATTCCCACTTGGGACTTTGGACGACGGCACATCACAATCTGTCTTAAGACTGTTTCGTCTATCATGTGCGCATGACCTAAGGCGGATCGCACACTTGACGCACGATGGAGCGCTTAAATATCGCAGAGGTCTGTCAGATCCGTACTACAAATGCCAATCCCCATACTGAAACCACATAACCGCTGTCGACGCAGCGCTAGCGCTCAGTCTTGCGTTAAGTGTGCGATTCGCCTAAGCAACATAGGAAACCCCTTCTAAGCTTAACCCACGTAACTCGCAAATAGACTTAACTACGGAATATTCCGTGCATTTGACCTTGAGAGGTCTATTTTTAGAATAGCGAATTTGGCAAATTGTTGCTTTCGGTTTAGGCTTAAGTTCCGTTTCCGGGACCACGTCAGAGGTCGTCTCATAGGTGCAGTTTGAGATATATGACCGGACTATTAATATTACTAAGAGCAAGGTCTAATTAGCTTGTCCAAAACATTTGAAGCCAAAATTAACAGGTTCTCACTTTTTTATCATTTCCTAGTAGCTGGCGTTGCGTTAAGTTGAAATTTTGACGTTTGACATAAAATATTTTATCCAAGATCATCTTTAATGATATTTCCAAAAAAAGCTTAGAAAACTTGATCCAATATCTTTTACGCAATTTCCAAAAATAAAAACAGCCCGTTTAGGAGTTAATTTAATTCTTAATTCTTAATGAAATGGTTAATTCATTAATATCGGGACGCCCTGTATACAAACGGATTCATAAACAAATCTTTCGTACCTACATATATTATGTTTGACCTAAAATTTATATCTATTTAGAACAACCTTGAAAAATATGCTCTTGTACCATTTAAAATGTTGTGTAAATACCCCTTTATCGTCATTTTTCGATAACCTATCCGTCTTAAATAATAATTTATTACTTGACAAAATAAATAATATTTATTTCTTGATATTACTATGATATTGCTGAAAGAAATAAATATCTAAGTACCTGTATTATTTTACTACGAGTTTGCCTGTCAAAGTTTTACATAATAATAAATATGTTAATTTTTTATTATTAAATGCAAGTATAAAACAGTGTCATATAATATGATACCCTTTATTAATAAAGTTTTAGCACGTTTTTAAGTCACCGAAAGAGTTGCTAGATTGTGTTATCAATAAAAAAAAACTTTTTTCTCATCTCCCTGTCTATTTATAAATAATTATATGTTTTTGAAAATGAACGTTAATAATAATGGGGTTGGAGAAAACCTCTATGTTATGGAGAGAAATGAAAATAAAATTTAAAAATAATAATAATATATAAATTATTTACAATTATTGTAATTCTATCAACGTAGACAAACCCCTCAAATGAAATAAAGTTTGTAACAGTGTAGGAGCCCCTTTTTAATTCGCTAGTGGATTGGGTCAATAATAATAAAATATAAAAGCTGTACGCTTAAAACTATTGTCTAAAAGTACCACGGACTTCATTCATAATTTAAAAAAATATTCAAAGTTTGAATTGATAATCAGAAAAATTGTATGAAAGTTAGTGTTCTGTCGCCATCCAAAAAGGCAACGTATGACGTCATGCATAACTATTTTCATACAAAATACCGTTTTAGATCGTTTTAAAAAATAGCTCATTTGACCTGCCAATCCAAAACCCTATTAAAATCGCTATTCTCCTTCCCGTTCTCTGTCGGGGTCGGCTACCTAACCTAGGGGATTTGACGAGGAACCAAGTTTTGTACACAGAGCGACAAATCATTTCCCAATTTAGATGTCGACACTCATGGTCAAAATATCGCAACCGATCAAATGTATCAAAAGATTTTCCAGAAACTTCCATAATCAGTACCGGCCTTTGATACTACGTTGAATCTCACACTTAACGCGCAACGGAGTGCAATTTTAGCGCATCCCTAACGCATGCAAGGAAATTACAAATTTTTCATACTTAAACTAAAAAACCCATGTTGAGGCAGGCCCTACGCATGATCCTGTTTCAACGGATGCGCCTGTCAAAACAGGGAAGTTATCAGTTAGTGCTGCCTGCGTCAGTTTTTATTAGAAAATTTCCCTACATCTGCGTTACGTACGTAAAATGCGCAGCGTCGTACGGTAGAGTGGGATTTGCCTAGCCCATTGTAAGAGACACAAAAGCCTAAGCATAAGATGAAGCAACAAACAAACATACCATGTTTACTTGCAATCATATGCAATATTGTATGGCGGACCATTATGGTACCGAAACACCATGAAATTAAGGGTATTCAGTTTTGTTTGATACTCTTTTATGAGTCTTGTCATCAAATCACGTTAAGAAACTTACGTATTCAATACCAAATTTTAAAACACATGTATATTTTATTTAGACTACACCTGCATAGTTTTGCAAGCAATGATTGAGCCGTGATTGCCCAGATGGTGTCCCCAGTAGAGATAGCAAAAGTTGCAAGTTCTAATCCTGTCTGCAGTCACATTTTCATACTACAAAATAGAAGACCGAAAGGAATTGTCTTTTTTAAATTCCAATTGTGTCATGTGATGCCGGATTAGAATAGCATCACCCCATTTCTTTCCCGCGGGTGTCGTAAGAGGCGACTAAGGGACTCGAGGGTTTCTGTGTATTAAAACTGAAGCTACAATGATACAGAAATCATCTGAAAGGGCGTTCAATATTTGTCAGACGTGGCGATAGCGGTTGTTACGCTTTGCCTACCCCGCAAGGGATAAAGGCGTGATATGATATGTGTTTGTATATAAACCAATTATGAATCAGCCCTTTAATCGTTAAAAATATCTAAATTTAGATTCGAAAACAAAACCAGTCCACGGAAGAAGGAAATTTCCAATGGACGCAAACACAAAGATATATTTAAAACACGTGATGCTATTTTTGGATCGCAATTTTTTAAGTTTTTTTTCTTGTATGGAACCGGGTGTTCACCTCACAAGCTTACACACGATGGCGCACGGTTTTATAAAGGCGATGTATTTTTTTGTTGTAGAAACCCAGGCCTAATTTTAGATGTATCTGATCTTTCTTTTTAGCAACATTGATCAAATCTTTTTTGTAACTTTTATCAAGGTAATGTGATTACAATGATAAAAGTAAGAAAGATGAAAAGTAAGATGGTTTGTGTTGTAAAACCCCAGGTCTAATTTTAAATGGCGTCTTTCTTTTAATAGTAACATTGATTCTTTTTTGTAACTTTTATCAATATAATGTGATTAGAACTGTTTATTAGAGTCCGAAAAACGCGAAGTGTTGGGCTCGAACCCCGCTCTTGTGAAGTTTCTAATTCCTATTTTTTGTTTAAAATAGCACTATTAGTACTATTAGTTACTATATTAATTTTCATTAAGTAACTTTCATATTGATATTTTATATACTCGTATTCTTGTTTATGAATGGAAAACAGGTATTGTAGCTTTTGGAAAATTTGGGATATTGAATTTGAACCAGGGACTTGCGAATTTATACTGGTATCGCCTCTTCCACCCAAAAAATTTTATTAACCTAAAACTTGGAAGTGTTCTTAATTTTGTTAATCAATGCATTGTCAGTTTATGCCAATACGCATTTATTAAAAATATTTTATTGTGTTATATATGCCCAGTAGTAAGATGACGCAGGCTGGATAAGATACGATAAGGTTATATTATATATAGCAAATCTAGTTGTAACCGGACGTGGGACGATTTTGCTTCTTACTTTATTTTTCTCTTTAGTGCATCATCGTGTGTCTGGCAAAAGCTCGCGGAATGAATCCAGTTAGGGTCCCTCGGTACAACTGGGCCTTAATCTTCCGGCGTTATTTTATTGAGGCCTCTGACGTCAATGCGAGACTCATTACAAAAAAACTGCAAGTAAGACCTGCATTTAACGTGATTCTCACACATGCTCCACGATTCTGCGGTTTTGTGCCAGACCTCTTGATAGTCTAACTTTAATTTTGGCATATCAAGCCAATAGTGACGCTATTTTGACACTTCAGCTTCATAACCATAATGACGCAATTTTTAGAAACAAAATCGATCGGCTATTGTCATCGGTATCGGCATAAAAGTTAGACAATCAGCCCCTTTTACGTAAGGAGTTTAGGAAATCCCAATTTCCATACAAAAATTAGACATCACGGCACACGTCACCGTATGAGATTACACACAATTACATATTACGCCCTTATCCCTTGCGGGTTAGGCACAGAGTAAAAAGTCGTAGAAATCGCCAAGTCTGGCAAATATTGAGGGCCCATTCAGATGATTCCTATATCACTGTAGTAACAGGTTGTCATCCTGTCGCCTAAATACCCTTAGTCGCCGCCTATGACGCCCGCACGAAATTACACCTGTCACAGATTGTCATTTGTATGACAACTGTCGCGAATCAGAATAACCGGAATATCGTCTGGTGTGTGTGCGATCCACCTGACAAGACCTGAATTTCACTGAGATAGAAACTTCTGGAAAAGTTTTTGAGAACGCGTTTTTACTCGTCAGTAACGGTTTTTAAGGCAGAGAAATATAAATAGACTTTGTAAGCATTTTTGAAAGCGCTTTATCCTACTAACATTATAAATAAATGAAAGTTTGTATGTTTGTTTGTTTGTTACTCTTTCACGCTAAAACTACTGAACTGATTATCATGAAATTTGGCCCACAGATAGAGGATAACACATAGGACAGTTTTTATCCCAATAAAATTCCCCAGTAGGATGCTACGGGATTAAAATCGACTTCCGCGCGGGCGGAGACTTGTCTCTACTCTTTGTGAACGTCTACTAGTCTTGTATATTATTTCCCTTTTTTTCTGGCCTAAGGTTTTGAATCCACGTTTTTCGCTATTAGTACTGGCGATTTCTATCTTCGCTACTGCCGGTTATGATGTCTGACAGGTCAAATGAACTAAATTTTATAACGATATCTCTCTAGTTTGGATGGCGTCAAAACACTGACTTTTATATATTTTTTCTGTATATTAATTCAAATTTTGAAGATTTCGAAGAACTATAAATGGAGTATGTACTATTTTAGGGCAATAATTTTAAGCGTAAAACTTTTGTATTTTATTAATGACCCAGTCAGTGTGTATCCTATATTATTACGCGTGGAATGTTTATATGTACAATGTACCTACATATCTTTTTATAACTTGAGCTCCTAACATTAAAACCATTGACACACTTTTCTAAGTACAACATTCTCAAATCTTCCATTGATTGTATGATCCGCAATTTTTTATCAACAGATAAATGATCAATGATTGAAGACTATGGGAAGTCCAGAGAATATGACGTTTGCGTTTTTTGTTCCGCGCCAATCAACGGTTAGGAAAAATATCTGTTATAGGCCCCAATTATGGTCATGAGTGGGGTGTAATCAGTTGCGAGGTTCTGTACCAAGCTAAAAAAACATAAACACAGATAAGTAAAGAATTCTGAAAAGGCTAAATTATACATCTATTATTTTCATCCGTGTGATGCCGGCTGTGCCGTGTGATGCCGGCTTAGAATAGCATCACCCCACCTCCTTCTCGCGGGTGTCGTAAGAGGCGACTTAGGGACTCAAGAGTATTGGTGTATTACAATTTTTAGGCGACAGGCTGACAACCTGTCACTATGGTGATACACATTGTTTCTGAAACAACCTTGGAAAACAATCCTAAAAAATGTCAGACGTGGCAATAGCAACCGGATTTTAACGGACGTTATTGCTCTGCCTACCCCGCAAAGGATAACGGCGTGATGTATGTATGTGTATTATTTTCATCCCGCTCATTATGTCGTACATTTTTTTTTAATAGCTTGTTCAGCGTCCTACTGCATTATGCATTTTTATTAGACATAAATTCAGGATGTAAAACAATCAACTGCAAATATTTTAAGGGGTGAAAAAGTCCACGAAATTGAACGAATTTCCCTATAGATCATAGGCCGAAACATGAAAAAAAAAATTTGGCCTTCCCATTCAAACTGACTTGGCCGGCGAACACATTTCGTATGGGTGTTTTTTCATGCTTCCAAATATTTTCCTAAGGAAAGTTGTCCAGTTTTATGATTAGAACACACGCTTAAAATATTTGTAAGTACTTAATTAAATGTAGCCCTATCTAATTTGGTGAATTTTTCTTCGAAATAACTTATTAGAAAATTGCGAGTTAAGCTAAATATTTAAAACTAGTTATTTTAAACTAGTTAATAACTGTATCTATGGAGAACCACATCTCCATGCTCGTGCTGCCAAAAAACCGGTTATAACTAGTTCAAAATTTGAAAAAGAACTCACGTGATAATATAAACCGTTAAAAAGTTTGATGTGAACTCACGTGTCTAAAGGGTTAAAGATTTAATTGAAAATTTGAAAATAGAATCACGTGAATGTTGCGCCGTTTAAAAATTACATTCGATTCTTACGCACGTGTTTTTTTAAGAATGCGTACAAAAAAATCCCACAGATAAACATTAGAGGCTATTAGTCTGATATCTGTATCTATATAGCGCTATTAGAAGCGATTTGAATAATTTGTAGCCACAAAAAAACACTTTGGTATAACCGCGTCAAAGATTTGCTATTGTTTTTTATTCTTGAATCCGGATGCTATCTTGTTTTGTAAAAAAACTAGCGTCCTGTCCTGTTTCAAGCGCTAGGTTATTGTTTTCCTGAGGGAATAAGACGTTTTCCCGTGGTAAAAAGTAGTTTCTGTTACTGATTAGATATTGTAACTTTTGAATGGTGAACAAGTGATTGAAATTAGTCTAGTAGTCTCAGAGTTTATTTATTACATACACATAAAAATAATAACTTACTTTTTTTACTGTAAGTGTCATACATACATACATATATCACGCCTTTATCCCTTGCGGGGTGGGCAGAGCGTTAACGGCCATAAGAATAGGTCGCTATCGCCACGTCTGTCATTTTTGAGCATTGTTTTCCAATGTTGTTTCAGAAAACATGTGTATTACTATAGTGACAGGTTGTCAGCTTGTCGCCTAAAATTGTAATACACCAATACTCTAGAGTCCCTCAGTCGCCTTTTACGACACCCGCGGGAAGGATGTGGGGTTATGCTATTCTAAACCGGCATCACACTGTAAGTGTCGATTGTATACAAATACCTACTTCTTTGCACATTCTTTTAATTGTGTGGGACACCGAGTCAACAAATGACCCGATCCATTCGTACCAAAGAATACTAACTATAGCTAAATTCGTACACACCTTTCTTTGGATGGGTCAGTAAAAAAAACAATTTGAAATTCGCACACACACACAGACATATCACGCCTTTGTCCCTTGCGGGGTAGGAAGAGCGTTAACGGCCGTAAAAATACGGTTGCAATCGCCACGTCTGACAAATGTAGGCCTTTTGAGATGATTTGTGTATATCACCGTAGTGACAGTCTGTCGCCTAAAATTGTTATACAGATGAAATGATCGAGTCTCTTAATCGGCTTTTATGACACCCACGGGAAAGAAATGGGTTGATGCTATTCTAAGCCAGCATCACACGGCATGTTTTAAACTATGTTTTTTCGAAGCCAATATACAAACTGCTAAAACATATATTTTTTTATGACTCAAATGAATTTATTTCTAGTTAGTTTTAGGACATCAACCTCTGATTTGTAATAAAATAAAACTGTGATTAGGTATAACTAATTTGCCTAATACCAGAAACAAAAACTTGTTATCAAATCGAAAAACTAGAAAATATCATTAATTAAGATAATTATTGTTTTATACAATACACTTATTATTCTAATAAGAACAAGGAAAAAATAACCTCTAAATATGCTCCAAAATTATGAAAGTCGTTTTTTATCAAACGCACATACATACACATATCACGCCTTTATCCCTTGCGGGGTAGTCAGAGCAATAACGGCCGTTAAAATACGGTCGCTATTGCCACGTCTGACATTTTTGAGGATTGTTTTCCAAGGTTGTTTCAGAAAACATGTGTATCACTATAGTGACAGGTTGTCAGCCTTTCGCCTAAAAATTGTAATACACCAATACTCACGAGTCCCTTAGTCGCCTCATACGACACCCGCGGGAAGGAGGTGGGGTGATGCTATTCTAAGCCGGCATCACACGGCATCGAACGAATATGTGATAATCACTTTAGAATATGTATCTATTAACTAATTATTGTAAAGATACAAGTTTAGAAAAAATATGTTAGGAAAAAAACTCATAATTTTCTAAATTGATCTCATCTCTCTATTCGTGTGTGACACCAAGTCTGCCAATGACCCAATGAGCCCTTGTGACAGAATTTTTCAACCGCCCTCTACAAGTAGAATGCTTCTGACATGGTTGTCGACCGCTGACTAAGTAATAATAGACAGCAACCGGGACCTATGGCTTGACGTGCCATTCGAAACAAGGAAACATTCTGTCTTACGGATCTTATGGTATAATGGTTCTACTATGGATCAAGTGGGACTATTTTTTACCACTTATCCTATTGACAAAAAAAAATATTCCTGTTGGCAATTTTTGTTTTCAAGATATACGTTTAATTCTTAATCTTCTTATTTTTGTGTGGAACACCGAGTCGTCCAACGTCCCAATGTAACCCCCGGCTCTAACCAACCACCCCGGTAAAGCAATCTTTATAAAAAAAGATGCTTAGGTACTAATGTCAATATTCGATCAATCAAAAAGTATACAATGATGAAGTATTGTAACTGCAAAAAGTTCGTAAACAGCAATTTGGATATATGGACGTTTGAGATCAGTCGGCATTTTTTGTTTTCAAATGAACGGAATATTACTGCTATGTGGCTATTTTTAAACTATCCATATTAATGTAATCGTACTTAATCTGTTTTTTTGCATACCTATAGAGATATTTTTATCAGAATAGGGATTTACGCTTTTTTCAAATTTTTTTTATGCTAGTCTCGTCTTATTTTCATCAAGAATGGAATTCACGTTTTTTTCTCTTTTTTTACATTACAATTACTTTGATATCATGATCATGATTTCGTAAACCACTGCTAAGGATTGACATGTGATGTATTAATCGCTATCTAAGTGACAATCGAGAACAATATGCCCTTCGAAGCACGGAATCATTTCACTTCCAGAAAGTCTGGTTATTCATGTGCTAAACATTCGTATTGTAGCAAATCTAGAAGTTTGTCACTAAGTGACCTGAATTTACTTAAATTAAACGAAAGGCAGAGTAGCTCATTCGCTTAGATAGTGTCGCGACCAGCGTAACTTGACCTCAATGCTCCATACACGCACGTACGGGCGCGTACTGACAGTTACGCTGGTCGTAACAAAGCGAATGAAGTCTAGTATTGACTTCACCACCACTTACACCTTTATAATCGTAATTTTGACATCAACGACCAACTTTTTATAGGTTTATTTAAACGAAAAAATAAATAACATACATACATAAATAAATCACGCCTCTTTTCCGTTGGGAAAGGCAGAGACTATTTCCTTCCACTTGCTACGATCCTAGCATACTTCTTTCGCTTCTTCTACATTTATCAGTCTTTTCACGCACGCTCGTCGGTTTAGGGTACTTCTGACCTGACCTTTCTTCAAAACAAAAATAAGCTTTAAATAAATAAAAATAAGCATAAACTAAAATGCTATTGACATGAAATTTATCAATGAGCATTAACCAGTATAAGTCAAGGTGATAATTATTTTGTAACTAAACATGACTTGGCTAAAAATTATATCTTTAGTTCATAGAACGTCTTTCTAGAAATCAATATTCACTCATTTGAAGTGAACCTCTGAATGTGATAAATAAGTTTCGTAGTCTTACATTGACATGAAGTTTTTTATTAAGGGCCACTTGTTCATATGAGTCGTTCATTTGTGGAATAAATAAGACGATTTGAAATGTAAAAATCAGTCGTTAGTCGAGGTTTTTGGAGAGACCTAATAAAATATAATAAAATAGAAATAAAATATTTCAATAACATATTTTGGTAAATTTTAGCTAAAAACACCTCTGTAACTAAGGCGATTTTCACGCGCGCTGCTTTATATCCCGGTGTTACGCCCGATCCGGTTTTTGACGAAAAGAATGTACAAAATCTCGCACAATGGTTGGAGATCATAACATACGCGCATCAAAACTCCCGCTGTCATGGGTTGTCATTTGAATGTTAGCTAAGCTGTTAAATTAAAAAGTTTTTCGGTTTACTTTAATGATTTGTTATTATTATTATTATGTCACATATATTATTTAGTCCACACGTGATGATCTCAAAATATTTACAATCTTTATAATCACGTTTGCATATAAACTAACATGACATAGTCATATTTGCATTGTCAGCTGTTCGTTGCTGCATGCATAAGTTTTATGAGGATCACACACATACCAGATAGCATTACGATTCGTGACAGCCACCATATAAATGCCAACCAATGCTTATTATCATGCCCTACGTCTCCCTTCACCTGCACCATGGATGACCTTTTCAGCGCCAACCAAAGGGCCATTGAAGGAGCCATGTTTTGGGCTGGCATAATTTAAGAATGTTTACCCACATTTGCCGTGTGATGCCAGCTTAGAATAGCATTATCCCACATCCTTCCCGCGGGTGTCGTATGAGGCGACTAAGGGACTTGAGAGTATTGGTGTATTGGTGTATTTCAACTTTTTGGCGACAGGCTGACAACACTCACTATAGTGTACACATGTTTTCTGAAACAACGTTGGAAAACAATCCTCAAAAATGTCAGACGTGGCGATAGCGTCCGTATTCTTACGGCCGTTAACGCTCTGCCTACCCCGCAAAGGATAAAGGCGTGATATACGTATGTATGTATGTATTGACACGATATGGAGAAGAATATACACGATATGCCAACCGATAAAATCCACAAATTTATGTGGTGATGTGTAGCATGTGTAGCGTCAAAACGTTGAGTAAAACACCGTAAGATCATGTGGCGCGTGTAAGAACCGCTATAATACGCTACACCCTGTTTGTAATTTATTATGTGTTTGATGGAAATATATATATATATATATATATATATATATACGATATATATAAATATTTCTTGTAATAACTGTGTCAATATAACGTTTTATGCATAAGCTAAGTGAACAAGCTGCGCAGTTATAATTACCATAATGTATTATATAATCAAACAGAAATAACCTGTAAAATCACTTTGTATTCATATCTAATATTAATATTTTAAATTCGTATTGTCTTCGACATTTTTAATAAATTTTATTTTAAACATTATTTTTTTTTTAATAAATCTTTTCTAATTTCTTTTGAATTTATACAGGGTGTTAGGGACAGCGTCCCGAATACTGATAGGGTGCGAGCAGAACATGAAATTGAACTACTTTCCCCTAGGAACATATGTCAGGAAACGTCAAAATATTTTTGGATTCCCGTAGTAAATGCAGTCAGCTGATAGCGATTTTGTATGGGAGGCCAAAATTTTTTTTGTCGTTCCCTGACTTATGTTCCTAGGGCAAAGTTGTTCAGTTTCATGGTCTGTTTGCACCCTATCAGTATTCGGGACGCTGTGCCTTACACCCCGTATATTACTATTTACATTTTAGCATGTGACGGCGGTTCATTATAGGTTTATCGGGTTGTCCGTTGATTCGACAACCATAAATTTAATCATGTATCACAGAAGTGCACTTAATCTTCTTTAGTCTATATATATATATATTCGTATAATACAATATACCTTTACCTTTACAGGTAGATGACAATAAAATCCTACGGATATTATTATACTATCTATAAGTAGTTACATAATAAGCAAGTTTAATTAGGTGTCAATTATTGATAGTGAATCAACGCCATGACACATAGGAGATGATTGTTTCCCCATAGACTTAGTGGAAAAGTATTATCATTGTTTGAAGAACCCATGGAATTATAGCTTCCGTTTCCTATAGGTTTCTATGGAATCATTAAACGACATTTTTAAATAGAACATGAATGATTGTATGACATAAGTACATAAAGAGTAAAACATGATCTGGCAAGAATTCACAACTTTAGGCGACAGGCTGACAACCTGTCACTACAGTGATACACGAATCATCTAAAGGGGCTCTCAATACTTGTCAGACGTGGCGATAACGACCGTAATTTTAACGCTCTGCCTATCGCTCAAGGGATAAAGGCGTGATTTGTGTATGTATGTATGCAAGAATCATAGACAAATAGGTACAGTCGGCAACGGAGATAGGTTAGCATGGATTAAACTGAAATTATTAAAAGTAACTAGCGATCTAATCGTTTACCCGTGAGAATAAGACTTTTTTTCCCGCATTTACCATACATACAAACCTGTCTTCTAAATCTGGGGGCACGGCAGTGCCCCCGCCAAGTCGAGCTAGAAAGCGGCACAGCCGTACCATCCTTTTCTCGAAGCGGTTCAGGTCTTTCTATCTCGCGAAGAAACGTATCAAACTTTGTCGTCTGGAAGTGGATGAGTTATTGGCGGCAATCACATACAGACAAAGCGACTTCAAATTATACATGTATTAATTTTGATGAAATCACATCTAAAATATTTTAGTTGACGTGCACAACTTTATAAAATGCTGAGTAACTTCAACTTTTATTATTTAAAATGTTGTAAGTATGACGTATGTATCAAGTATCTTGCTTGAGGCGTATCGTCTGTTGCAATTCAACCGATGATGGATCAAAGTCAATGTCAATGTTAACAGTTACAAATAACGGGTCTCAATTTTTAACAGTACGGTTTATATATGTTAAACTACAGTTTCTAAATACTGAACCTTTTCTTTACATTTTGCTGACTCACGCCGGAAAAAGCATCTTAAAAATTTTAAGCCATACATACATATATCACGCCTTTATGCCTTGCGGGATATGCAGAGCGTTAACAACCGTAAGAATACGGTCGCTATCGCCACGTCTGACATTTTTGAGGATTGTTTCCAAGGTAGTTTCAGAAAACGTGTGTACCACTGTAGTGACAGGTTGTCAGCCTGTCGCCTAAAAATTGTAATACACCAATATTCTCGTGTCCCTTAGTCGCCTCTTACGACATCCACGGGAAGGATGTCGGGTGATGCTATTCTAAGCCGGCATCACACGGTATAAGGCAATATATTAGTAAAATGTATGTAAGCCTCTTTTGTTTCTAGAATAAAACAACTACCCATATCATATTGGTCATAAAATGCTATAAAATAAAAAGAAGTTATAATAATCATAAATCAACAACATTCATCATAACTTATTCTTGATTGGGTTTGCAATTTTTTACACAAAAAAAAAACTTTTACAAAAAACACAATTACATATGAGGATTACGCTATAATACCTATTAATAAATCATCGTGGAATATTTTCTCATCACTACATCGTATGTAAGGGATATATTAGTTTAATCTTCCATTAAAAGGCTTATGTAACATATTGTTTAGTTGTTTACCTATGTAAATACTCAGTTACATAGCAAATAAGTGCTCAACTACTGGTGATTAGATGAGTATTTTCATGTCTCAACATTGAATAGAGTTTTTCCGTGTGGTTACGAATCAGTTGCATTACCCCATAAAATAATTCCTTTTTGTATTAATTTTGCTAAGTTAGAGTTATCTTATGATATCGTTACATTAATAAATCTGCCGTGTGATGCCGACGTAGACTAGCATCACCCCAATTCACCCGCAGGTGTTGTAAGAGGCAACTATGGGACTCGAGGGTTTCATGTGTATTACCTACCACGTATCACAACTTTAGGCGACGGGCTAGACTTTAACAACCTGTCACTAGAGTGATACACGAATCATCTGAAGGACCGTGATTTTACGATCGTTAAAGCTCTGCCTACCCCGCAAGGGATAAAGGCGTGATTTGTGTATGTGTTTGTATTATTATGTCGTTAGAGTTGAACTGCAAAATGCAACTTTTGGATTTGAATAATTTGTTTATAAAAATATATTACGTGATTAATTTCAAGGATAACAACTTTATGAACCAAGTTTCCGTACACATTGTAGCTATGATGATGTCAGATCACTTTCATTCAAAGAAAGGATTTGGTTTTGTATAATTTGTCCCTGACCTTTGCCGTTGACTTTTTGAATTTCGAACGTCATTCGAAAGCGTAGGTAGACAAGGAAGAAAAAAGTGTAGTTAATTTTAATTACCTACATTTATGCACAACATAATATTTGTTCATCTTTCAAAACTTTCATAAAAAATATCTATTGGGTCTATTTATATCTCTATTACGGTAAAGGCGAGTAAGTTAAGTCAATACCGCTGACATTTTTAAGCTATAGAAACTTGAAAAAATAACATAAATAATATATTTTTCCAATACTACGTTATTTTATAATATCTAAGTATGTAAACCCTTCAGATCCGCAACGTTTCCTTTACGTCATATAATAATTAGAGTAATTTGTTGATACGTTATGCAACAATGATTAAAAAATATTTTATTGCATAATCGCGATCTGTGGTTAGATATCTGACCTCTAGGATTTTATCCTCTTTATGTTATTTATTATATATTTTTATACAGGTACTTAAGCCGTAGGTCCCGATTGCTGTCTATGATCACTTAGAGGGCGGTCGTTACACAACCATGTCAGAAGCCTGCTACTTGTAGAAGGCGGCTGAAAAATTCTGACACTAGGGTTCATCGGGTCGTTGGACGATTCGGTGTCCCACACGAAAAGAAGAAGAAGATAGGTACTGATTTCTCTCTAAATAACAAAAAATATAAGAAATTGAAAAAAAATAGGTAGTGTCCTTTTTTCAGTTTTTTGTTTGAATATTTTTGCAATATGAATGGAAAAAATTTCCAATGCGGAAATATTGAAATTTATATATCTGTAAATCCCACACAATTCATCTTCTTTAACCGAAACAATGACGGAGTATATAGATACTATAGAGATAGAGGCACCTACCTACTTGTTAGTAGAAAGTAAATAATCAAGATAAAGCACATACCGGTACGTTCGTGATCATAGGTTCTTGCACGTGAGTGCAAACATAATAATATACTCAGTGAAAATAAGCTGTTTCATATCTAAGTATCGATTAAACTGGATCAAAGAAAACCAGCAGTCAGAGAATTACATACATACATAAATCACGCCTTTGTTCTTGCGGGGTAGGCAGAGCGTTAATGATCGTAAAATCACGGTCTTTATCGCCACGTCTGACAAGTTGTATAAACTTGTAATAATACGACGACTGTAGATAAAAAGTGATAAAGGAATGCGTTTGCCATTACCAAAAATCTAATAAATTCCATTACCAAAAATCTAATAAATTCCATTACCAAAAATCTAATAAATTCCATTACCAAAAATCTAATAAATTCCATTACCAAAAATCTAATAAATTCTGTTTTGAATGTTTACATTATAAGTTTTAAGTTTAGTAATGTTACATTGTTATTGGTTCAACCCAATAATGATTCTTATAAAATTAATCGATAGATTTCACGTTTCAAATTTTTATTCATTTAATTTCACACTTTTTGTTTGAAAGTGTACAATAAAATAGTCATGCCTATAATAAAATAGAAATTGTGGTATTTCTAGTTTTTATTGATGCTGAACCATTTATTTTTGGTATTTAAGAGAAACGCCAAATGTGATTAAATTTTATATTTTATATTGATTAATAGTGATCCCAGGGTAATGTTCTAAAAATACCTATCTACATGAAATTTTTTAATTTATTCACTGACGATAAAGCGTCCGGTACCTTAGTATACAAAAAACAATCTGAGGATTTAGAAAGTTGTTTATTTTGCAACCCACGAATTTCTAATCATTCTGTTACTTTTACTTTTTTGGTTAAATAATAAAATTTTGGAATCAATAATATTTTACGATTTATATTTATGATTGTCGGTACTTGATGGAACTCCGTTGTAGAAAGTAAACCACTTGTACTCATTCCACTTATTATATACTTCCACTTATTGTATACTTATTAATATAATAAATCAAAAGCGTGCTAATTGTAGAAGACGATTTAAAATTTCTGACACTGGGGTCCATTGAGCCATTGGACGTCTCGGTGTCCCACACGAAAAGAGAGAAATAAGTGAACTTATAATATAATAAGTGGAAATAATATAAGTCGTTTAATTTCTATAATGTACAATAAATTCTACCTTCCGAAGTTGATTTATTGAGTACTTAGCTATAAATTAATTTTGGTAATTAATCCCCAACATATAAAAATGTAAAATTGTATAATAAAAGCATAACAATTTTTCAAAATTTTAGCTAAGTCTAGGAAATACCTAAGCCCAGTCCCACTTGTTCCCTTGAGATGTTTTATTATAGAACAGATGGGAACTTTTGGTCCAAGTTGTTCTACTTAACTTTTATATTACAGTACTATATATTTTATTTTAAGAAATATGCTAATGAAGAATAAAAAATAAGAAATAAATAAAAATATGCATATTATTTGTAAATAAACACAAACCTTTATGAAAATTAGTTATGAATTATTTTCACTTCCGCTATTATTAGATTGGTGATCAATACGTATAATACATAGCAAATCATATAGTATTATTTAGTATTTCCGTGCCTCGAAGGGCACGTTAATCACTTAGTTACGATTGTCATTATATGTCGATGGGTAATTCAGAATACCCTATAATTAATAAGTGTTATTTAAATAATAAATAGGTAAGTAAAATATATTTAATATCTTTACGATTGATTTTATGATAAAAGGTATAAATTGTGGATTATTTTTATTTTGCTCTTAGTGTCTGAGACATAGTAGACTCTTTCCAATTCGCTTGTAGACTGGGTCACTAATAAAATATATATTATCCAAAAATATATTGTCCAAAGCAACAAAAGTCACAAAGTGTGGCCGTGCGAATAATTTGAATAGGACATATTTGACAGCTGTCAATATCATGTTAATGCTACGAAATAAGGTCTATTTTTCTTTTTTGACATGTCCTTTCGCATTGGTTTGACAGCTATCAAATATGGTCTATTCGAACGGCCATACTTTAGTGTCATAGATCGGCGAACAGTCTAGATATCTAGTCATCTGAGAAGCAAATGTGTAGGCACTACGCAGTACCTAGGCCTTATAGTAACCCTAGTATGCCTAACACAGTCACTGAGTAAGGCCTTGTGTTAGATCTAGTATTTTAAAAGTTCCGTTCCTGTATTTGAATTTCGTAAATTTCGTTAGAATCCATAAATGAAAATATGAATTCGAAAAATTTACAAGCGTCGACCGGGAATCGAACCCAGGCCGCGTGGGGAACCAGCCCACTGCTTTGAGGGCATATTATTTTCATTTATGAGAATAATATGTGTCAGAATTTTTCATCCGCCTTCTACAAGCAGCAGGCTTCTGACATGGTTGTGTAACGACCGCCGTCTAAGTGATCATAGACAGCAACCGGGACCTACGGCTTAACGTGCCATCCGAAACACGGGACCATCTTACTTACGGACAATCGGGTGGACAATATAACACTGAGAGTGCGGTAAATCACAATAAATTTTTTAGAACCGTTTTCAAGATCCCGACTTGATCCCGATGATATATACATTTTTGCTGGTAGATATATAACTAGATATAGCTCACAGATATAAGAGAATCAGAAAGACAGTCGTGTGATGCCGGCTTAGAATAGCATCACCCCACATCCTTCCCGCGGGTGTCGTAAGAGGCGACTAAGGGACTCGAGAGTATTAGTGTATTACAATTTTTAGGCGACAGGCTGACAACCTGTCACTATAGTGATACACATGTTTTCTGAAACAACATTGGAAAACAATCCTCAAAAATGTCAGACGTGGCGATAGCGACCGTATTCTTGCGGCCGTTAACGCTCTGCCTACCCCGCAAGGGATAAAGGCGTGATATGTGTGTGTGTGTATATAAGAGAACGGGCATGATGGCTGGCAAGTAAAATGAGCTACTTTTTAAAACGATATTTTGTATGAAAATATACGAAGAGATCATGTCATGTCTCTCTAGTTTGGATGGCGTCAACACACTTACTTTTATATTATTTTTCTGTTTATTAATTCAAACTTTAAATATTTTCAAAAACTCTAAATGGAGTCTGTAGTATTTTTGGATAATTGTTTTAAGCGTTCAACTTTTGTATTTTATTAATGACCCAGTCATCTAGCGAATTGAGGCCATCACGACTTTGATTTCTCTATTGTCTTCAATATTATTGTAGACTTGGCCCGGTTTTTACATGTCAAAAGGTCTGCGGGCATAGACACATGGACGTCAAATGTCTTAATAATGTACCACGTCAAATTATAGGTTACTTATCATTGTTTGTTTATGAATAATTAGGTACCTACGTTGTGTTTTGCGTAATAGGGGACCTTTTGCCACCGGGACCTTATTCATAATCCGACTTTAAAATGTGGGTACACAACACCAGTCATCCATAAATAAAAAATTACATTTGCGTCGTCTATGTCCATATCAATGCATTCGGATTGCAGGTTCGGGTAAGGTTAGCCTTTGGGTTGCAGAGGTCAGATGGCAGTTGCTCTGTGTAAAAACTTGGTTCCAAGTCAAATCCCCTAGGTTAGGTAGCCGACCCCGACAGAGAACGGGATAAGGCAAGGAGAATGATGATGATGTCCATATCAATGCAAAGCATAAAATGACGTCGCTTTCTGAGTTTCTCTGTCTGTCTGTCATAAAACACGTAAAGGATTTTCATGCGGTTTTTTTAATAGATATTCTAGATGAAGGTGTGTATGTAAAAATATGCCGGGAAATCGTTTTATTCCCAAGGGAACTATTAGTAGCCGGTTCAACTAATGCGCCGGTCGCTAGTATGTGATAACTATATTGCATAATCTTTACAAAATCCCACAAATATTTGAACAATCATTTACTTAGTAACAGTTGGAGTTTTTGTAGACTTAAGGTCTTTATTTAACTTCAAAATTAGCAAGTATTGTTTCATATTTAATACAGCTATATTCTAATATAGACGTAATTTTTTCCCATGTCATCATGCGTCATGTGTCATGCCATTTTAGTAGTAGTAGTACTTACTTAAGTACTTGAAATGGAGAAAAAAAATTGACACCTATTTGTCGTTGTTGAGCTGTTTTTTTTACATACGAACAAGTTTTTTATATGTGTTTGTATGTTTTACAATCAAAACGTTTTAAAGAAAGTTGAAGCACAAATAATTTGTTAAATGATTGATTAATTCGAAAAATTGAAAAACGTTTAATAACATATTTTTATTTTAAGTATGTTATTGTTATTGTAAATGACAGGTCGAATCCAAAAATCGAACTACATTTCAAAAATCAAAATTCAATGTTAATTTTAATTGTTTTGACTTTGAACTTGGTCGTATTTTACTTGTTTGCAAAGTTGTGAAAAGTTCGGACTTTATATCCTTAAAAGAAATCAAATATTTTTATGTTTTAGGTAATCTATACAGACTAATCATCATTTTCCTTGCCTTATCCTGTTCTCTGTCGGGGTGGGCTACCTAACCTAGGGGATTTGACGTGGAACCAAGTTTTACACAGAGCGACTGCCATCTGACCTCTGCATCTCGAAGGGTAACCTGGCCCAAATCCTAGGTTAAGTCACATTCAAATATGACTACGAGTGATATATTTTGAAAACAGGACGAAACATTCGTAGCGTATGGCTACGCTGCTACGGCGTAGAAAGTTACAATAGGAAAGTCTCTCTCTTTTTGTGTGGAACATTGAGTCGTCCAACGACCCGACAGCAACGAACTGCGTTTACATTAAAAACTAGGTAATTGTTTTTGACAATGACTAATTCATGTACCATCAAAAAGAAAAACATTTATTCCTAATTTGAATAAATAAAATTTTGACCACAGACCAGATATGTGATGCGCTACCTACCTATCTTACCTGCCATATGGGTCGAAAAAGTACGGTTTTTTTTAACTATTAATTAATTACCTACCTTACCTATACTAGTATCGCATGCTGTGTAAAAAAAAACTAGACCTTAGTCTCATTCCGGATTCCGTTAGTAAGAAAAAAAGGCAAATTAATGACTTTTGTTCGATCTATAAACAGACATCCTGGTCAGCGGTGTCAAAACCGCCATTTTAAAATCATTAATTTAAAATAAGCGTCTAATGGAACAATAATTTTTAAGCCTAAAATTTCCCGTGCCGTAAATTTATGCCGTGTGACGCTGGCTTAGAATAGCATCACCCTATGTCTTTCCCGTGGGTGTCGTAAGGGGCGACCAAGGGACTTGAGGGTTTCATGTGTATTACCATTTTTAGGCGACAGGCTGACAACCTGTCACTATAGTTATACACAAATTATATCAAACGGCCCTCAATATTTGTTAGATGTGGCGATAGCGACCGTATTTTTACGGTCGTTAACGCTCTGCCTACCCCGCAAGGGATAAAGGCGTGATATATGTATGTATGTAAAATTTCCCATTTTGTTTTGATTTTGACAGATAACGCGTAAAATCGGTAAAATTATAGATTATCTAAGTGGCAAATATAATCTATCGTTGTCTAAGCTTATAATAATTCTATTGAAAGTGTCAGTGATATTTTTATTTTAACACATTAGACAATAGCTTCGAGCTTCGACGGTAGACCGAAATCAAGACTTTTACGTAAATAAATCTCATAAATGATTACAATATCAATATCTTTAACAGAAAATAATATAATAGTTTATATTTTAATTCTGCCTACCCCACCAGGGATACAGGCGTTATTTGTGTATGTATGAGTAAATTTTAGTTAATCTACAACTTCCTAGGACTTGGATACAAAATTTAGTCAGAGTTGAATATTTATTTGTTTTTTAAACAAAAAAGCTTTTTTAAGTGCCAGCGTTTTTGTTCAATTGTTCTTTGTCCAAAAAGCGTGAGTGCAGAATCCAGTTTGTATTCATAAAAAAATAAACCGATTTCATAATAAGTAGGTACTTAGTTGATTTGACGCAATTTTTTATACAGTGTATTAAAAAACTATTTTTAATAAGTCTTGCCGTGTGATGCCGGCTTAGAATAGCATCACCCCATTTCTTTCCCGCGGGTGTCGTAAGAGGCGACTAAGGGATTCGAGAGTATTGGGGTATTACAATTTTTAGGCGACTAGCTGACAACCTGTCACTAGAGTGATACACATGTTTTCTGAAACAACCTTGGAAAACAATCCTCAAAAATGTCAGACGTGGCGATAGCGACCGTATTCTTACGGCCGTTAACGCTCTGCCTACTCCGCAAGGGATAAAGGCGTGATATATGTATGTACAATATTGTAAAAATAAATACATACATAAACACTACTCTTTTCTCTCTTAGTTCTCCTTCATCCAAAGGTTGTCTGGTAGAGATCGCTTTCAGCGATAAGGCCGCCTTTGCGTATTTTTATTTTAAGTTTTCCTGTTATGTGTTTGTGTTTTGAATGTGCGATAAAGTGTTTTTACTTTACTTACTTTTACTTACATATATCACGCCATTATTCCTTGCGCGGTAGACAGAGCATCGAGTAATACATATATACGCCAAAATAAGATCCTTCTTTCTTGAAGCCGGTAAAAAAAAAGTTTAATAAATTTGCCAAAGGTAGCGTCTTTCCTACAAAATCGCTAATTAACAGATTAACATAATATTGTATGGAAGTAACTTTTTACGGCTGTATAATATAATCGTAGAGTTTAATTGGATAGGTACGTCTTTTTTTACGTATACTTTTTGATAAGCCTTGTAATTAAATACAAATATAATAAATAAATAAAGTAACAGCATATAAAAAATACGTCTTATCAAAGTGATGAAATAGTTGAAATAATTAGACAAATAGTTAGATTAATACCTATACATATATAACGCATTTGTCTCTTGCGGGGTAGGCAGAACGTACGGCGACTATTACCACGTCTGACAAGATCTTTGAGAGCTGATTCAGAAAAATGGTGTATCACTATAGTGACAGGTAGTCAGCCTGTCGCACATGAAACCCTTGAGTGTCAGTCAGTCGCCTCTCCCACGGAAAGAAAATGGAGTGATGCTATTAAGCTGGCATCAGAATGATATTAATGTGGGTTTCCCCATATATCTGGAACACTACTAAACTTGAAAAAAAAGGTCTTTTAAACTCGTCGGAATGAAATGGGAAATTTTATAACTACGTCATTTGACAACTATGTCATGATATAAATGATTAAGTAAACATACTTATAGTCACGCTATTCAAGAAACCATTGCTAGGTTTACATCATCATATCAGCCTTTAGCAGTCCACTACTGGACGAAGCCACAAGGCACGATGTCCCGTTTTTGCCGTACAGTTTCTACCAGCCAACCTTCCAGTATTAATGAACATAATATATATATTATGTTCCCACCCATCTTTCGCGCGGGTGTCGTAAGAGGCTATTAAGGGACACGAGGGTATTGGTGTATTACAATTTTTAGGCGACAAGCTGAAAACCTGTCACTATAGTAATACACATGTTTTCTGAAACTAACTTGGAAAACTATCCTCAAAAATGTCAGACGTGGCGATAGCGACCGTATTCTTACGGCCGTTAACGCTCTGCCTACCCCGCAAGGGATAAAGGCGTGATATATGTTATGTATGTATATATATATGTATATATGTATATATATATATAAGATATAATTTATAAAGATATAATTTATATGAACATTATGTCATATATATATATAATGTTCATATAAATTATATCTTTTTCATATATATTAAGGTTTCTTAGTAGTAAATAATTTTATATGTAAGTAATAATATGCATTAAATATAAAAAAATACGCTAAAGTTTTATTTTCTTCCCTTTTCAAGAACGTAAAGGCATAAAAAACCCAAAATAAATATGATAATATCAAAACCATTTTGTTTTTGAGCTAATGACGAAGGGCATTGGAAATACGTCTATACAGCCTACTTAGTAATGTAATGACCCCAAGTCATTTCGAATGACGTAGTCTCTTCATAACTAGTCTGTGGCATATCATACAGGGTTATTTTTTAACCGTGTGATGCCGGCTTAGAATAGCATCACCCCACATCCTTCCCGCTGGTGTCGTAAGAGGCGACTAAGGGACTCGAGAGTGTTGGTGTATTACAATTTTTAGGCGACAGGCTGACAACCTGTCACTATAGTAATACACATGTTTTCTCAAACAACCTTAGAAAACAAGCCTCAAAAATGTCATATGTGGCGATAGTGGCCGTATTCCTACGGCCGTTAACGCTCTGCCTTCCCCGCAAGGGATAAAGGCGTAATATATGTATGTATGTAGGTTTACTATGGGGCCACCTGCGAAATTGCAAAAAAAAGTTTGGGTGTTCCATAGAAAAGTTCATACCTACTTGGCAAATATATACGCAACACCCAATTTTTTTATTTTTGCGTTTTTGCAGGTGGCTCCATAGTAAAAGTTGTTCAGAATCATGAGTTTCAATTACTAAAAAATACATACATACATACATATATATATCATGCCTTTATCCCTAGCGGGGTAGGCAGAGCGTTAACGGCCGTAAGAATACGGTTGTTACCGCCACGTCTGACATTTTTGAGAATTGTTTCTAAGGTTGTTTCAGAAAACAAGTGTATCACTATAGTGACAGGTTGTCAGCCTGTCGCCTAAAAATTGTAATACACCAATACTCTCGAGTCCCTTAGTTGCCTCTTACGACACCCGCGGGAAGGATGTGGGGTGATGATATTCTAAGCCGGCATCACGCGGCGAATACTAAAAAATAACCCTGCAACACTAGCAGTTAGCGTAGCAGCTTTTCATGCTGTTGACCGTTCCTGTGGGAAAAAGGCGTTTTCCCGTAGAAGAAAATAGCCTTAATAATAATAAAGCTTTCAAAAGTACAAGGAATTTTTGAGATGAAATGATCTTTGAGCCAAATCGTTATAAACATACAAACATACAAAAAAAACCTTTTTATTTTTACTACTAGCGGAATGCCCAGCGTTTTCACCCGCTTATTACCATTTTTCTGTATTAATAGACCGTTTCCCGTCATTTTCTTCTTCAATTACTCTTCCAAAAACCGCATTAAAATCCGTTGCGTAGGTTTGTTTAGAGAATAAGAGGCAGACAGACACACATCGCGTCGACTTTGCTTTACACTACGTATTGTTGTAGAAGTATATATCATATATACCCGAACAACAATATATATATATATATATATATCAAAAATAGTAACTAATGTAAATGCCGATCAGGTTGATCAATTTATCTAATTTAATTATTTTTTAATTGGTTTGAACATTATGATTGAATGATAAAGTATATATGATATCTGTTTTTAAGGTCATCGAACTTTTAACACCATTCAATAAAAGGTGCATATACAATGCTAGTCTCGCAGAGTTATATATATATATATATATATATATATATATATATATATATATACCTAGAAACAGAGTGAATGTATACTTGCCTGAAATTTTTTTGGTTACCTACTCCTAGAAGATATATTATTTACAAGAAATGCGTGTTGTTGTTTTCAACATTCTTTTTCGGTTTTCCTTCTAGTATTATTATAACCTATCGATATTTTTTAATAACCTACAGATTTTCCTTCCTTTTTGTTTTTAACTTGAATCATTGAATAAGAATATATTTTAGTCACTTAAGCATAACAAGTAAAAATTATTTCATATTAATCTTTTTCTAGATATATAAATATAATATGACTTTTAATTAAGCATTTTTGTTTTGAATTCTCAACATGACTATGAGAAAATCGTTAGCAGGCCGTAATTTAATACAGAGGTTAGGAAAGTACTGAATTCCATTTAAGGGACGAACCATCCCATACAAAATTTACCAGCCGACCGATTCAGTGTATGTGAGGTCCAAATTTTTTTTCCATATTTCAACCTATGTTCCTTTGGGAAAGTTGTTCAGTTTCATGGGCTTATTTATTGATTGAAAGGAACTCAGTACTTTTCCTGACACACTGTATAACTAGATAAATCCTTTAACTATGAAATAATAACAAACGCTACATAATAAATTAATATCGCAACGGAAAACTGAACTAAAGTACATAAATCTTATTACCGGTAATATTCCACGCGTATCACAATGAACATTGTCTTCCCACGGTAATGGCTGGCTCAACAAAACAATAATAAACAAGAAAAAACACGTTACCTGGGGAAACGAGAATTTACCGACTTAAACCTGTTGTGATCTATAAGCTACTAATAATATAACAATAGTTCTGTAAGTATTCCGTAAGAGATGCCGTGTGATGCCGACTTAGAATAGCATCACCCCACATCCTTCCCGTGGGTGTCGTAAGAGGCGACTAAGGGACTCAAGAGTATTAGTGTATTACAATTTTTAGGCGACAGGCTGACAACCTGTCACTATAATGATACACTTGTTTTCTGAAACAACCTTGGAAAACAATCCTCAAAAATGTCAGACGTGGCGATAGCGACCGTATTCTTACGGCTGTTAACGCTCTGCCTACCCCGCAAAGGATAAAGGCGTGATATATGTATGTATGTATGTATGTATGTAAGTATGGGTACACGTGGTAAGATATAACTCGATCAGATATTATGGAAAGGATCCTGAAAGAGCAACATTACCTCGCCTAACATTACATCACCTGCGCACACCATGTCCTCTGGATTTCTCAAAGGTTGACTGGTAGAGATCCCTTGATGGGATAAGTCCGCCTTTGTGCCTACACATTATATTAGTTTATTTAAGTGTTTTTTGTGACTATTTCCTGTTTGGTACAATAAAGTTATTACATACATACACTATTGTTTGTGTCTCTATCAAAATACTGTATGTAAAAAACTCCACTTCAAATATTTTAATGGGTGAATCAGTCTATAAAACTGAAAAATACTCCCCAAGAATCATAGGTCGAATGAGATATTTTTTTTGGACCTTCCATACAAATTGACTTGGTTGGTCGTTAAGGATACCTTAATTATCTGATGGAGTATATATACACCTACCTACCTTTTCTATTGAGGCGTAATGTCTGCCACTGACCATATCACAGGTACACTGCACTAATCTATTTCACACATACCAAGGGTATGGTAAGGGAAATCATTCGAGTAGTAAGTAATAGAAAGTATAGTACGAGTAGTCAGAACACTCAAAAATATGTAACTGTTTTAAAAGTAGATCTCTTGGGTATAGTACTAGTTCGAGGAACAAAAAATATACTAGTTAAATTGGATTATTTGGGTTAATCCAGTCTAAGGCCCTAGAATGTAGTTTATGGGGTGGCAGATCGGAAAAAATCAACCTCGATAATCCAATCTGCCACCCTTGAATTTTTTATTCTGGAATTCCAATTCCAAACCCAATTGAACCCGATAAATTGAAGAAAAAAACTTACAACAAGGAAAGCAGAATAGGGCTATTAGGTATTTCTTTTTTTTTCAAATGCTTTTACACTATCTTTCGCAGTGGCAAAACTTATGTAGCAGTTATAAAAAACTAAGATCTTATTTAACAAGTTTCACTCACGAATTTTTCTACCCACAAAATCATCAATAAACAACATTATTAAAACGTCTCCTAAAAATACAAAACAGGCTCCAGCACGCATACATTTCGATCCAAACAAAACAGAAATATAACAATGACGTTATGTGTTTATATATTTTGCAAGTTTTAATCTTATATAAAAGGACCACACCCTTTTGAGGGGATTTATTTCCTATGCGCATGTAAATTTAAAAAATACCTATAATAAGCGATTCTTAAATGAGACAACGTCTTTGATTCTAAAAGACCATTTACCCAGTTATTTTATTTTGAATAGCTAACTATTCTGGTTACTTAACCCTTTACTAGTCTGGAGTACTGACAGTGACCACATAGCTTTTTACAGTTCAAAACGACTCCTGAGAATATGTCAAAAAAAACAAAAAAGAATGGGTCAATGGCTCCTGACTGGGTAATGGATAGAATCCTTAAAAAGTTGAAGAAACTATCTTCCGAAAATACTTGTTCAACGTCTTGCAAAATATTGAAGGTCAGAATAAAATTGTTGAACAGGAAAATAACTTAGAATTATTATCCAAAATACTTAAGCATAAACGTCATCATTTAAATATTTTCATATACAAAATGCCACGTTAAAAAGTAGCTCGTTTGACCTGTCAGGACCCAAAAAAATTACGTGATTATTAGTTTAGAATTTGCCATTTATATTCCTAAATAAATCTTTTAAAAATCGAAACGTTCATACTGTTAAATATATATAACAGGCTCCGGCTATATATATATAGCGATTTCGATTTTTAAAAGATTTATTTAGGAATATAAATGGCAAATTCTAAACTAATAATTTTACTAAGACATTTACATTCATTACATTTTCCTATATATATATATATATAAATATATATATATAAATATATATATATATATATATGTAATGAATGTAATTGTTTTTCGAATTGATGCCAATTTCTGATTGAACCGACGACCCTAAAAACAAAAATCCTTCCGCCAGTTAGGGTTCAAAAATCGTGATGAACATATTTTTTTGCGAACTCACATTTTTATGCGGAACCGGAGTTTTTTTGCTGATGTTACGAGCTGGTTTTTTCCCTGCAATTTTCTCGTAGGTATATGCAATTGTTTATCGTAAAGTCGAGCGTTAGAAAATTCTAGTCTTTAAGTATTTACAAGATAGTTGGTACATTTGAAAATTGCTACTTCCGCGCATTAAAATGATACTCCGCTAATAGGGAGACATTATTATGCAGCATATTTCGCCGTGTGATGCCGGCTTAGAATAGCATCACCCCACATCCTTCCCGCGGGTGTCGTAAGAGGCGACTATGGGACTCGAGAGTATTGGTGTATTACAATTTTAGGCGACAGGCTGACAACCTGTCACTACAGTGTACACATGTTTTCTGAAACAACTTTGGAAAACTATCCTCAAAAATGTCAGACGTAGCGATAGCGACCGTATTCTTATGGCTGTCAACGCTCTGCCTACCACGCAAGGGATAAAGGCGTGATATATGTATGTATGTTTAGGTGACAGAATTGACAACCTGTCATTGTTTTAAGGCGGCGCCCCAAGATTTTCTATCGTATTGCGGCATCCGGTTTTTTTAAGGAAAAGAATTTACGAAAATATGAAAACCGGATATCAACGGTCTCGTCGCTACTTTGAATAGGAATGTTTTTTTTGTTCACTTGGATCCTAGTAGATGGCGCTCAGAACGAATAATTCTGTGAAATTACTCATAGATATTATATTAACTTATGAAATGGTATAAAATCTCTTTTTTATTTATAACATTAATAAAGCACTAAACGCATCAAAATCTCATTAAATACGGGTAATATTTTTAAAAGTTACATGTAGGGGCAAATCGGCAAAAAATTTTTGGTGAATATACATGAAATCCTAATAATATTCATAAGTTCATTATATTTATTTGAATTTTCTCTTTTTTTCGAGTGAGCAGCTTCAATTTCTACGTGAGTACAGTCAAGCTCACATTGGCTTAGACACTCAAACCGCTAATGTTGTTTTTAAGCGCGGCATAAGAGTGGTTCAATGTCCAAACTTTCCAACTCAGCCAAGTCCGACTGTACATCAAATTCAAACTATAATTATTACGACGACCGATGTGGCGCAGTGGTAGTGCGGCTGCCTTAGACGCAGAAGGTTCCGTGTTCGATTCCCGGTGGGTTAGTCAGAAAGTTGATATTTATCACTTTGTGAATTTGTTCCCAGTCCGGTTAGGACATTGCGGGCTGAACCACCCGATTGTCCGTAAGAAAGATGGTTTCGTGTTTCGGATGGCACGTTAAGCCGTATGTCCCGGTTGCTGTCTATAATTACTTAGACGGCGGTCGTTACACAACCATATCAGAAGCCTGCTTGCTACTTGTAGAGGGCGGTTGAAAAATTCTGACGCTAGGGTTCACTGGGTCGTTGGACGACTGGAGTCCCACACGAAAAGAGAAGATGACTCAGTAGTTATATTTTTACCAATATTGTCACACAACTTTTTGCCAATTTATAGACGTGTTATTCTTTCTGACACGTGTATACTAATTTTATTATTATATTACTATGCAATATCAAACCCGTATATCGCCAAACAGGTGGTGCTAACTCGAAATTTCCATTAAATAGACGTTATTCATTCAAATTATCGCCTTATTTAAATTTTACGCGTATAATCTTTGTGATGTGTCGAAATGCGCACGCGCATAGGAACAAAGAACTATAAAAGCGAGTCTATATGTTTCCTTATTAAACTAGTAGTGGTCGTATCATTTCCTAGTACTATATTTTTATTGATGCGAAAGTTAATACAGTATTTTAATCTTAGTATGTGTGTTATCATTAACTAGATATAATTATGTAAATGGCAAACTCACGTGTCCACACTGTACACGGGAGTTCACTGCCAAAATTGGCTACAATAGCCAGCTCCGGGCGCATCAGCGCCGATTTGATTAGGAGTCGAAGTGGTCGTCATGGCCGAAATCGGTCGGAGAGATCATCATCATCATCGTGTGTGTTATCTCTCTCTCTCTTTTCGTTTAGGATACCGAGTCGTCCAACGAGAAACACACACAAGTATGGCTAACCCGCGCTCGTGAGATAAAAGGTCTGTATATTTGTGGCTCGATCATGTTAAAACGACGAGATCGATTGTGATGAAGCTTTATACGTTGCTTTTTCTGAAATTAGAGTAAAAAAAAACTGCCTTCGGGTCGACTTTTGTAGTATACGGAAAATATCACACTGTAGGGACACAGCTAATCGACTATTTTGTACAAGAAACCATTATTTTTCAAATTTATTTTGACTCAGAACACTTCAGGCTCATAATAATAATAATCATTTTGACCCAATGTTTTTGAGCTGCAACACAAATCAGATCAGAGTATAAGAAAATTTTAACATTGACCGAACTTTTTCGTATATTTTATTGCATCCGAATTTGTTTCTATTAGAAATCTCTTTCAGCCAACCCAAGGTATACAAGACCTGAAAATACGAGCAATTACGGGGACTTTACATTATGTACTTACTCAAAGTAACGCGGTTTAGATATATTATAATGATGATGGTATTTACAAATATAATTATAAGTATACATACATTATTATTATGACTAGCAGAATGTGATTGTAAAATGTAGAATTAAGATAAAATCTCGAGTAAAACAAAGAAAAATGTCATATTACCCGTAAATTATGACACTTTGAAAAAATTGCCTTACATTACTTACGTAATTTATAATAGGAGTTTTGTAATTTTCTTTAAAAAACCCCATAACTTAGTACTTGTTAACTACTGTTAGTTTTAAATAATATAAATAAAGACAAAGGAAACGAAAGACTATATATTCTTTTAAAAAATTGTTAAGCTGTCTCTGTAAAGGTAGAGGTTGCATGGAAGAGATCGCTACAAGCGATAAGGCCGTCTTTGCTTACTTTTAGTTATAGTTTTGTGCCGTTTTATGTTTTAATATTGTGTTTTTCGTAAGCAATAAAGAGTTTATTTATCTATCTATCTATTCATTGTTAAGACCTAAAAGGCCTATGTGACACTAAATACTATAAATAAATCTTAATTTGAGGCGGTATGGTCTCATTCCTTATCCTATCGAAAAATATTAAAACACATTTTATAACGATAACGTGTCACAGATTAAAACTCCATTTCAAACATGCCACAAAACATATCCTGTTACTCAAACTAGTTTTGTTTTAAGCACAAAATCTTCATTATTTATTTGGTATTTATACATTCTTGATCCTGTTTTTATGCGGGTGCCGTTTAGCTAGTTGCTTTGGAGATATTTATAAAAAAATTGCCGCCTAAAATTGGGCACTTGACTGGCAGTTCAAATGTTTTTGAATGAAAATAAGGAAAGACGACGTCATAACTCACTATTCTAAATGGCGTTGAATTCTAGCTTTTTTTCGAGGAGACAGCGAGTCGTCCAACGACCCGATGGACCCTGTTGTCAAGTTTTTCAACCACTACTAGTAGCTTCTGACATGGTTGAGTAACAAATTTTGAATTCTAACCTGTATATAATTTGTTTATATTTAAATTCTTTATTTAATACCTATTTCTAAAAAACTTAAATGAAGTCTTGGACAATATTAATAACTTTTCAAGTATCGAAATTTTACCTTTTTGAAAATGGCGCTGTTTGAAGTAGAACTCAGTTAAGGTAAAAAAAAACAGCAACCAACTAGCTACTAAGCAAAAAAAAATAAACAGATAGACAATTCGGTTGGGTCATTAATAAAATATGAAAGCTGTTCGCTTAAAACTACTCTTATTTTCCAAAAATACTACGGAATTCATTCAAATTTAACAAAATATTTAAATTGACCAGAAAAAATACATAAAAGTAAGTGTTCTGACGCCATCAAAAATAGCAATTTTATAACGTCATACATTCCTATTCTCATACAAAATACCGTTTTAGATCGTTTTAAAAAGTAGCTCATTTGACCTGTGATGCCGGTTTAGAATAGCATCACCCCATTTCTTCCCGCGGGTGTAGTAAAAGGCAACTAAGGGACTCAAGGGTTTCATGTGTATTACTTTTTAAGGTGACAGGCTGACAACCTGCCACTACAGTGATACACGAATCATCTGAATGGACCCTCAATACTTGTCAGACGTGGCGATAGCGACCGTGATTTTATTATCGTCAACGCTCTGACATGTGTATGTATGTATCGTTTGACATGCCAGTCCAAAACCCTATTTCAAACATACCTATGTTTTACATACATACATACATACATATATCACGCCTTTATCCCTTGCGGGGTAGGCAGAGCGTTAACGGCCGTAAAAATAAGGCCACTATCGCCACGTCTGACATTTTTGAGGATTGTTTTCCAAGGTTGTTTCAGAAAACATGTGTATCACTATAGTGACAGGTTGTCAGCCTGTCGCCTACAAATTGTAATACACCAATACTCTCGAGTCCCTTAGTCGCCTCTTACGACACCCGCGGGAAGGATATGGGGTGATGCTATTCTAAGCCGGCATCACACGGGTTACCTATACCTACCTATACTTATGTTTTGACTATAAGTTTGTATAGCTGACGTGGAATTCAAATACTTTGCTGTTTTTGGTTTTGTTGCCTTGGCTAAACAAGATTTCCAAAATTAATTTTGATTTATAAGTTCCAAAATCCAAAATGCCAAAAGAAACTTAGATATCATGAATATTTAATATAGGAGCTTGTTTGTTGGGGAGATATTTGCAAAGCAATAATTTGAGCCGTGTGATGCCGGCTTAGAATAGCATCACCCCACATCCTTCCCGCGGGTGTCGTAAGAGGCGACTAAGGGACTTGAGAGTATTGGTCTTTTAGAATTTTTAGGCGACAGGCTGACAACCTGTCACTATAGTGATGATACAGATGTTTTCTGAAACAACCTTGGAAAACAATCCTCAAAAATGTCAGACGCGGCGATAGCGACTGTATTCTTATGGCCGTTAACGCTCTGCCTACCTCGCAAGAGATAAAGGCGTGATATATGTATGTATGTATGTAATAATTTAACACTTTTAATTACCTAAGTAAACATTTTTTTAAAATTGGCATGTACTTATCTGTCAAGTATGTGTTAGATTATTACTTTCAATTTAATAATTATTATTATGTTTATTTACGTACGTCACAATCATTACCATTGATTTATTATTATGTAACATTAACAATAATCTCAGGTAATGATGACTCAATGTTATTGCAATAATATATAACGAAATTACTTACAGACAAACCTACAAAAATATATGATGATATTGATAATGAATCATAGATATGGTGTGATTTGGATGATAAGATCTTCACATTTTTTTTATTTCCAAGGTACTCTTTAAGGTACTTTTCAAGGAAGAATAAATCGTGTTTTTCAGATGGTTTCAATCATTATGACATTAGAGACTCATTGCGTAAATAATCAGTTTATAAACAAATAAAAAAAAACTGCCACAAAAATTTTGTCCAGTTTACCACGCTAGGGTCCAATCTGGCACCCTAAAGCGAACACTGGGGTAGCAGATTTTTTTCGATCTGCCTATGGTGTCCATCTTACAGATTAGACTAACCCTTTAAAAAGTATGATTAATTTGGTATTGGCAACAAGGTTTTTTGTCCTAGCTGTATTTTATTGGTCTACTTTGTTTTTACCTTTCCTAGTGATAAAAACTATTATTATTATTAGGAGATTAATTATTGACTTATCATGATTATTAATTATTTCTACGTAGGTACCGATTTATAACAAATTTTGTTTATTTTCCGGGTACGTGTTGACCAAAACTTGTTATTGTAAATAAATAATAAATAAAATCACAAAAAGTTATCATCAAAACATCGATCCTACTATATACAAGAAAAAAGCACGAATGAATGAATATTTTTGCATTTTTTTTGCACGGGGTAATATTAATATTGCCAATTAATAAATTAAAATAAAAAATCACTACATCAAACCACCAGTTTGATTTTCAAGTTGATTATAAATTTATTTTTAACGTATAAATTAGGCACCTATATAATATGTACGTCATACATCTGATTTATTAGATTGTCTGCGTCGAGTTTATTTTTAACTTTTTAACCTGTTTCATATAAAAATCTAAATTTTCCATATATATTCTAAACTCGAATGTTTTTCGCATCTGTTTTAGAATCTTGTTTTTGACAATGACAGAATTATAAAATCATTATGAATAACAGAAAATTGACTTACATTTTGGTTGTCTCGTGACGTTTCCCTTCTTTCTTCCTTGGAACAGTCGGTTTATAATGGCATCCTTTCGGTCGCTGAAGTCCGAATCATCATTAAATTTGTTGTTCAGTCCCTCACATTCAGAGAAGTTGGACTCAAAGGCTGAAGTGTCAATATCGCCTTTCTTCAGTCTATTGTGTGAAAGGTCCCTTAGTTCTCTTTCGCCTGACTGGTACTGCCGGCCAGTCACTCTGTTCCAAATTTGAACTAATTCCTTCATATTTTTAAAAAGTTCTTCACTAGCTTACAGATTCCGTGTTTAGACGGTTCTCGAACGAACGGAAATCTATTATAATAGTTATTTAATTACGGTCGTTTATTGATGGCGTCAATAAAATAATTATTGTAGAATGTGTCACTCAGTCTTATTCCGTTATAGAATCCTTATTGTCTTTCTAAGATGCCGCAATGTCAATGACCAGGTAAACTATAAAACCACAGTTTTCTATACAAAGGAAAACGATTTTCCCGCACTACACTGAAAGTTGATCAATATCTTCACTGTCAATCGATCTTTAATAAAAAATACAATTGCACAGCACTAAACAAATACTGGCTGAAAATTGTCCAAAAAAGCAAATTGCAAAACAGTCACATTTGAATTTCGCGCCAACAACGTGTACGAGTACTTAAACAGCACGAATCGCACTTCCGAATTCAAATATCTGCAACACTATTCAATAAGAAACATACTCTCAGAAGACGTTCGAAATTCGGTTCGAAATTTGAATTTCGCGGGTTTCCGTGCGCGCTTCGGACAGGCATGTAAGCTGAATGAAGACCAGTCGGTCGCGCTGGGTCTTATATAAATTTTGCAACTGGTTTGCGACCGGACGCTCGATACAAGACAGTACAGTGGACAAGACAGCGGCTAGTATGCAAGTAAAGTCCGTCTGACGTGAAATGACGTATTTTTCGTAGAACACGTCATGGCAAGGGCGGGCGTGGAGGTTTATGTAAACAAATTATTTTTCTATGCAATTCTATAAAAGCGTATCGGGGATTAATAACGTAGAAGTACATAAATTGTTTAAGTATTAAATAGGGTCTATCGCGATAATATTGATTTCAATTTATTTTGCGTCTTTAAAATTATATTTATGTAATATGATATGAAGTGTGAAAGTAGTCGCAAGTACATAAAATATATTATATTGAAACAAGGACATTCAAATTAAACTGTTAGTAAATAAATCTTTTGCGTCACATTCATTTAATTCGAATTTCCGCGACTACGTATTTTCGGTACGTATGACATTATGACAACCATATGACAACTCAGATTAACGTAATGATAATCTATTTTTTAAATCGATACTTTGAAAGAATCTATCATATTTATAACTTCACTATCATTGTAACAAGCAATTGCGTCAACATAAAATCTTTTAAAAATGTTGTTCATACAAATCACGCCCATATCACTCGCGGGGTAAATGTTGTTCGGAGTAATAAATTGTAACTTAATATATTTTACATAAGATTGAATGAAAAAAATGGGACAATAATTTAAAATTTTACCAAACCAGGCGAGTACCAAATTATTTTTACATTCCAAATCTTAGCAGACCTACTGGTAGGTACTAATAGAGTGACGCTATTCTTGCCAACATCTAGAATCAGTAAAACTATAATAATCTCGGAAAAAATATGTTTTATTCCTGAATTTTAATAACCTTTGTAATAATTAATATATTTTTTTTGTTCGATGTCCCACTGCAGGGCAATGTCCAACTTATAATAATTAAAAAACTATAATAAACAAATAAACACATTTTTATTTTACACACATTTACATTAGGTTCGTAAAATTGTTAAGAAATAGAAAAATGTGTCCTACATATTTCTTTTTTGCTGTGACTGATTTTGACGAACAAAAAGTTAAATATAAAATTCCCTACTTTGAAAAACATAAATAATTAATTTGAATTAGAAACCTTTTTTCATTTTTTGCCTAAACCTTAACCTGTTCTAAAACATAGGTTTGTGAAAAAAAAGGTAATATTTTGTTGAGTTAACGAGGATAATACGAAAATACATATTTTATACCATAACAAATTAGTAAACGTCATTTTTGGAAACCAAAGGGCACAAACCCTTAAGGTAGGTTTTAAATTCTATATCTGGCAATAATCTGCATAAAAAGTTTTGATTTTCCTTGCAATTTGAAACCATCCAATGGTAAAGTACAAAATTAGTGAATGACAAATTTAATTATTATTATTTTATCCTTTGGAGCCTAAAATCCTAAAATTGGGTTCGCTTTCTGTACATTGACCTACAAGTGCGGTACACTCAGTGAGTACATACGTACATATATCACGCCTTTATCCCTTGCGGGGTAGGCAGAGCATTAACGACCGCAAAAATACGGTCGCTATCGCCACGTCTGACAAATATTGAGGGCCGGTTAAGATAATTTGTGTATCTAGTGACAGGTTGTCAGCCTGTCGCCTAAAAGTTGTAATACACGTGAAATCCTCGAGTCCTTTACTCACCTCTTACGACACCCAAGGGGAAGAAATGGGGTGATGCTATTCGAAGCGGGCATCACACGGCAATGTCCACAAGTTGCTAATTTAACAATGTCTAATTTAATTTGCAGCAAAAATTTTAAGAACCAAGCTATGGAACTGAACAATTTTCCTCTAGGAACATAGTTGCGGACTTCCGCGCACGGAATCGAAATACGAATTTTCAAAAATAGAGCTCCTGGGAAAGTTTCGGTATTCGAAGGCCTGCCCTGTATGCAATAAACTATTTTCATTTTATTTGTAACTAGGTGCTTAAGTACATACTATTTTCTTAAGTTATTTTGCGTGGGCGGATTTAGGAATTGACGTCATAATATCCTACCTGTCAAAAATTCTGTATAACATTAAAATAAATTTCCTAAAATTCTGAGTAATTTTGTGGTTTCCGCCATTAATATTCGTAATCCAATATAAAATAAAATACACACCTTTATCCCTTGCGGGGTAGGCAGAGCGTTAACGGCCATAAATACAGCCGCTATCGGCACGTCTGACAAAGAAAATAAGTACCTACATGTCACCGCATTAAATTGCGGCTGGGTTAAGTTTTTACACCACAATGTCACAATCTGCCATAATTTGCCGTGTGATGCCGGCTTAGAATAGCATCACCCCATGTCCTTCCCGCGGGTGTCGTAAAAGGCGACTAAGGGACTCGAGAGTATTGGTGTATTACAATTTTTAGGCGACAGGCTGACAACCTGTCACTATAGTGACACACATGTTTTCTGATACAACCTTGGAAAACAATTCTCAAAAATGTCAGACGTGGCGATAGCGACCGTATTCTTGCGGCCGTTGACGCTCTGCCTACCCCGCAAGGGATAAAGGCGTGATATATGTATGTATGTATGTCATAATCTGTATGCGCGTTTCAACGTATAATATAATAAGTTCATTCATACATATCTATGATATAGCATTGCGAATAAAAAACGAACGAAAAAAATGCTCTGGACGCACACACAAATCACGCTTTTATCCCTGGCGGGATAGACAGAGCGTTAACGATCGTAAAATTACGGTTGTTATCGCCACGTCTGACAAGTATTGAGGACCCTTTCTGATGATTCGTGTAGTAGTGACAGGTTGTCAGCCTGTCGCCTAAAATTGTAATACACATTAAACCCTCGAGCCCCTTAGTTGCCTCTTACAACACCCGCGGGAAGAAATGGGGTGATGCTATTCTAAGCCGGGCATCACACGGCATGCAATGCTCTGGAATCACTAGTAATTGATAATTTTAGTGATTTTTCTAGAAATCGTAACATTTTAAAACTCGAACATCAGATTCAACTCTTGCGCATGCAATGACTTCCACTTCCTGTGTTAATATTTTTAACCTTGTGACAAATTATCATTCATACATTAATTGTATAACATTTACTAAATCAATTAATCTAGTTTTGATTCGAAATCCGGTGGGAAATTTCGAAAAACTGGATGCAGTACTTAGGTACCTATTTATTGGGGCATTCGTCGACTTGGCGTCCCACACGACACAGGAAGAGTTATTTAAGCGGTTCTCACACGCATGGCATGGTTTTTATATCGGATCCGATTATTATGTTATCACACACATTAAGCGGATTTACCACACAACAGACCGCCTGTTGCCGCCATTTTACTTCAAACAGCGGTAGTCACAGGCTGTCATTCGGATGACAGCTGTCACGAACCGCGATACCGTCCGGTGAATATGTGATAACGTAGCGTAAACAATTATATCAAATGTGTGATTGACCCACCGAGAATCGAACCTGCAACCTTCTGCGACACAGGCAGTCGCACGACCACTGCGTCACATCACTCGAGCAGATTTTACGTTTTAAAGGGATCATATACCTATGGATTTTCCAAACAATTATAAACCATTTCCGGTTTACTGATAAAAATACATTTATAAGAAATTAAGTTGTTATTTTGGCGTATTAATTGTTGATCCATCTTAAGGAAGACCGGACGCGCAGCGCACCGCACGTTATTGCGGTACGCCACGATTCGAATGACAGCCTGTGACTGCCGCAATTTTATGCGAAAACGTGAGTATTTTGATAAGCCCAGGACAGAACTGGATGGAAAAAGGGATGCCTTTACCCAGCAGTGGGATATTAAAATAAGATGACAATTTTCGTCCAAAAAACGTATCCAGCATAGTTTGGTGCGAATTCGCTAAATGACTGGGTCATTAATAAAATACAAAAGTAGTACGCTTAAAACCATTGTCAAAAAATATATATAGTTTTTTGAAACTTTCAAAGGTAGAATTAATAAACAGAAAAATTATATAATAGTAAGTGTTTTGACGCCATCGAAACTAGAGAGTCATGACGTCAACTATTCGTATCTTCATACAAAATATCGTTTTAAAAAGTCACATAGATACTTTCATCAATCGGGTACTTCATTCACTCTGTGTCACACACACACACCCACACTCACACACACACAAATCACGCCTTTATCCCCAGCGGGGTATGCAGAGCGTTGACGACCGTAATATTACAATTATGACAGACGTTTGAGGGTCGTTTCTGAAATTCGTGTATCACTATAGTGACAGGTTGTCAGCCTGTCGCCTAAAATTGCAATACACATTTGCAATATGCAATTGAAACCCTCGAGTCCCTTAGTGAGCTTTTACATCACCCACGGGAGAGAAAGGGAGTGATGCTATTCTAAGCCAGCATCACATCAGCCGGTTACTCTGTGTCACTCGACAATAAACCATTAAAACGCTTTCATTTTTTACCTCTACTTCAGTTCTTATAAATTATGACGTCACAATCAAGTTTTAATTATTTAATGACCGTAACCGGATTTCAAGTTCAATAATCTGGTAAAAACACCACATTAACAATACACGCATATATCACGCCTTTATCCCTTGCGGGGTAGGCAGAGTGTTAACGGCCGTAAGAGTACGGTCGCTATCGCCACGTCTGACATTTTTGAGGATTGTTTTCCAAGGTTGTTTCAGAAAACATGTGTATCACTATTGTGACAGGTTGTCAGCCTGTCGCCATATGCATTAACAATACATTAACAATATTATATACAAACAATTTGTATCAACTTCTTATATTGTTGGTACAGAAATTATATAAAAAGTTATTATTGTTGAGGAAGCGGAAGAGGTGTGTCAGGATCGTAGCAAGTGGAAGCATGTAGTCTCTGCCTACCCCTCCGGGAAAGAGGAGTGATTATATGTATGTATGTATGAAATTTAGCCGTGTGATGCCGGCTTAGAAAAGCATCACCGCACATCCTTCCCGCGGGTGTTGTAAGAGGCGACTAGGGGACTCGAGAGTATTGGTGTATTACAATTTTTAGGCGACAGGCTGACAACCTCTCACTATAGTGATACACATGTTTTCTGAAACAACCTTGGAAAACAATCCTCAAAAATGTCAGACGTGGTGATAGGTTGTTTCAGAAAACATGTGTATTACTATAGTGACAGGTTGTCAGCCTGTCGCCTAAAAATTGTAATACACCAATACTCTCGAGTCCCTTAGTCGTCTCTTACGACACCTACGGGAATGATGTGGGGTGATGCTATTCTAAGCCGGCATCACACGGCATACTGTGTAAAGACAGACAAAGACCATCCACAGTCACATATAGTAGAGGTAGTGTTTTATACATCATCATCATCATTAACAGCCTATTGTAGTCCACTGCTGGACATAGGCCTCTCCTAAAGCACGCCACTGAACCCGGTCTTCGGCTTTACTCCTCCAGTCACTGCCCGCAGCTTTGCGTATGTCGTCGCTCCACCTTGCCACAGGACCGATAACCGCTGGGGTAAGCTGGTCCTTGAGTGGAGACCGCGTATCGGCAAACGTAGCGCAGGACGCCCTGTGTTTTATACAATAGTAATAAATATATGTGACTAAGTAATCTATAACCACATAACCTTTCAAGTGTGACGCCATCTTGGTTTGAAAAGCCTATACTGTGCGTCCGAAATCGGACGCTCTTACAGACAGGGGTAAATGCGCCCTTGGGTTCAGAATTTCTTTCATTTCTCTGATGAAAACTTGATAAATCTTACTTGAATTGCAATTTTAATTGATTTATCTAACTATTTCTGCAAAATAATCCAACTAGACTGTTGTATATTTAAAAGTAGTAGTAGTACATACTAAGGGTATGTGAATTCAACCTATTTTTCCCAAAATGTGATGTAAATTAAAGAATTATTGTGTAATAATGGAGTAAAACATTTATTACTAGACATATTTTAATCAATAAAACATAAACAAGCATCTTTGTCATATGATTATTTTCTACTACAACACTTTAAAGTTTCACCTAAAAAACTACTACCAACTGGTACATTTTTTAAATGTTTTTTCTTTTGCTGAATGCTACAAATGAAATTTAAATAGTAGCGTAGTTTATGGTTAACACATTTCAGTTGTCCCTTCAACCGTACGATTAAAGCAGCACGAGATTTACCGCGAAATTCAAACTTACTTTATAGTGTCCGAAATCGGACGCCTCACAGACTAGGGTTTTTCGGAGGCGTCCGATATCGGACGCTTCACAGACTAGGGGTTATAAAGGAATTAGTAATAATACTTAATAACCTGTAATTTTTACGTCTTTTGTACTTCAGCGACTAATAAATAAAATGACGAAGTAGAATAATGATTTTCACGTCTGTAGAATGCCGTGTGACGTCACAACGCATAGCCAAGTTCAAATGTAGAATTATCTCAATGGCCGTTACATTGCAATCTGAAATACGCACTTGTTTACGTGTGTGTGCGTTATTATATTGTCCAGGGCTGTCACCTTCGCCTTATGACGGCCGTAAGTAGTCAGAATTACGGAGTTGAATTTCTGAAACGTCGTAATTCGGTTCCGTGCACGGAAATCCGCAACGGCAAGTCTAACCACACGTAGATATTTAAATGTCGACTACTCATACTCGATGTTTTTATAGCAAAGTCAAGTGAATTTAGGTATGTGTCTATTTATTAGGGTATGTGGGAATCGATAAGTAAAGAAAAAACTGTGACATCTACAAACACAAAGTAGTAGCGGCTTTTCGCATGATTCGAATTAGGTACGATGTTTCAGAAATTGAATCTCTGAACTCCGTTCCGTGCACGAAAGTCCAAAACGATGGTCTAACCACACGTTTTTAAATATCTTTTACTTGACATTTTTACTGTCAAAAATATGTGTGAATTTTTGAGGGTATGTGGGAATCGATAATTACAGTAAAACGTGTGATACAAGCATTCAAAGTAGCAGATTTTCGAATGAAACGAAAACGAACGTTGCAGAAATAGAGCTCCAGGGCCTATGCTACGATAAAATTACTCGTTTAAAAAGAACACATTTATAAATTAGTATAGGTATATTAGTATGTTGTACACGTCAACTGCCACTCTTTATGCCATCTCACTACCCTAGGTCTGCTGGAAGATATTTCCTTTTAGAAATAAGCTGACCTGTTGTGTATTGTTCTTAATCTTATGTCCTTTGTGTTATATTGTGTACAATAAATGGTTAAATACATTTTTTAAGCGATTGAAAGAAAACGTTGGCAACCCTAGCAGCCAATAAAATAACTAGCAATGTCACAATTCAATGTGATCTAACCACACAGGTTTTCCCTGTATACAGGGTGTAAGGGACGGTGTAACGAAAACTTTGCAGGCGTGATCAGACCATGAAACTAAATAACTTTTTCTACAGGGGCTATGCTGGGAAACGAAAAAATTTTTTCGAGTTCCCATACAAAATCGCTCAGCTGATCGGGAATTTTATGGAAGGTCGAAAAATTATTTTTTTCGTTTCCCAGCATAGCCCCCATAGAAAAAATTGTTCAGTTTTGTGATCTGAGCACGCCTGCAAAGTTTTCGTTACACACTGTATAAGGTGTAAAAATATTAGCTGCAAATTGTCTTGGTCGGTCGGTAATTTTGTATGGGAGGTTCAAATTTTTTTGCCATACTTCGACCAATGTTCCTTGGGGAAAGTTGTTCAGTTTCATGGGCCGGTTCACCCTTTAAAACATTTGCAGCATTTTTTACACCCTGTATTATACTACTAATAACTATTACCAGTTTTCATAGAAGAAGTGACGTGTGTCATTCAAGGTTTGGGTATCAATATTACTAATTCATTTATTAAAATTAGCTAAGCAGAAAAGGGCAGTATATAAAATTGCAATTCATGCTAGCATAAGGCTACGTTTACTAGAGATGAGACGCGGGATGTGAGTTGTAAGTCGTGAGTCGTGAGACGTAAGACGTGATACAGACAGTATCGTGTGATGCTGGCTTAAATGCATTATTTAAATTTTTCTCGTAAAAGTGACTAATAAATTAATTTGTCCATAAACTGGGGAGTAGCAGTCCCTATGACTATAATATCTTGCGCTTGCTAATTCACCTGCCAAGGGGGGTTGCGGCTGTCAAAGTTAATTTGAAAAAAGTACCTACATTATGATGATGATGATGATTTCACACACACTCACACAAAAATCACGCCTCTATCCCTTGCGGGGTAGGCAGAGCGTTAACAATCGTAAAATTACGGTCGCTATCGCCTCGTCTGACAAGTATTGAGGGCCTTTTTAGATGATTCGTGTATCACTGTAGTGACAGGTTGTCAGCCTGTCGCCTAAAAATTGCAATACACATGAAACCCTCCAGTCCCTTAGTCGCCTTTTACGACACCCACGGGAATGAAATGGGGTCATACTATTCAAAGCCGGCATCACACGGCATGATGATCTCTCCGACCGATTTCGGCCATGGCGACCACTTCGACTCCTAATCAGATCGGCACTGATGCTAGAGAGATGCCGGAGATGGCTATTGTAGCCAATTTTTGAGCATAATTACCTACATTATAGACTAGCATCGAACTACCGACTCCAGTCAGCTGACCGCAATTTTCAAGATTTTTTTACTGACTTCAAAAAAGGAGGTTCTGAGCTTCTGTGTTTGTATGTATATATGTTTGTCCGCGATTATCTTGCGTTTGGATGAACCGATTTTGATGCGGTTTTCAGTAAAGTATTTGTCAGACTTAGGAGAAGATTTATAAGACATATCAACTGAAAAAAAAAGGTTCGCTCTCTTACAAGTTCTTTGAAGGCGGTTCTCTTTAATGAAAAGTTATATTTTTAATAATCAAATCATCTGAAATAGCCCTAAATACTTGTCAGACGCGGCAATAACGACCGAAATTTTACGATCGTTAACGCTATGCCTACCCCGCGAGGGATAAAGGTGATTTTTATATATTTTCAATGTTTTACCCTATGTTTTTTGAGGAAAGTTGTTCAGCTTAGTGTTTTCGGGTAATTCCGTGATTTGATACCTTACTATTTTTGCTCGAACTTTCCTGCACCTGCTTTTTTACAATAATAAAAAAAAACTATTTGCACAAATACACTTCTCTTCAGAGAAATCGGGACACTATCGTTTTTATGATTTGATAAAACACGAAACCTATAAAAAAGTATTCCGTATTTAGGATATTTTCATTAACATTTATAAACCCCATTTTACTCACTATTACACGATATCAGATATTTGTTCAAAAATAAACACACTTTTAAAATATTGTGATTTGTCAAAACATAACTTGTCGTGTGATGCCGGCTTAGAATAGCATCACCCCACATCCTTTCCGCGGGTGTCGTAATAGGCGACTAAGGGACTCGAGAGTTTTGGTGTATTACAATTTTTAGACGACAGGCTGACAACCTGTCACTATAGTGATACACATGTTTTCTGAAATAACCTTGGAAAACAATCCTCAAAAGATGTCAGACGTGACGATAGCGACCGTATTCTTATAGCCGGTACCGCTCTGCCTACCCCTCAAGGGATAAAGGCATGATATATGTATGTATGTAACTTGTTTTTATGAGAACTATATTTTGTAGTTAAATTTAAAATATTTTGTTAAACTTACAAACCTATAATTGATCGCAAATAGGGTGGAAAATTAGTTAGGCTAATTAGTAATTACATTCATACTAAAATTATCCTTGCATGATATATACAAAGTATAAAAATTGCAGCCTGTTCCATATTATCTCTATCACTACATAGTATAAAGCAAAGTCACTTCGCGCGCGTCTGTATGTATGTATGTATGTATGTATGTGTGCTTATATCTTTGAAACTACCCAACGGATCTTGATGAGGTTTTTTTCAAAAGATAGAGTGATTCAAGAGGAAGGTTTTTATGTATAATAACATGCTTAATATATTAGAGAACTACTTATAATTTTAGGATTTCTGATGTGAAGTCGTAAATAAACACAGTTTTTTGGGCTTACATTGCAAACGCTGGCTGAAATCTAGGAGATAGATCAAAATAATGTTCTGAAGTATTGTATATCTTAAAGAGGTCTACAAAAAAGTCCGTGGTGGTATATGTGTACCTCTTAGGGATAACCCACAATAACCAAATTCGCTTTCCGCGTCTGTCCTTATGTATGTATGCTTAGATTTTTAGAACTTTTTTTAATAGATAGAATGATTCAAGAGGAAGGTTTAAAAGTATAATACTTGCCAGGAAAACAACTTATTCCCACGGGAAAATGAGTTAGAGCGGGTGCAACTGGGGCGGGCTGCTAGTGTACCTATAAATGTACTCCACAATCGATTTAATTATATTTGATTGGATAATATGATACCGATCAATAGTAATACAAATTCCGAAGGGTACTTGTACATCCTGTACTAAAATAACAGTAGAAATAAGCAAATAATTCAAACTTTTCTTTAAAAAAGGTTAAATTAATAATAGGTTATCCCATACCGTGTGATGCTAGCTTAGAATAGCATCACCCTATATCTACTCGTGGGTGTCAGGAAAAGCGTCTGGTCTAGGGGATAATTATCCAGAGAATCGGCAAAAGCGTTACATCTTCCACTGCGCTCGCCAACCCACTTGCCCATATCCAGCTGTGGACTATTGTGGTTGTAAGGTAATTGAAAATATAAATATAGGGTGTCCCGTAACATAAGTACCAATTAGAAAAAAATGTTCCATATATTTGCATTGAAAATTATTAGGTGTAACATATAAGCTGAAAATATTTTAAGGTCAACCCTTAAAATATTTTCAGCTCATGCCCATGAAACTGAGCCATTTTTCCCAAGGAACATTATATTGCCGCGTGATGCCGGCTTAGAATAGCATCACCCCTTTTCTTCCCGCGGGTGTTGTAAGAGGCAACTATGGGACTCGAGGGTTTCACGTGTGTTACAATTTTAGGCGACAGGCTGACAACCTGTCACTGCAGTGATACATGAATCTTCTAAAAGGGCCCTCAGTACTTGTCAGACGTGGCGATAAAGACCGTAATTTTACGATCGTTAACGCTCTGCCTACCCCGTAAGGGACAAAGGCGTGATTTATGTATGTATGTATGTAACATTATATTGCTAGGGATAAAGGCGTGATTTGTGTGTGTGTGTGTGTAACATTATATCGAAATGTGAAAAAAATATTAAACCTTCGAATTGACTTCTCTTTTTTCGTGTGAGACACCGAGTCGTCCAAAGACTTAATCGGCTGGCTGGTACATTTTGTATGTTTCTTTTTTAATATTTTGACCAAATGCACCAGCCGATTAGGTCAATTTGTATGGAAGGTTCAATTTCTATCTTCTATTTTGTTTTATATACTTTGGGGAAAGTTGTTCAGTTTCACAGACTAATCCCTTAAAATATTTGCAGTTCATTTGTACATCCTGTTTTAAGAGATAAAATTATTATTATAAAAATAAAATTCATAAACCTAAACCTTCATTACAGTGCCAAAAATAATTTTGTTTTGATGACGATGCGATTTCAAAGTATCTAACAAAAAACCCAAAAAAAAAAATTCTTTGTTTTCCGCCCAACGGTCGTAAGTCACTGCTGATCGTTTTCCCATGGGAATAAGATGTTTTCCCCGCATAAATTTTAAACTTTCCTCTTAAAACACTCTACCTAACAAAAAACTGCATCAAAATCCGTTGTGTAGTTTTAAAGATCTAAGTATACAGACGCGAAAAGCGAGTTTGCTATTGAAGTTTTCAAACCAATGAAATACGAAGTCATACATTTTTGTACTTACATTTGTAGGTATACTTATATAAGCTGCCATGTGATGCCGGCTTAGAATAGCATCACCCCATTTCCTACCCGTGGGTGTCGTAAGAGGCGACTGAGGGACTTGAGCGTTTCAGGTGTATTACAACTTTTAGGCGACAGGCTGACAACCTGTCACTATAGTGATACACATGGTTTCTGAAACAACCTTGGAAAACAATCCTCAATAATGTCAGACGTGGCAATAGCGACCGTATTTTAACGGCTGTTATTGCTCTGCCTACCCCGCAAGGGATAACGGCGTGATATGTATGTAGGTATGTATGTATTATAAATTTTAATACTGTTATCTGAATAGGAAAAAACCGTATAATTTACGTTCTGTGTCCTTTCAGAAGTAGGAAAAGAAAGGATAATACATAAAACTATTTACTGTGAAGTAAAAATACAGTTAAGTATAATTAACATTTAAAACTTAGTTTTGCGCAAACTAAGTAAACTTAAATGTTGTATTTTTACATGTTGCCGGATTTATGGCGATGTATGTACACATACATACATACATATATCACGCCTTTATCCCTTACGGGGTAGGCAGAGCGTTAACGGCCGTAAAAATACGGTCGCTATCGCCACGTCTGACAAAATATAGAGGGCCGTTTGAGATAATTTGTGTATCACTATAGTGACAGGTTGTCAGCCTGTCGCCTAAAAGTTGTAATACACCTGAAACCCTCAAGTCCCTTAGTCGCCTCTTACGACACCCACGGGTAGGAAATGGGGTGTGTTGCCGGCTTAGAATAGCGATATGTCCCATTTTATTAAGTACAAATATTTTAAAGGCATGTTCAGAAATATTATTAAAATTGTTTTATGTAAAAACAAAAAGAAAATACGCGCTAGTTTTCAAAATAAACGCCAAAAACATGTTCACCAAAATAAAAAAGTGAACGACCTGTACACAGCTCGCGTAGTCCACGTGGACTATTTTACTACGATTTGACTGTCATGTATCTGACATCACATGTCATACATTATGTTAATGGGATCATACATAGGTGCTACTTGTAAATTCGATTTAATTTGTTATACCCTTAAAATATTTGTACTTAATAAAATGAGACCTCATATATACTTCGATATATTTATTTCTTCCACCGCAGAATGCTGGTTTAGTATAGCATCACCCCATGTGTGTCTTAGGAGACGACTAAGATCTGTATTTATAAATCACACTCAACTCTGAGATTGATCGCAAGAGCGATTTTGACAAATGTCAGTCAATACTAACAGCATCTCAAAGTCGTAAGATCGATCTCAGAGTTGAGTGCGGTTTATAAATACAGGCTTAGAATTTGAACCTACAACAGGTAAAAGAATTCCATACAAAATGTACCGCCTGACCGAGTTACTTTGTATGGGAGGTCCAATTTTATTTTATAAGTATTTAGAAGAAGTATACATACATACATACATATATCACGCCTTTATCCCTTGCGGGGTAGGCAGAGCGTTAACGACCATAAGAATACGGTCGCTATCGCCACGTCTGACATTTTTGAGTATTGTTTTCTAAGGTTGTTTCGGAAAACATGTGTATCACTATAGTGACAGGTTGTCAGCCTGTCGCCTAAAAATTGTAATACACCAATACCCTCGAGTCCCTTAGTCGCCTCTTACGACACCCGTGGGAAGGATGTGGGGTGATGCTATTCTAAGCCGGCATCACACGGCAAAAAATTGAAAATATGATGAAAATTGTTCAGTTTCATGAGTAGAACACAACCTGAAAATATTTGTATTCAATTACATATAACTTTACATACTTAAACCTACCTCGAATATTTTACATTATGCTATTTATTAGAGCCGTGTGATGCCGGCTTAGAATAGCATCACCCCACATCGTTCCCGCGGGTGTCGTAAGAGGCGACTAAGGGACTCGAGGGTATTGGTGTATTACAATTTTTAGGCGACAGGCTGACAACCTGTCACTGTAGTGATACACACGTCTTCTGGAACAACCTTGGAAAACAATCCTCAAAAATGTCAGATTTGGCGATAGCGACCGTATCCTTACGGCTGTTAACGCTCTGCCTACCCCGCAAGGGATAAAGTCGTGATATATGTATGTATGTATGGTATGCCGAGCGTGTTTTTAAATTACGTATTTGAGTTATAGTATGTTATTTTGTGAGTAATTATATTTATTTACTACCGCAGTTAAATTAAACGATTTTTCGTATCATCTTACAGTACACTTGACCTAAAAAAATAATATCTTATTATTTTTTTCCGTATTTATATCGAAATATATACCAACACACATAACCAGTACTTTATGTACCTAGAGTAAAAATACTTATATCTTTTAGTAAATATCTTTTGAGATTGTTCTCAGGTTGGTTATGACATTGTTTCTTATACGCATTGCAGATTTCACGGTGTTTTAAAAGAAGAATAATCCTATGCAAAAATCAGATACTTATTATAGCAAATGTCAACGCATGTAATTGCAGCTGCCATAAGTTTCTTTTTTATGGTGGTTGTCACGAACTACAAGAAGACGAAGCGCGCCATCTATATTTTCTTTCAAATTACGGGGCCGTGGACAATTCCTCAAGAGATATATTTTTTATAGTTATAAAGCCCAAAACTAGTAAAGTCAAATTCATTAGTCTGTCGAAACACTCCACAGTTAAAATGTAACTATTAAGTAGTGCCTTACTATTTTGTAAGTTACTCATTACCTACTTAATGAACCAGGCTTACAAATTACAAAAATAGGCATTAGTGACATCAATACAAAAATGTAAGTAGCACAACACATTTTGTTAGCAAAAAATATTAGAAATTTAGGCCTAAAACATTATACTAAACAAAAGTCATATGCATTACCTAACAAAACCACTTATGTGTGAAATGCATATTATTTCTTAAAGTAATTAGCTATCGCCATGTGAGGCCGGCTTAGAGTAGCATCACCCCGTTTCTTTTCAGTGTGTATCGTAGGAGATAACTAAGGGACATGAAGCCTGATCTGACAACCTGCCACTTGTGTTATAGGAACTGATACACAGTCTTCTGAAACGACAAAATTTTAAGATTTATACCAGTGGGCGTCCGCTGCTCCGCCCACGTCGAAGTCGGTTTTAATCCCGTAGCATCCCACTAGAACATTTTTTTTTTTGGGATAAAAACTATTACTATTATTATTATTTTGAGCATGTCCCACTGCAGGGCAAAGGTCAGGCAAAAACTATACTATGTTTTAATCCAAGTTACCCTCTATCTTTGTGTCAAATTTCATGAAAATTGGTTCACTAGTTTTAGGAATGACAAATAAACAAACAAACCTACAAACTTTCGCATTATATAATAACAATAATTGACGTCACTTTACGAGACACTTTGCATTTTGGTATATTCACATTTCAAATATATTTTTTACCAGGTATACCTATTTCAAGAAAAAAATTAAGTTTATATTATAGGGTTAAGCGACCTATACATAGGTATTTGGCTTGTATGTGACAACAACATTTTACAGCCACGCCGCAAAAACAATCACGCATCAAAAATGCCCGGAAAACCGCACTGCCCTGCCCACCCCGCAATGACGCTCGTTAATAAATAACTTATTGTCAAGACTTACTAGTGGAATTCTGCGCGACGGAATATTCCGCTGGCATACTTTTACTATAGTGATACACAACCCGTCACTATAGTGATACACAAGTTTTCTGAAACAACCTTGGAAAACAATCCTCAAAAATGTCAGACGTGGCGATAGTGACCGTATTTTTACGGCCGTTAACGCTCTGCCTACCCCGCAGGATATAAAGGCGTGATATATGTATGTATGTATACTTTGACATTAGCTACTATTTGACAAGGATCGTTCTTATGCATAACAATAACAAGACTGTATCACTTACAATCGCGTAAGAAGAATGGGTCCGTGTTTCAGAGGGCACGTGAACCTGCCAGCTCTAGTTTTCTGTTTATAATTAGATAATTATTGGCGGTATTAGATAAGTTAGACAGAGGCCTACTAATAATTGGTTTAACAGTTAATCTCTTTACACCAAGGCTTATCAAGTCCCGAACAGGGTCACACTAAACACTTTAGAACAATATGAAAGCAATAAACAAACACATTTAGTAAATACCAAAGCCCGTTTGCGGTAAGGCCTTTCACACTTAACGCACAACGCAGCGCTAAAATGCCGCGGTTTGTCAGATCCATGATAATATGACATTTTTATTAGAAATGTCTATCTACTAGAAACGTCAATCCCCATACGAAAACCGCTCAACCGCTGCTGTCGACGCTGCTGCGTCAAAATAAGTCAAATGCGTATAATAAAGGTGCGTAAAAATAACGCAGATGAATCAAAATATTGCAGACGCGTCAAAAAATCGCAGTTACATCGACAGTGGTTGAGCGGATTTTGTATGGGGATTGACGTTTCTGTTATGGATCTGACAGACCGCTGCGTTGTGCTTTAAGTGTGAAAAGGGCCTTATTTAGCGCTGCGTTGTGCGTCAAGAGTGAAAAATGTCTAATTTTCAAGTTATAATTTTCGTCAAAAATCTTCTAAGATTGTGAATTTATGAAATTGCAGAGACAAATCTAACGCCACCTCAAATGTCAACATCCGTCTAAGAAAAAGAATATACTTGTCTAACTTAATAAATGTATGTGCCGTGTGATGCCGGCTTAGAATAGCATGACCCCATTTCCTACCCGTCGGTGGCGTAAGAGACGACTGAGGGACTTGAGGGTTACAGGTGTGTTACAACTTTTAGGCGACAGGCTGACAACATGTCACTATAGTTATACACAAATTATCTCAAACTTCCCTCTATATTAGTCAGACGTGGCGATAGCGACCGCATTTTTACGTCTGTTAACGCTCTGCCTACCCTGTAAGGGATAAAAGTGTGATATTGATTATGTATGTTTGTAACTAATAAATACATGCGTCTCATGCATATTCTCAATAAATATTACCCTCTTTCTGACGAAGTCGGCTAAAAAACTGAGAATTAAACAATGCAAACGCGGAAAATTCCGCATCAGAATTTCCGCAGGTGTGGCATGAACAAAACTCAACAGCGTTCGAACAATGCTAGTGTTTTTCCATACAAATTGACCATAAAACTTGCGTGTATGGTCAAAACCGCAACCGCCTTGTGTACGCTCAGAATCAATACAAACTGAGGATTATTGACCATAATATTATAATTTATTGTTATAGGACTTAAACTAGGTACATGAGTACTAAGGACGTTGATAAAACCACAATCAAAGGTCTCAGGGTGAAGGTTCCGGGTTCGATTCCCGGATCGATGGATTCATAACGTTATACATTGTAGGCGACAACCACCTGATTTTAAGAAAAATGCCTTTGATAACTTAGTACCTACAAACATACTCTCGAAAACATGACCCTTCTTCTCATGCAGTCGGGGTAAAAAGTCATCACAAGCAATCACAACCTAATTTTGTGCACTATTAAAAACACCAAATATTTGTCGTTCAATAATGACCGAGTTTTTTAAACTATAGTAATTTAAAACTGTAATATAATTTTACACACACTCACACACACACACAAATCACGCCTTTATCCCTTACGGGGTAGGCAGAGCGTTAACGGCCGTAAGAATACGGTCGCTATCGCCACGTCTGACATTTTTGAGGATTGTTTTCCGAGGTTGCATCAGAAAACATGTGTATCACTATAGTGACAGGTTGTCAGCCTGTCGCCTAAAAATTGTAATACACCAATACTCTCGAGTCCCTTAGTCGCCTCTTACGACACCCGCGGGAAGGATATGGGGAGATGCTATTCTAAGCCGGCATCACACGGCATATACAGGGTGTAAAAATATTAGCTGCAAATATTTCAAGGTGTGAACCAGCTCAAGAAACTGAACAACTTTCCCCAAGGAACATAGGTCGAAATATGAGGAAATTTTTTGAGCTCCCATACAAATTGCTTTGCTCGGTTGGTAATTTTGTACGGAAGGCCCAAATATTTTTATATAATATTTTTTACACCCTTTATAATTATAGTTAAGTACTTTATGTTGTTTTAATTTGTTTAATGTAATTGACGTCAACGTTGTAAAAATGTAATAGAGTTAAAGTTATTAATAATAGTTATTAACCATACAATAAATCAATCGATAAAATTTACTGGAAATATAGTAAAACATTTAACGCACCATCTATAGTAAGTCTGACATCTTTTATATAAGCAGCTATAGTCTGTAAGTTTAGGTACTTATCTTTTTGTAAACAAATTTTGTATGAAACGGACAGTTCAGAAGTGACACTTTCGTACAAAGTTTGTTTACAAAAATATAAGTACCTAAACTTACAGACTATAGGGAAGACAAAATGTCAAACTACTCCTTGGAGATACTGTATTGCTTTCAAGTTTATATGTATAAGGCGTAAAAATATTAGCTGCAAATATTTCAAGAGGTGAATCGGCCTATTAGACTGAACAACTTTCCCCAAGAAACATAGGTCGAAATATAAGATTTTTTTTTAAATGGTCGGTCTTGGTCGGTCGGCAACTTTGTATGGGAGGTCCAAAAATTTTCTCATATCTCAACCTATGTTTCTTGGGGAGAGTTGTTCAGTTTTATAGGTTGATTCATCCCTTTCAATATTTGCAGCTAATATTTTTACACCTTATATTATATCACATTATAAATGTGAGGAATATAAAAAGGTACTTACGGTTGAAGTTCAGCATTTTGACGATTGCTGCACTGCACTTTCACACCAGTGATATATTTATATTAGGTACTTATAAAAACTCTTAATATTTTATATATTAACATATAACTGAAATATTACCAATTTAGCTTAGATTATTTAAATCACTATAGCTATACTATTTTATATATTAAATACACTACTTATAATAAATAAAATATATATTTCGTAAAATATATATTTAGTTGGTACTCTAGTATTCTCTCAGCGGTACTTGGTACTATTTTCGTTTTTTTTTTATAAATTATAATTTTATTTGTTTATTATCGTCAATCCACAGTTGCAACTTGGGGTGCCTCCGGAAAATCTGAAAAAAAAGATATTAAATATTAATAAAAATATTCTATGAAGAAGAATATATAAGGTGTAAAAATCTTAGCTTCAAATATTTAAGGGGTGAATCAGCTTATGAGACTGAACAACTTTCCCTAAGAAACATAGGTCGAAATATGAGATTTTTTTTTGGATATCCTACACAAATTCACTTGGTCGGTCAGTAACTTTGCATGGGAGGTCCAAAACATTTTCATATTTCGACCTACGTTCCTTGGGAAAAGTTGTTCAGTTTCATGGGTGAATCACACCCTTTAAAATATTTGCAGCGAATTTTTTACACCCTGTATATAAAATACGAAGAACCTATCTAAATATGTATTAATTCAGTCGACATAGTTTTTTATGGAAATACTTGACGACCGATGTGGCGCAGTGGTAGTGCGACTGCCTTTGACGCAGAAGGTCCCGGGTTCGATTCTCGGTGGGTCACTCACAAAGTTGATATCTATCACTTTGTGAATTTGTTCCCAGTCTGGTTAGGACATTGCGGGCTGAACCACCCGATTGTCCGTAAGTAAGATGGTTCCGTGTTTCGGATGGCACGTTAAGCCATAGGTCCCGGTTGCTGTCTATGATCACTTAGACGGCGGTCGTTACACAACCATGTCAGAAGCCTACTACTTGTAGAAGGCGGTTGAAAAATTGTGACACTAGGGTTCATCGAGTCGTAGGACGACTCGGTGTCCCACACGAAAAGAAAGAAGAATGGAAATACTTTAGGTTTATATAAGTGCCAGGATAAAATATATCAATGCGAGAAATTGTTTTAATTATAGTAGGGTAGGTCCAAGTAATGTGTATTTTATTTATCAAATGTATTTTTTCATAATTTCTCAAAATTACCTGATTCATCTATAACTTTTGATCTAAACCATTTTGTTCCACTATTTTAACCTTTCTTAGAGTTAATACTGTAACTGTAAACTTATAGTATTAACAAAAATTATAGTATTAAAAAAAAATTACTACACTTCGATTTAATTTAGTTTATTTCATTGATTTCAATGTTTTGGTAATAAAATGCTAACCTAAATGACTAGAACACCATTTCTACTGACTATATTAAACTACCCACTAAATTATTAATAAAAAAAATATATATTTACGCCTGATAAAGAGTTCTTAGCAAATGTAAAAGAAATCATCTTTGCTTGCTAATTTGTTTTATAAATTTCATACCATATTTCAATTTGATTCAAAAACTATTTAAGTGCGAGGTATTTTCACATTTATCATATTTTTGCCTATGAATAAAAAATATACAAAAAGCTGACGAGACTCAAAACCAGAAAATAAGGAACATTAACAAGTACTATTACAAAATTTATTGTCATGTGATGCCGGCTTAGAATAGCATCACCCCATTTCCTACCCGTGGGTGTCGTAAGAGGCGATTGAGAGACTTGAGGGTTTCAGGTGTATTACAATCTTTTAGGCCACATGCTGACGACCTGTCACTATAGTGATACACAAAATTATCTCAAACGGCCCTCCGTATTTGTCAGACGTGACGACATCGACCGTATTTTTACGGCCGTTAGCGCTCTGCCTACCCCGTACAAACTTTGCTTAGTTTGGGGCTAGATGGCGCTGTGTGAATCGTCCAGTGAAAGAATACTTTAACAGGAAGGGAATCGAAGCCCCGACCTTGATACACATGCTGGTTACGAGTCAAGTGAAGATATCCGGAAGAGATGTCTACATCAACATATCATCACGTTTTTAGCCAACTTGCAATAATTCTATACATTTACGTGCTTTAGATAACCTATTAAAAGGTCGGCTAGTAGATAGATGTAAATATAATAGTTTATGTGTGTATGATGGATATTTGTTACGAATAATGAGTATTATATAAACAGAAATTGTCGTGCTTAGAATAGCATCACCACATTTTTAGCGGGTGTCGTATATGACATGGCTAGTTTCCTGTTTGTGTATTACAATTTTAGGCGACAGGCTGACTGACAACCTGTAACCATAGTGATACCTATACGATTTATCTTATAAGGAGCGAAAATATTTGTCAAACGTGGCGATAGCAACCGTATTTTTACAGACCGTTAATGTTCTGCCTACCCTGCAAGGGATAAAGACGTGATATAGGTATGGAAATTGATGTCCACCCTGACCTAGGCTTAATACCAACCTACGTACCTACGGGATTAGAAAATCTTTGTGCCAAATTTTCTATTCTGCATAGTAATTAAGGGGCTGAGTAGAGCTAAAAGCTACTTTTATAAGTGATTTCTACCCTAGATAAAATGCAGAAAAACTGACGAAAAAAAAAGGTAATAATCTTCAGGATATTTGCTGTAGTGTTATTGTTTCCAAAACATGATATTAGTAATTTAGCTTGATAGAAAAACATCGTAAAGTTACCTCTAAAAATCTATTATATCGCAAACTGTACGAACAAAACCCACGCAATAATTAAGTGTTTATTATCAGAATGAGCGCCTTACAATACTCTATCGACATATTGTTTTTGATTTTCAAATTACTTACTTTTGACCGAGTTATCATCGAAAATACGAAAATATCATTGAATCGGCAAGATTCCGTCCCGTTCGCACGCGCGCAGTTTGACATTTGTCAGAAAGGGACCGGTTTTTAGCTCATGTCAGCCCCTTAATACTATGATCATTTTTTATATACTTTGCCAATTATACAGTGTGTCCCAAAAAGTACCTAAGTCAACCTTGACTGTGAATTATAATATCTCTTTTTCTAAAAATCTGCGTTTGCAATTAAAGCCTTACTTTGATAAGTATACTTTTTAACTCATACAAGATGATAAATAAATAAATAATGTTCAATATAGAAAACATGACAGATACAAGACAGTGGACTATATTGTAAATAATATTTCGATAACACGACCTGACCCTGTTACTTATATGCTCAGAAACAACACATATTTCTTTACACGGTTTTTTCTTACTAATTGCGATATCCAGAGCATAATAAATAATTTGATAATAATGTTTTTGGAACTAGCGCTGCAATGCGGAAGAAAATATTTACAGGAATACTGAAAATACACACACACACACACACACACAAATCACGCCTTTATCCCTTGCGGGGTAGGCAGAGCGTTAACGGTCGCAAAGTTACGGTCGTTATCGCCACGTCTGACAAGTATTGAGGGCACCTTCAGATGATTCGTGTATCACTGTAGTGACAGGTTGTCAGCCTGTCGCCTAGAGTTGTATACGTGCTAATACACATGAAACCCTCGAGTCCCTTAATTGGTTCTTACAACACCCGCGGGAAGAATTGGGGTGATGCTATTCTATGCCGGCATCACCAGCAAATATTGAAAATAGAGGGTAGAAATAACTCTATTTTAAGGTGGACTGGACATTACTTTTTTACTGAAATTTGATTGTTTTCAGTTACTTTTTTCCTGTTTATAATAATGACCGTGATTACAAAAGATGATAGAATACCTTCTTTAATATAAAAGACTCTGCAAGCAATTTTTTAAAGTTTTTTCTTCTTGTTTTCGTGTGTGACATCGAGTCGTTTAACGACCCGATGAACTATGGAGTCAGAGTTCTTCAATCGATATTAAGCTGGCCACTTTCATGGTTGTGTAACGACCGTCGTCTGAGTATCATAAATATACAGCAACGGCTTAACACCGTGCCCTTTGAAGCACGGAACCATCTTTTTTACGGACAATTAGGGGGTTCATCCTGCAATATACAATCCAGACTGGGATAAAACGATACATACATACATATATCACGTCTTTATCCCTTGCGGGGTAGGCAGAGCGTCAACGGCCATAAGAATACGGTCGCTATCGCCACGTCCGACATTTTTGAGGATTATTTTCCAAGGTTGTTTCAGAAAACATGTGTATCACAATAGTAACAGGGATGAAGTTATGATTTAAAAAAATTAAATATAGGTAAACTAAAAAAGAATAATGGCTTCAATTCGTCGTGTTTTTTATAGATGGCGCTAGTTCTGAACTACCTTGGAGGGTTAATCTCTGAGGGGCACTTCAAGGCAATACTGTGACTTTGAATCACTTGTCAGAAGTGTGATAATTAGTTATTGATATAGCATTAAATATGTTTTTAATAAAAATATTGTACATTATTGGCACGCGTAGGTACTGGTACCTACAGTTTAATTATCTAGGCTAGATATTAAATAAGGTGTAAAAATATTAGCTGCAAATATTTTAAGGGGTGAACCAGTCCATGAAACTGAACAACTTACCGCAAGAAACATAGGTCGAAATATGAAAGAAATTTTTGGACCTCCCGTACCTACAATATGTAGCAGCCGAGCGAGTCAACTGTATGTCCAAAATTATTTTTCATATTTCGGCCTATGTTCCTTGGGGAAAGTTGTTCAGTTTCATGGGCTGATTATCCCCTTAAAATATTTGTAGCGAATTTTTTTACACCCTGTATTTAGAAATAATAGGTAGGTACTTTTAAAGTTGAAAATTTCATTTTTATTGATTAAAATTATCCTTAACGATCATCATTATGCGCAGAATACATATCTTTAATTTTAATTAATCAAGTAACTATACTTAACAATAAACTTTCAAGTGTGATCGTTTCGTTTAAAAGTATAGGTAGTTATTTCTTGTTTGATTTTTATTTAGCTTTGACTTTTTTAAAGTTTGAAATCATTTTGAAACATCCTGTGGTGAAATTTAAGTTATATAGTTAGAAATGTATATATAATTGTATATTTAAATCCTGTTAGATATCGAATGATAGAATACCTAATTCTTATCTTCGGTAATATATCTAAGTATTCTCTTTTTGGTGTCTTATATTTCTAAAAAGTGACATCATACGCGAGCATTTCTATTTTAAGCAAAATCTGACATATAGTTTGCGTTACATTTCCATAATAAGGCAATTAACAATGCGAAAATTCGAGTTTGCAGTGTCGTCTCTGGTGATACGTTATAGGTTATCTATTTGGAGACAACAAGTTTTTTTTTATACCTTGTGTTCATCTAAATATTGACGATCGACACGAAAAGAAGAAGATCTAAATATTCTTTAAAATCATACATACATACATACATACATATATCACGCCTTTATCCCTTGCGAGGTAGGCAGAGCGTTAACGGCCGTAAGAACACAGTCGCTATCGCCACGTCTGACATTTTTGAGGATTGTTTTCCAATGTTGTTTCAGAAAACATGTGTATCACTATAGTGACAGGTTGTCCGCCTGTCGCCTAAAAATTGTTATACACCAATACTCACCAGTCCCTTAGTCGCCTCTTACGACACCCGCGGGAAGGATATGGGGTGATGCTATTCTAAGCCGGCACACACGGCATTCTTTAAAATCCCCAGGTATAATATAGCACCTACATAGCCCTCCCAGCAATTGCATCTGCTGTTTATCTTTTTCCCTTGGGAATAAAACGTTTTTCCGGCATTTATATTATACTTGTCTATTATAGGGTGACCGGTAAATTGATGCATTCCTTTCAAGGGATGAACCAGCTCATGAAACCGAAAAACTTTCCCCATGGAACATAGGTCGAAATATGAAAAAAAATTTTGGTCCTCCCATACAAATTGACTTAGTCGGTCGGTAATTTTGTATGGGTGGGCCAAATTTTTTTTAATTTTTCGACCTATGTTCCATGGGGAAAGTTGTTCAGTTTCATGAGCTGGTTCATCCCTTGAAAGGAATGCATCAATTTACCGGTCACCCTGTATAAGATTCTTTTTAAATCCGCATGAAGTATGCCTTTTAATGGTTAACCTCATTTTATACTATGTGCTATGTGATGCCGGCTTAGAATAGCTTCACCCCATTTCTTTCCCGTGGGTGTTGTAAAAGCCGACTAAGGGACTCGAGTGTTTCATGTGTATTGCAATTTTATATTGATATATGACTTATCTGAAACAACCCTCAAATATTGTTAGACGTGGCGATAAAGACCGTAATTTTACGGTCGTTAACGCTCTGCCTACCCCGCCAGGAATATAGGGGTGATTTGTGTGTGTATTGATATAACGTGAGTTCATATAATGTTAACATTCCTTTCCAAAGCTAAAACATCAAGCAATTTAGAAAACTAACGAAAAATATACGTTTACTTTCAGTTTAAAAATTCTTAAGTGTCCAATTGAGCACATGCTTCAGATATTTTATAAGAGAAATCATTAAAAAAAAAACTCAAAAAATTAAGGTATGTAACAAAATAAAATTATAATTATTTTTTAAATATTTATTATATAATAACCACCTAAATAACAAAAAAAAATTATAATTATTTTTAAATAATTATTTTAATTTTTGACGGTGACTGTCAGTAAAATAGGAATCAGGCGCTGGCAGAAAGTCAAATGTTTGCCATACATTTTACAAAACTTGACTGAATATCTACTATCAAGCGCTACAAAATGTCACTCTGTGTAAAAACTTGGTTCTACGTCAAATCCACGTCCTAGGTTGGGTAGCCGACCTCATCAGAAAACGGCATAAGGCAAGGAGAATGATGAAGCTGTTCCCACACTCAACGCATGATTATCAGTTTTTTCCTGGGTTCAGTTTTTTGACAAATGCGGTTTACGGAATCCACACGTATACGTCGCCGCATCTTATTGCGGTTGTCAAAGGTTGTCATTTGTATGGTAAAGTCAAGAACTACTGCGTGTGACATTGAACTAACGATGCGTTCTATTTTAATAAATTACAGGTTTCACTAGACAATTTATAGGCAAAAAGAAGTTACAAAATACCTAATAACGAAGCCTCAACGGATCGACAAATAAAATGATAGTCATTCTTATTATCTGCGTAGTCAAAATCGGAGTAAAAATATCTTTAGTCAACTTCAATAATAATTTAAAATACTTAATGAAACTTACAGCGCCATCTGTTGTAAAAGTGTTGTATCTATTGGGGTTTAAGTCTCTCAATAATTTAAAATAATTAAAATGATTTTATTGATTTTTCTAAATTTTTTAATATTACAAATTAATTATTATGATCATTTTTAATTTACATTTCAATTATTTTATATCAAATTAAAATTTATAGTTTTAATACACATCATAAGCACCAACGTGTTTTAGATTAATTGGAAATGCACTAAACTGAATTAGAAAAGTTGTATAGGAACAACGTGTCCAGTTTAATGATTATCCTCCGAAACACGACGTTCTTACTCGTACTAACATTATTTGATAGGTAAGATATCATTAATTTCTTTTTTTTATCTTCATGCACCTAACTCCAAAAATGATAACTAAAATAAAAAATAAAACTTTGAATTTAAAAAAAAACTTACTTTTCAAAAATAGAATCCTCGCGCACTACACCAGCGATCATTGTCCACATAAAATTAAAACAAAAAGTCCACAGATTATAAAATATGATAAAAAAGTCCAAGAATTCGTTGGAAAGTCGATTTGTGTTATTTGACGAGATTTGGCACGTTCAGCCTTACGAACTAGCCACTAACTGACTGACAGTCTTTGCAAAAGTAGCATTGTATATTTTTAATAAATATACAGGGTGTTAGAAAATAAATAAGTAATAATATATTGATAGTGAATAATATATTGGTAGTGTGAATTTTGTACCCATGTGTTTCTTAAAGAGCGCGAGTTTTTTTTTTTTAATATAGCAGATGCACTCACTCAAAGTGCAATCACTACATAGTATAAAGCAAGGTCGCTTTTCGCGTTTGTCTGTATGTATGTTTGCTTAAATCTTCAAAAATGCTCAATAGATTTTGATGCAGGGTTTTTAGTAGATAGAGTGATTCAAGAGGAAGGTTTTTATGTACAATACTTGCCGGGAAAACATCTTATTCCCACGCGAAAATAAGCTACAGCGGGCGCAGCCGCTGGGCGGGCCGTTAGTTTATATTAATTAGTTACCTATTTTAATTTTGGGACCACTTTGTCAATGCTTATAACGTGTATTTGGCAGAAAATAGTTTTTAGATGAGAGAAACGTGTTCGAAACAGAGAAATAATTTAATGGAAATACATCGAACGGGCGCCATCTACTAGGAACTAAACGGACAGATTGAAAATTTAAAATTATGTTTATCCTGTAAAAAGGATTGAAATGAATTAAATTTTATGTAGCCGAACCGATAAAAATTCGCGATAAATTGAATGCAAAATTTTTAAAACACTTCCCGTGTTCAATCCACAAGTAGGTAGAAACTTGTGCAAATTTTGCAATCCTGTATTTTTACTTGAGATAACCTTATGTTAAAATACATAATATTGTGGTGAACTTGGCTGATAATTTACGCTATTGTATATCTAGATTCGTAGACCTATTGATAAACAGTAACAGACCAAACACAGACTATTATCCCGCAAAAGTTTTTCTAAGAAGCCATGATACCCCAAGATAGTAAGAAATCTTAAAAAAAAAATTACAATAACGGTTATAGGTCCTCATAGATAGATAGATAGATAAACTCTTTATTGCTTACAACAAACACAATATTAAAACACAAAACGGTACAATAAACTATAACTAAAAGTAAGCAAAGGCGGCTTTATCGCTTGTAGCGATCTCTTCCAGGCTACCTCTACCTTTACAGAGTCAGCTTAACAATTTGCAAGTAGTTGCAGAAGCAAAAGAAAGTTAAATTTCATAAATCTGCTGTAGAAATCTCTTTTTAAAAAGAAACAGTACCGGTTGTGTCCTTTTTCTTCTTGTATTTATCCTGTATCTCTTTTGTGTGCAATAAATAGTTAAATAAATAAATAATAATCATCTTGATGCGAAACGCATTTCATCGTAGCTGTTTCGTAGACGCCATTGAAAGTTTTGCGTTTTGATAGGAGCTCAATTTCTGAAACGTCGTAATTCGATTCCGTGCACGGAAATCGGCAGCGACTGTCTAAACACACAGATTTAAATTTCTACCAGGTATTCAATGTTTTATAGTCAAGGGTTATATTTGTCAGACATGGAGATAGTCGTTAAAAGATAGCTTTTGCACTGCGCTCGCCAATCCGCCTGCCAAGCGTGGCGAGTATGGCAATACCCCCCGGTAGGAGGATGGCCATGTTCACCAGTGGACTTTTGTGGCTGTTATGGTATGGTTATGATGGCGATAGCGGCCGTATTTTTACGACCGTGACCGCTCAGCCTACACCGCATGGTATATAGGCGTGATATGTGTAGACGTACGTGTCTAGAATCGAACCTGCACTTACGCAGTTCAATTGATAACGAAATGGAGCAGAGACGAGACCGCGCCACGTGCTCAACACCCATATGACACCCGGGTGACCCCCGCCACGTGATTGGACGGAAAAATAAAGCTTATTTTTTTTACCCCATTTTAGAAAGAGGTTATCTCAAATTGATTGATATGTGTGCAACATTCTTAGAATTCCAAAAAAAGTAGGAGACGTACCTATTTTCGCATGCGGAAGTCTGCCACGGGTGGTGTAATTTCTGAAACGGTCGTTTTTGTTTCATGCGAAAATCTGCTACTTCTATCACACGTTGAACTTTACCTATCGATTGACACATACGTATAAATTCACACATACCCTTGACTAAAATAACATCGAGTACCTAGATAGTAGAAATTTAAATACGTTTGGTTAAACTAGTCTTTGCGGACTTCCGTGCACTGAATCGAATTGGGAATTTTCTTTTTTTTATTATTCTAGTCGCTGGATAGATAGCGCTGTGCTTGGTGTTTTACCGCAAAGAGCGGAACGTAATATTTAATTTTGTGAACGTATTAAAGTGTCAGTGCATGCCAGACTGTCAGTCGGTATTGCAATGTTTATTTTTTTTTTGGCTTTGGAATCTACACTGGAATCTAGTAACATAGTCAACTGACTACTCAACACCATCTATCGAGTGCTTGGAATACTAGTTTTTTTTTTAATTTTCAAAAAGAAAGCCTCCTATTACCTTTTTTAGACGTTTCAGAAATTGAGAGTAGGTATACCAATGGTAGGGAGTGAGTTCAAATCCCATCGGTGGCGTGATTTATCCACTTTTTTAGTTTGTATTAACTTTTTGTTCTTGCATAACTTCTTAATATTTCCAAATTGATTTCGACTATTTTCTAACTTCAGAATTGTACATATTTTGGAGGAGTTTTAAGATTAAGACGGGCAGTTTTCCCTCTATGAAGGCGGTTTAATTTTTTCCAAATGACGACGTGTCTTTACTACATTGCTTTATATAATAATAACAAATTATTATTGGATAAGGGCTTAAAGTATTTAATGGGTTTGATATCATTTGGGCTTGTGGGACTTTGGAATTTGTGTCGTCAAAAATTCGCCAAATATACCTACTGAGTAACCGTATAGGTCAGTCAGACCTATGTAAGGCGAAATGGCTAAATTTTTATTTTGTTTATCTAGTTCCTGGTAGATGGCGCTCGCTGCGAATGATAAAAAGCTCAGCGGGGTAATAAATAAAGAGAAGAAATAAATAAAAAATACTATTTTCACTCAATCGTTGGCCTCATACGTCTGTGATAGACGATTTTATTAGTGTCTGAGGCAATTAATTTAAATAAAATAAAGCACTGTGAGCGCATTAAAACCCAATTTACATTGTTAAGTTTTTTTATTGAGCACTGAACTTGACAGATGATCCATTAATCTAATATAGCGCCATCTATTTCAGTTCGGACATACGTTGCTATCGGCCAAAAAAAACTTTATTATAATTCGGAAAATAGGTGAGGTGTGGTCAACTGGTCAAACTTGTAAAATAGGTATCTACCGATCTATTTTCATAGCAGAGGTGTGGTGTACTATTTATTATGTGGTAAATCAGCGTTTATATTTCTACATTTTTATTGTCTATAAACAAGTTTTTTTTCGACGTTAATTTTTATTAAGGGCTTTGAGATTTGCATACACGCGCTAGGGGTCAAATCTATTTTAAACCGTTTTTGCAGTCGCCATTTTGTGTAGCTACTTCAAGTTACATAATAAAAATTATTGACATAAATTACTATATTATTTTTATTACAAATAAACATTTCAATTCACATTCACACAATGATTTACACATTCATTACTACATACATAGTATATTTATATAGTAGGATCGTAAATTAATAATACATAACTAGTTACTTCATTATTAGCATAGAGGTCGCGATTGGGTCTAGCTCATTTACAAAGGACAAAATGTTTTGAGTAATATTTGTTGCATATTAGAAGTACCACATTAAAGTATTTAATTTATCGTTCGATGCCTGCTTAGAATAGCATCACCCTCTCTCTTTCTTGCAGGTGTTGCCAAAGGCGATTAAAGAGACCCGAGGGTTTCTGTGTATTACAATTTTAAACGACTTTGTGACCGAATTTTGAAACGGCCCTCAAAATTATTTACAACATATTTTTTACGGCCGTTCTAGCTCTGCCTACCCCGTAACATACCCCATACAGGCGTGATGTATGGTATGAAAAATTTATGGTACAACAACAGCCACAGGGGTGGACAGCCGGATTGAAGAGAGCAGTGAAAGACCTGTGAATACAAAAGTATTCACAGGGTATGCTGTTGCCTATTCCGTGGCTTCATCCCTTAGTCGCCTTTTCCGACATTCACAGGTTGAAATGGGGCGATGTTGTTCTAAGCTTGATGACACAATTCTCCTTAATCGAGTTCCATTATGGTTGTGGACTGGCAGGTCATATGAGCTACTTTTTCAAACAATCTTTAACTGAACTTTGTATGAAAATAACAACATATGATGTCAAACATTGCTATATAGCGTGAGAACACTTACTTTTATGTAATTTTTCTGTTTATTAATTCAAACATTGAATATTTGGAAAAAATATAAAAGAAGACCCTAGTATTTTTGGTCAATTTTATTGTTTTAAACGTACAACTTTTATATTGCCGTGTGATGCCGGCTTAAATAGCATCACCCCACATCCCTCCCATAGGTGTCGTAAGAGACGACTAAGGGACTTAATACTATTAGTATATTACAATTTTTAGGCGACAGGCTGACAACCTGTCACTATAGTGATACACATGTTTTCTGAAACTACCTTGGAAAACAATTTTCAACAATGCCAGGCGTGTCAATAGCGATCGTATTCTTACGGCCGTTAACGCTCTGCCTAACCCGCAAGGGATAAAGGCGTGAAATATATATGAATGTATGCATGTATGTAACCAGTCAACAACCGAAATATTGTGTATGTTATGCTACTTATTAGAAGGTAATTAATAACTAACAGGTTTTAAACATCTTGCTGCATCTGTCTTTGCTTGGCGTGAGCGAGCATGGCCTCTGCTGTCAGAGGTTGATGCACTTTCCGACCCACTCCGTCATTCTTCAACTGCAGCACTATCGCCTGTGTGTCTTTTACCTGAAATTAAACAAAATATATTGTTCATTAATCATGCCTTAGTCCTGAAAAATGCAATTTTTTTTACTTGACTAAAAAACATTAAAATAGGGTTCTTAGAGCTAGACCAAACAGACAATTTTTAAACACAGTAAATCATGGTAAGCACCCAGTTTTAATATTTTTATACAGTACTATAGTCTGTAACTTTAGGTACTTATCTTTTTGTAAACAAACTTAGTATGAAACTGAATGTTCAGATCTGTCATTTTCATACAGACTATAGTGATATTCCTAACTAATCAACTGTGGTGCCACACCGCAAAACATGGCCCACCTGCTGATTTGCCCGGATGGCCCTAACACCTGCTCTTTGGAAGACCTTTGGGATGCCACCAATGAGGGTGTAGGTGTGGCTACACACTGGTCTAATCATATTTGGAAGCTATTGACACGCAAGAAGAATCAATAAAATTTTTAATTAGCAAACTAGTCTTACAATACCCTAGCTAACTATCTAGTTACCTACTTAACAGTCTTTAGTTAATACACCCAAGCTGTGTGTCGAAATAGTTGCGTGACGTGACCTACAGAAGCCATCAAGTAAGTTTTTCTGGAACCTGTGATTTAATTTAGTTGGCCCTTTCAAATTAAAACCTTATTCAGTTAGGCTATCTGCAGAAGACCGCTTTTTTGAGGTCAAGAACCTGAACAGGGATAAAGTGTGACCACCCACGGCCCGGCGTCTTTAAAACAGGGAGAACCTTACCTTCTTTCTGAGAATTTGTATTCTCCGCTGCCTATCAATAATTTCGGCGGCAAATCCTTCGATATCTCTTTGCATGTCCTCGATATCGACGCTTGGTACGATGTTCTTCGACTTGAAACGGTAGTTGGATATAGTTTCGATCTGCAACTGCAGAATTTTATTCTCCATTAGCGCGGTTTTGTGCTCGTAATCAGCACACATCCTACCGAACCGTTTACGCGATTCCACGACTACATTCATGAGATTTTCGGTCTTCTCTTCCATTGTCAACTCTTCAGTGTCTGAAAATAATATTAGTCAACTCAAAAAATCGTAAAATTCGCAGAAAAATCGATAGAAAGTCTTTGGATTTGAAGCGTTGTCTTACCCATTTTAATTTTTTGCTCAAGCTGTACTTGTACAATACTTATAGTCCTTGTACAGTTTGGTTGATAATGCTTATTTCTATCTATATTCGCTTCAACAATAACAGTTTGTTAGCTTATAAAAATAAGCACAAAATCAAATCAACAAACGGATTCACAACACACAACTGACATTTGTATTTGTTTTTTTTTTAATGGCATGGCTACTAGCAGTTTGAATTTCTGCAATGAAACGAGCAAAATATTTTAGTGCCATCTAGTGTCCAGAAGCAATACCTGTGACTGTTTTACCGACACTGCGAAGTTTAGGGTAATCCACCTAAAATTGATTTCCCCATATTGGGGAAAATAAGTCGTTGTCGTTGTTTAAAGTTGTTTTGCTTGATCGATCAGGTTCATATTGCATCGTGTTCAAGCTCGTTTTCTTTTGGTTTTATCTATCTAACGCATTTATTTATTGACAATGCTTCTTGTTGAGTCATAAAATATCGCGTAATCAAAATAAAAAATAAAAAGTTATGTATGACGTGACGTGACGTTTAACGTTTTTGGTTGGACTTTCGTTTCGTTCGTTCGTTCATTTCATTACGTAAACAAACAAAACAGCTGCTTTCTGATAAATTAAGAACTTTATTTTCGTGGTTTATAACTAAAAATGATTTGTTTTATCCAAATAATTAACTGTGAACTTAGAATATTATGTAAACTACGTGCTTTCATTCAAATACGGAAACTTATCTTACCATCCTTGAATAAAATTTTGTTTCCAACATGATCAAATTTTATTGTGTAGGTAAGTATTTAGGTAGTTTGTATTTATTTATAAGTACTATATCCACCTACGTTTTGCAACGATTGCAAAATATACCCACTACACAGATAATGTGAGTTGTGAGCCAGAACTAGTGAGAGTTGCATAGAACAAAGAAAAATATGTGGGTGAGATTGTTACCAGTAATTAGTTTATTAATATTCAGTGATATAACAGCTCAAAAGAGATTGACACAAGTCGTAATATTAAGCAGGCATAATGTAAGAACGCCTTTAGCGAAAAATCTAGGTCAGATTACACCAAAATCATGGCCAAATTGGAAAGAAAAAAGTGGGTACTTGACACAAAAAGGTGCACTATTAGAGGGATTCATGGGGGCATATTTTGCCGCGAAACTGCGTGAACAAGGACTTCTTTCCGATATTTGTCCAACTGAACAGGACTTGTACATCTATGCAAACATAAAGCAACGAACAAGAGCATCCGCTCAAGCATTTGTGGAAAAAGGATTCCCAAATTGTAACATCACTATTCATCATAATGATTCTGACAAAATGGACCCGATTTTCAACCCTGTGATACACAATGACACTGCAATTTTTAGACAAATCGCATTAGAAGAAATGCATGATCAATTGAAATCATTACATCTGAACAGTTCATATGACGATTTGGACAATATTCTGGATTTCAAGGAATCCGAGATGTGCTTGAAGCAAAAAGTTTGTGATCTTAATAACGACATAAATAAAATAATAAATGTTGAATCAGGTTTTAAGCCTAGTATAAATGGACCACTGAAGATTGGTAATTCTGCAATTGATGCTTTTATTATGGAGTATTACGAAGGAATGAAGAATGTTGCATGGGGCTGCCTTACAGAGTCTGATTGGCAAAAAATAATGCACATAAGTAGAGGATATCATAACGTAATTTTCAACACAACACTTATAGCCAAAGATATTTCAAAACCATTATTAGACTACATGTCTGAAATATTTTTAAACAATACCTATTTACCGAAAGTCATTCTTTTAATGGGTCATGACGCAAACATATACACAATTCTTAAAGGTATGGAATTCATGCCATATACTCTAGAAGATCAGCATGAGATTACTCCTGTAGGAGGCAAAATTGTATTCGAGCGGTGGACAGATATGAACGAGAAAGATTATTTAAAAATTAACTATGTATATCAATCTAGTTCACAAATGAGAAATGGCGAAGAACTGACACTTGATCGGCCGCCAAAATCAGCGTTGTTGAAATTAAAAGATTGTAAAACAGATAAGGATGGGTTTTGCCCTTGGGAGGATTTTGTTAAACTACTCAAAAACTTTATTAATAAAAATGTTGACCTAAAATAATGCCTAAACTTATGGCTCTTGTATTATTTTGAAGTTTTAATATTTAGGGTTACATACAATCTAGTTTAATGGTTGTGATTGTAAATTGAATAAAAAATAATACTAAGAACATTGTGATAAAAAAAATTAAACAATTAAGGTACAAAAAGTGATGGCTTTTATTTTAAAAAACTATCTACTACATTACACACTCGCATTTTGAATTATTGAAATGGAAATCCTTGATAGACATAATTACAAAAATATTAATATATCTAAATAAAAGACAAAGTGGCCAGAATTCAGATATTAGCAAGTTTTCAATAATTTTAGTATAAAAATGTCTACTTAATGATGAAAAAGAGTATTTTTATTCCTAATGGTATAAAACACAACAAGTCTTATTTTGGATGGACTTTAGTTACATAAAGGAATGTACATATTTGAGAGTTTGTTAAAAGTACAAAAACCATAAAAATAATTGTAAAAATATACGAAGATATTCTGTTTATGTGAGATTCCAATAGCTTAAGTATATTAATAAAAACTATTCACAAATCAGATCTTAGCTTACTGAAATAAATGTCATGATAAAATAAACAAAAAAGTTATATAAAGCTGCATGTGATATTAAAAGCTGCAAAATACGTAATACTTAAAAATTTACGGGAATACATAGGTACTGGAATTAAAACGCTGAATTACTTATTTAAAAAATACAGTATTTTTATCTCACAGGGGTTAGCCATAGCCATACTTGTATGTGCTATCCCTCTCTCTTTTCGTTGGACGACTCGGTGTCCAAAACGAATAGAGAGAGATAGCACACACAAGAATGGTTAACCCGCGCTCGTGGGGTAAAAATGTCTGTAAGAAGAAATCATACTAATAACACTGGAATAAAACACTGAACTAAAACTTACACAGAAAATGCAATGTTTTTGGTCTAGATCTTTTAACCCTTTGGATGCCACCCATTCAGTTATCCAATGCAATGACTGGATGAGATTTTCTAGTTAATTTTTCTAGTCTCTAATGGATGACTGCAGTAAAAATCAAACACATGGTAAAAAAATAACGAACTATAGTCTGTAAGTTTAGGTACTTATCTATTTGTAAACACACTTTGTATGAAAGGGACACTTCAGAACTGTCAGTTTAATACAAAGTTTGTTTACAAAAAGATAAGTACCTAAACTTACAGACTATAGTTAGTCATTATGATCATGACAGTCGACAGTCAATAAAGACAATGGATGTGTTGTGGAGGCCTATAGGTTCTTTTACATGTTATATCTTCAATTTTATTAAAAGCTACTTGTCATCTGGTATAAAAATACAAAAAGTGTCTCTGATTATTGCTTAGTGGAACCGACTTTATGCTTAATCTACTTTACTACTTACTAATTTCACATTCACATTGGCTTACAATCTAAATATTTATCGTTTTAGCTCATTGGTACAGTTGATTGAAAATAATTTATCACATCACACTAAAAGAAAGAGAAAAGATACATTTGTATAAAATTGATAATTGATTTTAGAAATACATAGGAACGGGTAAAACCGCCGGTCGCTATAGTGCAGTGTTTCAGTAATACATTATTCTTAAATAACTTATTCATTCTTTGAATAAATTTGTGTGATTTATTATAAAAAATATCAGTCAAAAATGAGATAATACAGAGTGTAAAAAAAATAGCTGAAAATATTTTAAAGGTTAAACCAGCCCATGAAACTGACCAATTTTCTCCAAGGAACATAGGTCGAAATATGAAAAAGAAAATTTGCACCTCCCATATAAAAAATTACGTCAAACGACTAAGTCAATTTGTATGGGAGGACCAAAAATTTTTTCATATTAAAACCTGTGTTTCTTGTGAAATGTTATTATGGGCTGATTCACTCCTTAAAATATTTGCAGCTAATATTTTTACAACCTAGATAAAAAAGTTCACAAAAGCTGTTGTCAAAAAACAATATTCTTATAAATAAAATTGTGTGATTTATTGTAAAAAAATATCAGTCAATAATGAGAATGATGCTGCCTAGAAAAGTATTACAGTCAACTGGGCCTCAAGTCTGCTATTTTTTGTCATTGTAACGCCATTGACACTCAACTGTCATTCAATGACCGAAATCATTCAACTGAGATTCGATCGACATCCAACTGAAACGATTTTCATTACGCAGACTTATGGCCGTGGTCTAAACCTTCGAGTCTACACATTAGTTTCACTGTCACAAATTACAACCTAAAGCTTAGCTGTCATTATTATTATTATTCAGATTGTCAAAGAAATAACCTTTATTCCTGAGATAAGAGAAAATTTAAATACTATAAAAGGTTTGTTAAGTATTAATTTTTACTAAAAAAATAGCTTAGTGATTAATAAAAACGCACCCAAAAATTTCTATAGCCGAAGTTATTTAATCTACATGTAGTTTTCTCTTAGATTTAGATTTTCAAATTTGGATGAAAGTCCATTGACCCCTGTCGACTGATGTACGCTGATACGCGTGTCACTCACGTTATGATAACGAGTTTGTATTACAAACGACAAGAGGAGTTCAACGAACTTTCATCCACATTTTAAACAGGGTGTTAGGAAAGATACTGAGTTCCTTTCAAGGGATGAACCACCCCATGAAACTGTACAACTTTCCCCAATCAACAGTGGCCTATGCAACGAAACTACAAGCTACAATTCTACAGATGAAATTCAATGTGCATTGCGTAGCCCGTGGGACATTATAAAACCAGGGTTTTTGACCCGCTACGCAATGTACATCGAATTTCACCTGTAGAATTGTAGCTTGTAGTTTTGAAAAACGAGGCACAGGTCGAAAAATTGTAAAAAAATTTGGACCTCCCATTGGGGAAAGTTGTTCAGTTTCAAGGGGTGGTTCAAACCTTGAAACTTACTTACTTGAGAACTTTTGCTACCACCCTGTTTAAGGCCAAAAATTCTGCATTTGCATTATTTCTTTGACACAGTCAATATTTAAAGGCGGTACCCGAAGTAAATGAAAAGTACAATCTCTCTAGTCAGCAAAGTGATAGCTAGTGTAGCCCCGGTTTCACTCGCGCTGTTAGGGTAACCGTACACTAGCGGATCGGGACGGAGACCCGAGTAGTTAATGTCCGGGATGGGCGACTCTGTAGAAAAAAAACATGGTTTTTTTTATTGGCAGCTTTTTACAATTTACCAATACTGAAAACTTGAGGAAAAAGGTGTAAATAAAATCCACTACAAATGCAAACAGGGTGTAAAAAAAATTACGCAAAGGGGTGAATCAGCCCATGAAACTAAACAACTTTCCCCAAGATACAAAATTGTCTCATATTTCGACCTACGTTTCATGGGGCAAGTTTAGTTTTATGGGCTGATTCACCCCCTAAAATTTTTCCCCATCTAAGGGATGAACCGGGCTTGAAACTGAACAATTTTCTCCAAAGAACGTAGGTTGATATACGATATAAAACAGGCCCTGCCATACAAACAGACCCGGCCCGCCAACACATTTATGGGAGGATCAAAATTTTGTTTCATATTTCGATGAATGTTCCATGGGGAAAATAGTTCAGTTAATAGACTGGATCATCATTTAATAAGTTGTTCCTAATTTATCACCAGTTTATCCTTAGTTTTCAGTATTAGTGACCAGTAAAATGTTAGTTATTATTTAATCTATTATTAATAGTAATCAGTGTTATTTTGTTACTTAAAAACTTGTGCTTAACACAAAATCGTGAATGTTATTTTCTATATAGATGGTCCATAAATCCATAAATGTAAGTGGTGCAAGAAATATAGACACGCTTGGTGAGTATAGCAATTCGCCTTTAAAAGAGGAGTCCCCTGTCCAGCAGTGGACAGTTATAAACGTTAATACTATGTTAGAGACTTTTCTGTGTAAGTACGTGCCGTGTTAGACGTATCAGAATGTTTTCATGAAAAATTTGTTATGTAATAAATACATACATTATTTTATGACATGTATAATTAAAAACTACAATAACTTTCCATGCACACATAAACACATTTGCATAGGTAAACCAGCCCTAGAAATTGAACAACTTTGCCTTTATTTACGATCATATGAAAAGGGTGTGGACTGTTATTCAAACGAATGTGTTCCTTAGCGAAATTTATTCAGTTCCACGGGCCCGTTCATCCAATAAAATATTTCCAAAAAAATTTCAACATGCAGTATAAACAATCCATGCAAACAAACCTCCTAGCGACGACAGCGACATAGATGGCGCTGAGAGCAGCCACCGTGGCTAAGTCAGGTGTGACAGACGCCGCGCCGCCGTAGCGCGCCTGTCCGCAAGCAGGCGGACACACCGGGATTATGGTCTCTATAGGGAATAAGTAGCATGCGTCAACAAACAAAAAAAGGCAAAAAGGAAAGCAAAAATTTATTTAAGGATCGGGGGTAAATAATGGATCAAACGGGACACAATGCAAGACTTGTGTGGGGAACAGGGGGGACCAATCGGGAAAAAAGGGACCAACCGGGGGAAAAGGGGACCAATAAGGAAAAAAATAACCAATCTGGACAAAGATGGACCAAACAGGACACAATAAAAAACCAAGCGGGAAAAAAGGGGATCAATCGGGGAAAACGTAAAAATCGGGACAAAAAATTAAATGCTTAACTTGTAAAAATGAAGCCACAAAATATGATTTAAAATTTAATATTATGTTCTAATCGAAATCTTTCAAAATCATCTACTGCTAAGTATTTAATAACAAATAGATTTTAAAAGTAAACAATTTATTTTACAGAAGCATTCAAATTCCTTAAAATTATGTTTTTCATGCGCGTTTATTTAACAAAAAACAACCGCATCACAGTAAAATTAGAAAAAAAATCCATAAAATAGCGAACATTATCAGTCTTTTGGTCAAGAAAACATACTTACCAAACAGTTCAACAGTCCCTTGGTTGGTATTTTGCGCCTCGCAAGTGAAAATCCCGTACTGTCGTTTCTCAATAGTGATCACCTTTATACTGGTACCAGTAAAACACACTTATCAAACAATTTAAGAGTCTCCTGGAACTGAAACTGTTTACCCTGGAACAGTTTTATAGTTTCCTGGAACAGTTTAACAGTCTCCTGGTCTGGAATAATAACTTACCAAATAATTCTACAGTCCCCTGGTCGGTTCCGAGCTTATTTTACGCCTTGCAAGTGAAAATCCCGTACAATCGTTTCTTAATAGTGATCACATTTATACTGGTACCAGTAAAACACACTTACCAAACAATTTTACAGTCCCCTGGAACTGTTCAACAGACTCCTGGAACTGGAACAGTTTATCCTGGAAGAGTTCAACATCGCCTGGTCTGGAAAACACACTTACCAAATAATTCTACAGTCCCCTGGTCGGTTCCGAGCTTATTTTGCGCCTTGCAAGTAAACAGTCCGTACTGTCGTTTCTCAATAGTGAGCACATTTATAATGGTGCCAGTAAAACATACTTACCAATCAATTTAACGTTGTATACGCCATTGGAACAGTTTTAACAGTCTCTTGGAAAAGTTTAACATTCTCCTGGTCTGGAAAACACACTTACCGAATAATTCTACAGTCCCCTGGTCGGTTCCGAGCTTGTTTTGCGCCTTGCAAGTAAACAGTCCGTACTGTCGTTTCTCAATAGTGATCACGCGAAGAGTTGTGTCGGTGAACTCGTCCGCTGTGGCGAAGTGGGAGATCCTGGAAATGATTAAAAACTAGCGTTATTCATAGTGTATTAGAATCTAGTGTATCTCGAGGGTGTATTACAATTTTTAGGCGACAGGCTGACAACCTGTCACTATAGTGATACACATGTATTCTGAAACAATCTTGGAAAACAATCCTCACAAATGTCGGACGTGGCGATATCGACCGTATTCTTACGGCCGTTACTGCTCTGCCTACTCCGCAAGGGATAAAGGCGTGATGTATGTATGTATGTATGTATGTATGTATTCATAGTGTGATGCCGGCTTAGAATAGCATCACCTCATCTCTACCCGTGGGTGTCTGTCTTTAGACGCGACTACCGGACTCGAGGGATTTATGTGTAATTCAACTTTAATTGACAGGCTGACAACCTCTCACTATAGTGACGCATGACCTGCCCCGCGCGGGGTAAAGGCGTGATTTGTATTTGTGTAATCAGTGTTGAAACCGGCTTAGAATACATCACCCTATTTCTTTCCCGTGGGTGTCGTTAGAAGTGACTAAGGGACTCAGTTGATGGTTTCATATGATTGCAATTTTTAGGCGACATGCTGACAACTTGCCACTATAGTAAACAGTAATACGACACATATCTTAAACGACCCTCAAATATTTGTCAGACGTGGTGATAACGATCCCAACTTGCGGTAGTATATAAGTTGGAATTCGATGAGGTCATTTAAACAAAAAATGAAAGTAGGCAAACGATTTGAAAGAGAGATACACTGGGGAATAGATAGCAAAATTCCCTATCAAATAAAACACATAAAGATGTCTGCCAAAGATGACGTGGTGAGTATGGCAATAACCTGCAACAAAGGGAAGCCCACGTTCAGCAGTGGGCTGTTGTGGATGTCAATGTCTGTACCTGTAATGTTGGTTATTTGACAGCTGGACCAGGTGATAGCTGGTGGAGGGTAGGCTTCCACGTGACACTCCAGGTCCATATCGTATTGAGAGTGGCAGTGGGTCGAAGTGTTCTAGAGTGGGGGCCGAGTTCTAAAGTGGCAGTGGGTCGGAGTTCTAGAGTGGCAGTGGGTCGGAGTTCTAGAGTGGCAGTGGGTCGGAGTTCTAGAGTGGCAGTGGGTCGGAGTTTTAGAGTGGCAGTGGGTCGGAGTTCTAGAGTGGCAGTGGGTCGGAGTTCTAGAGTGGCAGTGGGTCGGAGTTCTAGAGTGGCAGTGGGTCGGAGTTCTAGAGTGACCGCAGCTCGGAGTGTTCTAGAGTGAGTGAGTCGGAGTTCTAGAGTGGCAGTTGGTAGGAGTGTTCTAGAGTGAGTGAGTCGGAGTGTTCTAGAGTGAGTCAAGCTGAGAGCTCTAAGGTAACAAGGAGGTACCTGTAGTGCTGGTTGTTGGACAGCTGGACCTCATCCTTCAGCCAGGTGATAGCTGGTGGAGGGTAGGCTTCCACGTGACACTCCAGGTCCATATCGTATTGTAAAGCCTGGAATATAAGAATAAACAACCTTTCGGAATTTTTGTAAGCTAGCCGGCAAATAAAAAGGAAAAGACTAGAAAAAACATGAAAGAAAATCATATAAAATAAAGCAGAGTAAAGCAGAGCAGAGTACAGTTAAGTAAAGTATGGTATAGTAAAGTAGGGCAAAGGACAGTAAATAGCCTTTTTTAAAAAAGAACCGACTTCCAAGGACGTATAAAAGTGCGATCCTCCATTTTTTGTTAGTGCATTCCTAAAACCTTCTCCTAATTCTGACAAATCCTTTACTGAAAACCGCATCAAAATTACGGACAAACATACATACAGGTCAAACTGACAACCTCCTTTTTTGAAGTTGGTTAAAAAGAGAAAAGAGTTATTTACCTGTCCAAGTCTGGGCCTGGGCACCGTGACCACAGGGGCGAATTCGACCTCCAAGTTAATGTTCCGTCTCGCGCCTTTACCCACGCCGTTCTCAGCAACACAGTAGTATGTGCCGCGGTCCTCCTTGTGCACAGACGCTATTTTTAGGGTGTTGCCTCTGTGACAAAAAAAAATCATTTTTTAAAATATATTATTTATTTATTTATTTATTTACCATTTATTGTACACAAGAAATTTTACAGGACAAAACATAAATAAAATGGACACAACAGGCACTGCTTATCTCTAAAAAAGAAATTTCTTACAGCAGACCTACAGGAGAGAAATGGCATTTGGCGAAAATTTATTAATAAAAGTAACAATAAAAACTAAGGATAAATTAATTCATTTTCATACGGGGTGTAAAGGTCAGCGTCCCGAATACTGATAGGGTGTAAGCAGACCATGAAACTGAACATCTTTCCCCTAGGAACATATGTCAAAAAGTTTTTGGTTTCCCATAGTCAATGCAGTCAGCTGATCGCAATTTTGTATGGGAGGCCGAATTTTATTTGTCGTTTCCTGACATAATGTCCCCAGGGGAAAGTTGTTCACTTTCATGGTCTGCTTGCACCGTATTAGTATTCGGGACGCTGTCCCTAACACCCTGTATATAGTACGAAGTCGTTCCGTTTTATAGGGCCTTTTCAGAAAATATAGGCTTAAGCACCTGATTATCCATAAAAAGATGGTTCCGTGCTTCGCAAGGCAAGTTAAGTCTGTAATATTAGCATGGCTAGATGAGGTTACCTGTAAATGGAGCCTCCAGTAGGTAGGATCGCGTTGTTTTCACGACGCCACGAGATTTTCGGCGGCGGAAATCCGCCGGCGTAGCAGTTCATTTGGGTAGCTAGAATGATAAAAACTTAATAGTTTAGATTTCAAGTGAAAGTGAGGTGTGAATGTCATAATAATAATAATAAATAATCCCGCAGGGCAGCTTGTGGCGAGCTGTTGGGGAGTAGCGACCCCACGGACCTGAGTGCTCCCGGGGGAAGTCCCTGCTCTTCACCTGCGGCTTGCCTTGACCGGCCGGCTGCAGTGAACAATGACGAGGAGCAGATCCCCCACCTCTGGCTTGCCTTCACCGGCCGGTCAGAGTGGAGTCGCGAGAGCTTCGGCTCGAGGAGTGCATGTGGAGCGTAAGTGGCGAGTGGGCGCACGTGATGGGACCCTCTAAGGATGCAAATGATCGTGCGTTTAAAGTCCAGCAATACCTCTGCACCCCTAAGCTGCTCATAGAAATGTTGCCCCTTTGCCGTTCCTTGTGCGTTCGGCCGTTTTATGGGGCCCATTCTGTCGAGTTAGCTAGTCACCGTCTGCCATTTTATTTCGTGTTTTTCAACATAGATCAGGCAGGCGCCATAGTCTTCTCCATAGTCCAGTTAACCATCCTTTCGGCACCCCACCCTAATAGTCCAGTTATTTTTATTAGCTTCCATAAATCCCACAATAGCCCTGCACCGTCCAGGGATTGTCCGTGAGTGCATTCACATAGTGTACTTAGGGATAAGTCCTGAACGGCGTACCCTTACAACTTTAGATTATATGGTATAAAAAGGCCTCTGTGCTGTTGGCTTTGGCCCCACGCATGCCTTAAAAGGACCGGGTCCCTGTGGGCCCGAGATTCTATAAGATACCAACATAATAAATAATAATAAATATCCTGGACAATACACACAGCACCATCTAGGCCCAAACTAAGCATAACTTGTACTATGGGAACTAGATAGCTGATACTAATAACAAATACATATTATACATAGAAAACACCCAGACTAAACACCAATACTTGAAAAGACTTAACAAATATTTGTGTCCTGTGGGGATCGAACACACGACCCTCGGCGTAGAAGGCAGGAGTACTATCCGCTACGCCATCGGGACAGTCAAAGTGAGTTACTATCGGGTGTCAAATAAGTGTCTATTGAATTGTCAAGTGGTTTGCGATTAAGTGAGTGTCTCAAGACTTCACGTTTATGAATTTCAATTGTGTTGTGTGTCAATTGTATGGCAATTGAGTGTCACCTTACGTACAAAGTAAAGTTGATGTCAATTGAGTGGCAGAAGGGTGTTATCAGAAGTCAAGAGGGTGTCGTTTGGGTGTCAAGTGAGTGTCTGTAATAAAAAAGGCATACTTACATTCTCCCTCGCTGGCAACGAGCGCCCGAGTGGAGTTGTCCGAGATGATGGGGGGCCGACGCACCTGCAGTTCCACCTCTGCGAGAATAAAATAATTTACATAATATTATACTTATAAAAAATAACACAAAAAAATACATTATAGTCATTGTTCTAGGATCCTGACAAATTTAAACAATACAGATACTAAAGTACGGCCGTTCAAATAACCCATATTTGACAGCTGTCATATAACGCGAACGGCCATACTTTAATTGACACGACGTTTCAAAAAAACTGTGTAGTTCAAGACCTCAAAAGCTTATATTTTTGGCAACAATGTAGAATAATTATGTAATACTACTAGCTTTTGCCCGCGACTTCGTTCGCGTGGACTTCAGGTTCGTCCCGTCTGCCTATGTGTTATTCTGATGTATAAGCTATATTGTGGTAAAGTTTCATTCAAATCCATTCAGTAGTTTTTACGTGAAAGAGTAACAAACATCCATACATCCATACTTACAAACTTTCGCCTTTATAATAGTAGTAGGATAGGATATCTATGCTTTTTTATTTGCATCACAAAAAAAACAGAATATGTTAATACTTGCAGCTCTAACACTCCTATGTAAAATGTGTGTAGGTATCAGATATTTTTTAAGCCTGCTATATTTTTAATTTTAGTTATTAAGTATGATATCCATCGTAATCTTCATACCTGCCGTGATCTTGTTGCTGACAGACAGCAGCACCTGGCATTGGTACCAGCCCGCGTCATTCTCCTGGATGTCCTTGATCTGTGGAAAATGAGGTATTGGAGTATAGTCATTTGTGGCATTTACTATTTTGGGACTCTGCACAAACATCATTATCTTTGCCTTATCCCGTTTCCCTGTCGGCGTCGGTAACCTAGGGAATTAGACGCGGAACCAAGTTTTTAGAGGAACCAAGAGTGACTGCCATCTGACCTCTGCAACCCGAAGGCTAACCTGGCCCGAATCCTAGGTTAAGTCACATTTAAGTATCATCTGAATTAAAATTTTATTTGATTGTGGGTTCCATCACGATGTTTTTAACCTTTTGAACGCCAATGACCACTATAGTTGCTAAACGCTCGCGTACATACGACGCCACTGACGACTAAAGTAGTCCAAATTTACCTATTTTTATAACTTAAATTCTGTCTTGTTTAAGACACCGGGCTGCTTGCCGATAAGTTTTTACCATCTTCACATTTTTCTATGCTTGGCGTCGGGGGTGTGCCGACGTAAAAAAACTCTGGCGTGCAAAAGGTTAAAACATATAACAAAAGCTGGCTTCTGTGCTATCACACTTCTTTCTCGTTGGGGTAGGCAGAGACTATTTCCTTCCACTTGCTACGATCCTGGCATACTTCTTTCGCTTCTTCTACATTCATCAGTATCTTCATGCACGCTCGTCGGTTAAGGCGACTTCTGACCTGACCTTTCTAAACGCCCTCGATTTGACCCAGGTAGATTCGTAGCCTGTTTTGTGCTTCGGAGAGCACGTTACACTTACAGACAGCGTGTATGTAGCTGAGGCGTCGTCGAAACGCAGCGAGAAGCGTGAGTCTCTGATGATGAGCCTAGAGGGATCTGTGCTTCGGAGAGCACGTTACACTTACAGACAGCGTGTATGTAGCTGAGGCGTCGTCGAAACGCAGCGAGAAGCGTGAGTCTCTGATGATGAGCCCGGAGTTGGTAGATAGGGGGATCCGTGCTTCGGAGAGCACGTTACACTTACAGACAGCGTGTATGTAGCTGAGGCGTCGTCGAAACGCAGCGAGAAGCGTGAGTCTCTGATGATGAGCCTAGAGGGATCTGTGCTTCGGAGAGCACGTTACACTTACAGACAGCGTGTATGTAGCTGAGGCGTCGTCGAAACGCAGCGAGAAGCGTGAGTCTCTGATGATGAGCCCGGAGTTGGTAGATAGGGGGATCCGTGCTTCGGAGAGCACGTTACACTCACAGACAGCGTGTATGTAGCTGAGGCGTCGTCGAAACGCAGCGAGAAGCGTGAGTCTCTGATGATGAGCCTAGAGGGATCTGTGCTTCGGAGAGCACGTTACACTTACAGACAGCGTGTATGTAGCTGAGGCGTCGTCGAAACGCAGCGAGAAGCGTGAGTCTCTGATGATGAGCCCGGAGTTGGTAGATAGGGGGATCCGTGCTTCGGAGAGCACGTTACACTTACAGACAGCGTGTATGTAGCTGAGGCGTCGTCGAAACGCAGCGAGAAGCGTGAGTCTCTGATGATGAGCCCGGAGTTGGTAGATAGGGGGATCCGTGCTTCGGAGAGCACGTTACACTTACAGACAGCGTGTATGTAGCTGAGGCGTCGTCGAAACGCAGCGAGAAGCGTGAGTCTCTGATGATGAGCCCGGAGTTGGTAGATAGGGGGATCCGTGCTTCGGAGAGCACGTTACACTTACAGACAGCGTGTATGTAGCTGAGGCGTCGTCGAAACGCAGCGAGAAGCGCGAGTCTCTGATGATGAGCCCGGAGTTGGTAGATAGGGGGATCCGTGCTTCGGAGAGCACGTTACACTTACAGACAGCGTGTATGTAGCTGAGGCGTCGTCGAAACGCAGCGAGAAGCGTGAGTCTCTGATGATGAGCCCGGAGTTGGTAGATAGGGGGATCCGTGCTTCGGAGAGCACGTTACACTTACAGACAGCGTGTATGTAGCTGAGGCGTCGTCGAAACGCAGCGAGAAGCGCGAGTCTCTGATGATGAGCCCGGAGTTGGTAGATAGGGGGATCCGTGCTTCGGAGAGCACGTTACACTTACAGACAGCGTGTATGTAGCTGAGGCGTCGTCGAAACGCAGCGAGAAGCGTGAGTCTCTGATGATGAGCCCGGAGTTGGTAGATAGGGGGATCCGTGCTTCGGAGAGCACGTTACACTTACAGACAGCGTGTATGTAGCTGAGGCGTCGTCGAAACGCAGCGAGAAGCGTGAGTCTCTGATGATGAGCCCGGAGTTGGTAGATAGGGGGATCCGTGCTTCGGAGAGCACGTTACACTTACAGACAGCGTGTATGTAGCTGAGGCGTCGTCGAAACGCAGCGAGAAGCGTGAGTCTCTGATGATGAGCCCGGAGTTGGTAGATAGGGGGATCCGTGCTTCGGAGAGCACGTTACACTTACAGACAGCGTGTATGTAGCTGAGGCGTCGTCGAAACGCAGCGAGAAGCGTGAGTCTCTGATGATGAGCCCGGAGTTGGTAGATAGGGGGATCCGTGCTTCGGAGAGCACGTTACACTTACAGACAGCGTGTATGTAGCTGAGGCGTCGTCGAAACGCAGCGAGAAGCGTGAGTCTCTGATGATGAGCCCGGAGTTGGTAGATAGGGGGATCCGTGCTTCGGAGAGCACGTTACACTTACAGACAGCGTGTATGTAGCTGAGGCGTCGTCGAAACGCAGCGAGAAGCGCGAGTCTCTGATGATGAGCCCGGAGTTGGTAGATAGGGGGATCCGTGCTTCGGAGAGCACGTTACACTTACAGACAGCGTGTATGTAGCTGAGGCGTCGTCGAAACGCAGCGAGAAGCGTGAGTCTCTGATGATCAGCCCGGAGTTGGTAGATAGGGGGATCCGTGCTTCGGAGAGCACGTTACACTTACAGACAGCGTGTACGTAGCTGAGGCGTCGTCGAAACGCAGCGAGAAGCGCGAGTCTCTGATGATGAGCCCGGAGTTGGTAGATAGGGGGATCCGTGCTTCGGAGAGCACGTTACACTTACAGACAGCGAGTATGTAGCTGAGGCGTCGTCGAAACGCAGCGAGAAGCGTGAGTCTCTGATGATGAGCCCGGAGTTGGTAGATAGGGGGATCCGTGCTTCGGAGAGCACGTTACACTTACAGACAGCGTGTATGTAGCTGAGGCGTCGTCGAAACGCAGCGAGAAGCGTGAGTCTCTGATGATGAGCCCGGAGTTGGTAGATAGGGGCATGGGGTCTCATTCCCTACTAAAGGAAATTAGTCCAAAAAAAAACTATAGATGGCGACACGGGTAGCGAATGTAACTTATGAGTCGGACATAAAGGCAAATTACAAAAACAAAGTATTGTAAAATTACAAATACATTAATTAAGATGTTTTGAGACGAAAAAAACCCGAAATTATTCTCATTTTTGCAAAATTTTTCAATACAAATGACGTCACCATCGCATTTTGTAGGTTCACAATTTCTAACGTGAACGAGGGATGTGACCTGACTTAAAGTTACTAGCTCAAATTGATAGATGTCGCTGTATTGCAAATAAGCAATATTGATAAATAACACGCGCGCGCAGCCGCAGCGGTGCGCACACAGATAGCAAAAGAGTAAAGCCTAATTTCTGAATTGGTGTATAATAAAATCGTGCACGGAATTCCGCAACTATTGACGATGTTTGATTCAATCACACGTTTTACTAATTTTATCCATTCACACAATCCCTAATAACCAGACACATACATTTGTCATTTAAAAAATCAGCAAGTAGAAAGTGTTATACGATATGGATAGACCACACGTTATGTATTTCCGTGCATGATTTCAGAATTCATCGTTTCAAAGTTCCAGTCCATGCTAATCATGGACTGCTTTTGCGTTTTAATTATGCATCTCGGACTTTGTTAAACACTTTTATGTTTTATTAAAATACGTCACTATAAATTTTAAGGAAAATAAAACTGTGACAAAATTAATATAAAAATGAATGTTAATGTTTTTTTCGTTACCTATCTATAAAAGCATTCTATTTATTTATACCAATAATAGGAGGACACTATACACATGAAAGCAAAACGCATTTCTGAACCTGTAGAAACATCGTGAGGTTTGGTTTGTTTTTGCCGTTCGCCGACTTTTGTTCGTTTGAGTCTCAAGTTGGATGCGCGTTGTTGTTTGTTTATTAATTTTACTTTTGACCCTTGCTTGCTTTTTGGACTTCGATTACTGATTCCCCTCACGACTGACCTTGGCACCTTGATTTTTTGGACTTGTTTTGTTTGCACGACGATTGACCCTAGCGCTAAACACGGACTTTCCGATTTCGTTTTCGGCGATTTGTTCCAAGGAAATGGCACCACAAAAATGTTCCTTCTTTATGTGTGAAAACACCTGTGCCAGTAAATCTATGTTCCGGTTTCCGTGGAGTGACACAGCACAGACAGATTAAATGTGTGGATCAATAATTGTGGTAAGTACATGTAGTCAATATTTTTTTTACTTTTCTAAAAGTGCTAAATACCTATATTAAATTTATAATATCTATACATATAATAAGACAGTAACACGTCAGTGTTCAGTGACCTTATATAGTTTTGAGAAAACACAACGATAGCGCGTTTTAAAAGACGTGTGGCGACATCTATGAATGAGTTTTGTACGATGTTTGTGTGTTTGTTTGTGTATATGCGGAAGCATCACGCGAAAACGACCGAACGGATTTTGAATCAAATTGTACCAAAATGTCAAGTAATTCACCGACCAGGTTATAGGCTAAAAAAAAACATACCCTTAAAAGGGGGGTTGGCTGCTACACATAAAATAAGTTTGTAGGTCATGTGAATTTCATAGTGGCGCGTAGTAAAAGGATGTGTATGGGCTAATTGGACCTGAGATTGATTTCAAATTTCGAACTGGCCAGCACGTATTGTGTCGCTTTGAATAAGCGCACAGGAAGAAAAAAAAAACATGAGGCCGTATTTATATTTTTAATCTGTATTTTTATAACCTCAACAAATGAGTTTGTCGAATTATTGCTCATGATTACAACAAGGAAACTAAAATCTATGAATATGTCGACGACTACAAAAATATCTCTTTAATATTGGAATAATTTTCACTTTTAATAATTCATTATTTAATACCCTCGAAAACAAAAGTTCCGTGGTGCAAGACGTGCAAGTTGCGTGGCCAGACGATACAAACTTCATATAGGAATCGTTTTCTTTGTGCGTAATCTACGCGGGAAAATTGCAATAACTTTTTTGTTTTCAAATTTTCTCGCTAATTTGGTTAAGGCTATTTAGCCAATGTTTGTCTGGTACATGCAGTATGTTATAGGTTTTGCCGACAATACAGCTACATTATTTTCAGGGTGCGACAACTTTTTTCTGAAATATGCTTTGGAAATACTAATAAAAATTGGACTTCCCACACAAAGTGACTCAATCGGCTGGTACATTTTATATAGAAGATACATTTTTCCATATTTCTGTAAAATTTTCCTGACGAAAGTTATATTTTATACGTTTATGCCAGACGATCAAATCAGTATCTGAGATAAGACTTTTCGTGGCTATAGGTATAAGCCGATTTTCCACAGACACTGCTTTGTCTGGAGTGTAATTTTGGAAAACGCAGGGTTGCTCAAGACCTGCGCCACTCTCTCGGGCTCCCTGACTGACACCACAGGAACTTCGAGTCGATACGTGTGGAGCCAAATTGACTGCAGGATAGACCTCTGTCACACGCGTCTAACAAAGACTCCGTTCCGGGCTTAAATGTAGATTCTGTTGTCCTCCTCCAGGGCCGCCGGTCTTGGTCAGGTTTCTCCCTCGGTCGATTCTTACGACTCCCACGGGAAGAGAGGTGCTATTCTACTTTGCCGGCAGCACACGACCTTAATTAAATAGCCTTAGGTACTTAATTAAATGTAACCCTAGCCGCGGCTCCGCCCGTGTGGAAATCGGTCATGGCATCACACAGGAACATTTTTTCGCGAAGAAAACTTTCCTATGCGTTAATCTAAGTTACCTCTTTTATGTCTGTGTTCAATTTCATGAATATCAGTTAAACAGTTTTTGCGTTTTAGTAGTATGATTACTTGCTTTTGTTTTTATTTATTCACACTCATGAACTCGGTCTTCAGTCTTCCTTCACAATGTCAAGAAATGTGGCATCAGTCTACTTCACGGAATTAATACTCTTGGAAGTAAATATTGCACGGTTTTAAAAAATCTGCTAAAAATGGCATAAGAGGCGGAAAGTTGAAGATATAGGGAAGAGAACTGGAAAGCTAAAAAATCGTAGCAGGGAAAGACGACTTCAAGAAACTGAACCTTTAGGGATTCTAAAAGACTAAACACTATAAACCAACCACCGTTTTCTTACTCTTTCTTGCATGTGGAAATTGAAATTTTACGATTTAACAGTTTTTTAAATTACATATAGTCTGAGAAACCAAATTTTCTGGTACCTTCCTACCAACAATTTAATATTGGCTAATATTATTTTATGGTTCTTAGAGGTTTAGCAGTGGTCGTCCTATATATTATAGCTGATAAATGATGGAAGATATATTATGGCGAAACGAAGTTCGCGGGCACCAGCTAGTATTAATATATTTACACACATAGGAGTAAATAAGTACGATTAATTACAATATACCTGTAGTCTAGCCTTGCAAATCTAATATGTACTACACATACATACATACATATATCACGCCTTTATCCCTTGCGGGGTAGGCAGAGCGATAGTTGCCGTAAGAATACAGCCACTATCGCCACGTCTGACACTTTTGAGGATTGCTTTCCAAGGTTGTTTCAGAAAACATGTGTATTACTATAGTGACAGGTTGTCAGCCTGTCGCCTAAAAATTGTAATACACCAATTCTCTCGAGTCCCTTAGTCGCCTCTTACGACACCCGCGGGAAGTATGTGGGGTGATGCTATTCTAAGCCGGCATCACACGGCATATGTACTACTATAATATGTACTACTTTTTCAATAAACGATTGAAATTGAAATTAATATAATTTAATTCACTACTAGGTAAGTACAACAAAGAAAACTATCTATAACTAAGTACCTAGTTAAAAAAAAAAACACAGGATAAAAATAAATTGTGCCCGAGTTCTAAGTTAGAACTAAACCAACAAAGTAAAAAATCAGTTCCTTTATGCTTAGTTTAGCCATAGAATAATTAAATCAGTGAATAGGTAGTCTAGAGTATACTAATCTTTGTTGTTATTACTTTGTGTGCAATAAAGAATATTATTATTCTTAATCAGTTTTCCAAGACCTACATCATTTTTGGTCTGTCGATGTATCTCCATATAACTAATTAGTTCTGAATGGCCAGCCTATTTCTAGGTTCCCTCCACCCTCAGATTGTTCCAGTTACCATGGTAGGATACTAAAGACTTGACACTTAATTTTCAAAGCAGCAGTTGGAGGTTAGGTGCTTTTATAGAATTTGGCCTATTCACTTTTATCTTAGCTTTGAGATTTATAATTTAAAAATATAAGTTTTAATTGACTGTTTCTATTTGACTGTACCAATCATATTATTATAATAAAAAATGAAATGTGCAATGCCCTTAAAATATTTCTTTTGAACTGTGCTCACATTATATAACATTTCTCCTATTAACTAAAGTACACATAAATCTGTCTCTCTGCAAGTCGGCCAACGACCCGAAGGACCCTAGTGTCAGAATTTTCCAACTGCCTTCTACAAGTAGCAGGCTTCTGACATGGTTGTGTAACAACCGCCATCTATAGACAGCAACCTGGACCTACGGCCTAACGTGCTATCCAAAACACGGAACCATCTTGCTTACGGAGAATCGGATGGCTAAGCCAGCAATGTCCTAACCAGACTGGGAACAATTTCACAAAGTGATAAATATCAACTTTGTAACTGACCCACTGGGATTGAACCCGGAACCTTCTGAATTGTAGGCAGTCGCACTACCACTGCGCCACATTGGTTGCCAAAGATAAATGACTAGATAACTTATTAAATTAGTCCAGCTATTAAAAGTTGTTTATGTATTTAAAAAATTCTTAGGTTATCTTCTTTCTAAGTAATCCTTGACCTTGACAACAGAAAATAAAAATATTATTATATTAAGGTAATAGAATACACCAGCCGGCAATAGAATTTGAGTTTATGCAGGCCTTTTAAAAAATATTCCTAGACTATCACCAGCAGTGTATAAAATTTTGAGGTATAACCTTTACCTATAAAATTTAATTAATACCTATACTGTGTAGGTATTAATTAAAATTTAAATACACACTCTTTCTCTATTTGTGCGGGACACTTTGTTGAAGTCAATACTTTAAACTACTGTTTTGCAAATTTTTTGCCCGACTGCCTCAGAAGGAGGGTTACGATTTTCGAGAGTATGTATGTATGTAATTATGTATGTATGCGGACAAAAAAATCTTTTTCCCGAACAGCTTGACGGATTTTCGCATGCGCGGTGTTATTAGATTCATCTCAGCTGTGCGAGTGATACTGGCTATATTAAAATTTCGTAAAACGCAACTTTCAAAGTGCCGCAGTCGGGTTATTGTTTTTTAATAATTATAGGTACTTCTATAGAAATTTAATTAGACATTTTCCAGCAGGAATATAATATTTTTTTGCAAATTGGTTAATAGGAGATATTGATATACATACATATGGGATCGGGGCATTTAATTAAAGTCTTTAGGTAACTTTGCACGTTTATTTGCACTGTAATTACAATAAAACAGAATTTTACACCGGAGAACCTCGTCTTTCCTTGCCCGATCCGCATTGAAAAGTATCCATCCGCTCGGTCTTTCACACTCGTTCATTCAATAATTCAGCTCTTCCGTTCTAACATCATCGTTCAGAAATTCATCTTACTTCCGTCTTCAGTTCAAAAATACTCACAGTCCATTCGTTTCATCATTCACATTATAATCGTTTCATCTTTCATATCATCCCACACTCGGCCTTCCTGCACCATATCTGCCCTCAGATATTCACACATCAGTCGTCAGTCATACATCATCATCATCACATCATCAACAATCATTATACACATCATAACTTATCAACTTATCATGCAATCATCAAAACATCATACCTACATTATAAACACTTCTACAAACATTATGCGTTGTACTAACAATTTTACAACTTTTCTTAAATATTTCACTCATAAAATTTAACAGAACTTCTTAGATATATTAACAAAAAATAAACAGCTTTACTTGCACTCTACTTTTGAGATCAAAATAGGAAAATTTTACACTTTACTGAAACTTGTAGTTTACAAAACAATTAGAGAAACTTTGTTGATACACTCTTGTGAACAAAACATGAATAAAGAAAAATTTAACAGTACACTTTATTGTTTCATTTAGCAAATAACTTTCTTTTCCTCTTTAGAATAAAATAATAGGTACATCATATAATAACATCTTAAGATAAAATAATCTGAGATCGAAACTCTACCAACATCCTTTCATACAAAACCAAACATTCTTATAATAATGAAAAATAGGTAATTAAATCATCCTGAAACAGATAAAAAAAATTAGGTCAAATAAAATATAAATTTTACCTCAACCTCCATTTGACCATTTCTTCATAAATTCAGCACAAGTAGATGTCCTCTTAGAACCCTCTCCGGCATCAGAAATCTTCTCAACATCATACCGGTCATTGCCCTTTATTCCTGTTATCTTGTAGGGACCAAGAAATTTGGCTTTTAACTTCATGGAGGTGCCATATTGAGTTCTCTTGATGGCTACTAGATCTCCAATCTTATATCCTGTACTAGGCTTTCTCTTCTTGTTATAATTTTTCATATTTTCTTCTTGTATTTTCAAAATCTGTTCTTTTGCTTTACATCTTTTTTCTTCTCTCTGAGCTATGAAAGTAGAGACATACTCTTCTTCCAGCATCTGTACCAGTTCAAGATCTTCTTTCTGTCGCATCTTCACTCCAGTAAGCAGCTCAAATGGTGTAGTTTTGATGCTCCTTTGGTAAGTACTGTTCAGTGCTCTCTGTAGCTCACTTGTATGCTTGTACCAGTGTGTAGGTTCTTCCATGCTCATTTTGGTAAGTACTGATATTATAGTGCGGTGAATGCGTTCTACTTGGCCATTTCCTCTTGGTACTCCTGTTGTTATTTTACTGTGCTGTATGCCTTCACTCTCACAGTACTCTTCAAAGTCTTTACTAGTAAATGCTGCTCCTCGATCACTTACTATTCTGGCTGGGTTACCAAACGTCTGTTGCAGAATCTCCATTTTCTCTATGGTTTCTTTTGCTGTGACCGTCTTCACTGGGAATATCCATACAAACTTCGTGAACCCATCCACAATGGTGAGGATGTAGTTATACTTTTTCTTTGTTTCAGCTAGAGGCCCGATGTGATCGCAGTGTAAAGTATGCAAGGGTCCTTCTTCTTTAGAAAGAGGATGTAAAAAGCCTTCTTGTTTACCCTCTTTTCTGCTGCCCAAGATACATGGAACACATGATGCCAATAGATCAGTAGTCTTCTTTTCTAAATTTTCAATGTAGTAGTCTTTACTTATCAGTTCCATAGTCTTCTTCTTTCCAAAGTGTCCATTTTCATGTGCTCTTCTTATTATATAGTCTTCCATCTTTCTGGGAACTACCAGGGATTGCTCTGGGCCTTTGCGTAGTAAGCCTTGAAAAATACAGTAGTCACTGTATGATTTTCCATCTTTCAGGACATCAATGATAGCTTTCAAACCATCATCACTCTCTTGTGCACATTGTAGCTCCTTGTGCAGGTCTGTAGTAATGGCTGCCACATATGGGTTTTGGCTTAATGCGTCAACATGTCGCATCTTGCTGCCACTGCGGTGTTCAACAGTGAACTCATAATCTTGTAAAAGTAGTATCCATCTTGCTACTCTCGTACACAGGACTAAGTCTTTCTTCTTTAATGTCATCTCAAATGCTTTGCAGTCTGTCACAATCTTGAAGGAAATACCATGTAAGTAATGTCTGAATTTTTTAACGCCCTCTATAATGGCTAAAGCTTCTAACTCATAGCTTGTATACTTGCTCTCTGCGTCTGATGTTCTGCGACTCATGTAATGAACAGGATGCAGTTCTCCATCTTCTCTTTTTCTTTGCATTAAAATAGCTGAATATGCAACGCTAGATGCATCTGTGTGCAGTTCTGTCATGTCATTGGCGTCATATATCTTGAGTACAGGTGCACTTGTTAAGCTTTGTTTGAGTGTGTTAAATACCTCTCTGTGTTCGTCATGAAACTGAAATGTTGCATCTTTTCTAAGTAAGTCTGTAAGTGGTTGAGCGATCTGCGCATAACTCTGTATGAATTTTCTAAAATATGAGCACAGTCCCAAGAAACTGTGTAACTGTTTGACATTCTGAGGTTCTGGAAACTTGAGAACGGCTTCAGTCTTATCATGAGAAGGCATAACCTTTCCATCTTCAATAACATGCCCAAGGTATTCAACTTTCTTTACTAGTAGCTGTGACTTCTTCCAGTTGATATTCAAGCCATACTCGGATGCTCTCTTTAATACTTGTTTCAGTCTTTCAACAGCTTGCTGTTTGTCTGGAGCTGGAATTAATAAATCGTCTATAAATATTATGATATTGCCTGATGCAATCATGTCTCTGAAAATTGCTGTTATTAATCTCATGAAAACTTTAGGACATGTGGCCAAGCCAAATGGTGCTCTTAGAAATTCATATTGGCCTGTTGGGGTAACAAAAGCTGTGTATTTGCTTGATTCTTCGTTAACTTTGAGATGAAAATACCCATTCTTTAAGTCCAAAGCAGAGTATATTTTCGCACTTGCCAATTTATCTATGAGATCGTCTACAATTGGTAAGGGATATTCGTCTTTTAAAATCTTTTTGTTCAATAGCCTGTAATCAATACAAATCCTTATTGAACCATCTTTCTTCTTTACCAAAACCAGAGGGCTAGCAAATTCTGAATAACTTACCCTGATGATGCCGTCTTTTAACCATTCGTGAATCTGCTTGTCAACTTCTTGCTGCTCTTTAGGTGAGAGTCTGCCAGGTCGCTGAGCCACTGGTGTCTCATCCAACAATGTGATCTTCAGTTCCACAGGAGCTTCTTTCCTTTGCTGTGGCTGGTAGCTGTCAACTAACCTCACTACTTCCCCTCTCAGACTTTCACTACTGACTGTACCTACAAGATCAATAGTAGAGAAAAAGCAATTAATTTTCGTCATCCATTTCTCACTTTTAGGGAACACGTACACTGTACCTTCATCCATCACCATGAGCACAGTGCGCAAAAATTCACTACCTACAATAGCACGGTAAGGTATAGTGTCTCTAGGTACTATGTAGAATGTCTCATTTCCAAAATCACGCCCGTCGATGGTCAGGTTTAGAATACAGTGTCCACGCGAGTTCACTTTAGCACTACCAAGTCCGGTGAGCACAACATCGTCTTCGTATTTTGCCGTCTTTAAGTCCTTGTATACGTCTTCACTGATTAGATTTACGTCGCTGCCGCTGTCCATGAGAGCCGTGGTCTCCATACCATTTAACATAATCTTCTTTAAGGGTTTTTCTTCTTTATTTTTCTTCATAATCTCTTGTTTGTTTACGTTAATCTTCATAATCTGGTGTGAGCTGTCATCTGTCAATGTCAGTCGTTCCAAGTCATTCATTCGCTCTCGCTCAATGTCGCCATCTTGACCGACGTAATCCGAGTTTAGCCGACATGTCGCATCCGGTTCGCCGACAGATCCGAACATCGTACGCTTCATGGTACCGTTTTGCTGCGGTTGGTGGCGCCACAGTTGTACCTCTTTCCGGTCGTTGCCGCTACTTGTACTCGGTCGACTGCCGCCGCTGCCGCCGTATTTTCGAATGCCGCCATCTTGAAATTGTACCACGCCGCTGTTCGCCGTCTTCAGATCACATGTTGATGCTATATGCCCATAAGAGTTGCATTTGAAGCATTTCGCGCCTTTTTCTCTGTTAGGGCAGCTAGATGATGCATGTCCTAGGTCTCCGCAATTATAGCAACGTACCGCATTTCTTCTAGAAGCTGAGTTCGACGGTATACTTGCTCTTTCCGGTCGTTCTTGGGGTTTCTTCACTTTAGATTTGACCAACTCGTAGATTTTTAATTTTTCTTTCAGCTCTGTGTATGTTCTTATACCGTATAACATTATCTTGTTGGATTCGTCGTCGATGATGCCGTCAACAATATACTTTATCGTCACGTAGTCTGCCAACTTTCCTCGTTTGCCCATCTCTTTCATGATAAGTAGGTAATCAAGACAACTTTCATTAGGTTTTTTGGTTCTGGCACTCATGAGCTCGTGCACCGTCTTTGTATCCCATGTTGATGGAAATTCCTTTAGTATCTCTTCGGCCAGCTCATCCCAAGTTTTAAATGGCCGCTCAGATTTTAGCCACAGAAGCGCCGTACCACTGAGTGAGCGTCTCGCAACTAGTAGTTGCTGTAATGGGGTCCATTGGAATATCATACCATTATCTTCTATGTCTTGAATCCACTTGTGAACAGGGTAGTTTGGGTCCTGGCCGGTAAACTTAGGCACTAGGTCCGCCGTCATGTATAGAGTATTTTGTTGAAACTGCGCGTCGCCGCCATCTTTTTTGATCGGTTTGCCGTCTTCGTCGTCGTGATTGCTGCCGGTTCTCCTCGTGTTTCTGTCCATCTTTACGTCGTTTGGTAGTCTTCGTCTTATTGGAATTCTTATTCGTCGTTAACGTCTTGGTTGAAGTCTTATTAGCAGGAAAAATGGTACCACGCCGCGCCGCCTCGCCCGGTCGGATAACCTCAATTTTTCGCCGCACGTCTTTCGTCTTGGAATTTTGAAACTTCTTCTTGGCTAGGACGAGCCCCCAAAAATATGGGATCGGGGCATTTAATTAAAGTCTTTAGGTAACTTTGCACGTTTATTTGCACTGTAATTACAATAAAACAGAATTTTACACCGGAGAACCTCGTCTTTCCTTGCCCGATCCGCATTGAAAAGTATCCATCCGCTCGGTCTTTCACACTCGTTCATTCAATAATTCAGCTCTTCCGTTCTAACATCATCGTTCAGAAATTCATCTTACTTCCGTCTTCAGTTCAAAAATACTCACAGTCCATTCGTTTCATCATTCACATTATAATCGTTTCATCTTTCATATCATCCCACATACATATACCTATATCATGCCTTTATCCCTTTCGGGGAAGGTAGAGTGTCAACAACCGCAGGTGTAGGTAGGTACCTACATTCACAATATTCTTAGCAACCTATATATGTATATATACTTTATGTTTTAGGGAATGCAACTATTGTTCACCTGCCCCCAGAAAAATTACGATGCCGGTACATATGCATTGACCATTTTGATGAAAAGTATTTAAGAAATTTAGCTGGGCAGAGAAAAAGACTGCGAAAAACTTCTATACCAGTACCATACCAGCAACCTGAGAACCCAGCTCCTGCACACGAACCATCTCCAGAGATTATGGCTGAACCTCACTCACCAGGTAGGTATTTAACTGACTGCGATAAAGTTGCAACATTACTTTCTATACACGTATAAGCAACTTTACCGAATTATTACTCCTAAACGCTGGTTGCGTTCCACTTCACTTGCTCCAAATAAAACAAAATGGCTTAATATCAAAATGGCAGATTTTAGACGCAAAATATAACTTTCAAATTAACGCTGTCGGGTTTTTGTTTTACCCGACTGCCTCAAAAGGAGGGCTATGTTTTTCGAAAGTATGTATATATTATGTATATATGTAAGTATGTATGTTTGTATGTAGGTATGTATGTATGTGGACAAGAAATTCTTTTTCACGGGCTACAGTCCAAACAGCTGAACAATTTTGGCATACAAGCTAGTTTGTATCAGCTGCGCGGGTGACACTGGCTACATTAAAATTTCATTTAATCAGAATGGCGAATATTAAACGCAAAATATGAATTGTAAAATACTAAAGTCAGGTTTTTTTAAATAATTTTACTTGTAAAATGTAAATTTAAATTTATTTTCTCTTTTACCTTCACCAGAGTTGAAAGTGCTAACGCCAAAGAAAGTATACACGAATAAGAAAATAATTGACCATAAGGATGAAGAAGATCAAGACTGCAAAATGGAAGATGCAGAAGCATGGACAACGCCTAGAAAAAGGAGGCGAACTAAGAATGAAGACACTCCAAAATGTAAAAAATTCAAACGTGAGAGAATCAAAAATAAAATATTAAGAATGAAATTGGCCAATAAAAAACTAGTTAATTTACAAACACAGCAATTTAAAAGCAAATTAAGTAAATTAGTTACTAAAATGCAGCTTTAGAAATCGAAATCAAAAAAACTGTGGACAGAAACGAAAAGAAAATTTTGCATGTCATTATGTTATAATTCACCAAGGGCATATAAATTTATGTATCATTCAGGACTTGTGTTGGCCGCTCCATCAACAATCCAACGTTGGCTTCAAGAAACTAATTGTCTACCCGGATTAAATGATGATGTATTTGATAATATTAAAAATAAATTTTCCGGTAAATCGATTCAAAACAGATCATGTGCTGTATGTTTTGATGAAATGAGTATAATGGTTGATTTAGAATGTTACTTATTATGTAAGATTCTCAATAAAAAAAAAAATGTAATTCTCGTTTAAAAACAAACTACTAGAACATTAAGGATAAATTTTCGTAAGAGTGATCATTTTTTTAAGTATTTCTTTTCGAAAATGGAATTACAATAAAGGTTTATGCATTTATTTTCTAGTTTCATTAACATATCGTATTGATAAGAACATTATCATTTATCATTATCACTGTTACACCATCAATAGGTAGGTACGTAGGTAGTAGGTACCTTTTCGACCAATGTTTGAAGAAACTTGGTCAGTTTTGTGGGCCACATTATCATAGTACTTATGTAGTATCACTATCACTACATAGTATAAAGCAAAGTCACTTCGCGCGCGTCTGTATGTATGTATGTATGTGTGCTTATATCTTTGAAACTACCCAACGGATCTTGATTGATGAGGTTTTTTTCAAAAGATAGAGTGATTCAAGAGGAAGGTTTTTATAATATGCTTAATATATGAGAACTACTTATAATTTTAGGATTTCTGATGTGAAGTCGTAAATAAACAGTTTTTTGGGCTTACATTGCAAACGCTGGCTGAAATCTAGGAGATAGATCAAAATAATGTTCTGAAGTATTGTATATCTTAAAGTGGTCTACAAAAAAGTCCGTGGTGGTATATGTGTACCTCTTAGGGATAACCCACAATAACTACTTTTTACACTTTACTTTCCACAAGAAATAATGGCTTATTTACGAAGCGATTTTAAGCAATACAGCATTAATCCTTATCGAATTAAGTAACTTAAACCAATTTTGCATTTAATATAGAACAATAAAGCCCTTTACAGCATGTCATTTAGATGAATATTTTCGAAGATATTACAGATTTAAAATATAGGCGCAACAAAATTAAACCTAATCGAATTGACAAAGTTATTTCAGCCGAATAGCTGATAAATGATCGAAGATATATTATGGCGAAACGAAGTTCGCGGGCACCAGCTAGTTTCATATATATGTCAACAAGTGGGGTACCTAGATGCTGGATAGTGAATGAAAATATTTAAAATCGACAAATTACTACTCAGGTACTTATTAAAATTAAGCATCTGTGGCAGGAGTATGCAGCTGCCTACCTACCTATAAATAGTTTTTAGACTAAAATTTTCGCTACAAGGTACCTACTTAATCTTCAGATAGAGGGATTTCTGCTCATTCTAGATAATTTTGGAGGCTGATATTTACAGGCAGTGCCCCATGTTATGAAACTACAGGCTACAATTTCTACAAGTGAAATTCTCAGTACATTGCGTAGCGAAGTAAAATCCTACTCTTTTGATGACCCACTGGCTACGTAATGTGCATCGAATTTTACCTGTGGACTTATAACTTGTACCTACTTTCATTGCATAGGCCACAGATCGATGCAAAACGTTGACTACAAGCATTGACTGTTCTGAACTACCTTGTGCGTAAGTATTTATCCCTACAAAAACATTAATTTGTAAAAAAATCAAAATAAGAATATAATCAAATCAAAAGCAGACTTGTTTTCACATGGATTTCACACCTTTTATGGTAGAACAGCTCAGTACCGAGTAACTGAACATCTATTTCTTTGAAACCATTTTTATGTAAGTATCTCTAATTAGTTAACTTACATCAGGATCCCCAGATTTCCATGTGAAAAGAAGCGACCTATCATACTGAGCAACTTTTGCTTTAGGACCTTTACTGTATCTCTTATAATTTAGCCGGGCTTCTGTGGTAAATCTGATGGTCTACATTGGCTACACCGGTTCCTTAATATCCATGTAAAAAGAATCGGCCCATCATTTGAACAACTTTTGCTTTGAAAATGGCCTGAACCGCTTCGAAAAAAGGATGGTATGGCGGCTATGCTGGTTTTTTGCTCGACTTGGCGAGGGCACTGCCGTTCCCCCAGATTAGATACGTGGCATAGGCAGATATTTATATAGCACAACGCATAGTAAGTTCACCGACACATTTTTGACCATCGAAACAAAACTTATTTCACGCGAGCGCATCATTGAAAACATTTTCAAATTTATCCAATTGATACTAGGTATTTCCGCAAAATAAATTATTGGCTCGCGCCAAAAATTCTCTATTTTGGCATTATTGTGCTTACACACGCGGACGCATGCGCTACCTACAACCACAGATGATAATACCAGTGCAGCGACCGTGCTGCCATCAATCGTGACAGCGAGTAAAGCTGTGAGGCACGTCGCCCACGTCGTCGGCGACGAATTATCCAATGATAAACCTAGATGTCGCTCACAGCGCACGCGCTGAGTCGACATCTCAAAATAGCCGACCCAAATAGCCGTCTTAGGGCAGTCGAACTCCCTTGTATGACGTTATGTATCTGTACTACTTTAGTAGTATTATATTATCTGTGATAGGGGGATCCGTGCTTCGGAGAGCACGTTACACTTACAGACAGCGTGTATGTAGCTGAGGCGTCGTCGAAACGCAGCGAGAAGCGTGAGTCTCTGATGATGAGCCCGGAGTTGGTAGATAGGGGGATCCGTGCTTCGGAGAGCACGTTACACTTACAGACAGCGTGTATGTAGCTGAGGCGTCGTCGAAACGCAGCGAGAAGCGTGAGTCTCTGATGATGAGCCCGGAGTTGGTAGATAGGGGGATCCGTGCTTCGGAGAGCACGTTACACTTACAGACAGCGTGTATGTAGCTGAGGCGTCGTCGAAACGCAGCGAGAAGCGCGAGTCTCTGATGATGAGCCCGGAGTTGGTAGATAGGGGGATCCGTGCTTCGGAGAGCACGTTACACTTACAGACAGCGTGTATGTAGCTGAGGCGTCGTCGAAACGCAGCGAGAAGCGCGAGTCTCTGATGATGAGCCCGGAGTTGGTAGATAGGGGGAGGGATTCGGTACTCTTGTAGCGATCGTATTTTACCTGAAACAAAATCACAAATCTTATCTAATAGCTTTAAATGAAAGTATACATATAAGGTGTAAAAATATTATCTGCAAATATTTGAAGGGGTGAACCAGTACATGGAACTGAATAACTTTCCCCAAGGAACATTGGTCAAAATATGAAGAAAAAATTTGAACCTTCCACACAAAATTACCGATGACCAAGTCTCCTTTGTATGGGAGCTCCAAAATTTTTTTTATTTCGACCTATGTTTCTTGGGGAAAGTAATTTAGTTTCATGGGTTCCATGAAACTGAACAACTTTCCCCAAGGAACATAGTTCGAAGTATGAAAAAAAATTTTGGTCCTCCATACGAATTGACTTGGTCAGCCAGTACATTTTGTATGGGAAGTCCAAAAAATTTTCTTCATATGTCGACCTATATTCCTTAGCGAAAGTTGTTCAGTTTCATGGGCTGGTTCAGCCCTTAAAATGTTTGCAGCAAATTTTTTACATCCTGTATTTATGGTTCGAATGGCGGCCACGGGTCGGAAGACGTTGTGTTGGACGGCCTCGCACAAGGTGGACAGATGATCTGGTGAAGATCGCTGGACGCCAGTGGATGGAAGTTGCGCAGGATCGTTCACTTTGGAAATCTTTGGGGAGGCCTATTGTAAAGAGGATATATTCTAGCCTCTTATATCATCTGTGGTGTACTTTATGTGTTACCTAGCAACGTGTTGTTATCCTCTTTGACACTTATTTTTCCACATATATTATTTGTAAAATATCTAAATACATTAAAACACATGTTATTTAGTTCAAGCCTTGGTTTATTTTAGCTCAGACATCACAATAGTTAATATGGTAGCAGAGCGACAATAAGATCAAAAGATCGGAGGTGGCATAAAACAAAAATCGTAAGTACCTACCGAGTCGGTACCTACCAAAATGCCTCAATATAATATTGATCCACTCAATAACGATAACTATGATACATGGGCTATTCAGGCCGAGGCCTTATTAACAAAAAACAAACTGTGGCAATATGTGGAGAACCCGTTGGCCGACGGTGCAACGAATGAAGAGAAACAAGGGGACAAACAAGCCAAATGTGAGCTTATTTTGATAATCGCCCCTTCTCAACTTCAAGAGATCAAAAAATGCACAAGCGCAAACGCCCTATGGCTCAAATTAAAAGATATCTACGCCAGTAAAGGAGCAGCAAGGAAAGCAACTCTTCTTAAAAAGCTTATCCTAACCAAACTACTCGATGGAAATGACGTTCGTCAACACCTTCGGGACTTCATGGACACAGTCGACAAACTTAATGAAATGGATGTCACCATAAACGAGGATCTGTTAACAATTATCATGCTATACAGCCTCTCCTCAGACTATGAAAACTTTCGTGTTGCTATCGAAACACGTGACGTCCTACCAAAACCTGATGAGCTTAAACGAAAAATCATTGATGAAAGCGACGCACGTCATCGTAATACAAACGTCGAGACCTCTTCAACAACCCAACGTACAGAAGAAGACGCACTTCTCGCCATTTGCAAAATATGCAAGAAGACGGGACACAAAATCTTTCAGAAAAGGACACACAAAATATGCTCCAACTGCTGGAAGACTAAACACAATAAGAAAACACCAAGCACTAACGCTTCTGACAGTGCGTTCTTATGTCTTTATGCTGAAGAACCAAACACTGAAGAATCCCCCTACTTAGAGGAATGTCTAGTCAGTGAGGAATGCTTCCTAGCTTCAGATCAAAACAAGGCAGATGACAAATGGGTACTTGACAGTGGATGCACATCCCATATGACGTTTCATCCTGAGTACTTTCAAAATATAAAGAAAACTTCAAGAAAACTACAGTTTGCGTCAAAAAACTTTTCGACCGACATTGCTGGAGAAGGGCGAGTGACACTCTCGAGTGAAAATAGAAAAATACACTTGGAAAACGCTCTTTACGTGCCAGAACTTTGCAAAAACCTTCTCTCTCTATCAAAAATGACGAAAAACGGAGCCAAAGCAACCTTTTACGATAATGTTGGCCTAGTATACAATAAAGACGGAGTACTGCTTATGACTGCAGAAAAATCTGCCAAAAATGGACTATACTATATCAAATCGCTAAAAGCTGAACATTGCAACGCAGCGATAGACGATATTATAACTCCAATCCAAACACAAAACCTAAAGCAAAACTCCATACTGGAATGGCACAGGAAGCTTGGACACATGAACGGCAAAGATCTTCACCATGCTCTTAACAACGAGACAATGATTGGACTGAAGTTCAGTCAAAACGAGACCCTGCCTGAATGTGATGCATGCATTCAATCAAAAATGACTCAAGTGCCAAGCCCACCGAAAAGAATAACTCCAAGGACAACTGAACACCTGGAGATTGTACACAGTGACGTCTGTGGACCGATCGCTCCATCCAATGGAAAAAACAAATATTTCGTCACATTTATTGATGATTACTCAAGATACGCACGCGTATACCTAATGAAAAAGAAATCTGAAGTTCTAGACCACTTTAAAACTTACAAACAAGAAATGGAAAAGTTTACAGGCAACCAAATTAAACATTTGCAAACGGACAATGGAACAGAGTATGTGAACGAACAATTTGATGCATACCTAAAGAATCATGGGATTAGACGACGTCTATCCGCACCCTACACGCCACAACAAAATGGCATTGCTGAACGCAAGAATCGGACACTTGTAGAAAAAGCAAGGGCTATGCTAATTGATGCCAGAGCCCCAATGCACCTATGGGCAGAAGCAATAAGTACTGCTAACTACTTATCAAACAGAAGTGTAAACAGTGCTATCGACTTCATAACGCCATTCGAAAAATGGGTAAAAAGGAAGCCCTGTGTTCATCATCTGCATCCCTTTGGCTCGAAAGCCTTCGTATTACAGAAAGGACCTAAAGGCCCAAAATTTGCACCGAAAGCAATTCCAGGCGTACTTGTTGGTTACTCAGACACCAGCAAAGCGTACAGGGTATACGTTCCGTCTAAACGCAAAGTATACATCTCAAAAGATGTAAGAGTAACTAAAAACAACTTTTACTCAAGCCCTGAAAATGACATAGATTTCAAGATCGACGACAACAACAACCATGTTCTAACTGGTTCAAAACAAAAGAAAGTTCAAGCTGTAGAAATTGACTATTCGGATGACGAAAACCAACATGAACAAAATGTCGCCAACGCTCCAGATTCTACTCAAAGAATTGAAACTGACACTTTGGATTATGACGATACTCATAACACTGAATCCGAAGCTGAAAATGAACCCGAACCTAACAATTATGAAACTAAAACTACTTTCAACTACAGACAGGCCGTTGGAGCCCTTACTTACCTAGCAGTAGGCACAAGGCCTGACATATCATATGCTGTAAACAAAGCTGCCAGAAATCTTGAATCGCCAACTAGACATGATTTTGCATCAGTAAAACGGATTTTCCGTTATTTAAAAGGAACAATGGACAAGGGTCTAGTCTATTGCCAGACCTCGCCTCAACATATGATATGTTTCTCTGACTCTGACTTTGCTGGAGACATACCGACCGGTAGATCTACATCGGGAATGGTGTGCCTGCTCGCAGGAGCTGCAATCAGTTGGAAAAGCACACGACAAACAATCGTATCCATCTCGTCTACTGAAGCCGAAGTGATTGCGGCTAGCGAAGCCTCGCAGGAGATTCTGTGGCTAAATACTCTACTGAACAGACTGGTCAAATTAGAAAAACCAGTGTTGTACTTGGACAATGAATCTGCGGTGAAACTCTCACAGAATCCAAAATACGAGTACCACAAACGTACTAAACACATTAAAATAAAGCACCTATTTGTGCGTGAATGTGTAGCCAACGGTGAACTAGAGGTAAAACAAGTTCCATCAGAAGACCAATTAGCTGACATGTTCACGAAGCCTCTGTACGGTCCAAGACTTGAAGACTTAAGTCGGAAAACTGGATTGAGAAGAGTTTGATCTTCAAGTACAAACTCTTAAAAGTTCGGAGGGTGTAAAGAGGATATATTCTAGCCTCTTATATCATCTGTGGTGTACTTTATGTGTTACCTAGCAACGTGTTGTTATCCTCTTTGACACTTATTTTTCCACATATATTATTTGTAAAATATCTAAATACATTAAAACACATGTTATTTAGTTCAAGCCTTGGTTTATTTTAGCTCAGACATCACAATAGTTAATACCTATGTTCAGCAGTGGACGTCTTCCGGCAGAAATTATGGTGATGTTGATGATGATAATATTCTTCTTCTTCATCGAATCGATGGGCAACAATTAAATTATATTGGACCAGTATTCGGCCACACTGATTGCATTGGGGTTAGCCTCCAGCAGGTCCCGCATAGTGCAAGTACTAGGGCAGTTGGGGCAGGAGAGAAGGTGGTCCACGATGGCGATGGATGATAATATTTATGATAGGTTTTATATTTCAATAAACGGTCTTTGTATAGCCGGTGATCGTAACTCAGACAAATTTAGTTTGTAAGGTTGCCAATTTTCCTGTGATCGTTAAGATCAAGCCGGATATAAATGATGATGCATGTTCACTTAATGTTACCACACCTATAAAAGTAATGATTATTGCTGAAAAACGCAAGAGTCTTAACAAAAGGCAACCTTAAATTTCGGATTGTTCTGACGCGTATAGACTGACCGACCCGCTTTTTGGAACTTATATTATTTTACTCAATACACTGACTATTCAGAATTAAAAAATCTAAAACTGAGCGAGTTTTATTACCTTGTTGTTTATAAACCTAATTATCAGTATAAAAACCTGAGATAAAAACCATTATCGTTTTTTCCAGTTTGCACTTTACATTAATTAACCTATGACCCATAGGTTGGACTTTTTATTACAAAACAAATAATAATAATGCACTAAAGTATTACTTGAACATACATTATTTTATTTCATACATAGGATATTAAGTCCATATCAACATGAATGTTACTAAAATAGCTTTAACATGAATGCACAATCAATTGAATGAGAGTGTCATACAAAGATCTTTAAGTCCTTAATTCTGTCTGACGGGAATACCATACAAAGGCTCTTAACTTGATGCTGGCTCGATGCACCCGCCTTTTGTATAGGTCAGTGACTTTAGATATTGAGGGGGAGTCAATTATTAATGTTTAGAATTTATGATGCGTTTTTATATGGTGCTGTATCTGACTGTTTGGAAATCATTGAGTGAATCTATGGTTATAAAGGGCAAAGCATACTGTCTGCGTATGCAGGAGCTCAATTTTGAAACTTAGTAATTCGATCTGCCCTTGAAAGTGTTTGTTTTCCCTTTTTTATACCATTAGAGAGAGATTATAAGTTTGAAAATTTTGTGTGTAGGTAGTTAAAAGAGGCTAGAAACGTAGGCGTAACGTAAAGAAACGCACTCTTTATTACCTACAGAGAAATGTCTGATTCCCACGGGAAAATTCAAACAATCGCGAGTAAACTGTGTCCAAGCGTGATACACACGCAATCACATTTTATTTACATAATTAATTTATAGCTTCTTATCTAACTGGACTGGAATAACTATAGTATTTCTATGAGGAAAATAAGTGTACAATATAAAAAAAAAACGTTTTATTAATTTGCAATGCAAAAAAACAAGTGTGAGGCATGTGAGAGGGCATGTTATTTTAGTTGGGAAGTTGATAAGCTAACTAAAGCTCAGAACAAACAATGTTTGATAAACATACAATAATAATATACCTACAATGTTTGTTTACATAGGGTATTTCCATACAATAGGGTGCCGTGCGATGCCGGCTTATAATAGCATCACCCCACATCCTTCCCGCGGGTGTCGTAAGAGGCGACTAAAGGACTCGAGAGTAGTGGTGTATTACAATTTTTAGGCGACAGGCTGACACCCTGTCACTATAGTAATACACATGTTTTCTGAAAAAAACTTAGAAAACAATCCTCAAAAATGTCAGACGTGGCGATAGTGGCTGTATTCTTACGGCCACTATCGCTCTGCCTACCCCGCAAGGGATAAAGGCGTGATATATGTATGTATGTATGTATTTCCATACAAGTTACCTAAAGTTACGACTAACTAGCGGCCCACCCAGCGGTAGAATAGTTAATCATTTTCCCGTGGGAATAAGACATTTTCCTGGGATGTATTATGCCTATTTTCCTTTTGAATCTCTCTATCTATTAAAAAATTGGATTAAAAATTTATTATATAGTTTAAAGATCTGAGCGTACATACATTATACAGAGATATAGACCGACGCGGGAAGTATTCATAGACAGCTACCGGGACCTACGGCTTACCGTGCCCGCCGAAACACGCAAGCATTTTTCTTACGGATAAAATCAGGTGGTTCAGCCTGCAATGTTCTAACTAGATTAGAAACCAATTTACAAAGAGATAAATATTAACTTAAGGGCAACACCGAGAATCGAACCCAGAACCTTTGTGAGGCAGGCAATCCACTACCATTGCACCAGATCAGTCGTCTTGGTATGTGATTTGATTATACAATAGGAATATGTAAAAAAAAAAATCCATTGTATAATTTTGACACTAGGGTACATTGGGTTGTTGGACGACCCGGTGTTCCACACGAAAAGAGTGAGAGAGAGAGAACGATAGGATTTGTAAGTCTCACATTTGCTAGGTCATCTCAAACTGTACCAAATTTTTCTTAGTAGACATTAATGCCTGGTTATGTTCTTATTCTAAGTATCTTTATCTGTTGTAATGTGTCTTGTGTGCTATACCAGATGTAAATAAATGTATGTCGCTTTGTAAACATCTTCAATGGTTATTTTACATTGTGGGTTAGGGAGGTATGGAAGGTCCTTTTTTCATGTTTCGATGTATGTTCATGGGCTGGATCTCGACTTAAAATATTTGCAGTATTTGTTTTACACTATTTACCTATTAAATAATGAAGACTTTCGAAAACATTTTCATTGGTAAATGATTTTTTTGGATAACTTTTCAGGATATCAAAGGATAGATATAAAATGTGTTCTATAGAAAACATGTTTCACATGGGTGAAATTGTTGGGCTGTATTCTACTGTTTTATACTGCTACTGCTAGAAGGGAGTATACTCATAGTCCATTTTTTCTATTCTTTTTTATTTGTTACACATCTTACATAATGATAATTAACTACAAACATTCGTTTGATATTGTTATTTTCTTGTAACAAAAGCTCAGCTATTTGATACTGGCTTTGTTATGATTATAAACTAATTTGTTACACAGCAAGGACATGTATACTCATAGTTAGGTAAAAAAATGTTACCAATTTCTCATCCAACATATTAAGAATCAACTTACCCACAATACAGGGTAGTCTTGGGCTTAATGCACGGAGCAGTCCAGGTCCACCTGACCACTGATGTCTCAAAACAGTTCTTGTATGATATTGTATTTGTGAGCTTCTTCTTTTCATGTGGGACACCAAGTTGTCCCATCCGAAACACAGAACCATCTTACTTATGGACAATAGGGTGAGTCAGCTCACAATGTCCTAACCAGACTGGGAACAAGTTCACAAAGTGATATATTTCTGGACTGCTTCTGGGTTAAGAATCCACTTACCCACAATACAGGGTAGTCCTGAGCGTAATGCACGGAGCAGTCCAGGTCCACCTGGCCACCGATGTCGCGGATCTGCTCCTGGGTGATGTGAGATATTGTTGGTGTGCGCTGGGCCAGGCCTAGAACAAAATATTTCTTTTTTCTGAGGTCTTTATTATAGCTAGTCTACAAGATCCCACTGCTGGGCAAAGGCCTCCTCCGCGGTCTTCCACTTCTTTCGGTCCATAGCCAACTCGGTCCAATCCTTATCAAAGGCATTAAAGTCATCACACCATCGTTTCCAGGGTCTACCTCGGCGCCGGAATCCAAGGTACCCAATAGTCAGTGACGATTTTAGCCCATCGATCTGGGTGCATCCGAAAAACATGACTGGCACCAACACATTTCAATTCTAAATCCCATTTCTGAATTCTTATTATTATATTTTTCTCAACATATCATAGGGCCCAAAAATGTGCCCATACTCCAACTTCTCTTTCCCGCCCCGAAAATTATAATGTATTCTGACCAAAAATGCAATACCTACACATGAAACCCTCATTTATTCCCTTAGTCGCCTCGTACGACATCCATGGGAACAAAATGGAGTGATGCTATCCTAAGCCAGCATCACTCGGCATATGCACATAGAAGGTGCAGGTATCTACATACATACATACATATATCACGCCTTTATCCCTTGCAGGGTAGGCAGAGCGTTAACAGCCGTAAGAATACGGTCGCTATCGCCACGTCTGACATTTTTGAGTATTGTTTTCTAAGGTTGTTTCGGAAAACATGTGTATCACTATAGTGACAGGTTGTCAGCCTGTCGCCTAAAAATTGTAATACACCAATACTCTCGAGTCCCTTAGTCGCCTCTTACGACACCCACGGGAAGGATGTGGGGTGATGCTATTCTAAGCCGGCATCACACGGCATGCAGGTACATAAATTAAATACCTACGTTAAGTGGTTGAGTCATATAAAGTTTCATCTGTGATAAGTTGAAAAAACGTTAGGTCTCAAAAAGTGCATTGTTTTCATATTGTTTAGGCCATGTATTGAACCTTGCGCTAGACCTAACTCTGGACATATTTAAACCAATCATAGGGTGTGTCAATCATAAACGCTTTATACAAAAACAAGTGAAGTATGTAATTCAAACTAGATACGAAGCTAAATAACGGATGAATTTATTAACTAAAATACACAATGATCTGAAACTTTTTTGGTGTAAATGTAAACTGTGGTCAATATTAGGAAAAACATAACTCACCTAAAGATGATATGCACAGTAATAACGTTAAAATTTCCATTTTAAAAACCGCCATCGCAACAACACAACAAGCCGCCACACCTCGAAAACAAGTTTTGATCGATTTCATTCGTTCGCAACTCATTCGTCGTTCATGTTATTTTTAGGGCTGCCATCTCTAAATTTGATTTCCCCTAAGCTCAGACCACTGAAATCGTGGTTTTGCTAGCTATCGCATCCAGGGACATAAGTAAAAATGTCGATGATCGCATCGTCACGTCGGTCACGTCTATCCTATCTATAAAGAAAATAATATATATTAATTTAAAATATACAGACATCTATAAAGTAAATAGCACAAGTAACTTTGTTGCTTCTACATGTACAACTAACTCTCTTTCACGCAAGTGAAAGAGACTTGCGATAAGTTGCCGGCAACAATCTCTTTAGTGCGTTCTTCGTTGCTCGGCAGCAAACAAATATTTGTGAGTAGTTTCCAATAAGTTCTGTATTTGTTAGTACAACGAGAAGCTTTTTACCACAATATAGGGAAATCTGTAAAGGGTGAAGTACCCTGACAATTTGACAGTTAAAAAGAGAACGAATGGTTTTTGTCGGTACAACAGTTATAGCTTCTGCTACTTGATACTAGATGGCGGTAAGTAAACGCCTTGCCGAAAAAAGGAACAGGGAAATTGTATTAATTAAAATGGTAACATTACTTCCAAATGTGAACGTCAAGTTTGTATCAGGGTCTTCAAACTTACTACTTTGATTATGGAAATGAAATCGTTATCAATATGCAAAATTACGAAGGGCAGAAAATCTTCAAACTTTCATACTTATAGTATACATTTAAATTTTGTAGCATTATAATTGGCTGTGTAACCCACATTAAAGTATAGATGACGCAACTAGTTACTTTCGCTCTTGCTAGTACGTATTGAATTGGATAGATGTCTCTAGTCACCTGAATCAAATTTACTAAACCATCTGTTTTGGTAGATTTTTATACTATTGTAAATAACGTAATATTATTGATTAGGGGTTCATTTGATGATTTAAACATGAATAAAGTTATAGTAAACAAAATTTGTGTAAGTAAACTTTTTATGTTATTGATATTGATCAAATAAAATATTAGAAATCCTTTGCGAAAAAAGGACGGAAGAAATTTTTACAAGACTAAATGGCAACCCCAAATGTTTTTCCCGTTGAGTTGAGCTATGCTCCTCCGGCTTTTGTTTTGCAAAAGGACTGAGATAGGACTCTTGATTGTGGATAAATAGTGAACATTGTGCCCAGTACTTTCAAACCGAACTCGTGTTCATTTTAGTGATAGTGGTGCACGTGGTCACGGTAGCTTGTGCCTATGCTATCATGTCATCAGACAGACACTGCTGCGTCCCCGGGTGTACGGAAAGTGGAGGTATGTATCTCAATTGTTCAGTTCGACCATTCATCACGGGGTTCGTAGGTATAGATAGACTTGACAAGGAGCGGCATGATAGGACTCTCAACTACACATTAAATTTATAACAAAATAACTCTGTTGCCGTCATAGAAGGGCAAACAAACAAAAATTAGTATGAGGATCGCAAGGGCAATCAGAAATCAATCGCAAGGATCATTTTCTCACACCATTTCCTCATGGTAAGATGACATCTCTACTTTTCGACCTATTAGTAACATTGCATTACATTTTTTCAGATCGCATTCTCCACCATTTTCCAAACCCAGAAAAAGATAGAGAAAGATTTAACACATGGTTATATGCCATTGGAGGAGCAATCTTGCAATTAGATAACCAGCACATTTATAAAAACCGTCGTGTGTGCCATTCACATTTTGAACAAAAGTACCATTGCCGGAATAAAGGACTCAGTAAAGTAGCAGTGCCTACATTAAATATACCAGGTTTGTATATTTAATCATACCTTAATATAGTTAGATTTCTTTAAAAATACAATTTAAGTACAGAACCCTTAAAAGAATGTACTTACTTACTTACTATGCTGGCTCAGCGACCCGAAGTAGATCTTGGCCTCCGATACAACCACAGGCCACACTTCCATGTTCTGCGTAGTTTGCATCCAGTCAGGCTTTTGGAGAGTGTGCAGGTCCTTCAGAACTTTGTCATTCCAGCGATATCCAGGTTGTCCAACCCAGATATGCTTTCTTTACCGCGCGATCTTCTTCCATCCGCTCCACGTGACCAAGCCAGCGCAGTCGAGCAGCTTTACCCTATTAGCCCGAGGTTGTCAGCATAACCTATGATTTTATGCTGGGTTCCGTTTAACTCAACTCCATCACTGTTCTCTAGTACTTTACGGACCACGTGTTTGAGCATTAGGTTAAACAGCAAAAAAGGATGTAATAAATGAATATAATAAACTATTTTTTTCAGATCTACTATCGACATCCAAGTTTGTGACATCACATACCCAAAAGAAGGTGCGGCCATTAACAAGCTCAGGTAATTTTCTTATTTTTCAATAACCATGAGTTGCATAAAAAAAAATTGCTCATGTGATGCCGGCATAGAATGCATCGCCCATATTCTTACCGGTGGGTGTATAAGAGGTGACTAAGGGACATAGATATATTGTCTATGCCTAATCGAGGTCAGTGCTTAGGAAGTTGAGGAGCATATATGTATCACAATTTTAGGCGACAGGCTGACAACCTGTCACTACAGTGATGCATATATTTCTATTATTCTACTTACAAATATGTACTATGTAAGTTAATCAACTGGCATTTGATTTCCACCATCTACAAATTATTATTAATAATATCATAATGAATACTCATGTTATGATATTTTTTGAAATAAATTAGAAATAATGGGCTGAGCAGTCCATGGGGACTAAAGGGGAAGTAAGATAATAGGAGGCGCTCGTGGAAACCATATTGCTTACCTAAAGACCACTAGCTGGTTGACCGAGCCTTGCTCGGAACTAATACCCGTCCCCAAAAGGTGCCCTAAGTGTGACCGATAATCGGAAAAAACTACATACTTACCTATAATAAAAAAAAAAAAACAAAAAAAGACAGATGCTCAATCCATGCTGATCCAGGTTCGATCCCGGGTCGTCTGCGTGGCGAGCAGGCACACTTGCCGCTAGGCTTCTTCTTCGGTAACTCAACTTGCGAAATAAGCCGTTTAGTACTACAGCAGATGGGCCGTGTATTTAAATCAATTTTTTATTTAGTTTCAAGCGATATTCGAAAATAAAACCTAGCTAGATCTATTTAGCGCCCCCAAAACCCTCTACATACAAAAAATCACGACAATCAGGGCTGCCGTTTCCGAGATCTCGATTAGAAATATATATATAGAAATATATTTATATAGGTATATACAATTCTTGCTCGTTTAAAGGTATTGGATTTAAAATGAAATAGGATGTTATGTATGGACATAACATCCTATTTCATTTTGGTTTATATTTGGTTTTCGGACGATATGGTTTCCACGAGCCCGTCCTATCATCTTACCTTCTGCCACTCTTTACATGTTGCATTATCTACATATATCAAGTGTGTTTTTTTCATTATTTTTTCAGATTGTGCTAACAAGCAATTAGCAAGCACAGTATCTGTGAATGTTACCTTTACAAAAGATAGAACGTTAGAACAGGAAAACATTGGTGAGTATTTTTTATTATGAAGAGTTCCCAGGGGAACCCAATATTTTAACAATTTTTCTGCTGACAAAGTCACATGTAAAATCTGTATAATTCACACAAATATTATAAATGCGAAAGTAACTCTGTCTGTCTGTCTGTATGTTACTCTTTCAAGGCCAAACCGCTGAACCGATCTTCATGAAACTTAGCACAGAGATTGCTAACATACCGACATACATAGCCAGCCCTTTCACAGTTTTATTATATGTATAGATGTAAATTTATTTTTCACTAAAATTATTATACTAATTTGCAGATCCCATGGTTGAAGGTGGAACAAACACTGTGTTGCATCAACAGGGAACTTTGGCTACAACATCTAAGCAAGATTCCCAAAGAAAAGGTAATTAATTACTTATTTTAAAAGAATTAGCAATGTCACATAGGAATAATATGAACTAGATGTCTGTCTGTCTGTCTGTCTTTGGACACGATATTTACCATTCTACTGGACCAATTGACTTTATATTATTTGGTTAGGTGATACTTATCGCTCAGTAACTTTTTGGGTATCAATTTTATTTAGGCACTTACCTACTAAAAGGGTGAGTGTGACCTGCTTTTAAGCGGTTTTTGACAGCCCCCTCTCAAGAAAAAAATTGATTATTTGATTAAGATTGCTAAGGCATAACCATAATATATGTACATTATTTCAGATCCATTGGCCTCATCCAAGTCTATACTGAGTGAAGCACAACCGACAACACAAATGCAAAAAAAGGTGGAGCCTTTAATTACGTCAGGTAAATATAATGTTTGTCATTCAATAATACTAAACTAAAATTGAAATCCAAACAGTTTTTTTTTACCTTATACAAACCGTCTTTATACCCCTACAGGATTAAATTGATTATTTGATTAAGATTGCTAAGGCATAACCATAATATATGTACATTATTTCAGATCCATTGGCCTCATCCAAGTCTATACTGAGTGAAGCACAACCGACAACACAAATGCAAAAAAAGGTGGAGCCTTTAATTACGTCAGGTAAAAATTATGTTTGTCATTCAATACTGAACTAAAAACTCTATTTTAACTCTATTTTTTAATACTGAACTAAACTTGAAATCCAAACAGTTTTTTTTTACCTTATACAAACCGTCTTTATACCCCTACAGGATTAAATTATTGTCCATCAATCCGTGTGTCAGGTTTAGACCCATTTTCCAAAATCATAAACAAAATTAATCCTACCTCATCGTCATACTAAGTGTATGAGAACATCAACACAAGTTAAAACAGTTAATTAATTTTCCTGGTCGGGACGAAGCGCTATCCCGACTCTCACTTGGTCGTTTATAATTATTTAAATTTAAATACCTTTTTTACAGATGTGCAGACTATATCGAAGAAAGTTACAAAAAAAATTATAAAGGTATCAAAGCTGAGTCAATCCGAGAAAGAACTCTATGATAAAGTGGTTGCCTTAAAAATTAAAGTAAGCAAATATAAAAACAAATTAAAAAAGCAGTCTGCGGAAGTAAAGGCTGCAAAGAAATTTGCAACAAATCCCACATTTATAAAAACCATAGAAAACTGTTCAAGTACAGCAAAATTGCTCATGCAGATTCAATTGCGGGAGAATAAGAAGAAAGAGAAAGGTAGGCGCTTCACTCTCCAAGAGAAGATTGTCGCTTTGTCGATTTTAAAACAAAGCCCCAAGGGCTATAGATTCTTCAGAAAAATATTTATTCTGCCTGCGCCACAAACTTTGATAAAGCTGGTTCAGCAAAGTAACCTTCGGCCAGGAATAAATCAAAATGTGTTTGCACAATTGAAGAAGAAAGCGGAAACTTTGAAAGAAGAAGACAAAATATGTATCGTTCTCTTCGATGAAATTTCGCTAAAGCCCAATGTTACATTTCATGAGAGGAAAGACAAAGTGACTGGTTTTGTCGATAATGGACTACAGAGGAAGTTGGAGTTTGCTGACCATGCTCAAGTTTTTATGATACGTGGATTGTTGAAAAATTACAAACAACCAGTTTCGTATTCTTTTTCGGCAAGCGCAACAAAGGGTCCAGAGTTGGCAGTTCAATTTAAGAGCGTAATAACCGAACTTCAAAAATCTGGAATGATTGTTGTTGCTTCAGCGTGTGACCAAGGCACAAATAATAGGCAAGCACTGAAATTATTACTAGATGAGACTAGAGGAATTTATTTGAGAAAAGGAGAAGTGGTCAAAGAAAAAGTAATTCTGATAAATAATCAAGAGATAATACCTCTATATGATCCCCCCCACCTTCTGAAAGGATTGCGGAATAATTTACTTACAAAAAATTTGAAATATACCCAAGATGGCAAAACAAAAACAGCCAAATGGACTCATATTGAGCAACTACACAAAGAAAATCCGGGCTATAAAGGTATAAGGTTGTTACCTAAATTGACAGACTGCCATGTTAAAGCAGAGAAAATGAATAAAATGAAAGTCAAATTTGCGTCGCAAGTCTTCAGTCGGACTGTTGCATCAACTATGGGATTTTTGGCAGGTGATACATATTTTTACATACATACATGCATACACAAATCACGCCTTGGTCCCTTGCGGGGTAGGTAGAGCGTAAACGGCCGTAAGAAACGATTGGCATCGCCACGTTTGACTTAATGTTTGAGGGTGGTTTACAAAGTTTATTTGCTACCACTGTAGTGACAGCTTGTCAGTCTGACGCCTAAAATTGTATTTCACAACCATCAACTCAAAAGATACATATAAACCTTCCTCTTGAATCACTCTATTACCAGCCCAGCGGTTTCATTAACGTTTGACCATTTTCCCGTGGTAATGAGATTTTTCCCGGGGTAAAAAGTGTCCTATGTTACTCAGGGATGTTGTAGCTTTCTAATGGTGAAAGAATTTTTGAAATCGGTCCAGTAGTTTCCGAGTTTATCGATTACATACATACAAACAAACAAAAAACAAACAAATCTTTCCTCTTTATTATTTGTATGGATGTAAAGAAATGCCTGTTTCTTCCACAGATAAAGGAATTCTTTTGGAAGAATGCCAAGAAACTGCAGATTTGCTACTTTTAGTGGACAATTTGTTCGACTCAGTCAACGGAAGCTATGCCAAAAATTTCCACGCCAAGCCCCTCCTAGGACCTGCAACACCCAATTCAAGCCATCACAAGATATGGAAAGAAAGTGTAGCAGTTTTAAAAACGATGAAATTTGTCAGCGCTTCAGGGAAAGAAGAATCTGTCCCTACAATCAATAATTGGGTGTGGACACTGGAGGCTATAGAGGTTCTCTTAACTAAACTAAAAAACGATTTTAACATAACGTCGGTGTGGATGCGGCACCTAAATCAGGACCCAATCGAGAATTTTTTTGGGTCTATTAGAAGTCACGGGTGCCGCAACACAAATCCGACTTGTGAGCAATTTGAGTCTGCTTTTGCTACATTATTGATAAATAGCCTTAACAGTGTCCACACCAGCAGAGGTAAAAATTGTGAAGGAGATTTTTGTGATGCTTTACACGCCCTCGTCATCAACGAAGATGGAGGTGAAGCCACCTCAACTGATGTGACACGCCATAATTTTGATAATATTTTAAGTATCAATTTCACACCACTCTCACAAAAAGCAGCAGATCCTAGGATCATAGGTCCACTACAGTACATAAGTGGATACTTTGTACAAAAGTCAAAAATAAAAATATTTAAAGACTGTCCCGATTGCAAATCAAAATTAATGTCAGATGACACAATAGAATATATAAATTATAGAGAATATGCGGGCAAGAGGTGGCTTTGCACTCCTAGCAAAAATGTTGTCCTATTAATCTCCAACATACAAGATATTATTTATGAAATTTTAAAAGAAGACTTTGAAAAAAATAATATTAAAGAAATTATAAAAACCGCGATTATTATATTGGCTGATTTTAATTTTATAAATTGCGAAGTGCACAAAAACAAATTAATTAACTATTTAATTCACGTTGTGGTGCGATTTTCCATTTACAATTACTGTAAAATAATAAATAAAATTTTATCAGGGAAAAGGGAAATTGATGATGATGAGGATCGTGTTCAAGTAAAAGCGAAAAAATTTTTCAGTAAATGTTTTAAAAGAAAAAAATAATTTTTGTCTGTAGGTATGTAAGTTCTAATTTTATTTAAGAGTAGTGTGCAGCAAAAGCCCGCTATCAAAACCTAAGCCAAATACTTAAATCAACGAAGTGTATGAGCAATCATCAACGAGCTTGGTAAGTGGCAATAACATTACCCAACTCTTAAAACGAGACGGATTTTGATAATTTTGGTACACATAATCTTGAGACTATAAACTAGGTCTGTACGTTTTGATTCTTTATTTTAAGCGATCAAAGCTTTAATTTCGGATCCCATACAAACTCATAATTGCACTACTATATCACATACCACAAAAACCAAAACGTACGGACCTAGTTTCTAGTCTCAGGAATCTGTGTACCAAAAATTATCAAAATCCTTTAGGTTTTAGGGGTGGGGAAACGTTATCGCCTTTTGTGTGGGGAATATTAAGTTCACACTACTCTTATAGTGTGATTTTAAGTTGGTGTAAGGATTTTAGGTGAACATGATAAATGTTTTCGAGATAAAGGGATGAGCCGAATTGGATACCTTGTATCTTCTAAATTAGTATCACAGTAAAAATGTAAATAACATAATATTTAGAGAAGTTGAGTTCATTCTGTAATATAATATGTAATAAAACGTTATGTACTAAAAGTGAACAGTAATCAATTAATATAATGCATTAGAATAATGCCTGATTTTCTGTAGTTTTAAGTGATTTATGATGGTTACTGTAGTAATACTAGAAATAAATGATTTTAATTCTTCGTTGTTTTTTATACCTATATTATATACCTACCTATTTTACTGAGGTGCCCTATCTATAGAATTAATACTTATATTATTAGTATGAACGGGATTATCACCACGATAATGTTTTTTGTTATTACCTCGATATTTCAGAGCGGTTGCGGTGGTCGAGGTAATAGCAAAAAACATTATCATGGTAATAATCCCGTTCATACTAATAATATAAGTGTAGTGAACAACCGCGAAAATCTAAAAGCAGCTATACAATTGTTCGTTATAGATATAGTTATCTGCCGAATAGTTTCTACGCTGACGTACAGATGGCGCCAGTTATGCATTGCTCATTTGGAAGCTAGAGATTGGTCTCTATTACCCCTATATAAAAAGTACTCTGTGCTCCAGACTTAAATCCCATAGAGAATTTGTGGGGTTTAATGGTGCAAAGGTGGGACATGTGCAATGAAAGAACTACAGAGGCTTTAGAGGCTCACTGCATGGAAGTGTGGGAGAATACCAGAGGAACAGATCTAGAGTTTGGCTAGCGAGTAGTGGCACTAAGCATTTTTACAAATTCTTTATGTGTCAACATTTTCGAACTGTTATGTCAAACGTCACAAATCTGTTTTGTAACCTATCGTCTTGTGTATTTTTATCAAAATATTCCGAAATTATGTCGAAACCGATAAAAAGTGGCGTGAGAAGTATGTTGTATACTATGATAAATAGTTACGAACAAGTAAAAGTGAATTCAGTGAAGCTGCAAATCTGCGATGCAAAAACGACGCCTTTTCGATGAAATCCTGTCCGCGTCAGGTACTGTGACCAAACGTTATTGAAACTTGACGGTATATATTTTTATGTATCTATTTTTTCTTTTACTTAGCTAGAAATCAGCATTTGTGCTTTTATTCTTTCAGCTCGTGTGGATGATGAAGTTAGAAATTCAATTCAAGGTCTAGTTCTGGAGTTACAAAAAAGTCAGGAAAATGAGATGTTGAATTCGAAGTCACGGTATATAAGAAGCTACAAAGTCTTGAAGTCAACGTCTCTGCAAGTCCTTATACACATCCGTCGCGCCCGTTCTGCCCACGGAGCTACGGGGACTCCAACAACTTCGTCGAGCGGCCCGCTTTGCCACCGAAGACCGAGATAAATATACGTTGTGCGTGAGTGCTAACAAGTGTGCGTGAGTGCTAACAAGTGTGCGTGAGTACGTCCCTCTTTCGGCAGTCGTAGGTACTGGGAGATTGGTTATCTTAAATAAACTCTTGTACTTTACTCCCTCCTCTTTTCTTGCCGCGGCCCCATACTACTTACGTGGGGCACGAGGCTTGTTAGGGCGCCTACAGACAGGACACTGTACACACACCTTACACACCCACGCCCTCCGGGGTCACAGGCACTCGTGTAGCGAGACCACTCCACAATAACATAGCTGCTAAATATTCACCTGCGGTTACCTCGGTTCCCTGAGTGCCGGTGCCTCTTGGATTTTAGGTAATACGACACGATGATTATTAGTTTATAAATTTGTTTGTATGTAGGGGATACAAACAAATTTATAAACTCCCAAACCGTTCTTCTTCTTAAGTATAAATATTAAATACCTCCCATGATAAAAAAAAAAAAACATTTGAATTCCTTCTATTTATAGATTGATTCGCAAGAAAGTCAGCAAGATAATGCAACAGCGACTAGTTCCCGGAAAAGGAGATGCGGTACTGATGTAGATAGTGATATTGCCGAAGCTCTGCAAGTTTTAAAAAATGTGTCAGCTTCGTCATCTGCTCGCGATGATGCGTCGGTATTCGGAGAATACATAGCAAGCAAAAAGAAGGTTCTATGAACCAAGGTGAATGGAATACACTAGGTAAAAAACGACCACGGCAACCGACAGTGTCCAATTTGGATGATTTTGATATTTCTGTCATAAGAAACAAAATAAACGAGTTTTATGTTGTCAAAAAGTGTGCTCCAACATTAAGAAGCTTACACATGGAGCTGCAGGATTCAATTCAATTCTCTGGAAGCCGGGAAACGCTGCGACAACTTTTACATAAAAATGGCTTTGAATTAAAAAAAAAATGGGCGAAAAATTTGAATTAGCTGCATGGAGGCATAGATACCTGAGGACCATTCATCAAAAACGCCAAGAAGGAAAACATATTGTTTATCTTGATGAGACTTATGTCCACCAAAACTAAAATCGTGGCAATGCCAACTAAAAGTGGATTAGTGGATAAAATATCTGCAGGAAAAAGACACATTGTAGTCCACGCAGGATCAGAAAAGGGTTTAGTTCCTAATGCTTTATTAGTGTTTAGCATAAAATCGAAAATGGCTGACTATCATGATGACATGAATAAAAACAATTTTTTGAAATGGCTAGATGAGAAGCTAATACCAAGCCTGATGGAACCCTCTGTAATTATCATGGATAATGCGAGTTACCACGTAACTCAAATTAACAAGCCACCTACAATGAACAACTTGAAAGCTGACATTCAAAAGTGGCTTTCTGATAATAATATTTCGTTTGACGAATGCTTTACAAAGGCTGAGCTCTTACGTCTAGTGCAAGAAAATAAACCAACTCCTCTATATGAAGCAAAAGAGTTACTGAAACAGCATGGGCATATAGTTTTAAAGTTGCCTCCGTATCACTGCGATCTCAATGCGATAGAACTTATATGGAGCTTGGTCAAACGAAAAATTGCAAGCAAAAATTTGGGCGTGCATGGCACTCAAATCGAACAATTAATTCAAGAATGTTTCTCAACCATCACCGCAAGCGACTGGAAGAAAATCACTGACCACATAATTAATGTGGAAAATGAATATAAAACTAGAGACAGAACTGGAACCATTTATTATAAATGTTCGTGAAGACGATAGTGACAGTAATGATTCCCTCCCTGATATTGAGTTTCTCGGATCTGATTTTGATTATGATGAATAAAATATTATTATTTTTAGTACTTTGTTTTTTTTTTATATATTTCAATGGAAGTTGAATAGTGCTCCAATGTGTGTTCTCTTTCTATGGAAACCAATGGCGAGGTTGTGAGCAGGCAAGGCTATGAATAAATGTCATTCATTATCATTTAGTATTTTGTTACCTTTTTGTCATGTCAGTGGTTTTAGCAGAAATTTAAACTCATTTCAATTTCTGTCCCGGCCGGGAATTGAACCCGGGACCTCTTGCATGTTGACTACTGAACCACTTAAGTCGTCTGACTGCACGCACCCACAAAAGAACAAAAGCAGTTCTTATAATTTTAGACAAGGTCCATAAATAACCAATTATCAAAACCGTTTTATCCTGGTATATTGAGTGTTGTCTGCTTAAGATTTTTCAAATTTGCTGCCGTTTTCTTGTGCCACGACTCGTTTGCCAAACTCTAAAGGGTTTGAACAAGCGCGCTCGCACACGGCCGATTTTTCTATCGACGACTCTATTACTTTCGTGGAAAAGAAAAAGATGTCATACATGAATAATGGGGCGCGTTCACAAAGCGCGCATGAACGCGGTATTATGAACTGCATTTGATAAAATTTCTAAAAAATATTATTGAAAGATGGTCGCATGAACGCGTCCAAAATGTCACCACGTGGTCACCTTGACCTTGAAAGCGCATGCTTTGTTTGTTTACATTTTTTTCTCGACTTTCTCGTTGCGCTTGCGGTGTGTGTTGCGAACATTGTTGCGTTGTCCTGATAAATACCTAGTAAATAGGCACTATAAAGGATGAAACGTAAGTATCTACCTGTATTCATAAATAATATTAGATGACATCTTTAAAATTCACAGTCTTGGGAGTGATTTAAGACTGTTTAAATTAATTTTGTTTGTATTATTTCTCATCTTGGTTTTGTTTTGTTACTTAAAGCATGCCATTACTCCCCACTACAACCCCAAGAGGCCTCAAGAGGCAAAAATGCCTAGCCTTCAACTTTTTAAAAGACCAGTCTTAAAAATCTTAACGTACCTGACACTCTGAGTAGAGTACAGCCAGTAGACGCGTTTTACTATTCTAAACACGGGGCAAGAACCCCCATTTTGTTATTCTGGACAGTTTTTGATAAATCGCATTTCTAAGTACCTAAATAATGTTTTATACCAAGAAAATGAATAAAATTCAATTTCCCCGAAAGTACCTACTCGTTTCTTTTTTTTATTATTATTATCACCTTATACCTAGCACATTATAAAGTGGCATTCAATTCACTTTATCGTTTAAAAAAAATATTCTCCAATATTTCAGGGTCTTTTTTTTTTTTTTTTTTAATTAGCCTGTTCAGTCCCACTGCAGGGCAAAGGCCTCCCCTCTCTCGCGCCTTCAGGGTCTTAGCACTCAAAAATTGCAACTGAATCTAGAAATATACATAAGAAATTTGCTGCTAGGTACCTATAATATAGGTACTTAGCAGCAAATAGGACACCATTGGTGTCCAAAGCACTAAAATTTTTGAAACAGCAGTCAAGCGCTTTGTACCTACCTACATTTGCCTTTAAATTTTTACAAGGCAGAATTATTAGAAAAAAATCTTATTTTGTACTGAATACTATACAGGTTGTAAGGGAAAGCCTTCCCTATACTGAAAGGGTGCATTCAGATCATGAAACTGAACAACTTCCTATTATAAAAACTTAATACTTCCTATAATAAATGCAGTCAGCTGAACGTGATTTTGTATGGTAAGGTTGAATTTTTTTTACGTTTCCTGATAAAAGTTTTTATGGGAAGTTGTTCAGTTTCATGGTCTGAATGCACCCTTTCAGTATTCGGAAGGCTGTCCCTTACACCCAGTATATTTCTTAAAGTTAAGCTGAATTAATAGATATATATATATATTAAAAGGGTATATATATATATATTATATATCTATCACTGTAAATATAAAATGTATGGCTCTTCTGTCTGTATGTATAGTTCTTTTTCATATAAAATAATGTCCGTGTAGCGCGTCCTGTCAAGTTCAAGCAAAGATCTGGCGGGCCATAAACTGTCCAGGATAAAAATTTGGGGTTCTTACCTACTCAGAATATCAGGTATAGCAAGATTTTTGAAGATAATGCAGACTTTAAAAAAGAGGGTTATTAACCATCAACGTAATTATGTCGGCAAATTCAACTAACTATGCGCTTTCTTAATGCTAACTTAATTCATTTTTATCAACAGACATTAGGGATCCTGGCATCATGACCGATGCTGAGCTATTAGAAATGCTCGATTCTGAATCGGAAGATGAATTGGACAACGCGTACTCTTCCGATGATGAAGCATCCCGAGAACCCGCGGAAGATCCTGTTCCGGATCGTCCTTCTTCCGAATGGTCCTTTCAGAGGCAGGGCCTATCCAATGAGGTGACTAGTTATTTAAGAACTAGTGGCTTGCAGGGAGAAAGGCTAAAGGATCCCATGGATTTCTTTGATCTTTTGTTTCCCGTCTCCCTTATGTTGTTTCTCTTGGACAACATCAATAATGGTGCAACGAGGCTACTTGCAGCTAATAGAAAACCACAAGCAAGAATCACAAGGTGGAAATATATCACTATTGCCGAGTTCCGAACATTTTTAGGCCAGCTCCTTCAAATAAGAACGATAAAAATTCCGCGTATTGAAGACTATTGGAACAAAAGTGAACTTTTTCAGTTAGGGTTTTTTTCCAAATATATGGCGAGAAATAAATTCCTACTCATACTGAGATGCTTAAATTTTTTGACCAACAACACCGGCGACAGATTAGATAAAATTTCGGGGCTCATTCAAAAATTTAATGAAATAATGAGCAATGCTTTTAACCCGGTTTTTTTTATGTATTGCCGAATCTTTAGTTCTTTGGCGCGGGAGGCTGTGGTGCCGGCAGTATATAAAAGGCAAGGCAAGTCAATATAGTGTACAATTATATCTATTAACGGATAACTTTGGTTTTGTTGTGAAAGTAATTGTTTATGGGGGAAAAAGTGATAACATTGTTGGGGGAAAAGATCACGTGTCTAAAGTAGTAAAAAATCTGTAGGATGAAAGGTTAGGTTAGGTCATGCTGTTTACATGGACAATCTTTATAACTCGGTTGAACTAACAAATTATTTGGTGGAAAATAATACTCATGTAACAGGGACATTAAGACCTAACAGAAAAGGACTTCCCACGGCAATCAAAAATGCAAAACTTAAAAAAAACGAAATAATTTCAATGTATTCAAGTAAAGGAGTATGTATCACAAAATGTTGCGACAGTAGGGTCCTTTTAATATCAATTGATGAAATGATCATCCCATTCACTGGTGCTTGCCCGATGCGTCAATATTGCCCGGGTAAACCACACCCCACTGGTCTACGAGGGCGTTTTGACAACTACCTACATGACTTTCAGGCTGAATAGAAACTTTTTTTATTTTTAATTATATTTTCTTCTTCTGCTTAGCGAACCTAAAATAATTCTATTTTCAAATATGGCGCGAAAACAATATTTAATAACAAAAGAAGTTTGGCGGCTGTGAATGTGTTCTTCGAAAATGGAGAAATCCCAGTTTCGAGTCTTGATTAAACACATTTTTTTACGCGGGAAAACCATTAAGCATTTTGTTGTGGACGTATTACAACCAATAATGCCGAGCGCCCAGGAAGGCCGATTGAGGTAACCACTGAGGACATTGTTAACAAAATCCACGATATTGTTTTGGCTGACCGTCGAGTAAAGATACGCGAGTTAGCTGAGGCTGTGCACATCTCAACTGAACGAGTTTTTCATATTTTGCACGATATTTTGGGAATGAAATAACTTTCTGCAAGATGGGTGCCGCGCTTGCTTACTGACAGTCAACCAAAAGCGAAAACGCGTGACTACTTCTGAGGCATGTCTGGCTATGTATAATCGGCTCAACTTTAGATTAGGTTCTGCTAGCTACGCGCGCAATTTTTTTTGTGTATTTAGACATTAGTGAGGCATATAAAAATCCAAACTTTCAAGTTTCGGAGATGAGCGGTTAACGAGAAATAAATTTTTGAAATTTATTATTTTTATACAGAAATTGCCTAAAAAAAGCGCATTGACGCAAGAAAAAAGCAAGCCTAACTCTTAGTTGAAGTCCCAAAACGATCAGATTCAATACCAGAAGATACCATCAAAATCATACAATCCTTTTATGAATCTGATGAGGTGAGCCGTCAAACTCCAAACAGAAAAGATGTCATCAGGATTAAAAATAGTGATGGTGAGCAAGTAACTAAACCCAAAAAACATTTAGTCATGACCGTCGCTGAAGTTTACGAACTGTTTAAAGTCAAATTCCCTGATGTGAAAGTACACCGCACCAATTTCTTCGAACTGCGACCGTTTCACGTGCGAGTGAGGTCCGAAATGCCGCACAATGTTTGCGTCTGTGTGTATCACGCAAATTTTGAATTTTTGACGGAAGCTCTGAAAGATTCATTGGATCCTAAAATTTCAACCTATTATGAATTACTTAAAGAGATATGTTGTGATACACAAAATGAGAAATGTATGAAAGGAGCATGCCAGAAGTGCTATGATGTTTCAGATGTTGTGATTCTAAATGTTGATTTGTCTGACCCCACCCAGTGGAAACAGTGGGGGAAATCTACTGATGGATGGCTTCAGATCCAGACTATTCATGGTACAAAAAAAGTATTACTTCAAGAAATTGAGAAGCAGACACAAAAATTTAAGACTCACTGCTTTGTTAAAAAGGAGCAGTCGAACTTTTTTGAAAAGTCGAGGCTTGAATCTTCTGAGAAACAAGCAGTCATGCAAATAGATTTTGCTGAAAATTTCTCAATTATCCCTCAAGATGAGATTCAAAGCGCGCATTGGCGCCATCCACAAGTTACCTTGTTTACTTGTTGTGTGTGGTTCCAAGAAGGCCAAAAGGTAGCTAGCTATGTTGTGGTGAGTGATGACCTCTCCCATGACAAAATATCAGTTAGGGTTTACCTCAAAAGAATTATCGAAGATATAAAGGTGTCGCACCCAGACTTAGAAGAACTTTTGGTTTTTCTGATGGCTGTGCTGCCCAATTTAAGAACAGATATACAATCTCCTGTGTATATTACAGTGTTTAAGACTGGGGAATAAGGTTGACTGGGCTTTTTTTGCCACAAGCCACGGCAAGGGCGCTGTGGATGGACTTGGAGCAGTGGCTAAACGAAGGCTTTGGAATGCCATTAAAGCCAGGCAAGTCAACATCAACACAGCATGGGATTCCTATGAATATTTAGCAGCTAATTCTAAAGATGTCACATATATCTTCGTCAGTGCTGATGACTACTCTTCCCGTGACTACAAAGAAGAGCTAATGCTACGTTGGGAAAACTTAGATTTACTTCTTGGCATACAGAAACACCATTTTTTCAAGCACATCGCCGAAAAAGACATAACATACAGTCTGACTGCGAATTCAACAGCACAAACCACCTCACTGTTTAAACAAAAAGTTAATTACAATGATGTATATTCAGACAGCGATGGAGAGAGCAAGAGAAAATCTCAGGATGAAGATGAAAGAGAGAAAAAAGATAAAGAGAACAATGCCGATAACAACAAAAATGATGGAGATCCTGGACAAAATTATTCAAAGGAGAAGATAAGAAACAATAAAAATGTTAAACAGAGAAAAACAGAAAAAGAAACGTACCAGAGAAAAGAGAATAAACAAGCTAATGAAGATGAAATCCTAAATAAGAAAGACATGAAAGAACAAAGGGGAAGGAACAAGGAAAAGAAAAATAAGCATGACATTGTCACAGCAGGAGTAAGTGGTGTTGCACTTGAACCCCAGTACAACAGAGGTGACTTTGTCTTGGTGAAAATTCCGGGCAAAAAAGTCGAGTATCGTTATGTGGGTATTGTGGACAATATAGATAACGACGAAGGTGAAAAAAGAATCACCTACTTACGACTCTATGACGATCACGGAACACTATTTAAGGTCGCTGAAAATGATATTTCTGATGTCACATTTGACCAAGTAATATATAAATTACCCACGCCAGCCTTAGTCACTAAAGGCGATCGCATTTACTACAAATTTAGTAAGTCTGTGGATGTTTTTAAACAATAATTATAAAATGCTTAGGTTAAATTTGTCAGTCAGTAATAAAAGACGTTGATTTACCTTTATTTTTATCTTTTTATTCGACTTGTCACACCCGTCACAATTATGTGTCACGCCCGTCACAACGTTTGTTGAGTCATAACTAAAGAAATTAACTAAATATTTACCAGATTTCTTGCTGACACAAAGGATAATTTATTAAGTATTTAAAAATTATAAATATATTTTTACTAAGTTTTATATTTTTGCTAAACCATAGACATTTCCAACAGAGGTATCAAGTCGTGCAATAGTTGAGGTCACACCCGACACACATTAATATCTAATTGCCCTATAAATTTCATTCTTGAAATACACATACATACGGTTAAGATCTACAGGATTACGATTTAGATATCATTAAATATAGTTTCTTTTTAAAGTTATAAATCAAAACTAAAGTTGAAATGTCACACCCGTCACCGCGGACTGACCCAAAAGTTCTATTTCATCAGGATAGTGCTCCGGCCCACTCTTTTGCAGTCGCGACTTCAAAACTTGTCGAATTAGAATACGAATAATTGCCACACCCTCCATATTCACCAGATTTAGCCCCCGGTGACTTCTTTCTCTTCCCAAACATGAAGAAATGGCTTGCTGGGCAAAGATTTTCGTCTAATGAAGAGGTGATAGCTACAACCTAGGCCTATTTTGCAGGCTTTGACAAAAAGAATTTTTTGGATGGGTTGAAGAGATTGGAGCATCGCTGGAAAGAGTGTAGAGTTGAAAGGAGAGTACGTAGAAAAATAAAATGTTTTTGTATACAAAATATATGTTTTTCTTTTCAAAGACTTATCAAACCACCCTCGCACAGAAAGCTCCTCGTCACTTTTTGTTCAATTGAAAGAGGTTGAGATCAACATTTTTAAAAATCTGACTGAGTAATCAGACTAAGGCATCACCAACGGCTACTGACTAGCATGCCAATTCAAATGCCTTGGCAATTAGCCAACCTTGACCTAGATACTATTAATGAACAGATCATGTTCGGCATGGATAAGGGCGTAGGCTCAGAAAGTCACATGACTCTGAAGGACTAATCTCTTTTTCAAAATATGTTCAGTAGGTAAGTGCTGATTTCAAACAGCAGATTGCTGAAGACGTATGGTCAAAAACATGAAGTAAATTTTATCAGTTTCAGTACCACTTATGCTGGTTTTTGATGATAAATTCTTTAAGTATATAGTTTATAAATCAACATAAGGCGTAGGCTCAGAAAGTCAGATGATACCGAAAGACCAATCTCTTTTTCAAAATATGTTCAGCACCTACCTAGTGCTAATTTCAAACAGCAGATTGCTGAAGACGTATGGTCAAAAACCTGAAGTAAATTTATCAGATTTGGTATGACTTATGCTGGTCTTTGATGATAAATTCTTTAAGTATATAGTTTATAAATCAACATGATTTTTTGTGGCAGAGGTCATGCAGTGGTAAAACAGGTGACTGCGAATAATCTTACATAATAAAATTATTTACAAAGGTCCAAATGTTTTAAAGTGTGTTCTAGACATTGTACCAACAACATTGTGCCTGAATGAAATTATTCAGTTGCAGATAAAATAAAAACATCTGTGAAATACATTTCTTTCAAGTATTAGAATGTACATGGTATTATTTACTGTATGTATATTAATATAATGAAGATTGAGATTGAACCAACATATTGCTTTTTGCAAATATGAAAAGTTGAATCCCAATCCTTCCTTTGTAGTGAGTAAATTATACCAAGACAATGCAACCAATTGTGATAGATAATTGTGGTTCTATGCAAGTCCCGGTAAGAGTATACTTTTCGGGACGGTGAAAAATCAAAAACGCTGGTAAAGTGTTGAACAAGACAAAACAAAATAGTTGGTGAAGTGTTGAACAAGACAAAATATCTCGCTTGGAAGAAAAATAAAGGTAGATATACCTACTTCCAGTGGCAAATTCCTACGACAAAACCAATAGTGTTCAGTTCATTAGTGTTCAGTGTACTCTTCAAAAATTCAGACATAAGGAAGGAATGGAGCTGTTCTACAAATGAGGCTCGCTGAAAGCGATAACACGCTTGCACGATGGATGCAATCTGAGGATGCAATTCATTGGCGTGGCAATATGTTTTCCAAATCATTTGACGACTCCTAACCTAAAAAGGTAGTTTCAAAAGGAGTCGTTCGGGTTTCTAATTACGTTCCCAGTGTATGGACAATTTAATATCCTCTCTAAACTCGAAAGTAGGGTCATGTTGGACCGAAAACTTCAGCTGAAGCCTCGAAATATGGTAAGAAAGTCCTGACATTTTAGAGAGGAAAAAGCGGGAATAGAATTTCGTCTTCAGGATTACTTACATGCGAAGAACTACTAAAATACTTTAAGATAATATTATATAAGCTACCAACAACAATGAACACAAACAGAAGAATCCAATCTACGAAACGAACAATATAAAACAAAACAGCGAGCGAGCGAAGCGAAAGGGAAGCCAGCTAAGCCCAGTGTTGCCAATATTAAGCTGCCCAGCAAAGAGTATGTAATTAAAACTAGCCTTTTCTGCCCACCAGAATCGACTTCTAAAACCACCAGAAATCCACTAATCGCCAAGTTTTCTACTAAAATTCATTTTTAGCAAAATTTTGTTCATTAATTCCACCAAACAATCCACTAACCAGAACCAAGTCCGCTAAAAGGCAAGTCAAAACTAAAAGATTTAGTAAAAAATTCTCTAAATTGGCGACACTGGTCATCAAGTCGTCTCATGAGAGTTTGACAATTTAGTGTTGCCATAATAGTAACAAGATGCTGCTCAAGGGTAAGATTGGGGCTCAGATTGGGGTCAAGAGTAAGCCCATCAAAGATTAAAAAAAAACACAAGAGAAAAGCACCACTTTTAACAAAGAAGCGCTATATTTTAGAGAAAAAAATGTCTGTAATAAAAATGTGCGAAAACCACTAAAAGAACTAAAGACTGAAAGTATAATGTTTACATTAAATGATGATGATGATCTCTCCGACCGATTTCGGCCATGGCGACCACTTTGACTCCTAATCAGATCGGCGCTGATGCGCCCGGAGATGGCTATTGTAGCCAATTGTAGCCAATAGCCTTTGATAGAGTCAATAATGATACACTATTAAGTAAATTAGCAAAAGCCGGAACATCGGTCTCACTTTTACATTTCTTCGCATCCTACCTTTCGGATCGGATTCAATACGTCGAGTACATGAATACAACATCTGCTGAATACAGAGTAACCTCCGGCATCGGTCAGGGCAGTAGCCTTGGGCCACTACTATTTTTGATACTAGTGAATGATCTGCCATCAGTAATTTCAAACTCTGTATGCTTGATGTTTGCTGATGATGTTAAAGTCGCTAAGTCCATTCGGAATCTCGAAGATTGTCAACAATTACAACACGATGTAGATAAGATTAATTTTTGGTGCGTTGACAACTGTCTAGACCTTAATCTCACCAAATGTTCAATCGTTTCTTATAACCGGGCCCACCAACCAATTGAAAATGACTATCGTATCGGTAATGTTTCATTAAATAAATAAAGAAGTGGCAATTCGCGATCTAGGCACTTGGTTTGACGCTCAGTTAAAATTCAACATGCATATTGTAAAAACCTGCGCAAGAGCTAGGAAAATACTGGGCTTTATAATGCGCCAGTCTAAGTACTTTAACTGTAGGGATGCAATTAGCGCTATTTATAATGCATACGCACGCAGCATTCTTGAGGTCAATTCAATAATCTGGTCTCCGCACGAAGAATACTACAAAAGTATGGTGGAAAGAGTACAAAAAACATTTTTAAGATTTATATATAAAAAACTTTATGGATATTACCCATTCCTGTACCCCACACCGTTTGTTATGGGTATGGTTGAGTACAACTCATTAGAAGTGCGACGCAAGCTTTCGCTAGTTAAATATTTTTATAGGCTTATTCACGGAAACCTAACAAACCCATTTCTTTTAGGGCAAATTCCCTTTTATGTTCCTCCTCATCACACACACGACCTGCGTCCCCGTGATACGGCGACGTTCTTCGTCACGTACGGGAGAACAAAGTCACTATCAGCAACACCTATGATATAAGCCTTAATGATTATAAATGAAGTTACCATAAATACTAAAATTGATATATTCGCGTCAAGAAGCTTAAATACTACTTCTACAACACATTCGCGTCAACAGAAAATAGATTTCTGCAAGAAGCTTAAATACTACTTCTACATGTTATATTAAAGCTTCTTGGATTTCTGGCATCTGTAGGACATCACCTAGAGATCCGTCTTACAAGGAGTTCTATAATAGATTTAGAATTTTAAAAACATTGTTACCTTATATTAAGATTTACACGTGTGGCTTGTCTGTTAGTGTAAGTTGAGAAATAAATAAATGATAAATGATAAATGACAATTTTGGCAGTAAACTCCTGTGCCGTGTGATGCCGGCTTAGAATAGCATCACCCCATTTCTTCCCGTGGGTGTTGTAAAAGGCAACTATGGGACTCGAAGGTTCCATGTGTATTACAATTTTAGGCGACAGGCTGACAACCTGTCACTTCAGTGAAACATGTATCATCGTAAAGGGCCCTCAATATTTGTCAGACGTGGCGATAACAACCGTAATTTTACGATTGTTAACGCTCTGCCTACCCCGAAAGGGATAAAGGCGTGATTTGTGTATGTATGTGTATGTATGTAACTCCCGTGCACAGAGTGGACACGTGAGCTTGCCATTTACATAATTATAGTTAATGGCGACGGGTGGACGGGCCTTCAGCTCATCGCGCTTAGCGTCGAGGTCTGCTTTACGCTGTTCCTCAAACTCGCGGACTTGCCTCTTGACCAACCCGCGCCATTCGGGACGCTGTGCTGCCGGACCATCCCATTGAGTGGGCTCAATGTTGCATCTTTTCATGTGTCGTTTCTGAACATTTTTATATCTGAGGCGTTGTCCGCCATGCTTTCGCTTGCCCTCCTCTAGCTCAGAATAAAAGATGCGCTTCGCCACTCTCTCCTCCGACATCCGGGATACATGACCGCACCACCGTAGCTGACGACGCATTAGATAGGCCTCAATGCCACCAACATTGGCTCGTCTCAGAACTTCGGTATTGCGCACTCGGTCGGACCATCTGATCTTCATGATGGTGCGAAGGCATTTTAGGTGGAAGCGATCCAGAGTGCGTATGTGGTGACGATACACACACCAAGTCTCAGAGGAGTATAGAAGGTTTGGCAGCACAATCGCCATATATACAGAGATTTTTGTGGCTAGCTTTAGGTCGTGCGAGCAGAAAACCTTGGAACACAACTTCCCAAATGCTGCAGCTGCAGCACTGATTCTGCTGTTGATCTCAGCATCAAGGTTACACTTAGATGTTATAGTGTTCCCCAGATAACGAAACTTATCAACCTGTTTCAGCATATCCTCACCAAGCATAATCGCCAGTGTCTCGCGACCATGCGAGTCTAAGGACATCACTTCCGTCTTTTTGACACTGATCTTCAGGCCGAATTTACAGCATGCTTGGTGAAAAACGGACATTAGCTGTTGCAGGCCGTCTGGGGATTCTGCAAGAAAGCACAAGTCATCAGCACACATGATCTCAGTAATCAATGCATACGAGACTTTAGTGCGCGCCTTAAAAAATAATAAAAAATAAAAATAAAAATAAAAATTCTTTTATTCAGGTAAAGAAACCCATTTTGTTAGTAAACACACTTAAATAACTAAATTGTTAGTACAACCTATAAATCTAATTTAATCCTAAGTAGAAAAAGTAAAATAGTTTGCGATGTGACACGATACACAGAGTCAATGGCAAGCATGTAACTCTGTGAACCGTGCCAACACCGCTGAGTCCATCCGGCTTTCAATCACCTTCAGGATTTCATTGGTGCTCCCCCGCAGCCTGCGTATAAGTGACGCACTCTGCTTGCGGATGATAGCATAAAAATCATCTACACTAGCATCCGCAAACATACCAGAGGCACTGCAGAAACGCGGGAGCCTCAATAAAACCCTGAAAATATTATTATATTGTACGCGCAGGTCGCTGTAGGCCTTTTGGGTAAAGCTGGTCCATAAAGCACATGTGTAAAAGCTCTGACAAAATGCTTTAAACAAGGTAATTTTGACAGGAACTGTGCATCGTTTAAATCTATGGGCCAACATATTACCTCGAACCGACAGCGCCCTGCGCTCTCGCTGTATGTCCTCGTCATCCTTCAGGTCTTCAGTTATAATGTGACCAAGATACTTAAATTTAGGGACACGTTTTAAAGCTACGTCATTTAGCAAAAGTGGAGGCACAACAATGGGTTCTTTATTTTTACCCTTAAGCAGCATGAACTCACTTTTGTTTACATTATATTTAAGACCGTGTCGTTCAGCGTACTCCTCACAAACTTTTAACATATCTCTGAGTCCCCCAATCGATGGGCTGAGCATAAGTCTAGCCAGGTTAAAAAGACTGCCATCTGTGCGGAAACGGATGCGGACTCCTTGGGAAACAGTATTTAGGACTTCTTTGACTACAACTGCAAAGTACAAGGCGAACAGTGTGGGCGCTAAAACACACCCTTGTTTCACCCCACAGGTGACGGGGAAGAAATCAGACTGTTCACCGTCTACAGAGACGCAGCACTGCATGTCGTCATGCAGGAGTCTTAGGAGTCGCACATACTTTTCTGTGCACCCTAACTTTCCTAGCACCATCCAGAGAGCTTCGCGAGGCACACTGTCGAATGCTTTCTCTAAATCAACAAAGGAGAGGTACAACTGGCGACCTTGTTCTCTACTTTTTTCTTGTAGTTGACGCACCGAGAAAATAGCTTCACATGTACCTCGGTCAGGTCGGAAGCCGAACTGGGTTTCGGGCAGAATTTTTTCCGACAAATCTTTAAGGCGGTTCAGTAAAACTCTGGCAAAGACTTTTCCAGGGACTGACAGCAATGAAATACCGCGATAAGAGTTACAGTCAGAACGGTCACCCTTGTTCTTGTAGAGGGCACAAATGGGAGACACTTTGAAGTCCTCAGGGACCCTCTCCTCCTCCCACATTCGAACGAAAAGTTTCCATACCGACGTGTGCAACTCCGTACCACCATATTTAAGTAGTTCACCCGGTATAAGGTCAATGCCAACCGCCCGGTTATTATGCTGCTGTCTGATGGCAGTAACAACCTCGTCGCATGACAGGGGCTCGTCCAGTTCCGTGGCTAACGGGAGTTGAGGCATTAAACTGATATGATGCAGATCAGCTGATCGATCTACGTTGAGCAAGTTGTGAAAATGCTCAGCCCAACGTTTAAGTACATCCTCCTTGCAGGTCAGGAGGTGCATACCGTCTAAAGACTTTAAAGGTACTTTTGCACGGTAGGAAGCACCAATCAGCTTACGCACTTCACAGTAAAACTCACCAAGCTGGTTTGTATCGGCGAGCCACTGCATTTGACAAGCCTTGTCCTGCCACCACTTGTCTTTTATTTGTCGAGACAGCCTGCGTAATTCTTGGTCACTTTCTTTGACCACCGCAACACTTCCACCTCTTCGATTATGCTGTCGCAGGAGCTGTCGATGTTTGTCGAATGCTGCTTTAAGAGCCTCGCTATTGTCATCGAACCAGTCTTCACTACGTCGGTCTTTCGTACCCAAAGTAGCAGAAGCGGCTTCTATGAGATGACATGACAAAGCTCCCCACATTACATTAAAATGACTTTTTCGTAAGATACCATAATTTTATTTCATTGTTAGATAAAATCTCCCAAGTGCATTTATACATCGAGTCCGCGCCGCGAACGAAAGGAGTCCCGCGAAAAAAGTTCAAATGACCCTAACAGTCGTCAGATTAAGGGTAATTGAAACGGGACTTCTTTCGCCGTCCGAATTCTATATATGCAAATATACATGGTGGGTTCGTGGGCGGTACCACGAAATTCTTCAAAATTTTGCTTATAATTTAACGTAATTTTATTTTGTTAAAATTTGCGTAAAACGCGGCAACGGCTACAAATGAATAAATGATCGAAAAAAATAATGAATGTGTAACCTTAACGACGACTTCTACTTTGATATTGGCAAAATACGTCTCGAAATGTGACGTGACGCCCTAACTAAAAAAAAAAATAGGAAGTTTTTAGAATACTGAATAACTTTTTCCTAGTTTTCCTAGATAAATTAATCCTTTATCCTTGAAATAATCAACGTAGTGATAACAGTACATCGAGCTAGCGGTATCTGCGACTAGAAATTAAAACTTAAGAGTAGTGTTCGTTCGTGGCAAAGCACGATGTTGTCTAGATTCGTGGTGTCCCAAGTGAAACACAACTCCTTTTTTATCGTCGGGTTTGTGTTCGGACTGTGGTTGGCGCTGACTCTCGTCCCTTTGGCGGAGTCGCCGGAAGAATGTGTTGCACAGGTTCTTATAAATCCATTTATATTAGAAACTAGGGCAAAGTGTCAATACGTTAGGAATGAGATATATCTAGTCTTGGGAAGCAGTTCAAGCAGTAAGCTTACTACTGATATAGGTGCTTCTATTTGTAGCAGACAACTAAACGCTACTTTAATTGTTAGTAGGTATTCTAAGAACTTGAACTTGCACTTGCAGTTTACTGCCAAAATAGGCTACGATAGCCATCTCCGGGCGCATCAGCGCCAATCTGATTAGGAGTCAATGTGGTCGCCATGGCTAAAGTTGCCGGTGAGATCATCTTCATCACATGTTGTATGGAAGGTTCAAAAACTATTTACTTATTCCGACTTATGTTTCTTGGGGAAAGTTGTTCAGTTTCATGGGGTAGCTTATCGGGAATTTGGGTTTTGAATGAGCTATGTTCTACATTCATAGCTGATCAAACTTTCCTTCTCCATTTAATTCAGGTGGTGACTGAAGGAGGTGAGGATGAATATGCCCCAGTTCGAGAAGAGAGGCCCCTGGGGGGCGGAGGCCCGGCCCGCGCGGTGCAGCGGCCCCGCTACTACACCACGGAGCTGGGCATCCGGGCACCGCTGCTTGCTGCTGTGTTGTCCTCAGAGGCTGCTTTGGGTAACTTCCCTGTACTTCTTCTTTCTTCTTTATGTGTGGGACACTCAAGTCCTCCAACGACCCAGTGAATCCTAGTGTCAGAATTTTTCAACCGCCTTCTACTAGTAGCAGGGTTCTGACATGGTTGTGTAACGACCGCCGTCTAAGTAATCAATCATAGACAGCAACCTGTTTTTAGATCTTTTAATAGTTTTGATGCAGTTTTTTAAATAGATCAGTGATGCAAGAGAAAGTATGTATAATACTAGTTGGGAAAGGTCTTATTCTCATTGAAAAAATATTAATAGCAGCAGTAACTGCTGGACTGGCTGCTATTTACATATAAAAACAATATGAAAACAACTGATGTCCAGCAAAAAGCAACAGAAAAGACTGTTGATAATATAATAGAGCTTAGAAGAACCCTTGAATGCACTTGAATGTCTCACAAGTCTTGCTATAACTCTTGTGAGTTTCGTCCTCTGTGATAAGTCGCTTGTATCCATTTAAGGTAATCCTTGTATACTTAGTCAGCATTTAAGCTGAAAAGAGGAGTACCGAAATACCGAAGACAAAAGGTCCAAGTTGTTTTATCTTCATTTCGAATCATCAGGCATGAAAGTGACCATACTACAACCATTTAGGATATAATAGAGGTATTTCGGTACTCATCTTTTTAGCTTAAATGCTCACTAAGTACTGTTGATAATGGTGGTGATTTTCAATGGTCATACTTATTAGGTGCGGAAGGTCGCGCGGCGGCTCTGAATGCAACTATGGGGCGACTGCAGCCAGCTCTGAAGTTCTTCATAGCTGCCTCTACACCAGTCGCTCCCGGCTTACCAAACGTTGTTGGGTTTACTGACACCAGGTAATGCAGCTTGTGGAGCAAGATCTTTTTTTGTACGCCTCCATGGATGGCGTTGTTAGTTTAAAAACAACTCAAAACATAAAAAAAGTGTGTAATATGCTTAAAAATTACAGCTATCTAGATCTTCTTTTCGGAATGAAGACATATTTCAAGTGGTCGCGATCCTCAGAATTGAGGGAACGAGGAAGAAGAAGAAGTAGATCGTTTTTTCACCTAAAAAACATCTAAAAAACAAGCTCAAACAACCTGTTTTCGAGATGCTTTTATACATATTTTATAGGGCTGATTCAGCTACTCTCGTGTATCATTTCATTACACACAGGAAGTAAAAAAATTCGCTGCAAATATTTTTAGGGCAGAACTAGTTCATGAAACTGAACAACTTTTCCCAAGAAACATAGGTCAAATTATGAGAAATTTTTGAACCTCCCATACAAATCGGTCGGTCGGTAATTTTGTATGGGAGGTCCAAACTCTTTTTTTATACTTCGGCCTATGTTTCTTGGGGAAAGTTGTTCAATTTCATTGGCTTCACCCCTTAAAATATTTGCAGCTAATATACATCTTATGATCCGAACTGGTCCGAAATAGCCGCAGACCGGAAAGCCTGGAAAGAGAGAGGGGAGGCCTTTGCCTAGCAGTGGGACACTGTAGGCTAATATAATATTTCAGGGAGATGCTAAAACCTTTCCACGCCCTCAAGTACCTGGCCGACAACTACCTTGATGAGTACAACTTCTTCTTCCTGGTGTCTGACGGGAGCTTCGTGAACGCGAGAAGACTGTCAGAGCTGGTCGCCAGGCTGAGCGTCAGCCAGGATGTGTATATGGGGACGGTGGCTGAGGATGACTCGCATTATTGTACACTCGGTAAGAAAAAAAATGCTAATTCACAAAAAAATTAGGTCATTTGCAGCTAATTTAACTTTAAGGAGTGAACCACCCAATGGAACTGAGCAACTTTCTCCAAGGAACATAGGTCGAAATACAAAAAATATTTTGGACCTCCCATATAAAACTATTGACCGACCAAGTCAATTTGTATGGAAGGTCCAAAAATTTCTCTTATTTCGACCTATGTTCCTTGGAGAAAGTTGTTCAGTTCATAGTCTGACTCACGCCTTAAAATATTTGCAGCTAATATTTTTAAACCTTATGTTTATGACTGGCTTGGCTTCCCCCCTAATCATTTTCTCAACGGTTACGCCACTGAGTACTTACTGACAGGTCAAATGAGCTACTTTAAAACAATTGAAAACAATATTTTGTATGAAAATATTGAAATATGGCGTCATATTACACTGTTTTCGATGGCGTCAAAATACTAACTTTCATTATTTTGTTAGTATTTTTGGAAAATTTGCTAGTTTCGTGGGTCATTAATAAAATATAAAAGTTGTATGTTTAAATCAACTATTCAAAAATACTACGAAACGAACTTCATTCATAATTTTTCGAAATATTCCAAGTTTGAATTATTAACAGAAAAAGAATATAAAAGTAAGTGTTTTGACGCCATCCAAATACTTACGGCATGACAGCTCATTTGACCTGTCAGGAATCTAGCCTGTTGTTTTGGGCATGCAAATTACATACATACATCACGCCTTTATCCCTTGCGGGGTAGGCAAAGCGTTGACGGCCGTAAGAATACGTTCGCTATTGCCACGTCTGCCATTTTTGAGGATTGTTTACCAAAGTTGTTTCAGAAAACATGTGTATCACTATAGTGATAGGTTGTCAGCCTGTCGCCTAAAAGTTGTAATACACCAATACTCTCGAGTCCCTTAGTCGCCTCTTACGACACCCACGGGAATGATGTGGGGTGATGCTATTCTAAACCGGCATCACACGGCATACAAATTACGTATCTTATGAAAAACCCAGTCAAGTATCGAATTGTAAACCACTTTGTGTGTATGTTGTCAGAGGGCGGTATCCTGCTGTCGAACTCGGTGCTCCGCGCGGTACACAACGAACTGGACTGGTGTGTACGCAACTCCTACTCCGCGCACCACCACGAGAACATCGGCCGCTGCGTGCTGCACGCGGCGCACGCGCCCTGCACGCCACACCTGCAGCAGCAGACGTATCTCTCAGGTGAGACTCCCTCTCCCTCTCCCCTCCCTCCCGCTCTCCCTCTCCCTCTCCCTCTCCCTCTCCCTCTCCCTCTCCCTCTCCCTCTCCCTCTCCCTCTCCCTCTCCCTCTCCCTCTCCCTCTCCCTCTCCCTCTCCCTCTCCCTCTCCCTCTCCCTCTCCCTCTCCCTCTCCCTCTTATTCTTCTTTTCTGTCCTTTTCTTTTCTTTGCATTTGTTCTTTTATTATTAAGATGTGTTGTATTGAGTTTACAATGATATTTCCAGTCCGGGACGAGAACCCGGCACCCGCGGAGTCGCTGCCGGACTCGGTGACGGCGCACCCCATCACCGAGCCGAAACGCTTCCACGAATTACACGCTTACGTTTCTAGGGTGAGTCGCCATTTTGAAATTACAATTCGCTAGTTTGCTGAGTCATTTATAAAATATAAAAGTTGTACGCTTACAACTATTGTCCAAAAATACTACGGACTTCATTCATCTTTTTAATTATATATTATGTATTCATATTCTATTTTTAATGTTTTTTTTTTTGTTTTCATTTTTTTTATTACTTTTATGTAATAAAAAAAAACTGAATTAAGACCCTAGATAGACAATAGTTTTAAGCGTTAAACTTTTATACTTTATTTAGATTTTTAATGAGTGCCACCAATATCGTTGCAACAACCAGTCCATAATGGTCAGTGGCGTTTTTTAAAATAACGACGCCATCTATTGAGGCGTAATAAAATGAACCGTCGACCAGCTGGATTTTATTAAATGTTTTCTATTGTAGGTGTATCTGGAGCGCGACGCTGAAGAAGTATCATATCTGCGAGCCGCCTTACAGGTATTTAGTATTCTTCTACTAGTGTATAATGTGTATTTAGTATTCTACTAGTGTAAAATAGTACATTGATGACCTGGTGAGAAAGAAACCGATTGCTAACGAGGGTCGAGCATCAATACACGATACATGTAGTTTGAAATCGGACTTTCTTACGAGTGATATGGTCTAAGATCTTGCCGTACAACAACCTTCACCGAGCTGTTTAATGAAAGAAATATATTTTCTATACATATAATAAGACAGTAACAAGTCAGTGTTCAGTGACCCTATATAGTTTTGAGAAAACACAACGATAGCGCGTTTTAAAAGACGTGTGGCGACATCTATGAATGAGTTTTGTATGATGTTTGTGTTTGTTTGTGTATATGCGGAAGCATCACGCGAAAACGACCGAACGGATTTTGAATCAAATTGTACCAAAATGTCAAGTAATTCACCGACCAGGTTATAGGCTAAAAAAAAACATACCCCTAAAAGGGGGGTTGGCTGCTACACATAAAATAAATTTGTAGGTCATGTGAATTTCATAGTGGCGCGTAGTAAAAATATGTGTATGGGCTAATTGGACCTGAGATTCAAATTTCGAACTGGCCAGCACGTATTGTGTCGCTTTGAATAAGCGCACAGGAAGAAAAAAAAACATGAGGCCGTATTTATATTTTTAATCTGTATTTTTATAACCTCAACAAATGAGTTTGTCGAATTATTGCTCATGGTTACGACAAGGAAACTAAAATCTATGAATATGTCGACGACTACAAAAATATCTCTATAATATTGGAATAATTTTCACTTTTAATAATTCAATAATTATTACCCTCGAAAACAAAAGTTCCGTGGTGCAAGACGTGCAAGTTGCGTGGCCAGACGATACAAACTTCATATAGGAATCGTATCGTATTCTTTGTGCGTAATCTACGCGGGAAAATTGCAATAACTTTTTTGTTTTTAAATTTTCTCGCTAATTTGGTTAAGGCTATTTAGCCAATGTTTGTCTGGTACATGCAGTATGTTATAGGTTTTGCCGACAATACAGCTACATTATTTTCAGATTGCGATAACTTTTTTCTGAAATATTCTTTGGAAATACTAATAAAATTTGACTTCCCACACAAAGTGACTCAATCGGCTGGTACATTTTATATAGAAGATACATTTTTCCATATTTCTGTAAAATTTTCCTGACGAAAGTTATATTTTATACGTTTGTGCCAGACGATCAAATCAGTATCTGAGATAAGACTTTTCGTGGCTATAGGTATAAGCCGATTTTCCACAGACACTGCTTTGTCTGGAGTGTAATTTTGGAAAACGCAGGGTTGCTCAAGACCTGCGCCACTCTCTCGGGCTCCCTGACTGACATCACAGGAACTGCGAGTCGATACGTGCGGAGCCAAATTGACTGCAGGATAGACCTCTGTCACACGCGTCTAACAAAGACTCCGTTCCGGGTTTAAATGTAGATTCTGTTGTCCTTCTCCAGGGCCGCCGGTCTTGGTCAGGTTTCTCCCTCGGTTGATTCTTACGACTCCCACGGGAAGAGAGGTGCTATTCTACTTTGCCGGCAGCACACGATCTTAATTAAATAGCCTTAGGTACTTCATTAAACGTACCCTAGCCGCGGCCCCGCCCGTGTGGAAATCGGTCATGGCATCACACAGGAACATTTTTTCGCGAAGAAAACTTTCCTATGCGTTAATCCAAGTTACCTCCTTTATGTCTGTGTTCAATTTCATGAATATCAGTTAAACAGTTTTTGCGTGAAGGAGTAACAAACAAACATAGAAATTTTTGTATTTATATTATTAGTAGGAAGTAGGATAGGATAGGATTAGTAGTATGATTACTTGCTTTTGTTTTTATTTATTCACACTCATGAACTCGGTCTTCAGTCTTCCATCACAATGTCAAGAAATGTGGCATCAGCCTACTTCACGGAATTAATACTCTTGGAAGTAAATATTGCACGGTTTTAAAAAATCTGCTAAAAATGGCATAAGAGGCGGAAAGTTGAAGATATAGGGAAGAGAACTGGAAAGCTAAAAAATCGTAGCAGGGAAAGACGACTTCAAGAAACTGAACCTTTAGGGATTCTAAAAGACTAAACACTATAAACCAACCACCGTTTTCTTACTCTTTCTTGCATGTGGAAATTGAAATTTTACGATTTAACAGTTTTTTAAATTACTTACATATAGTCTGAGAAACCAAGTTTTCTGGTACCTACCAACAATTTAATATTGGCTAATATTATTTTATGGTTCTTAGAGGCCTATGTTTAGCAGTGGTCGTCCTATATATAGCTGATAAATGATGGAAGATATATTATGGCGAAACGAAGTTCGCGGGCACCAGCTAGTAGTAAATATTCTCAATTGTACGTATGAGACGAAACGCATACGCAAATACTTCAAAATCGTGATTTGCTTGAATGTGTATGACATGAAAATGGGACATCATGTTATCATATTTAAATCAAATTCAATATTACATGACGCATTTAATGGGGAGGAAAAGTCTAAGCTTGCTGCAGATGGCAGCAGACGCGACTGTGCCTAAACGCACCAATAAGAAGTAACTGAACTTTGACCTTGACACGTTTTTGACCAATCACAGAAAGAAGCCAGAGTCGAGTGTGGCGTCATTAGTTCCCAAGTTTACTATCAAATTGCATTTATTTGTAGATTATGGTTATCTTATGAAGTGTTTTTATTTTCTTGTTCCAACATTTCTGAAAACCCCCGATTCCTGGATTTTTTCCTTAAAAAATCATTAAACCAGGTACAGTTCAGTCCAGTTTTAACACAAAACTCAATAGCTCAAGAAAGAAAGTGAAGAATGTGTACTATGAATAGATTGATGATAATCTTCTCAATGTGAAAATAAATAAGTAGTTTTTTTTTTCTTTTTGAGAAGGTTATTTTATCAAGTCAGTCATAATACATTTCCTTGCAGCCAATTCTCAAGTACAAAATAATAGCTTCATGCAAAATTAGAATCAAAATTCTGTTACAAAGATTTTTCTCTTGACCTTTAGAAACTTGGCTCTTATAGAAGTTTTTTAATTAAAGTTTATCAAAAACCAGGATATTTGATCTTGATGATTTACAATGTTACTTTCTTGCAGGGTAGTCAGAGCATTAATGGCCGTAAAAATACCCGACAAATATTGAGGGCCTTTTAAGATGATTCGTGTATCACTGAAATAATTAATATTCGACTTTGAATACGCTTCAACTGAATATTGTAGTTTTATATGCGGAAGTATGAGAAACCACGATGTCATCTATATATTTGCATCCTACGCATTACATTGTCAGCAAAAAATGCAGTGCAAAGGTCAAAAGAACTATCTCTAAACAGATGTCTATTGCATAATCATGTGTCAATTCTATCGTAGTAATGTTATTTATAAAATAGTACTCAAATCACAATTTGATGATTGTATCGCAAAAGGTAAAACACATACAAAATCAACAAAGTAACGATCGCTTCTGCAATATAATCAATTAAATTGTAATAATCAAAACATCACAAGAAGAATAGAAAAATGAAGAGTGCTATTGGAGTTTTGTGTTAAAAAATCTATTCTAAATGCTACATCTAAGTATATTACTTTCCGATGTTGAAGCAAGAAAAGTAAAATTTTTTTATAATAATGAGACATAATATTAATATGTCGTATCAAACAGTTTAAATTTACTTGGAATACAGAGCATTGATGTAGGCTATTTACTTAGTAGTCTAGATACCTATGCTGCGTTTCGAAGATTGCGCCAAGCGGGATATGGCTGCGTTTGACATCGACCATCAAAGCTTGGAGAAGCTTGCTGAGGATAGGGACGAATGGCGAAAGCGTGTATTTGATGGGCGTTAGACTTACGACGATGTCTGGTTCTCTGGTCTCGCCAACAAAAAGCAGAAACGACACCTAAACATGCATGTTCCAGTCTCTAATTCCACCTTCAATTGTAGAGTGTGCGGAAAGTTATGCCACTCCCGCATCGGCTTATATAAAATCTTGTCTCATACACTGATGAAATTGTCTGTCATAGACGTACGAAGGCTATGATGATGATTTCATTTTGAACGTAAACATAATTATAATAGTTAGCATTATGTATATAAGTAGTTGGTTTTTACATATTCTTAAAATACGCTTTAATTCGTTTCACATAATAATAATATGAGAAATTAATTCTAACTAATGCTCGATTGAGTTTGAGGTATTTTGTCAATCCCAAACATTAAAAACACTATTAAATAAAAACTTATTCTAAAATTAACCAATAGGCATCAACTATTGACAAAACAAGTACAATGAAAGCATGCAGCATAGAACATTCTATATCTAACATGCTTAAAAATTACAAAACATTTCGACACGAACTAATAATAAAAGAAAGTTTACTATCTAAATATCTCTAAATCTACTTAAATCTACTGAAGGTATGGCGTAGTTATCACAAGAGACCGGTTCATTCCTGGAAAAAAGAAATTGTACTTACAGCTTTTTACGTCCCATTGACAGAGCTACATCAGACATTCACCAAGGTACCTACACATTTGAATTTGAAATGACATTTATCATTCTCCTTGCCTTATCCCGTTCTCTGTCGGGGTCGGCTACCTAATCTAGGAGATTTTACGTCTAACCAACAGTAATTTTAAATGTCATTTTCACGTAAAAAACAAGAGTAAATTTCATCGTTTATTTAAATGTGAGGAATCGGATCCAGTACCTTTGCGAGGCAGGTATCAAACCAGTACTTAATTATTCAATGAGACATACCCTGGAAGATCAGCTCGTAAGAAGGTTCGAGGAGGCAGCGAGATCAGCTCCACCCCGTCAGCGTTGTCACATAGGATTCGGGCCAGAGTCACCTTCTTAATCTCTGCCAGTTGACCTGAAAGAAGATCAGACATGGTTTCGAATTTTTTGCCTAAAAATGGGTCAACTAGCCAACAATGCAGGATTTCTCGTTTTTTACCGAACGAATCGTCGGGTCACACGAAAAGAAGAAGGCCGAACGAATCGAACTATTTCTTTTATGACAGCTTGTAATACCTTTATTTGTTCACAAAGACCAGAAGTGTCATTTGCGCGCGGAGGGCCCTTTTTTCTCTGTGGTTTTTCAGAACAGTTTTGTTTGACTTACGTCAAACCCCATAAGTTTTTGCAGTCATATTCATATCTCTACACAACACACATCATCGTCGTAATTTGAGCTACACCAAGCACAAGAAAGTAGTTACTCGTGAGGGGTGCCTGGCAGTTACTTACTAGGACTAAAAGCGCCGGGGTTGACATCAGCACCATATTCGTAGAAGTACCGATCGCCTCTCTTCAACCTGGAGAACTGATCGGCGATGATGTGTGCGAATGTCGGGCCTACGATGCCTCCTTCCACTGCCTCTTCGAGAAGACCACCGATCCACAGGTCTATGTCTTCCGGGGAGGAGTAGACCGAGGACAGACGTTGAGCTGTCTGGAGAAACAAAATTATGAATTAGAAGTGCTGGATATCCTGTCAGTTTGATCATCCAATTAATAATGATTATCCACAGTCAATGTTTCTATGCACTCTAGACTTTCTTCCTGGTTGGAAGTCACAAATTCGGGTACTGATTGTAGATTGCTCTTCAAACCATGATAAATAAAAGAGGTGAGCAAGCCAGCATTACATTACACAGTGCAACTTACAACAGGTCCAAACTGGTAGAAGTCATCGAAGGCCGGTAGACCGATCAGCCGGCGGTACTGATTGTAAGACCTCACTCCCCAGTCCCTGCCTCGCTGGATGTTGATGGAAGCCAAATCGAGGCCAAAGGGATTGCCTCCGTGGAAGAGGTAGCGGGTCAACTGTGGATATGAACAACTTTTGAATCCATATAAGTTGTAGAGCAGCAATTAATATGGCATTCCTCTTGATCTGGGACAATTTAACGGTTGTTTTCACGAGTACATAACAAACATTCGTTGACATGATTCGATGGCACCAAATCAGTAAGCCGTGTTGACTCAAATTCAAGTAAAATGTGAAAGTGCATTTGTGTGTTCTTTTTTTCTAATAGACATATGTGTTTATGACAGCTATGAGTATACTTTCAATCTAGATTCTAGAGCAACCGGCCCAGATAAACAACATGAAGTGAAGGCGCAAGTAATCTACCTTGCTATAGTACTATCTACAGTACAATTGCATTTTAGGCCCTAGTGGTTACAGCTCGTTCTTACTAAAGTAACCCTTCTTCGTTTCAAGTCGTCGCACAACCCAATGAACCCTGTAATCAGAGTTCTTTAACTGCCTACCGCCGCAAAGCAAACCAGAAAAGTCTTCATAGTGCTTACCCCTTCAGTAACAAATGGGTCGACACTCTGCATGGGTTGCCGACTCAAACCCAGTATCGTCCTGTCCAGAAAGTGCTTCAAACGTAGACGTGCTGGCTGGAACATCACCTCGGGTATGGACAGGGTTTCGTACACACTGTTTGTTGAGGGATGGGGAACACTGAAAATAGATATGGGAAACCTGTAAACTAATAAGTTGTCAACTCAGCAGGGTAATGCGAATGTTTATTCGCTTACATAGTGTCACGACTAGCGTAACTATGAGTACGCGCATGTCCATACGTGTATGGAGCATTAAAGTCAAGTACGCTGGTCGTGACACTATCTAAGCGAATAAGCTATGCCTGCTTCTTGTAGGAGGCGGTTGAAAATTCTGACACAAGGGTTCATTGGGACGTTGAACGACTCGGTGTCCCACACGAAAAGATAAAGAGAGCTATACCACCGCAACTTTAGCAATTGCAGCAGATTTCGATAAAAACTTGGGTAGGTCGTCTGTCATTGGAATATTGATTTACTTACGTGATTCTACCATCAACAATGGAATGTCCAAATCTCATGGCGGCTGTGGAGAACTCTGCTGTCAGAGATGGATTAACGTGAGGGTCGTATGATGAAGCGTATCCTGCAGAAGGGTTGAGGCCGAATACCTGCATTATTTGAGGACCTGAAATGCAAAAAACACGTAAGCTTAGTTACATACTTCACAAGTCAAGATACCTATTGCCCTGTTTTCCTGCAAAAGCAGAAAACTTTCTAATTTTCAACATCTATCATCAGTCCACCATCTTACAGTTGTGGATGATAAGTATGTTGCTGAACATTGGCCTCGTATTCAATAGGCTAAGAGTTTTCCCCACAAAACAGAAAAAAACTGGTTCACATCTCCCAGAATCGATGGATACCAACCCATTATGCTCACTTTGAAGTGCTGGAAGCCACTCGTTCTATATGATGTGCTGGAACTCAGCTTTAACCAGTCTCCCGGTCTCATTATTATTTCTATTATTTATTTAAGTAGACCGTCTCCTTGTCCCAGGCTGGGTTCAGGCGGATCCAAGCTCGTGCTATCCCCTATTCCTACCTAGAAGTGCTGGAAGCCACTCGCTGTATATAATATGCTGGAACTCAGCTTGGACCAGTCTCCTGGCTTCAAAGTAGACCGTCTCCTCGTCCCAGGCTGGGTTTAGGCGGATCAGTGCCCGAGCTATTCTGTTGTGTTCTCTAGTTATACAATAAAATATGCCAATATTGCGTACAGAGAATGGGTTCACAAAAAATGTCAGTCCCAAGTACTAAAAAAAACTTTTTTTTATCTAAGTTGTAAAAATATTAGCTGTAATTATTAACTTGTGAATAAGCTCATGAAACTGAACAACTTTGGAACATAGGTTGAAATATGAAAAAAGCTTTTGAGCCCCCACATAAATTGACGGTACATTTTCTATCGGAACTTCGAAAGTCCAAACATTATGTCATATTTCAACCTATGTTCCTAGGGGAGAATTATTCAGTTTCATGGGCTGATTCACCCCTTAAAATATTTGCAGCTAATATTTTTACACTTACAATACATACTATAAAAATGCAGTAGGTTTTTGGATTTCTCTGCCTGGCTGTCATAAACACCGATACCTCCGCCTGCACCACGCCACGGATTTTGATGCGATTTGTTTACAGCACACCGCTCGCAAGCACCCGGCCGGGTACCGCAACGCGTCGTGGCCGCGCGGGCTGCGGGACGACCCCGGCCTGGCGCCCCCCAAACCGGACAACAGGTAATGCCACTCCTTGCGGGGTTGTTTGTTTACTTGTGCAGCACACCGCGCGCAAGCACCCGGCCGGGTACCGCAACGCGTCGTGGCCGCGCGGGCTGCGGGACGACCCCGGCCTGGCGCCCCCCAAACCGGACAACAGGTAATGCCACTCCTTGCGGGGTTGTTTGTTACGATTGTGTTCCCTTTGTATCAAAAAAGTTAGTGAATTATACTATCTTAAAATATTGATATGCATACATGCATATACAGGGTGTAAAAAAATATCTGCAAATATTTCAAGGGGTGAATCAGCCCGTGAAACTGAACAACTTCCCCTAAAAATGTGAAAAAAGTTTTAATCCTCCCATACAAAGTTACTGACCGTCCAAGTGAATTTGTATGGCAGGTCCAAAAAGTTTCTTATATTTCGATCTATGTTTCTTAAGAAAAGTTGTTCAGTCTCATGGGCTAATTCACCCCTTAAAATATTTGCAGCGAATATTTTTACACCTTATATTTTGTGGAAATAAATGCATAATGACCATTTGCGAAACACCCTTTGTACATTTTCTCCTGCAAATTTCAGATTCGACCATCTCCGCTGGACGTCGTTCAACGCGACGCACGCGTTCATGCCGGATGATCACCGCACCGTGGGCCTTCTGACCGGAGCCACTAACAAATCTGTGCAGGTTAGTGTCAAAATTATACAGGATAAAAAAAGTTCGCTGAAAATTTTGAACCTTCCATACAAAATTCCCGACTATGTATGGAAACTTGAAAAAATATTTTAGTTTCCCAACACAGCCCCCATAGAAAAAGTTCTTCAGTTGCATAGTCTGATAGTCATAGTCTTACACTCTGTATTTGCAGCTAATATTTTTACACCTTATATCGTCACCTTACGGACATTATCGCCACAATCACATCGTCGGACAAGTATTGAGGGCCCTTTCCGATGATTCTTTTATAACTATAGTGACAGGTTGTAAAACCCTCGAGAGTTTACAACACCCGCGAAAAGAAGTGGGGTGATGCTATTGTAAGCCGGCATCACACGGCATAGCAATATTTAAGATCAAACTAATCTCTGTACAAAAATATCGTTTTGTTTTATGTTTAAAACACACTTATCTTTTATTTTTCAGTTGGTAATACAGGCTGCTAAAGCTTGGGCGTTGAAACGCTGGGCAGCTTCTGATGCTGAGCTGGTGGAAGGCAGTTGGCGATGGGAGCCCGCCACTGCACTGAGATATAGACTGCTTATGCGACTACAGGTATGTGAATGGACTGCTTCCGATATAGACTGCTTATGAGACTGGACTGCTTCTGATATAGATTGCTTATGAGACTGCATAGGTATGTGACTAGACTGCTTATGAGACTGGACTGCTTCCGATGTAGACTGCTTATGAGAATAGACTGCTTCCGATATAGACTGCTTATGACACTGGACTGCTTCCGATGTAGACTGCTTATGAGAATAGACTGCTTCCGATATAGACTGCTTATGAGACTGGACTGCTTCCGATAATAATAATAATAATAATAATAATAAATCGTTTATTCTCATAAAAAACAGTTCGATACATTTTTAACAGTCCGCCAAACTGTATAACAGTTTGTTGGCAGAAAATAGCTCCCCTTTAACTTAAACTGTATAATATTCACAATTATAATTAGCAAAAACTTATTGTAATACTTGAAAGAAAAACATGCAAATAACATTATTATTAAGGATAAAATTCGTTAACATCAACTAGGTTTTTGTATTTCACCAACAAATATTCACCAAGCTTTCTCTTGAATATGGGCTTACTTTCACAATTGGCTATCTCCTGTGGTATGTCATTAAATAGTTTTGGTACAAGATATTTAGTGGTACGCTCACCATAGTAGTTAATTATTTTAGGCATACATAGTGTCCCCTGTCTTACATTACGAAGTGTCCGAGTGTAGGTCACGGGTACCTTATATTCATCACTGCTATAATGGTCCAAGGCTAACATAAACAGTACCCTCTCATGAACTGGCAACATTTTACACTTTATAAATAAGTTATTGTAATCTTCCCTGCATTCCTGCTTTGTTTTATTATCCACAAGGGTTTTCATGAACCTGATTTGAAGCTGTTTTATTTTATCGAGATAGGTTTTAAAAGTGCGCCCGTATGTTCCCAGTCCATAAGAAAGCACTGAATCCGTAAGTGCATAGTAAACAGTGTATAACGTTGCTCTGTTTGTGAAAAACTTGAGGTGGTGGAACTTTACAAGTATTGATCTTAACTTTTCACATAAAATATCTATATGTTTATTCCATGAGAAACTGCTATCCACAGTTAAACCCAGGTATCTGTAATCCTGTACCACCTCAATTTCCCCACAACTGCAGCCATTTTGACTTACACTATGCAAGCATCTGTAATCATGACCTATGACCTTTGGTTTCCTAGTTATACATTTATTGTACGGTGAACATATGTGCATACACTTTGTTTTCGATACATTTATGATTATACCATTATCATGTGCCCACTTCGTTAATCTATCAAAATCTTGCTGAACAAAGGATTCTATTATACCCATATCTGTGCCTGAAAAGACTAAACAAGTGTCGTCCGCGTACATATAAACACGGCAATGCATCACTACGTTACTCATACTGTTCACGTGCATGATGTACCCGACGGGCCCGAACACAGAACCAGTTGGTACCCCACACGATATTGGCGCACTGTTCCCGGTGACGCCGCAGACAGCCGTCATCAGGGTTCGGTCTTTTAGATATGCTTGCAACCAATTTTTTACTGGGCCCCTGATACCACACTCATCCATGGCTTGCAGCAGCTGGTGGTGGTCCAAAGTATCAAAAGCTTTTTTAAAGTCGATGTAGACCACCACCACCTGCTGCCTGTCATTGAGACAGACATTTACGTCGTCAGCAAACTGTCGCAAGGCAGTGGCTGTACTTCGACCCCGTCGGAACCCATGCTGAACACTCGATAACACATGATTTTTTTCTAGGAAATCACTTATCTGCCCAACAATATATTTTTCCACTATTTTATTAATAACTGATAGGATAGCTATGGGTCGGTAGTTCGTATAGACTGTGTGCGTACCACTTTTATAGATAGGTCTAATTAACGCAGCTTTAAGCTCATTGGGGTAGACTTCTTTTTCAACACATAGGTTTATGAATAGTGCAATCACAGAACATATTTTTTCATTAATGTATTTAATGTCAGACACGCGTATTCCGTCTTTCCCTGGTGCCTTTTCACAACTCAAACTATTTATTATTTTAAAGATATCCAACGGCATAGCTTTCCTATAACGCATAGACAGCTGTGAGACCTTGACATACTCAGATCTACTTAAGAACTTATGAGTGCATATATGCTTAATTTCTACAATTTCCTTAGTGAAAGTACAAGAGAAATTAGTACAAATATTTGTTAGCGAATCGGTCTTCCCAAGGTATTTAAGAATTACATCATCTAAACACACTTTTACCCTTCCAGTCCAATTATTCAGTTTTGCCCAGAGTTGCTTCATATTATTTTTACATTTCAATATTTCGGATTGTCTATACTTGTTTTTAGCTTTGTTTATACATTTATTTACCTTATTTCTATAACGAGTATATTCTAGACGTAAGTTCATGTTTTGTGGTTTATTTTTCCAAGTTCTAAATAGTTTATCCCTATGCCTAATCATTGCTTTCAGTCTACCATCTATCCAAGGTTTTGATATTCTTTTCTTAGTAGTCTTAGTTTTTATAAAGCATTTATCATAAATATTATTAAAAATGTCTCTAATTTTTCCATACAAAAGCAGAGGGCATGTACATACCAATAAATCGTCCCACGAATACTCATCCAATTTTTCCCGTACACTTTTATTACACAATACACTTTTTGGAGTACTTTCGACACTTTTGTTACCACTTTCTACACCATTTCCGTACCGTATACCGACAAGATAGTGATCCGACAGTTTGCACGTTAATAAAAAAGCCGCACTGGTTGACGTACATACGCGACTCCATACGTGGTCCAAACAGGATCGCACTATATTACCGTTCAGTATTTCCACACGCGTGTAGTCCGTGATCGCACACTGCAGTCCTAGTTCACACAGGGAGTCCTTGTAAAGCCTCGCGACGGCGTCCAGGGGGCGGCCGTCACTCACGTCAATGTTGGTGTCTCCAATAATCGTTAGATCACATGTAGCTGGTATACTTCTCGCTAATTTCTGCAACTCCTCGATAAAGGTTTGTTTACTCGTCTGCGGCGGCCTGTACACGGCAATAATATGCGCACGGTGCGGAACGGTGCGTCCCTGCTGCAAAAGTTGCCCGTGTATCATTTCACATGTACTTGTCCTAATGTTGGTAGCAACAAAACTGTGTTGTTTCTTCACATACATGAGAATTCCACCGCCCTTACGATCCTCTCTTGCATTGATGTAACTGTCGTATCCTTCCAGTGTAAATAGTGGCAATTCAGTCGACTTTATGTTAATTTCCGTGAGAACTATTACGTCTAAGCTACTTCTACAATCATTTATGAGAACTTCTAACTCGTTGAAATGTTTTCTGAGCGAACGTATGTTCAGGTGTATAATATTTAGATTTGATGAAGATAAGTTCAAATCGTCGCACCATTGTTTAGCGCATGTGTATTTAGTATATTCCAGGTTAGGTTGTATTGCTTGCAGTGGGTCATCTATCATTATTAGGTATTAGTTTGTAACCACATAATTTAACAAGTTATATTATGTTTGTAGTAGGCAAATTGCATTATGTTAGGTAGGTAGGTACTTCATTTTGTAGTTGCTTTTATTTTCGCAAGATCCTCCATTGTACTAATAACACGTATTTTTTTATCCGATGAGTCATCTTTGCGGAGAAGTACTTTTCCTTCCTGGATCCATATGTACTTGAAGACTGATTTTAGCTCGCTCTTCGCAGCCCAAAACAGCTGTTTTTTGTACCTGGTTACGTCCTCATTAATATATATCGGCCTGGAATCTCCGTTGTTATATACGTCATTATTAGTAAGACGCGTTTTCTTTTTAGCTAACCACTCGTCGCGGGCGGCACGCGTCGCGAGCGTAACGGTCACAGGGCGCGGTCGCGCCTTCTCGCCCGTCTTCTCTGCGCCTACCCTCTTTTTGGTGATAGCTACAACAGAAGATGGCTTCAATTTTAGCTTTTCAGCAAATATTTTCACGGTTTCTTGTATATCCTCTGTCTCTTTCCATTCTAGGCCATAAATTTCCACGTTCTTTTCTTTCTCCTTCATTTCCAGATACGTTATTCTCTCTTCTAAAGCCTTATTAGATTTTTCAAGATTAATATTTTTGTCTTCAAGCGCCTTCATCTTTTTCTCAATTTTTTCCTTATCCTCTATTAGTTTTTGGTACTGATCGGCGTAGAAATCCACTGAATCCGCCAGCTCTCGAAGCGTCTTCTGTATATGGAATAGCATTTCTAGCTTCTCGTTGACTTTTGCTAGCACTTCTTGAGGCGTGGCGAGGTTCAGATCTACATTTATTTTGTTTGCCTCCGCGTCTTTGGGGGCTTCCTGGCAGCTGGTACATAAATTCGTCGCATCCATGAGCCTTCCTTCCTTCACACATTTTTTGTGGAAAGCACATCCACACGGCCCTTTGCACTTCAACACATTGTCATCTTTTGCCCTAATGGGGCCATTACAATGTTTACACAGCACCATGGTGATAACACACAGTAAGGTAAGATACGCTCGAGAAATAAACCGGCAAAAAAGCACGATCGAGCGCTTGCGCAGGTAGGTAGTGCTACACACGTCCGCACGGGGGAGCGCGGCGAGCGAACTGATGTAGACGATGTAGACTGCTTATGAGAATAGACTGCTTCCGATATAGACTGCTTATGACACTGGACTGCTTCCGATGTAGACTGCTTATGAGAATAGACTGCTTCCGATATAGACTGCTTATGAGACTGGACTGCTTCCGATGTAGACTGCTTATGAGAATAGACTGCTTCCGATATAGACTGCTTATGAGACTGGACTGCTTCCGATGTAGACTGCTTATGAGAATAGACTGCTTCCGATATAGACTGCTTATGACACTGGACTGCTTCCGATGTAGACTGCTTATGAGAATAGACTGCTTCCGATATAGACTGCTTATGAGACTGGACTGCTTCCGATGTAGACTGCTTATAAGAATAGACTGCTTCCGATATAGATTGCTTATGAGACTGGACTGAGTCCGATGTAGACTGCTTATGAGAATAGACTGCTTCCGATATAGACTGCTTATGAGACTGGACTGCTTCCGATACAGACTGCTTATGAGACTGGACTGCTTCTGATATAGACTGCATATAAGACTGCAGGCACCGTAAGTTTACGATCGTTAACTACCCCGCAAGGCGTGATTTGTGTATGTATATATTATTTTTCAGTCGGAAGAAGGTAGCGTGCTGCGTTACATCGAAGTGGCTAAACCCCTGGGCTCGGCGCGACTCGTGCCGGTGGCGTACGTGACAGAGAGCGCGCGGGTGTGGATAGTGCTCCCAGCTGACGTCACCTCGGTGGATACAACCCTAGGGTTCCTCAGTCGATACGAAGCGGCGTGTTTGAATAAGCGAGCCAATACGGCTTTAGTAGTAGTAAGTATTCATATAAAATGTCAATCCCAAAAATAGTACATTATGATAGCCAGAAATGGATTAATTTATGGTCGAGTAATATTGGAAGTTACTCCACCGACAAGAGCTGGGCTCTTAAATCTAAGAAGAAGAAGAATATTGGAAGGAGAAGGAGGCCTTCCAAAGTGAACGAGACCAGAAATTGGCATTTTGGCTGAGGCTAGTAACATGCTATTCTTCCTTGGTAGTAAAAGGCAACTTAGGGACTTGAGGGTCTGTGTATAAGAAATTTAGGCGACAGGCTGACAACCTTTCATTACAGTGATACACGAATCACCTGAAAGGGCCCTCAATACTTGTCAAACGTGGCGATAACGACCATGACTTTACGATCGTTAACGCTCTGCCTACCCCGCAAGGGATAAGGGCGTGATATGTGGATGTATAGAGCGTCGGTGACCAAGTGGTTAGGACACCGGTATTACAATCGCAAGACCCGGGCTCGATCCCCGCCATGAACCAACGTGTTTCACTCACGTACATTTACCGACTGCTCTTATGATGAAGGAAAAACATCGGGATGAAACCCACATTTGAATAAAATTTGAATGTAACTTAACCGGGCCAGGTTAGCCTTCGGGTTGCAGAGGCCAGATGGCAGTCGCTCTGTGTAGAAACTTGGTTCCACGTCAAATCTCCTAGGTTAGATAGCCGACCCCGACAGAGAACGGGATAAGGAAAGGAGAATGATTTGTGTTTGTATATATGTATTATTTTTCAGGTAATACTGCGCAGATCTGGCACGCCGGCGGAAGCGGGTGCGAGTGTTAGAGAAATGGTGCGAGCGCTCGCAAACAAACACCGAGCGGCCATCATACATTCTGCTGAAGTTGAAGTCACACCGGTGAGGAAAATTGTATCAATTCGCTTGTGGACTGGGTCATTCATAAACTATAAAAGTTGTACACTTGTACTAGTAGTATTTTCGCGTTAGTATGGCAATAGCGATCGTTGACGTAACTACCTTTGTACTCGTACTTTAGATTCATACTTTAGGTTCAGGTTGAAATCTGAAAAAAATTTTTGGGCCTCCCATACAAAATGTACCAACTGACCAACTCAATTTGTATGGGAGGTCCAAAAAAATATGTCCCTTGGGGAAAGTTTCATGGCCTGGTTTACCCCTTAACTCCCAGATAATATTTTTACACTCTTTATGTATGTAGTTGTGTGCCAACCTTTACCCTACATGATTGTAATTTGCAGGACGTGCCCTCTGGCTCGGATGGGGACCGAATCTTGGCCCGCTCAGCCTTGGAGGCGGCACTACCGACCGTGCCGCGCGACGCGTTGCTTCTGCTCGCTACCCCGGGAATGGATTTCAACGAAGATTTCCTCAATAGAGTAAGTTCCATGACATAGCCTATACTATATCAAATTTAGATTGATACCTGTGACGTATATCCGTTTCGGGCTAAATCGTGTGATGCCGGCTTAGAATAGCATCACCCAATTTCTTTCCCGCGGGTGTCGTAAGAGGCGACTAAGGGATGTGTAATTTTAGGCGACAGGCTAACAATCTGTTATAAACAAATTATAGCTTGGCCATAAAGAGTAGATAAAAAATGAGGGCGCCACTTTCTTCGCGATCTGTCAAATCTGACATATACCGCTTAACTATGGCAACAATTTTTCATACAAAATTTTTAGTTTTATTTTATTTAATTTCTACTTTTTCTAGCCAAGCTACTTATATCTGAAACGGCCCTCAACGTTTGTCAGACGTGGCGATAGCCCGATCAGCTGACTAACTTTGTCTGGAAACTCGAAAAAAAATATTCCTTTCCCAACATAGCCGCTATAGAAAAAGCTGTTCAGTTTCATGGTCTTATCACGCCTGCAAAGTTTTCGCTACACCGTCCCTTACACCCTGTATAAAAAATCTTAACCCGTATTTAATTTCCAGGTCCGTATGAACAGCATATCCGGCTCGCAGTGGTTCCTTCCGGTTCCGTTCGCGCGCTACGCCCAGTACAACCACCCGCGGTTCGTGGACGACCGGGGGAACAAACCGCAGACCAACACTGGGAGGTTCAATATACACCACACTAATGTACTGGCCGTATATAGGCAGGATTATGAAACAGGTAAATAGAATATTTTATATATTTTCTTTGACATTTTATTATTGTGCCTTTTAATTTGTATTTGTTTGACTTTTTATTTTACTTTTGTAGAACTTTGACATTGTTACTTTTAATTTAATACTTTTAATTTTATATTATTTGACGAGCGCGTTATCCTCAAACATTTTTATTTAGTTTTAGCACTATCTATCTAGTATATTGAACACGCGGTGAGAAAGGAACCGATTGCTAAAGCTGAGGGCATCAATATACACGAGTTTGCAATCGGACTTTCTTCAGAGTGATACATAGTATTTTATAATAAACAACAGGAATATTAATGGAAGAACAGTACAATAAACCTAAAAATGACATGAAAAATCCAAGAAAAATCGCGCGACATTGTTTTTTTATCATATCAAATGCATACGGGCAGTGAATTCTATATTTTTCAGAGTAGAGTAGTAGAGTAGAATTCAGAGTGTATACAGGGTGTAAAAAAAATGCTGCAAATATTTTAAGGGTTGCATCAGCCTATGAAACTGAATAACTTTCCCCAAGGAACATAGGTCAGAATGTGAGAAAAATATTAATACCTCCCATACAAAATTACCAACCGACCACGTCAATTTCTATGGGAGGTATAAATATTTTTCACATTTCGATCTATGTTCTTTAGTGAAAGTTGTTCTGTTTCATGGGCTGGTTCACCCCTTAAAATATTTGCAGCTATTTTTTTTACGCTGTATATTATTCTTCTTAATATTGCATTTATATAATGGTGTTTAATTAGACTTTTTAAATTGTTAGCGCGGTCATCAGCTGCGGCGGAGGCCGGCGTGGCGGCGGCGCTGGCGGGGTCGGCGCTGCGCTGCCTGCAGGCGCCCGAGCCGGGGCTCATCCTGCTGCCAAACACACACCCACCCTGCGCAGGTAACTGTACTGAGGGCGATCAAACTCCGCTCACGCATACACTGACGACCGATGTGGCGCAGTGGTAGTGCGACTGCCTTTGACGCAGAAGGTTCCGGGTTCGATTCTCGGTGGGTCACTCACAAAGTTGATATTTATCACTTTGTGAATTTGTTCCCAGTCTTGTTAGGACATTGCGGGCTGAACCACCCGATTGTCCGTAAGTAAGATGGTTCCGTGTTTCGGATGGCACGTTAAGCCGTAGGTCCCGATTGCTGTCTATGATTACTTAGACCATGTCAGAAACCTGCTACTTGCAGTAGGCGGTTGAAAAATTCTGACACTAGTTTACATTGGGTCGCTGGACGACTCGGTATCCCACACGAAAAGAGAGACGCATACACTTATTATAAACTTCGTATAGACGAAATTAGTGTGCAAGGCAGAACATAGCAAGATAGAAAAAGATAGCGAACTTTAAGAAAATGAGACCGAATTCATCTTTTAACTTCTTAATAATATTTGCGCAGGGACGGAGGGAACGCAGGGAACGGAGGCGTGCCTGTCCCGCGAGAGGGACGCGGCATTCACGCAGCTCGACCTCGGCGCGAGGCACACGCTTGCCAAGCTACTGCTGCAGCTGCAGTCCGAACAAGCTTGACAATGGGATATTGCTTGACAATATAAGATAAAATGCAATATAATAAATCCATTTTATACATACTCAATAGTTTTTTTATTTTAACGGAGAGCCTGCAAATCCTAATAGGTACAACTCAAAATTTAAAACGTTCGTTTGTTTCATACGGAAATCTGCTACTTATTATGCTTGTACCTCACATTCTACTTTACTTATCGATTCCCATATACTCTCAAAATTCACAAATATTTTTGACCTTTAAAGCGTAAAATAAAAGAAATAAAATAAACGTGTGGTTAGCCCAGTCATTTAGCAACAAAATGTCGGGGACCAGCCCGGCCTATGACTTTCTACACGGATTTTTTCTACCTCAGTTGTAAATGAAAATTTATCAGAAGTCGAAAAATTTACAAGTGTCGACCGGGAATCGAACCCGGGCCGCGTGGGGTACCGGCCCACTGAGCTATCTACCCACCACCGGTTGGCCTCGTCAATTTCTCGATCTCTTGATATTCGTAGCTGTACTTTAGTGGGTTCGATTCCCGGTCGACGCTTGTCAATTATTCGATTTCTTATTTTCATTTAAGAGAATAATATAGCACCGTGAGTGCGGTAAATCCAACACGCAGAAGTTTTTACAAAATAAACAATGAACTACCGACATTAAAATGCATTTATTCAATAAAGGTACACGATATGTGCCTCGGTCCGCGCCATTTTTGTTTTAGGGTTTTTTATGGCGCGGTTCGAAACAATCTTATTCCTAGTGTCTTTTAGAGTGGACCCTACACTAGGCTTAACCTAGCAATAATTCAATAGTATTCAAACTGGAAAATTTCATACATTCTTAAGGCCTTAGGGTCAATTCACACCGAGACGCGACGCGACGCGGCGATACTCAAAGAGGCCAATGATTTCGCGCTACGCCGCGCGTCGTCGCGAGACGCATCGCAACGTCGCGAGGCGCATCTTAAAATCATAGCAGGACGTACACCGCGCGTACCGGCAATGCACCGCTGCGCCACGATACGTCGCGCGGCGCCGCGAAGCACCTCGAGGCGCAGCGCTGCGTGTTGCAACGTAATCTGAATTCTCACAATGTAATGTGTATCTTATCGTGTAGTGAATAAAGTATATTCTGAGTCGCTCTATGAAAAATGTGCGCGCAGCGTCGCGCCGCGTCGCGTCTCGGTGTGAACTGACCCTTACCACAAAAAAGTTTGACGCGCGTTGAACGCGTGTTGTAGCGTTTTTTTTTATGTAGATGTTTTTTTACGGATAAAAATGTAATTTGATACGAAACCTTTTTTCAAGAGAATCGGGTTATATTCGTGAAAGAAACACTTTTCTCGAAGGAACATAGAGCAAAAATGAATGTAACTGACTCGATTAGTAGAGGGTCTATTTTAGAAAATACATTTTTTGACTTAAGTCCCTCGGAGAAAGTTGTTCAGCTGGTGAGTACAATGACTTTTTTTAAGGTTGCTAATGTTATACCCTTTTGCTACATCTTGTATAACGTAGAACTCTAAAAAACATATGTTTTCCAAAGTTAGAATATTCCTTTTGCTAATATAAATATCCAAAGATTTTATGATTAAATCTCTTAATCACTACATAGTATAAAGCAAAGTCGCTTTTCGCGTCTGTCTGTACGTATGTTCGCTTAAATCTTTAAAACTTCACATCGGATTTTGATGCAGGTTTCTTCAATAGATAGAGTGATTTAAAAGGCAGGTTTTTATGTATAACACTTACCGGGGAAACATCTTATTCCCACGGGAAAATGAGTTGCAGCGGGCGCAGCCGCTGGGCGGGCCGCTAGTTTTGTATAAGAAACCTACTTACCAAAGAGGTTTGACGATCATTACGAGCTCTTACTAAATACAGCAACAATTTCTAAATAGTTCAATTTAGAACAAAATTATCAAATGCTATTATTTTCTGTATAATAATACGTAAACAAATGATATACCCGAAATACACAAGCATTTGTAAGTATACAAACGAAGTTGTTGAAGTATAACCCAAAGTGAGGCAATTTTTTCCAAAAATATCTTTAGAAAAGTTTTCAATAAATTATATGCTTTTGTTCTTTTAGTTCATAAATAGTGTGAAAAAAAAATTGCCGCCAATATTTTAAGGGGTGGATCAGCTCATTAAACTGAACAACTTTCCCCAAGGAGCATAGGTCGAAATATTTAAAAAATTGGACTTCCCATACAAAATTACCAAACAACCAAGTCAATTTGTATGGGAGGTCCATTTTCTCATAGCTCGACGTATGTTTCTTGGGGAAAGTTGTTCAGTTTCAGTGGCTGGTTCGCCCCTTAAAATATTCACAGCTAATATTTTTACACCTTATATAGAAATTGTTGTTGTATTATTAAGAAATGTATAATTTCATTACTTATACAGAAGATGCACTGGATTGAAAGTGAACTGGTATTCAAAGATCATTGCAACCTTGCAAAGGTTAACGATTCATATAGAACAATAGATTTCACCACATTTTTGCTTGTAAAAAAATGTATAGGTGTGTAATAGTGTTGATTTTGAATCGCATTCTATACATAAAGTGGAATCACACCTTAATTAGAATACTTTAGTACGTAGGGTACATTGCTAGCCCTAAAACACGTATAACTATACAGGGTGCAAAAAATAGCTTCAAATATTTTAAGGGGTGAAGCAGGCCATGAAACTGAACAACTTTCCCTAAGGAACATAGGGTCGAAATGTGAAAAATGGACCTCTTACACAAAATTACCCATCAACCAATTTATATGGGAGGTCCAAATAAATTTTTCTTATTTCGACCTACATTTCTTGGGGAAAGTTTTTCAGTTTCATGGGCTGATTCACCCATTTAAAATATTTGCAACTAATATTTTTACACCTTATGTATTCTATACAGGGTGTAAGGTACAACATTCCGAAAACCGATAGAAGAATTCAGGCCACCTGAATAAAAAAAATTTTTATGTGTATGGGTGGGTTTGAACAGTGGCATACTCGGTGTACTTCAGCCCAATCGACTGCTATTTTTAAAAAGAATTTATCGATATTTTTTGGACTATGAATTTTAGAATTATAATCTTTAAAATATAGGATAATCTCTGTAACGATTGTGACCTTGGAAAAAAATGCTATGACATAAGGTCTATTTTCCTAGTAAACAAAGGAAAGTGGACCTTATGTCATAGCATTTGCTCCAAGGTCATAAACGTCACAGGGGTCATCCTATATTTTACAGACAATAAAATATGGGAATATCTACTGAATACTTTCTATGAATATTCAGGGCGATGTCCCTTACGACCTGCACATAAAACTTCATAAAACGGCGATATATTTCATTTTGCTAAAACATTATTGATAAAACTATTTTCATAGTTTTTTTTCTTCACTTTGTATAAAAGCAAAAGCACTCTTAAATTCACCACTTGCGAAGAGAACGAACTTTTTTATGTAAATACAATAGTAAATGCACGTTAATAATTCTTTATTGTTTCAATTGAGTGAATAGAAACTAGTATTTTCAATCAATTCAATCAAAAATTTAAATACTAATAAAATTGTGACACCCTGTTGTTTCGGTAAAAAAAAATAGCTATTTTCATAACATATTAATACCATTTCTTTTAATTTCTATTCACTCAGAAAAAACATGTTAGTTTTCACTTCATTATAAAAATGTTAGTGAATAAGTTTTGTTAAAAATTTGTCTTTTATTTGGACAAAATTAGCTCTCTTGGCAAAAGGCATCACAACTATGTTTTATAGTTTAAATAAATGTAAAGAATAGGTCCAAAGAGCGATATATACAATACATGCGTAGGTACCTAGGAATAATACTAATACTTCATTTCATCAAATTGTACTAAATTATGTTAACGTAGTACCTATATATGAACGTCTTTTTTATACGTAATAGGTAATAGACCACAATATCGGGCAAATGGGGTTAGATCGCGGTATCTCAGTTCGTAAGTGATCGCATGGTATTCGAACAGGCCCCCGTTCGTTTCCCGGCCACAGACTGCCCATTTTTTAAAACAATATCGTTACAGTACCCCCGAAAAAATATTATTTGATTATTCAATACAATTTGACAAAAGTTCAATAAACGTCATCGATGCGCCGTTCTTCCTATACGATATATTTTTTTTATATGTCCAGCAGCGGACTCAGTTTTGGTTTTAGTAGTGCCGAATTATATTTGTCCGCCGGCTGCTAACGGCCTGGCTCTGTTCCTTTGCCATAAAATGATAATAAGAAAACGTATGTAACAAATAGGGTTGAGGACTGGTAGGCCAAATGAGCTACTTTTTAAAACGATCTAAAACGATATTTTATAAAAAAAATAGGAATGTAAGATACTGCTATTTTGGATGGCGTCAGAACACTTACTTTTATGTAACTTATCTGTTTATTAATTCATACTTTGAATATTTTGAAAAATTATGTGTGAAGTCCGTAGTGTTTTTGGACAATAGTTTTATGCGTACAATTTTTATATTTTATTAATGACCCAGTCCACAACCGAATTATTCATTTATTTGCAGCCGCGGCAGATGGATTAATATAACTCGAGCTACATTTCTCAGATAAGTTTGTCGTTATTATAATTTCATTGCCAAAAACTTGGCGTATAAAAATGTTCGTATAGGAGCGGTCAACCAAGGCGGCAAATTTGGAGGTAGGTGGTTTTACTATTGAAAATACATATTGCTGGCCGATTTATATAGAGCTAATATGAAACATTTGTCTTACATACACATACACAAATCACGCCTTTATCCCTTCCGGGGTAGGAAAATTACGGTCGTTATCGCCACGTCAGACAAGTATTGATGGCCCTTTCAGATGATTCGCGTATCACTGTAGTGACAGGTTGTCAGTCTGTCGTCTAAAATTGTAATACACATGAAACTCTCGAGACCCCTAGTTGCCTTTTACAACACCCGCGGAAAGAAATGGGGTGATGCTATTCTAAGCCGGCATCACAGGGCACATTTTTCATGAAATCAATAGTTATCTTGATTCTGACACGACGCTTGTATAGCAAATTATATATTTTTTTATACCTTTCTTTTTACATAACCGCCGACGAACGACTGTCAAATATAATTCGAAATTATATCGCAGGTAAAAGTTGCATATTAGCTCTTTATGACAGCCGTATATAAATACAAACGGGTGTAAAATAATACCTAGTTTTAGTGTTAATACTTCCCACCACAACGATCCTAGAAAAATATAATTTGTCTAATGTAAATGTTTACTGGGCGTCCGCGGCTACACCGTTCTCTTCGCCGTTTTCTAACCGCTCCTGGAAATAATATAAAAAAACCGTTTATTTATCTGTACGCGATATACACTTGTCAAATCGGGACACTATCGTTTTTACGATTTGATAAAACATGATATCCATTAAAAATTATTTCGAATTTGAATCATTGTTATAATTTTTTTTTTATTTCAATCACTATCACACGATACCAGATAGTTATTAAAAAATAAACACACTTTTCAAAAAATTTAATTTGTACGAACCATAAACTTGCAAAGTGTCCCGGATTTTTTTATGAGAAGTATATTTTATAACATTTTTACGATCTCAAATGTACATTTTAAAATAAAAGCAAATAATAAGCAAAAAATACATTGCTGTAGAGGCATTACTTGAAAAGAAAATAGGGTACAACGTTTATATGAAAACTTCGACTAGGCACTGCCTAGGGACGGTGGTGTGGGCTTACCTCAGTGGGGGGGTCGTGTTCGCTGGGCGCGGGCGGCGCGGGGGGTGCGGCGGGCTTGAGGGGCGCGGGGGGCGGCGGGGGGGCGCACAGCGTGGTCCACTCGCCGTCCGGGGAGTACAGGCACTCCACACATGATAGGAACTCCTGCAACAAATAGATAGCAAAAATAGTACAATATACATACACACATATATCACGCCTTTATTCCTTGCGGGGTAGGCAGAGCGCTAACGGCCGAAAGAATACGGTCGCTATCGCCACGGCTGACATTTTTAGGATTTGTTTTCCAAGGTTGTTTCAGAAAACGTGTATCACTATAGTGACAGGTTGCCAGCCTCTCGCCTAAAAATTGTAATACACCAATACCCTCGAGTCCCTTAGTCGCCTCTTACGACACTCGCGGGAAGGATGTGGGGTGATGCAATTCTATGCCGGCATCACACAACGGAATAAATTAAATGGACAGTAAAAATCATGTAAAAACAGTACATTATGGCAGTAGCCAAATATTGACTTATTTCTGGTCGAGTAATACTGGAAGGACGAGGCGAAGTCGAGGCCTTCCCAAGCGAACGAGACCAGAAATTGGCATTTTGGCTGAGGCTAATAATATAATGCTTTTCTTCCACTTGCGAGGAAACATAACTAATCCACATTATAATCGTGATAAATTTTGAAATACGCAAGCAACATGCGTTGGAGTTAGCAACGTTCAACTTTTAAAAATAAATATTATGCGGGAAAATCAAATTTTATCTTTAACATTCAAACATATTGTGTACCATAAAAACCTAATTTTACGAAGTGTGAAGTTTAAGAATATTTTTTTTTGGGCAAGGACCGAAAAGTAGTTCTTTTTGTCGTGTCTGCGTTCCTCTGCTAACCTGACTGACGACTTAAACGAATCGATTATGGTATTCCTTTTTGAAAAAATACGCCATTTACGAGCAAATGTAAGAGAAATATATATTAACCTACAATGCGAGTTAGAGACAGGGATGGTGACCCACGATCGCGCTATTTCTTGGCTCAGCGAATTTCCCTGGCAATCCAAAGGGGCAACGCGGCTAGTATTATGGGCACGTTTGGTCAGGGGTCTTTGTGCGGGGGTTTACTTCACTAGGCTACCTTTCGTAGTTCCTATTTGTATTTTATTTTTAAGTTGACATTATGATAATTTATTGTACTTGACATTTATAAATAAAAATCTATCATATTGATGCGCTTGTTTAGTAAAACCTACAATACAAATAAACTTGGTCGACTCAGTCGGCTGGTTGGTTTGTGGACTGCTATAGGCTGTCCCTCGGTTTCCGTGTAGGAAACGAGTCGTCCAACCCCTGAACCCTGGTGTCAGAATTGGTGCTATAGGCAGATGGGGTGTAATAATGTATGGCACATACCTTGCCGTCGAAGCCTCCGACTGCGTACAGCACGTCAGACAGCACGTGGAGGCCTAGGGCTGCCCGGGCGCGACGCAGCTCGGGCCCGGCGCGCCACGACCCGCCGACACTTAGCAACTCACACCTGAGACACAATAGAATAACAATCACTAGTCACTACATAATAAAGTATAGTCGCTTAAACTCAAATTTTAAGAGAATAAGATAAGATTTTAATTTTAATGAAACTAAATCAAGAAAAAGTAAAAAATAACTATTACGTTTCACATATATTATCATATTCATATATCTTGCATTCATATGGTTACATCAGGTCTAAAAATAGGTACATAAAGTTCAGAACATGAAACCCTTTTTTTTTTAATGGGGCTTTGCAATAGTTAACCTTTTCACCGCCAAAGTCTGATATATCAGACGTTTAAGTTTCGTGCCCTCGCCACCAAAGTCTTATATATCAGACACATAAATCATACCAATTCAACTCACTTTTTTCTTATAGTTATGGTACCTGACGATATATGCATAAAATTTGCAGACAGTTCATACTTCAGTTAATCAAAACTATCAATTTTACAATGTATTAAATGTTATTTTAATAATAAATTATTAAAAACAAAACCGTGTTTTATTAGAATTTCCGATTCTCTTTTTATTTGAACCCTCAGCGCCAATGTCTGATATATAAGACATTAGTGATGTTACATTACAATCTTACTACCAAAACCAGAAATCTGGTAATCTAAAAAAAAAACTATTAAATAAAACAAATATACGTACAGGTTTTTGTTATAAGTATAAAAAAAATGTGTGCCGTAATTTTACTAAGTTTCACCTTAGAAAATGCATTTATTTTCCAATTATATTTTGCATTGAATCCAGGAAATGCATGGTATGTCACAACGCTATGAAACGATAATGCATCAGTCTCGTACGCCTACGTCTGATATATCAGACACGGAAGTGACGTCAGAGGCGAGAGATGTTTCTAGAACTATTTATTTTGTGCTGTACAGTGAGGGTAGGAGATATCGATAGATTATTGAAGTACCCTGCAAAATCATGTTTTTACTGGGTTATCATCTTTGCGTTGCTGTTTATTGTTTATTGTTGAAATATTTGAAATATGGAGTAAAAGCTTACCTTTAGCCATGGCAATTGAAAGTTTAACAAGATTGAGACAACGCAATAAAAAATACACGTTTAGATGATTGAACTTGGTCATGTAGGTAGGCAAGTAATATAGTGAAGGGTTTTTACATACCTTAGCTATTACAGCATGAAATCGTTGTTTGTCTTTGAAATAAATATAACCTAATTTAAGGATTATTAGATATTAATACGATCATCAAAACTAGTAATATAATTATTGTCTCCATCAATTTATTAATTTAATTAATAGGTTAAAAGTAAATCTTTCGTAAGTTATCGAAGTTTATGACCGGAAGTTGACACATCACTAACACTCGCTAAAAAGTCATATTAAGCGTACGCCAATGTCTGATAAATCAGACACGTAGTGATGCAATTAATATCATTATTATTTATGCGTTTTTCGCTGTACTAATACACTACTAAGATTTCAATACATTTTAAAATGTTTCAAGGAGTAAAATAGTAAAATAAACCCCATAAACTTAGAAAAAAATTACAATGGATATATTTTTATAATGATTTTTTTAATACAAATTAATGACATCGATATTCAATATCGTCAACACTAGTAAATCAACCACGTGTATAGCTGTGGCGTGTGGTGTGGTGAACGTTTTTGACGAAAACTCTTGGCGTGGAAAGGGTTAAGAGGGGCCTTAACAACCATAAAAAAAACTTAATTAAGTATACAGGGTGTTAGGGACAGCGTCGCGAAACACTTTGAAACTGAATAACTTTCCCCTAGGAACATATGTCAGGAAACTACAAAAAATTTTCGACCTCCCATAAAAAAATCGCGACCAGCTGACTGCATTTACTATGGGAAGGCAAAAAAATTTTTACGTTTCCTGACATATGTTCCTAGGGGAAAGTTGTTCAGTTTCATGGTCTGCTTGCACCCTACCAGTATTCGGGACGCTGTCCCTTACACCCCGTATACTTACAACTTACTATACGTCTTAATCTACTTAGCCGATGACTGAGCGTGCGCTGATTCAGTTTTTCTGTCAATGTCCCATGTTCAACAGTGGACTGTTGTGGCTGTCAAGGTAAGGTTTATGATATGTACGTACCGTTTCAAGGAGGCTGCGCCGTCGGACCCGCCAGCCGACACCAGCATGCCTCTCCACACGCAGCCGCCCACCGAGCGCCGCGCCGTCGGTAGTGGAACACCTAACAACGTAATAGTCATATTAAACCGTCTTGCAAAGCTCTTTCATTTGATACCCCACATGATAGCATTTACAAAAACTGCCGCCATCTTTGATCAGCATGTTTCTTGAAGTTTGTTTAACTTTATGATCTAGTTTATTCCTTAAAATATTTAGTTTTTTTTTATGTGTAAGATTAAGAAACATAAATTGATTTTGATTAAAAGTATGAAATATGTGATAGCTAAAATTATAAAGAACGGATATATTTTATTTAATCCACAAAATATATATAACTCTGTTTAAAAAAATATTTTAGCGGCGATCTGATTGCCACATTTTCTTCTTAGCGAATCGATTCTGACGCTCAAATATATTAGTTGATCTGATCTGAATCTATTGTTTATCTGCCCAATTTGTCAGTTGATTGTTTGGCCAATTTATTGTTTATAGTCTTTCCCCCTGGCGGGGTAGGCAGAGCGTCAAAGACCGTAAAGTTAGAAACTGTGCATCAGTAAATGATGTACGTGTTGTTAGGTAGATTGTTTGAGTTTTTAGTTTATTAGTTGATTGGCTTGGAGGGTTAATTATCAGATACATACCTGGCGTCCATTGGGACCCAGGGGTCTCCAAGTCCAGTTTCTCGGTAGTGGCGAGGCAGTGCCACGCGTCGCAGCCGCCCAGCGCCCACAGCGCGCCGTTCCACACCACGCTGGCGCATTGCGATCGACCTGTCACAGACGATAATGATGATGAATGCCGTGTGATGCCGGCTTAGAATAGCATCTTGAAGCCTGCCACTTGTAGAAGGCGGTTGAAAAATTCTGACACTAGGGTTCATCGGGTCGTTAGACTCGGTGTCCCACACGAAAAGAGAGAGAATAGCATCACCCCACATCCTTCCCGTAAATAGTCATTTTGTCATCATAAATCATAATTTGTCATCGTAAATCATAATTAGTCATCGTAAATCATAATTTGGCACCGTAAATCATAATTTGTCATCATAAATCATAATTTGGCACCGTAAATCATAATTTGTCATCATAAATCATATTTTGTCATCGTAAATCGTCATTCGTCACCGTTATTCACTATCAATAACTTGTGATCAATACTCCAATAAGGTATGTAATTAAAATGCATGTAGTAGCGGCCATACAAACACATTTATACAATTTTCATAAAACCTTGGTTGTATTTCCGATTTTGCAAATGTCATCAATACTGACCCTGCGTAAGCGACGGTTGTTCTATCCACATGTCGGTTAAGGGCTCGTACTTGTGGACCGCCTTCAGGCTCCGGCCGACCGCCCAGCCGCCCACTACGTATATCACCTGTCGGGTCTCATTTACTAGCCCATTATGACAGCTGACAGAATAATAATGCCATGACGCAAGGTCTAGTTAGGGTCTTAATTAAAATGTCTTCTAGTTTGGATCTTAATTAAAATGTCTTCTAGTTTGTATATGACACCTGTCAAAATTGGCTTCTGAAAGTGGCTTTACTATACCTTGTGTCAGCGACGGTTGTTCTATCCACATGTCGGTTAAGGGCTCGTACTTGTGTACCGCCTTAAGGCTCCGGCCGACCGCCCAGCCGCCCACTACGTATATCGCCTGTCGGGTCTCGTCGCTGGCGGCCGCTACGTACGCCGCGGCTACGGGGAGCTTAGCTCGTGGCGACCAAGATGTGGCGCCCTGTAAAATCGTACATACACATACAGGGTGTTTGGAAGAGTAATGACTTCCTTTCACGGGATGAACCAGCTCATGAAACTTAATAACTAAAATATAAAAAATAAATTGCCCCACCCACACAAAATTACCGACTGACCAAGTCAATTTGTATGGGAAGTCCAAAATCATTTTTCATATTTTATATTTTCTTTTCCTTTTTTATATTTTAACGCCTTTTATGAGGTGTATAAATATTAGCTGTAAATATATAAAACTGAACAAGTTTCCCCAAGGAACATAGGTCGAAATATGAAAAAAAAATTGTATCTCCCATACAAAGTTACCAACCGACCAAGTTAATTTCACTGGTTCTCGCCTTAAAATATTTGCTGCTATTATTTTTACACCCTGTATATAGACACAGATCACAACGAAGTCATCTATCTGGGTGCCGATTAGTATTATGTTTACGAAATTTCTCGTGAGAAATTTTAGGGAAGCATATGGAAATGTTACCTGTTCATAAACATCAACGGAATCCAACTCATTGTGTCCGTCGCTGCCGCCGAATACATACAGCTTGTTGCCGAGCCGCGCCGCCGGGAACCTGCGGACGAAAACTACCGTCATTTTGGGTATGGCAGAAAAAGCATGAAAGTAGAATAAATGCAGTAGAAATGAGAGCGTTAAGGGGCTGACAAGAGCTAAAAACCGGTCCCTTTCTGACTAATGTCAAACTGCGCGCGTGCGAACGGGACGGAATCTTGCCGATTCAATGATATTTTCGTATTTTCGATGATAACTCGGTCTAAAATAAGTAATTTGAAAATCAAAAACAATATGTCGATAGAGTATTGTAAGGCGCTCATTCTGATAATAAACACTTAATTATTGCGTGGGTTTTGTTCGTACAGTTTGCGATATAATAGATTTTTAGAAGTAACTTTACGATGTTTTTCTATCAAGCTAAATTACTAATATCGTGTTTTGGAAACAATAGCACTACAGCGAATATCCTGAAGATTATTACCTTTTTTTTTCGTCAGTTTTTCTGCATTTTATCTAGGGTAGAAATCACTTATAAAAGTAGCTTTTAGCTCTACTCAGCCCCTTAAGGAGTGTGATTGGAGTAAAATTGAGTGACAGGATAAAGAATAAGGGAACGTTGTGGTATAAAAGAAGATGTTGTGACTGCTATAGAAAAAGGAATGCTAAGATGTAAAAAGGGATGGTAATGCTAAGATGGTAAGGTCACGTTGAGAGGATGAATGAAAGAAGATTAATTAAACAAGTATATATGGCGCGTGTTAATAGCTAACATAAAGTCTAAGATAACCGTACAAATATAATAAACCAAGCAATTTTGTAGTTGCAAAAAAAAAAAAAAACATACATACATACATATATCACGCCTTTATCCCTTGCGGGGTAGGCAGAGCGTTAACGGCCGTAAGAATATGGCCACTATCGCCACGTATGACATGTTTGAGGATTGTTTTCTAAGGTTGTTTCAGAAAATATGTGTATTACTATAGTGACAGGTTGTCAGCCTGTCGCCTAAAAATTGTAATACACCAACACTATCGAGTCCCTTAGTCGCCTCTTACGACACCCGCGGGAAGGATGTGGGGTGATGCTGTTCTAAGCCGGCATCACACGGCAAATAAAAACATTTTAAATAAAAAACGGTTTTTTTAAGACAGAAAAAGACGGTTTTTTTGCAACCCTACGCGTGTTCAATGTACTACCTGGCTCTAGCAGTGCGCATGTCGGGCAGCTTGCTCCACTCGTTGGTCTCGGGGTCGTAGGCCTCCGCCGTGCGCAGCACGCGCGCGCGGTCGTAGCCCCCGCACACCACCAGCCGGGAACCCAGCACTGAAAATTAACAAACATCCTTATACATACATTCACGCCTTTATCCCTTGCGATAGGCAGGGCGTTAACGACCGCAAAAATACGGTCGCTATCGCTATGTCTGACAAATATTGAGGGCCGGTTGAGATAATTTGTACAAAAAAAATGCTGCAAATATTTTAAAGGGTAAACCAGCCCATAAAACTGAACAACTTTCCCTAAGAAACGTAGGTCGAAATATGAAAAAAATAATTTGCACGTTCCATAGCTATACAAAATTGGCAACTGACCAAATCAATTTGTATGAGAGGTCCAAAAATTTTTCTCATATTTGGACCTATGTTCCTTTGGGAAAGTTGTTCAGTTTCATGGGCTGGTTCAGCCCTTAAATTATTTGCAGCTAATATTTATACACCTTATATATATTTTGTTTGTCTTTTAATTTAGAAAATAATGGTAATTTATGTTAGATTATTAGGATTATTTATGGGAGATATTTATTAAGAAATATAAATATATATATTTTTTTAAACTTATGACTTAAGAAGTTTTAAAGAATAGGCTATTTGACACAAATGAAAATATGCGACGAATTGTGGCCATCCTAGTAAATTGCAGTGTAATAAAGCGTATTTAACAGAAATTAGTACTAAAATATGCATATTTTTTTCATATTTTACGTATAAAAATTGAAATATTTTTGAATATTTCTAAACGACAGGAACGCCCTGTGATTGGTTCTAACTTTGGTGACGTCACACGCTAGTAAACGCCGCCATACCCTGTGTTACGTTGTGTGTATTTACTATTATTTACCTAGTTTTACCATTGATTTGTTTATTCTCGAGTTAATTTGAGATCTTTTTATTGAGTCAGTGACATTATTAATAGTTTTTAACTTCATTATGGACGAACATTTTGTGCAAGCTGACAACAGAAACTTCGCGAAGAAGATGCGTTTATGGTCGCATTATTCTTCAAAAATAAAGCACATTATTATGCTCCAGAACTAAAAAACCTTAAAACAGCTGTGTAAGTAACTAAGAAATTATATAATCAGAACTATAAAGCATTTAGCACTTTGTGTACAAGTTTTGCAAAATCGCATTTTAGGTTATGTTGTCACTTGCTTTGGTCACTTGTGAATAAACAATGATGTACTAAATCTCTTTAAGTCACTGTCCTTGTTTTTGTTTTACATATCTGCAAGACAATCTTCACACAAACACATTTGTATGCGATGAAATTCTTGTAGGATCACTTATTTCGTCTTTTAGCATTCATTGGAACTGACATAAACACTTTTTCTGGATTTCTTGATGAATTGTTTTACATTGTGGTACTACACACCATTTTTAAGACATTTTGTCCTATAAATTCACAGATAAATAAGAAAAACGCGAAAGATCGAAGCTTCTGCACCTTGTTGTTGCCTTGTTTACTAGCATGTGACGTCACTCGAATCATATGGCGTCCGCCATTACAAAGACAGCGTTTTGAGCGCCAATTTCATAATTTAAACTTTAACATTAATTTTTGTTGAAAGTACTGCACGTTCTACGGAAATATTAATGTAGTGTGTTTATTATCCTTTACAGAATTATTTACAACTGTTTTCCAAAATCAGTCAAATAGCCTATTAGGTATATGATTTATACCCTACTTACAAGGTAAAGTATTATTTTTAAATTTTAGTCAAAATTTATTTCGAAATATTGATTTATGTTGAATAGAATTACCGCGGTAAAATGTAGCATATTTCACTTATGATTATTCCAACTATGTTTTCATTAAATATCACAGCAATCTGTAACTTATTTTCGCTGTAAAACAGAGACAAAAAATGTCACTTTTTTATAGATTCTTTTCTCACCTGCAGTACCATGCGCGCACCTGCCCGCAGTCAGTTCGGCCCGCTTGGCCCCCTCCGCGTCCCTGGCGCCCCCCAGGGGCCCCCCCACGGCGACCCCCGATCCGTCCCCCACGTCGCGCCAGGCTATCTGGGCGGCCAGTAGGCGCCCGTGGAGTGAGACCAGTGCTCGGGTCACGCGGCATGTTCCTGGCAGAAGAGTAATTAACATACATACATAAATACATATATCACGCCTTTATCCCTTGCGGGGTAGGCAGAGCGATAGTTGCCGTAAGAATACAGCCACTATCGCCACGTCTGACATTTTTGAGGATTGTTTTCCAAGGTTATTTCAGAAAACATGTGTATCACTATAGTAAGAGAAATTAAACATGAAAGATATCTTAACTAGCCATCGGGATCCCACTGCTGGGCAAAAGCCTCCCTCACTTTTTTCTACTGATCTCGATCCTGTGCCTCCTCATGCTAATTCTTAGAAAAGATCCGTCCAGTTCGTCTCGCCATTTGCATCTGGGCCGCCCGCGACGATGAAAGCATATAACTTGCAAAAATATTAGCTGTAGATATTTTAAAGGGCGAATCAACCCACGAAACTGAACAACTTTCCAAAACTTTCCTCGTACAAAATGACTACACGACTAAGTCAATTTGTATGTAAGGTCCAAAATTTATTTCATATTTCGCCCTATGTTTCTAGGGGAAAGTTGTTCAGTTTCATGGGCAAGTTCACCCCTTGAAATATTAGCAGCTAATATTTTTACAAGCTATAAGGCCGCCTTTGCTTAGTTTTCTGTATTGTTCTTAGCAATAAAGTGTTCGTCTACCTATCTATATGTTAGTTAATAGGTTGACTAATTTACCTACCTGTGTTATTAATATAGTTGTTAGGTAATTTACCTGTGTTATTAGCAGCGGCCCCTTTAGCCGCTAGGACCGCAGTGTGGGGCCGGGGGTCCCTGGCGCCTAGCTCCAGCCCTGGCAGCGGGCGCGGGGGGGCCATGCGCTTGGCGGGTCGCTCGGCTCTTTCGTGTGCGGCCCTGGCAATACAACAATAAAAATAAATACCAATAAGATCTCGAGATGGTTAATCTCGGCTCGAGATTGCATTTTCTAGTTAGTGCGAATTATTATAATACAGGGTGTAAAAAAAATAGCTGCAAGTACTTTAAGGGGTGAACCAGCCCATGAAGCTGAACAACTTTCCCCAAGGAACATAGGTAGGCCATACAAAATACCAACCGGCCAAGTCATTTGTATGGGAGGTCTAAAAAAAATTCTCACATTTCGATCTATGTTTCTTGGGAAAGTTGTTCAGTTTCATGGGCTAATTTACCCCTTAAAATACTTGCAGCTAATATTTTTACACATATAAATTCCCGATAACCGATGGGGAAGTGCGGTTCTCTTCTGGCGGGCACGGGTCGGAAGACGTAGTGTTGGACGCCTCCCACAAGGTGGACAGATGATCTGATGAAGATCGCTGGACGCTAGTGGATGCAAGTTGCGCAGGTTTGTTCACTTGGAAATCTTTGGGGGAGGCCTATGTTCAGCAGTGGATGTCCGATGTGGCGCAGTGGTAGTGCGACTGCCTTTGACGCAGAAGGTTCCGGGTTCGATTCTCGATGGGTCAACCACAAAGTTGATATTTATTACTTTGTGAATTCGTTCCCAGTCTGGTTAAGACATTGCGGGCTGAACCACCCGATTGTCCGTAAGTAAGAAGGTTCTGTGTTTCGGATGCCATGTTAAGCGGTAGGTCCCGGTTGCTGTCTATGCTTACTTAGACAGCGGTCGTTACACATCCATGTCAGAAGCCTGCTACTTGTAGAAGGCGGCACTAGCCGGCACAATTCTGGCACTAGGGTTCATCGGGTTGTTGCACGACTTGTTGTTCCACACGAAAAGAAAGAAAGAACTATCACGATGATGATGATGATCTCTCTATCTCTGGGTCGTTGGACGACTCGGTGTCCCACAAGAAGAGAGAGAGAGCAGTGGACGTCTTCCGGCAGAAATGATGATTATGATGAGTGATTGTACACACCTGCGGTACTCCTGCAACTCGGGCGCGTCCCCCCGCGCCTCAGGCAGCTCCCCGCAGTCGCGCAGCTCGCCGCGAGCGTTCACGAACACCAGGTGTGTACGCGAACACAGCTCATCCCACTGGAAATTGAGAAATACATTGGACGATAATAGACAGAGGATAATTGGTTGATAATAGACAAATCGTTGATTAGATCGTAAGTAGGTTAGATCCTAGCTAGGTTAGATCGTAGGTAGGTTAGATACTTAGATCGTAGGTAGGCTAGATACTTAGATCGTAAGTAGGTTAGATAGTTGGTAGGTTAAATCGATGATTGGTTGATTGGTTTGTTTGTGAGATCATAGACAAATCGTTGATTGTGGGATCATAGACAAATCGTTGAGTTATATCACTGATAGAGTAGCTGAACTGTTATGTTAATGTTGTAGCTGAATTAATGTTGGTTAGATCGTCGATTGGTCGATCAGGTTGGTGAAATCTATGTTTGGTTGGTGAGATCATAGACAAATCGTTGATAGTTAGGTCACTGATTGAGTAGCTGAACTGTTGTGTTTATGTCGTAGCTGATTGAATGTTGCTCAGATCGTCGATTGGTCGATAGGTGGTTGGTCAAATCTATGTTTGGTTGTTGAGATCATAGACAGATCGTTGATTGTGTCAGATCACTGATTCAGCTGAACTGTACTTACATTGCTATTATTCTCAGCAGTGTGATGCTCCTTCAACCAGTTCAGCGCTGCTTCAGCGACTGCAAGTGGCGCCTCCTCGCCTCCGTCGGCGCTAGAAGCCCGCAGCAACTCCATACGGACCAAGGGCAGAGCTGTCATGGCCCCACCACCGCATAGCTCGTCAAACTACAAACATATATGGGATGTAATAGTAGATTACGTACTGAGGTATGTAAGCTATCAATAACAACCGAGGTTTTTTAATGCCCGAGCGGAGCGAGGGCGGTACCTTTCCGAGGCTGTTATTGATGTTACATCCGTGGTACGTATACTGCTTTACATATCGAATGAAAAAAGAGTAAAATAAAGCGATAAATACAAGAAAACGATCCATAAATGATTTTTGTATCGTCTACTATACAAATTGCACCACTAAACTATTTTTTCTATGATTGAAAAATATTGAATTAATATGAATGAAAAGTATCCTAACATAAAGTAGACATTTTTCTGATCGTAGGGATATTAGTAATTTTTACTTTTGTCATTGTAATATTGAGTAATAATTCGACAAACCCATTTATTGAGGTTATAAAAATACAGATTAAAAATATAATTCCTGCGTTCAAACAACACAATTCGTAGCGGCCAGTTCGAAATTTAAAATCGTATACAACTAATTAGATGCAACTCCTATTAAAAATAAGAAGAAATTTATTTTAGCTTTTTAATTGCCGCGATTCTATTGGTTCGTTCTCTAGTTCCATATTTAAATGAACTACTTTCAGAGCATGAGATATGTAAAAAAAATTACATGCTCTGAAAGTAAGTCATTACTGACAAAAAACACGACCTGTAAGTTCAACTTACAGGCGAGGTTTTAAAACTAAGCCTGTAAGTAATTTTAAATATGGAACTAGAGAACGAACCAATAGAATCGTGGCAATTAAAAAGCTAAAATAATTTTTTTCTTATTTTTAATATGAGTTCCGTCAATTAGTTGTATACGATTTTAAATTTCGAACTGGCCGCTACGAATTGTGTTGCTTGAACGCCGGAATCATATTTTTAATCTGTATTTTTATAACCTCATTAAATGAGTTTGTCGAATTATTACTCAATATTACAATAACAAAAGTAAAAATAACTAATATCCCTACGATCAGAAAAATGTCTACTTTATGTTAGGATACTTTTCTTTCATATTAATTCAATATTTTTCAATCATACAAAAAAAAGTTTAGTGGTATTATTTGAATACCAGACGATACAATCATCATTTATGGATCGTTTTTTTGTATTTATCGCTTTATTTTACTCACTTTTTATTCGATATGTAAAGCAGTATACGTACCACGGATGTAACATCAATAACAACCTCGGAAAGGTACCGCCCTCGCTCCGCTCGGGCGTTAAAAAACCTCGGTTGTTGTTGATAGCTTACATACCTAAGTACGTAATCTACTATTGCAGCTAATATTTTAAGGGGTGAAGCAGCCGATGAAACTGACTTTACCTAAGGAACATAGGTCGAAATGTGAAAATTTTGGACCTCCCATACAAATTGACTTGGTCCAAAAAAAAAAACCGTATTTCGACCAACATTTCTTGGGGAAAGTTGTTCAGTGTCATGGGCTGATTCACCCCTTAAAACTTTTCCAGCTAATTTTTTACACCTTATAGTAAAAAAATGCTTCTTTTCGTGTGGGACACTGAGACGTCCAATGACCTAATGAATACCAGGCGTCAGACTTCTTAACTTTCAATATATTTTCCTAGTAAACAAAGTAAAATGGACCTTATGTCATAGCATTTGCTCCAAGGACACAAACGTCACAGGGATCATCCTACATTATACACTAACGACGTTGTCTACTCACATGGTCGGCAATGTAGGTGTCCAGCTGTTGCAGGTGCTGTGGAGGCAGGTCTGGCAAGGCTCTGGTCTCGAGGCAGTCTGCGGGGGCCAGACGGCGGACCAGCCGCTCGGCCAAGGCCGTCCGAGCTGCCTCCAGGCGTAGACGCCAAGCAGCTGGTAAATAGAAATCATCATTAGTCAAATGAGCTACTTTTTAAAACTAGGTATCTAAAACGGTTTCAAAAGTAGTTCATTTGACGTGCAGTCAAGTAGCGGATTTTTCTTCACATATGTCTTCGAAATCTAAATATTTCCCCGGATTTCTCCACAAATCCATCATCGAATCTTGGCCTGATGAATATTAAATCTCTTGAAATGAAAGATAATCTTGACCTAGGTGGGTGAACTTTTAAACAACGGCTTTTACCAAATGTGTTTGGACACTTCTTTCTTTAAGCAGACTTTATGTGTGTTTTTTTATACATAACTAGCGTCCCGCCCAGCGGCTGCGCCCGCTGTAACTTATTTTCCCGTGGGAATAAGATGGTATCCGGGAAAGTATTATATATAAAAACCTTCCTCTTAAATCACTCTATCTATTAAAAAACCAGCATCAAAATCTGTTGAGTAGTTTTGCAGATTTAAGCAAACATACATACAGACAGAGGCGTAAAGCGACTTTGCTATACGGGGTGTAAGGGACAGCGTCCCGAATACTGATAGGGTGCAAGCAGATCATGAAACTGAACACCTTTCCCCTAAGAACATATGTCAGAAAACGATAAAAAATATCGACCTCCCATAAAAAATCACGATCAGCTGACTGCATTTACTATGGGAATCCAAAATTTTTTTGTCGTTTCCTGACGTATGTTCCTAGGGGATAGTTGTTCAATTTAATGTTCGGCTCGCACCCTATCAGTATTCGGGACCCTGTCCCTAACACCCTGTATACTATGTAGTGAAAATGTAGTATCATACCTCGATAAAGCCTCCTGGCAGCAGCTGAATCCCTGGCACACAGTTTGCCAGTGTAGATATACTCCACAAGCTCTTTCAAAGCATCCTGTTCCACTCCCTCCACTCTGAAGATAAAAAGATAGTTTATATTAATGACGAATCTATCAAAGTTAGCGGATCAATTCCAATTCCAAGATTGCACTGTGTTCCATTTACCGACTAGTGTGGCAGGTTTCATGGAAACATACATACATACACAAATCACGCCTATATCCCTGGCGGGGTAGGCAGAGCGTTAACGACAGTAAAATCCCGGTCGTGTCGCCACGTCTGACAGGTGTTTGAGGGTCGTTTCAGGAAGTCGTGTATCACTATAGCGACGGCCTGACGCCTAAAATTGCAATACACATGAAACCCTCAAATCCCTTAGTCGGCTTCTACGACACCCACGGGAAAGAAATGGGGTGATGCTATTCTAAACCGGCATCACACGATGTGAAAATAAAAAGACAGTTCATATTAATGACGAATCCATCAAAGTTAGTTAGGAATTCCAATTCCAAGATTGCACTGCGTTCCCTTTACCGACTAGTGTGGCAGGTTTCATGGAAACTCTGGACAAGTATTAAAAATTCTTCGAGAATCTTCAATGATATGAATATGAGTGTAGGAAAGAGATATGAAAGTATGGCGAGGCGACGATAAGTCTTGAAGATTTCTCTATTAAAACGCTATGACTCTATGACAAGACCATAGGAAACCGAGTAACGTCACCGACATCAGCTTAAAAGTAGCGAAACTGAAGTGGGAGTGGGCGGATCATATAGCCTGAAAATATGACTAGTGGTGCAAAAAACTACTGGAATAGAGACCCTGGGACGAGAAGCGACCTATAGGAAAGCCACGGATGAGATGGAAAGATGACATCAAAAAGCTGGCGGGTAGCAACTGGAATCTACATACATACATATATCACGCCTTTCTCCCTTGCGGGGTAGGCAGAGCGTTAACGGCCGTAAGAATACGGTCGCTATGGCCACGTATGATATTTTTGTGGATTGTTTTCCAAGGTTGTCTCAGAAAACATATGTATCACTATAGTGACAGGTTCTCAGCCTATCGCCTAAAAATTGCAATACACCAATACTCTCGAGTCCCTTAGTCGCCTCTTACGACACCCACGGGAACGATGTGGGGTGATGCTATTCTAAACCAGCATTACACGGCTATCTGGTGGACGGGCCTTCAACTCATCGCGCTTAGGTCTGCTTTACGCTGTTCCTCAAACTCGCGGACTTGCCTCTTAACCATCCCGCGCCATTCGGGGCGCTGTGCTGCCAGACCCTCCCATTGAGTGGGCTCAATGTTGCATCTCTTCATGTGTCGTTTCTGAACATCTTTATATCTGAGGAGTTGTCCGCCATGCTTTCGCTTTTAGTAGAAAGAAGAAGACTATGAACCTACCTATATGCTGGCGCGGCTGTTTCGGGCGGTGGCGAGCCTGGGTTAGGCCCGACAGCAGCTATAGGGCCAGCCGGAGACGCGGGCGCTGCCAATGCTTGAAGCAAGTATGGCGACGCTGCGACGAGCAGCGCGCGATGTGCTGGCACTTCTGCGCCGCCGGCTACTAGGACCTGCAAAATACAATGGATAATCTGCATTATGGAACGGTTGGCATTATTAAAACGTAGACTATCAAGTAGAGAATCCTAGTAAAGAGCTCAAGATAAGAAGTGGTCTAAAACAAGGAGATTCACTTCAATGCCTGTCTGATGGTGAAACAAGCTCTACCTTTCAAATATACCACATCGAAGTCCACCGAATCGTATGTTGTCCTAATGGATCGTATAAAGGTGAACGCACACTTATCCGTATCTAACGAACCGAATTATAGGATTCTTTATATGAAATCCTATGAAACCACGCACATTTGTCCGCACCGAATCGGTCGCATAGGTGATTCCGGTCAATGTGCGAGGTTTCATATGATTTCATATAAAAAATTCTAAAAAATCGTTCGGTGCGGATAAGTTTGCGTTTATGTTAAAGCTACTACAAACGTACCTACATCGAGGTGTTGTCTAAATTTCCTCGGCGCGTTGAGAGCGGCTGATCTTTTTGTCATCCATCCAGACATCGCATTTCTCGCTTATGGAAACCTACTACGTAGAGTGCAATCTATGATAGTAACTGAGAGCTCCCCGAATGAATGGCGTGGGATGGTTAAGATTAAGAGGCAAGTCCGCGAGTTTGAGGAACAGCGTAAAGCAGACCTCGACGCTAGGCGCGATGAGTTAAAGGCCCGTCCACCCGTCGCCATTAACTATAATTGTGTAAATGGCAAACTCACGTGTCCACACTGTGCACGGGAGTTCACTGCCAAAATTGGCTACAATAGCTATCTCCGAGCGCATCGGCGCCGATCTGATTAGGAGTCGAAGTGGTCGCCATGGGCGAAATCGTCGGAGAGATCATCATCACGATAGTAACTACAGACTTACCACATCGAAATGCTGCCTGGACTTCCTCAGCGCGTTGAGGGCACCCAGAGCCCGAGCTGGTGCCTCCTTGTCGTCCACCCAGAGTTCGCTATCGCCACTCTCGGAGCCAGACTCGGAGTCCGATCCAGCGCCATCTGCTGACAATATTACAATTATTAACAGAGAAACATATGATTTCCCTGTCATAAAGCTATAAACTGTTAAAAGAGTCTCGTCTATATTTGGTCCAATATTTGGCTTTTGTGGCGATACTGACTGTTCTTTATGGCTGTTTACGTGTTACTAGGCCCGCAAGGGAGATGGAGAGATATGTGTATGAGATAGAAATGAGAGCCTCCATAGAAAGAACAGTCAAAAAGGGGACTAGGTATAGATCTCTTCTCTTTTCGTGTGGAACACCGAGTCGTTCAGCGACCCAATGTACCCTAGTGTCTGAATTTTTCAGCCGCCTTCTACAAGTAGCAGGCTTCTGAAATGGTTGTGTAACGACCGCCGTCTAAGTAATTATAGACAGCAACCGGGACCTACGGCTTAACGTGTCATCCGAAACACGGAACCATCTTTCTTTCGGACAATCGGGTGGTTCAGCCCGTAATGTCCTAGCCAGACTGGGAACAGATTCTCAAAGTGATAAATTTCTACTTTGGAGTGACCCACCGAGAATCGAATTCGGAACCTCCTGTGTAACAGGCAGTTGCACTACCACTACGCCACACAGGTACTGATAGGAATAGGAGGTCTTGTCAAAATGGTAGACCAAAGTAGTACGTGACAGAGCGTCTGTCTGCCTATTACAGAAAGGTCTCGGGTTTGATTCCCAACTAGCTGAGATATCTGAATGATGGCAAGACTAAATTATGATTAACCTATAAGATGTTTCTTAAAGAAATGTCTTTTCATTATATCTTCTAAAAGAACATCGAGCATTTCTACTCAATACAAAACAGTTTTTAGTGCTAAATTACGTTTGCGCTCAGCCTAGCAGACAAAAAAACAAAAGCGTGATTTTGTGTCTATACAGAGTGTAAGAGACGGTGTAACGAGAACTTTGCAGGTGTGCTCAGACCATGAAACTGAATAACATAGCCCCCATAGAAAAAGATGTTCAATTTCATGGTCTGATCACGCCTGCAAAGTTTTCGGCACACCGTCTCTTACACCCTGTATGATACCAAGCAGTTTAACTTCAAACGAATCCTTTAAATAAGTCGATCATTGTACCATTTGTACCTACTGATCGACATCTATTCTATTATTTGACTTGAGGTTGATGACATCGGAATAAATCAATACTTTTTAAATCAATCTTCAAAGTACCTTCAGGCGTACAAGGTCGAATGGTATACTTTTCGTAACTCTATCATAGGGATGGCATGTTTTATGTATGAAAGTCTGACTAGTCTGACTTTCTTGAGTGCTGGATTGGGAATTGGGAACGTAATCCCTTTTCATAGGCATTCTGTGACCTAGGATTCGGGTCAGGTTAGCCTTTGGGTTGCAGAGGTCAGATGACAGTTGCTGTGTGTAAATTTTGGTTCCACGTCAAATCCCCTAGGTTAGGTAGCCGACCCCGACAGAGAAACGGGATAAGGCAAGGAGAATGATGACTGTAAGATGAAGATATTTGTTATCTTCGCCGTTATTTACTGTGCATGCAAATTGTGTAGTGAGCCATAATATTATAGTTCTTCAACCGGTTGTGACGCTCTTGAGTGAGGTAAGTAAAAGCACGTGTTTGTGTTTAGCAAGCTCATTCGACGAATACACGTGCGTCACACAATAAAGAGTGTAAGAAAATTTGCTGCAAATATTTAAAGGGGTGAATCGGTCCATGAAACTGAAAAACTTTCCCCAAGGAACATGGGTCGAAATATGAAAAAAATTTTAGGGCGCCTATATACAAAATTACCAACTGACCAAGTCAATTTGTATGGGAGATAAAAAACAAACTCATATTTCGGCATATGTTTCTGGGGGAAAGTTGTTCAGTGTCATGGGCCGATTCACCCCTTAAAATATTTTTCCACTTTATACCTATACAGAGTGTAAGGGACGGTGTAACGAAAACTTTGAAGGCGTAATCAGACCATGAAACTGAACATCTTTTTCTATGGGGGCTATGTTGGGACAATGATTTTTTTTTCGAAATTCCCGATTAGCTGACTGACTTTGTATGGAAAGTTCAAAAATATTTCGTTTACGTTACACCGTCCTTACACCCCGTATAACCGCCCACTACACTAACAATACTACGTCTTATAGTGGCTATGAGAACAATGTTAATCCACAGGTGATTAGCCTATTTGAAACGATATAAACTATGGACCTAGCATCTGTTACAAAAACTCCTTGACATAGTCTATTTTTGTGGAAACCCGCTACTACAATCACCGCAGACAGAAAATCGTTACTCGTGACCGTGAAAATATCACAGTGGTATTGTAGTATGAGGTCTATTTTATCTTGTGGAAACCAATATTATTATATTGTTACTAGCGTAACGCGGAAATCATGACAAATGAGCAATGATTTGGTCAAACTTGTAAGTGTGTCTTACATGTTACATGCTGTGAGGTTCGAAGTTTCTTATGAGCTAAACTTGTATCTAAAAGATTTAAAGACGATTTACATTAGATTTACATTTCGCTTTTTGATTGTCAGTAATTCACAATAGTCATCAATTCAGAAATAGTATCAAGAATGCAAACAATATATGATTCTATTATAGTAGAAACGCGGCACAGGTGGGATAAAAAGAAAGGCTACCACCTCGGGGCTGGCCAGGATGACCACACAGCATGTAACTTACGCCATCACCAAAGATTGGCATACCCTGGCATTAGACTGTGTGTGAGCAGTGGAAAGTACCTAAAGGCTCTTAAATAAATACATAAATGAAAATAAATATTATTGCTCTATCTCTTGTTATCCATAATAATGTAAAACTGTTATTGTTCCGATGGTTCGTAAGAAAGACTTGTGTGTTTCTCTTTCGAGTAGCTACAATAGATTACTTAGAAGACGGTGGTCGTTATACCTACACACATACCCATCCGGGTATAGGTATGATGGCCACTGTATTATGGGTATGATTACCACCCACCCAACCATGTTACTTATAGCCAAATCGGTTCAAAAAGTTTGACACCATCATGGTTCAGCGTGACGTTTTCACGATAAGAATAACTATGAATATCAATCTTCAAACAACTTAAACTCAAACCATTTATTCAAAGTAGTAAGTTTTACATTTAGCTTTTTGATGGTCAACAATTTTAACAATAACAATTATTATGAAACTAGTGTAAACGCGCAACATACCTTTAACACGTCTCTTTCCCTTTGGGCAGGCATAGACTATTTCGTTCCACTTGCTACGATCCTGACATACTTCTTTCGCTTCTTCTACATTCATCAATCTTTTCATGCACGCTCGTTGGTTTAGGGTACTTCTGACCTGACCTTTCTTCAAAACGTCTCTGATTTGGTAGTAGGTTCTTCAAATAATACGAATAAAAATGCATATTTACTCCAACCTTATTAGAAAGTAGCGTATGCAAATAAATGGCCTCTATACAGATTGCGTGCTAGTCTTGTAGAAAATTGCATTCCATTCAACAGTGGCCTTCAGTACAGAACTAGGTTGATATAAACAAGGGCGATACTATAAGTTACGATAGTGGAGCGACAGAGATGGAAATCTCGAACTAAAACAGCTACAACAGTCCACTGTTGGCCATAGACTTGCCCCCATTAGATTAGAAGGGTATTTGGATTTATTCATACCCACTTCATACCGCAGTACTAGGTTTGGTGGTTTGCCTGGATACCCAAGCAATTTTAGTTTTTTTTTTTTAGTTTAGATTGATTTTCCAACTTTAGCTTACATTATTGTACCACTATCCACCCGATCGACCCGATTGTCCACAAGAAAGTTGGTTTCGTCTATGATTACTCAGCCGGCGGTCGTTACACAACCATATCAGAAGCCTGCTACTTATAGAAGGCGGACGAAAAATTCTGACACTGGGGTTCATTGGGTCGTTGAACGGCTAGGTGTCCCACACGCAAAAGAGAAGAGTACCTACCAAAGATCCGCCCCATAAAAATTATATCCCAACCGCAAAAATAGTAGGAAAAGTGAGCTACTATGTGTTATCTTTACAGACAACGTAAGAAAATATCCTCATTATATGCATATCAGTTGAGTGCACAACGATTGTGTACAAAACAATACTGGTGGTATGGTATTTGATAAGTCTTACTGCATACACGTCATAATGTATTCTGAATTTGTTCCTTCTGATTACATTATGAATGCCGTGTGAACCCCATTCTTCCCCGTGGGTGTCGTAAGAGGCGACTAAGGGACTCGAGGGTTTCACGTGTACCAACTTTTAGGCGACAGGCTGATAAACCCGTCACTCTAGTGATACGCGACTTATCTGAAACGTCAAATTTTGTCAGACGTGGCGATAACGACCGTAATTTTACAACCGTTTACGCTCTGCCTACACCGCAAGAGATAAAGGCGTAATTTGTGTGTATTTATGTAGTAAAATTATAACGTCTTCCTTTTTGCTTTAAAAACAAAAGATAGGCCATTTCCTTTAGTTATTCTTAGCTAGTTCTCTCGCTCTCTTAAACGAGTAAAAAAAAAGTGTCTAGTCAGAAAAAAGCGATCTCCCTAATTTGTGTCACAAATGAGGCCATTTTCTTTCTAAATTGCGTGTGATTCCTAAAAATATCTAAATAATAAAGTAACACATAAACATATCATGCCGTTATTGCTTGTGCGGTTGAGAAATTCTGACACTAGGGTTCATCGGGTCGTTGGACGACTCGGTGTCCCACTCGAAAAGAGAAGAGTTAGCATTAACTCCAACGGCTTCTTTCGCTGCCACCTACCTATTCTCCCGTAGGAATGATTCCAAGTAAAGATTTTCACATTTTGCCCAGTATTTTGGGAGGTTATTGATGATTATACATGGTGCCGACTTAGAATAGCATCACCCCAATTTTACCCGTGTCGTAAAATCAGTATTTTTTAACCGCTTTCTACAAGTAGCAGGCTTCTGACATGGATGTGTAACGACCGCCGTCTAAGTGATCATAGACAGCAACCGAGACCTACGGCTTAACGTGCCATCCGAAACACGGAACCATCTTACTTACGAACATTCGGGTGGTTCAGCCGGCAATGTCCTTACCAGACTAGGAACAAATTCACAAAGTGATAAACATCAACTTTGTGAGTGACCCGCCAAGAATCGAACCCGGAACCTTCAGCGTTAAACAAAGGCACTACCTCTGAGCCACATCAGTCGTCCCTTGCTTTTCCTGTGGAAGCAACATCTTACACTGCGCTCGGCAATTCGCCTGCCAAGCGTGGTGAGTATGGCAAATCGCCCATGCCCAACAGTGGACTGTTGTGGTAAGGTAAACAAAAGTGATACTGGTAGAGGAAAATATGTATGAGTTAGACAACTCACAGGCAAAGACGCAAGATAATAGAATAATGGATGCGTAACACACACGTGACGGAAAATGAGAACGTTTGCAAGTACACGGTTATCTTATGGGGTTTTCACGCAATGTGAGGAAGGAAAATGTTGTATTATTTATCTACATAAATAAATACATCATGTATTATGAAACAACCTTGGAAAATAATCCTCAAAAATGTCAGACGTGGCGATAGCGACCGTATTCTTACGGCCGTCAACGCTCTGCCTACCCCGCAAGGGATAAAGGCGTGATATATGTATGTATGTATTTATCTACATTCACACGTTTTGTGAAACGAAACACGAAAAAAAGGTTTAGAAAAAAATAACCTATTTAGACGATTTATCGCCCCCCCGAAAACACACACACACACACACATAAAAATCACGCCTTTATCCTTCGCGGGCTAAGCAGAGTGACAAATATTTGAGGGTCGTTTTATGTAACCGAACCAAAAACCCCTATGTATAAAAATTCGTAAAAATCGTCGGGAGCCTTTTCCTAGAAGAAGTTTTACATTAGATTTAGTAATTCAAAAAAAATTTTCAATTACAAATTTACAATTTTACATACTATATACGTATATACACTTATATTAACATAATCAAAGAGTCCGCCCCGAATGGTTCCCGGTGCAAATGCGCCCATAACGCTGGCCGCGTTTCCGCGTTGAATTGCCAGCGATATGCGCTGCACCAGGAACCATCCGGCGCGGGGTTCGGCGCCATTGTTCCTGAGGCGCTGCGCTAACTGCTCTAGTAATTTGAGACACAAAATAGTCGTGTCATGTTCATGAAAATGTCGTGATTTCTTGCACGTAAGCAAATAAATTATACTTAGTAAAGCGGCGACTGACAAAGTGATATTTTTTTATGCGAACGGAAGTCCAATCTACAAACCTAGCAATTTGCCGGGTATTGAAGTTACGCCCTTGGTTCGAGAGTTCAACTTTACAGGGTACTTCCGTGTTTCGGAGGACAGGGTGTATCACTAAATTTTAAATTACCACGGTTGTTTATACTGTTATGAATGAGCTCCGTGTGATGCCGGATTAGAATAGCATCACCCCACATCCTTCCCGCGGGTGTCGTAAGAGGCGACTAAGGGACTCGAGAGTGTTGGTGTATTACAATTTTAGGCGACAGGCTGACAACCTGTCACTATAGTGATACACATTTTCTGAAACAACCTTAGAAAACAATCCTCTAAAATGTCAGACGTGGCGATAGTGGCCGTATTCTTACGGCCGTTAACGCTCTGCCTACCCCGCAAGGGAAAAAGGCGTGCTATATGTATGTATGTATGTATGTATGAATGAGCTATATTGTGAGCTCCCGATATTTCAATGCTGTGACAACTACAAGCATCACGATCTAAAGATTCATAATTAAAAAATCGTCGGTAAGATCCCGTTAAAATTTTACTGTGAATAACAAGGTGTATGTACATACCTGGATAGCTAACAATATACAACACATGTTTGTTTTGTAATTGTTGTCCAAAATTATTTGTATTTTTATTAATTGTAACTCAAAAGTTGTTCAGTTTCACGATGCAGATTTTGAACTATTTCCTGACATCCTTAACCTTTTTTCACGGTCAAAGATGACACAACACCGGCTTAACGTGCCCTCCGAAACACGGTAAGCCTGTAATTGGATTTATATCCGAAGAAAACAACTTTAGTACGACCTTAGCGAGGCGGCAGCGACCTTCAGTGATAGCGCCGCTCAAGTCAGGGTTAAAGAAAATAATGGTTAACGTTTTTATTCTCTTTTTAGGTATCTATGTACTTAAAATTGCCGTGTGATGCCGGCTTAGATTGGCATCACCCCGTTTCTTTCCCATGGGAGTCGTAAGAGGCGACTGAGGGACTCGAGGGTTTCATGTGTATTGCAATTTTAGGCGACAGGCTGACAACCTGTCACTACAGTGGTAGACAAATCATCTGAAGCCCTTACCATAATACTAGTCAGACGTGGCGATAACGACGGCAATTTTACGATCGTTAATGCTCTGCCTAACCCGTAAAGCATAAAGGCGTGATTTGTGTATCTATGTATCTATGTACGGGTAACGTACTTATTCTCTTTTTAGATATCTATGTACTTAAAATACATGACTAACAATCGATGATAGTAAGGGGTCAAAAATACAAGGCCCTCAGTCTGCTAAATGAAAATCATTTCAGTTTGATGTTGATAAGATCTCAGTTGGATAATTTTGGTAGTTTCGTAGTCTGCTAACCGTTTGAAGTATAAAAAAATCACAATAGCAATGGAATGACAGTTGAGTTTCGATGGCGTTACAATGACTAACGTAATGGTCGTTAACGCTATGCCTACCCCGCAAGGGATAAAGGCGTGATTTATGTATGTATGTGTGTACTGTCTAATTGACCAAAGGATACAGGCTGATACCCTTGAAATTGCCGACGGCTTGAAGACGTAATTTAAATAAGTAGGTATATGATATGATTTGCGACGTAGACTGAATTGGCACAAATTGCTCTTATTAAGAACCGGCCGATGTAGGCACTGCCTACTGTGAGCTGTATAGATAAATCTACATAGTAACGACGAACAACCATAAATTTTGTAAGGATACTTTACAAACAGACAGACAAACAGACACCGAAGACTCAGTAACAGGGTTCCCCTTTTTACTCTTTGGTTACGGAACCCTGAGGAACTAATAACTTCTGGTTTCTGGTTTAAGAAATTTATTATCTTAATAAAAGAATTACATTCGCTTACTTTGAGAAAAACAGTTATTACATAATGCTAAAATTTATAACTTTCGGGTTATTTTAGCAAGTCCGACATAAAATATAAGAGATGTTAACTACCTACGGTGTATAATGTAAATCATGTTTTGCCAAACAAGCACGATTTAGTTTACAACAGTAATAACTTTGTAACACAAAACATAATTTTGTTAAGACTGGTAGTTGATGTTGAATTAGAAAAATGTTAGAATTTTCAAGTCATCTGAATGCTAGCAATCTAGCTATCCTGAACAGAACTATAGTCTGTAAGTTTAGGTTCTTAACTTTTTGTAAACAAACTTCGTATGAAAGTGACACTTCAGAACTGTCAGTTTAACAAAATTTGTTTACAAAAAGAGACCTAAACCTAGAAAGAGTACCTAAACTTACAGACTATAAGCCATTCATGGATGTCGATAGGATAATATATCTTAAAAAAACTTTTTTTAAAAGGGAGCCTTCAAAGAACGTGTATACGTGCGTACTTCACTTCTATTTTTTGTCGGTATATTACCTAAAACTCTCTCCTTAAGAGGCTGACACGAGCTAAAAACCGGTCCCTTTCTGACAAATGTCAAACTGCGCGCGTGCGAACGGGACGGAATCTTGCCGATTCAATGATATTTTCGTATTTTCGATGATAACTCGGTCAAAAATAAGTAATTTGTCGATAGAGTATTGTAAGGCGCTCATTCTGATAATAAACACTTAATTATTGCGTGGGTTTTGTTCATACAGTTTGCGATATAATAGATTTTTAGAGGTAACTTTACGATGTTTTTCTATCAAGCTAAATTACTAATATCATATTTTGGAAACAATAACACTACAGCAAATATCCTGAAGATTATTACCTTTTTTTTTCGTCAGTTTTTCTGCATTTTATCTAGGGTAGAAATCACTTATAAAAGTAGCTTTTAGCTCTACTCAGCCCCTTAATCTGACAAATATTTTGCTTAAAACCGTATCAAAATCGGTTCAGCGAAACGCAAGATAATCGTGGACATATATAGAACACAAACAGATCAAACTAGGAACCTCCTTTTTTAAATCCTGAATACAATCGTTTGTATGAAGTTTTCGAGATTAAGAATTATAGGTTTTTCTATTAAATAGGCAGGTCGAGGTCCTGTTTAATATCACTACTCTGTGGTTAATACAATGTCACATACAAATACAACTTGCCCTTGTACGCAATCCATCATTAATGATTAGATGACAATCGATCACATTTTGAGCGAAATACGATACAAGTATTTATCGTCATCACTTTATCTTGTGATATGTATGATGCTGCTAATTTAGAATTCAGACTATATTTTGAGTTAGTAACACACGTCACCAGTACGTCACGTCACCAGGGCCCCAAGTCTGCTATTTTATTGTCATTGTAACGCCATTGAAACTTAACTGTCATTCAATTGCCATTGTGATTTTTTATACTCCAAATAGCAGACTACGGAACTACCAAAATCATCCAACTGAGATCCAAACGACATCCAACTGAAACGATTTTCATTTAGCAGACTTAGCGCCCAATGCTGTGTGCTGCCGGCTTAAAATAACATCACCCCAGTCTAAATCATGGGTGTCGTAAAAATCGTCTAAGGAATAATCATTAAGGGAATGGGCAGCAGCGTTCCCTGGAAATGCAAAGTTAGCACTGCGCTCGCCAATCCGCCTGCCAGGCGTGGTAGGTATGGCAGGCAATACAGTTAGAGGGAAGCTCATGTCCAACAGAGGACTGTTTTGGCTATTTAGGTAAGTCATCAAATCAGCTGGTTGATAGTTTATGTATAATTCTTGTCGGCATCATCATCGGCTTCATGCCGATACCGATAACAATAGCTGATCCGTTTTGTTAGGAGGGATCTCTAACTATGGGCATCAACTGTCAAAATCGCGTCGCTATCGGGTTCAACTGTCAAAATGAATCCGTTGAGGATGTCAATGCAGCCCCCAATTACATCTGTCTACTGCTGGAGGTAGGCCTCCCCCAGGGTACGCCATAAGGGCAATGGGAGGACGCCTTACGGCCATATGGACCAATGACTTTAAGAAGATAGCTGGAAGCGACCGGAGGTAGTGCTTTCAGCGTACCCTGGGAGTAACCTACGTCCAGCTGGACCGCTATAGCCTGATGTGACGTTGTTGGTGGAATTTTTAAATCACCTATTATTAGACCTCTGACGTGATTGAAAAAGATGTGGTTATTCAGCAAGACAATGCTGTCAAAAAAGCTAGTCTAGTCTAAAACATTTTTGCATTAGCATATTGAAATTCATGACATGGAACTGTAAACAATAATAATGGATGATAATGGATGTTTGAAAAACACCGTCTTTGTGAACTACATTCAACACAAAGTAGATCTTTTTCAATGTTTTACTTTCTGCCGTGTGGTGCCAGCTTAGAATAGTATCACCTCACTTTTCTATCCGTATTTTTTGTGATGGTCCCTTACGTTTTTGGCCCTGGGGCCATCAAAACTACGCCTGTCGGCTTGGTGGGGAGCACGTGCTCACCCGCAAACAATTGTTTGGTTGTTAACAACCAGCCCAATCACGCCCTTGGAGCGAGACTAGGCTTAGCAGTTGTTCTGGAAAGAAGGGATCGGACTGAATCTGGGACGATCGGATCGGACTGAAGGAAAACGGATCGGGTTTATTTCTATCCGTGTGTGTCGTAAAAGGCGACTAAAGATGAAACCAGGGAATGGGAAGCAGCGTTCTCTATATGATTATCTACAACAACTTGCAATCACAAATTTGCCTAACTAGCGTGGTGAGTAGGTATGATAAATATGCCCCATGGGAGGCCCATGTCCAACAGTTGACTGTTGTAGTAGAAGTAGCTACGTTATACATGAAAATTGCTAACCCAAAATTTTTTTCAGATTAAGGTTAATTAAACATATTTGCAGGTCCAGGCAATTCAGTATAAAATATCACTGGATCCAGGTCTTATCAGAAACATCCTAGTTACAAAACGAATTATTAAAACATGTCCTATAAACATCAAAGAAAATAGAAACCATGCTATATTACATTATGTCAATAAAAAATGCCTAACATAGGATTGCACATGGGCAAACTTCAAAAGAATATTCAAATTACATGCAAACCGTAGAATATATTCACTGACTAAGAAACAAGTATCAGTTTCCAAGAATATATTGAATATAGTTTCTTTATGTATTGATTTGGTAAATTTATGAGATAGATGCATTTATAAATGAAATGACTTTGTTATATTTATGTAGTTTAGTGCAATTTATATGCAAACTGGTAAAAGAGTAGCTATTGTAATAAAATATCAAGATAGTATGCTATCGCTTTGGGAAATAGATAAGATAGTGTGACATAAATATTATGAAAAGAAGTGTACACACCTATCTATACTTATACTAGCATACATAGACTATTTAACAGTACAAACCCTAATTATACATTATTAGATCTATCTCATGTACAGAATTGGTTTCATTTCTGTTTTATTTTGTAAACATATTAAGTATCTTTTATATTTGACCTAGTCTTAGCAAATTAAAATGATGGTTTATAATAGGCAATACTTACATTTATATAATTTTTCTGTTTATTAATTCAAACTTTGAATATTAGAAACTATTGAGCTTTAAGTGTTTAACCTTAGTATTTTATTAATGAATCAGGCATCTAGCGAATTGGTAGTTAATAAAGATAGACTGAGAGTTGACCATGTTGCCTATTTATTTTATGTATCACCACTGGTATGCAAATATAACAATTAACTACTCTCCAGTTATTGACTTGTTTAATTCCCAAACGTAAATTACAACTCAATATGTTTTGCAAACTAAAATGTTATTTATTGATAATGTAATTAGCACTTCACTACAAAGTGGTATTAGATCAACACAATGACAGTAATCCATACGGCCTTGAACTAACAAAGCAAGGTAGCTGTAATACTATTACACTACACTTGGTATACATTTACATACATATATTTTACAGCTACAATAGTCCACTGCTGGATATGGCCCTCGCAGTGGCCCTATTGGAAGGTATTCCTATACTCATCATGCTGAGCAGGTGAATTTGTAATGTCTGGGATATGGCCGTGATTAGTGTATACGTATGTGTAAGAAGTTGTATTTAAAGGGATTTTACTGCCCTTTACCTGGATTCATCTTGTCACTTTTTACAAAATGGAGTGAAGCTATTTAACCTGGCGTCAAACAGAAACTTTATACAATGATACAAGTAAGTTCTAGCCTTAGATAAAAAATGTTTATTAATAGAAACTAAAACAAAACTGAACTACAGGGTGTAAAAAAAATTAGCTGGAAATATTTTAAAGGGTGAACTAGGCCATGAAACTGAATTACTTTTTCCAAGGAACAGGGGGAATATGAAAAATAATTTTAGTTCTCTCATACAAAATTACCAACCGACCAAGTCAATTGGTACGGGAGGTCGAAAAACATAAATATGAAAACTTTGTGCTAAAAAACAGATATAAATAATTGGGTGTATTCTATAGACGTTTTTTTAAGAAAATAATTATTACAGAAAAGTTTGTTTAGAACTAATAAGAAGGCAAAAACTAACAGATAAATATTACTATAGAAATCTTAGAGAGCAGGTACTAGTGATTCTGCCGGTACATGCGCGCAGATTTAAAAAAGAAATGAATTTCTAGGTTGAGCGTAAAGGGCAGACTTACCATCACCATTGCAGTAGTCATCTCTCGGCTTCATGGCGTCTCCTGCAACACAGAAAGACCCTCAATAGCCAGATAATACAGCGTGACGCCTTCCCTAACCGGATTACACTAAACACGCACGCAGCGAGGCCGCAAAGTCACATGGCGAGCCACAACAAACAAAATAAAATCTCACACATAACCAATCATCTTTACACCCACCTGGAATGACCGTTGAGCTGCAGACAGCGAGCCCTGCTATACAACAGACACAAAACACATCACTTGATCACAAATACACGAGAAATGGTACGCCCTTGCCGTGGTTTTCATGTAATGGATCACACACACCTTGTTTTGAAAAAGTGACACTGACATTAGCGGACGGATGGCCGTCGACGTCCGTGCGAAACTGCGAAAGCCTCGAAGGGTGCGTTCATAAATGTAAGTAAAACTTTTTTTTCAATTCCGTCCATCCGCATGTCATTAGTTTTTTTTTTTTTCAACAAAGGGTAATCCCCCTCTGCAGGAAGTTTATTAAAGAGAGCAATGGTTTATATCGTAAAATCAAGAAAACAGAGAGTACAATTGAGTACAGTTGGTGTCCCGAAAGGGTCCTCGCAATTTGATGCGGGCGAACTTTTCAGCACACATAAGTACATTACACATACCTAATGCTAGTTACTATTTTAATTTTTACTTAAGTAACCTAGTTACGCAGGTTTTATTCGGTGAGTTCCGGTAAACCGACAAGTATAAAATTTACACTATTTACATAGTAAAGAACTATTCACTATTTGTCGGCATTGATATTAAGTTATCCACGCACTGGATAGGTTGTCCCATGCAGATGACAGCTAGTTTTACGGCCCTACGTATTTGCTTTCCTTGACTTCCACCGCCAAAATGACGATTTTTAATGAGTGCCACCAATATTGTAGCAACAAGCAGACGACAGCGAATTTAAAATCATAATTATGAATAAGTATATAAAATTGATTGACTTCCATAGTGAAATATAAACGAAAAACTAGCCAAGTCAAGTCCGATAGGGCACCGTGCAGTTATATGATAAGCATCATCTACTAAAAAGGTAAATTGGAAATTTTGCTTCTTCTTACACTACTAAAAGTTATGCAGTAAAAATATGAATAATCTAACAAAAACGTCTGATATTCCGAATGTGATAATTAATAATTTTGATTTTTGGTTTGCTTCACATCTACTGTTTAAACAGAAAATTTTAATTATACGGTTACACTTATACCGCCCGCGTACAGTGATGCGGTCATTACACCTGCTGGAGAATCTGACCTTCTCAGGGCGAACGCTACGTCGCGCGTTTTACTATAAGCGGTTCAGATAAAGTGAGTAAACATTTTCTATCTAACTGATCTCACTAATTTTTATAATAATTTAATACCAGATGGCGGCGTTGTGTTGAAAGACTTCAATTAAGTATATTGACGCTCTTTTAGACAAAATACATTTAATTTTACTGGTAAGGATACTTTTTCAGTTTAATTCAGTAACATCCACATACACTTGGTGATTGGCTTTAAAAAAAAAACTTTAGCGCGCCTGCGCGGAAAAAACGCGCAATACCGCAATACAATAATTATAAAAATAAAGTTATAATAGAAAAAAATATATTTATGAAATATTTTTATATATTTAGCAAAGATATTACATAAAAATATTTTTTAGTTAACCTTTGCGCCCTCTACATGACACTTGAAAATACGTAGAAAAATTCCCATTCAAAATGCGGCGAGTACAGCTCTGAAAAGTGCACGATTAGCTTAAAATTTTTATTTTTAAAGTTGATTGGAACAATTACAAACCTACAAAAAAAAACTTACGTTTACTGTATGTACAACTTACATACGTACAAAAATCATCAGATGAAGTAAATTCGAACGTATCTCAGCAGCTGTCGAGCCAGGGTGTGTTCGTTTCTCTTTCGCTTGAGTAGCGTGGTTACGCGATCAATGAATATGAAACGAACGTACCCTAGTTTTTCTGGGTTGTTCTTCCTTGTTCTGGAGTGTACGTTTTATGCTCGTTTTATGCATTATCTCGCTGCTGTGAAGTTGGAAACAGGTATTTTGAGCTCGCATCGCACGCATAGAGAAAAGCCTACAAATAGCAGGAAATTGTTTACCTACCATACTTATCCTTCCTTATCTCGGGGAATATTTTAAAGACAATCGTGGTTTGGCTGACTATTTTAAAACAGACTCACGTAGGTATAAATACATAGAAACAAATATTTGTACTTACTTTGGTAGGTATTATTTTTAAACGAGGTAAATAAAATACCAGACTTAAAATTAGATTTACTAGATACTTATTTTAATGGGTCATTTACTATGTTTTTTATTGGTTATTATTATTAGGTGGGCAAGTAGCTATAGGTACCTATTTTATGATTTTACTAGTGGCCCGCCCAGCGGCTGCGCCTGCTGCAAACTCATATTCCCGTGGGAATAAGTTGTTTTCCCGGTAAGTATTATACGTGAAAACCTTCCTCTTGAATCACTCTATCTGTTTAAAAAAACCTGCATCAAAATACGTTTTGTAGTTTTAAAGATTTAAGCAAACATACATATATAATATATACAGACGCGAAAAGCGACTTTGCTTTATACCTACTATGTATGATTGGATTACTTATTAATACCTACTTACATATGTTAGGTACCTACATTAATCCATAAACCAATAAAATATCACTTACTACTCTATATTTATCAGTTAATAGTCTCTACCTAGGTAGAGATAAATTACCTACCTACCTACTAGTAGGTCTGTGCCGTATGATGCCGGGTTGGAATAGCACCACCCCAAAGCAACTCAGGGATAATCGACCAGGGAATGGGCAGCAGCGTTCCCCGTGAATGCTACACCTTCCACTGCGCTCGCCTGCCAAGCGTGGTGAGTATGGCAATACACCCCAGAAGGGGGAAACCCATGACCAGCTGTGGACTGTTGTGGTTTAAGGTTACGTAGAACTGGACTTAACTACGAGTATATAAGTAGGTAATCTAATCACAATCATAAGCAGCAACCGCGATGTCTTAACGTGCCCTCCGAAACACAGAATCAAGGAAAATAGGGAAAACGAAATAAATTGTAACATTTTATTATCCTCATTTATCGGTATGTATCTATCAATAAGGCACGTGCCGTGGAATCCAAATGTAAACAAAAGCCTTGATTCTGAAATGACACATTGTTAGCTAATTCTTTCTCTTCTGATGGTCTCTTATTTTGACAGGCGTCAATTTAGTACGAAAATTAAGACAGCTCGATTTACTGCCTCTTCTTCACTACATAGTATAAAGCAAAGTCGCTTTTTGCGTCTGTCTGTTTGCTTAAATCTTCAAAAGTACACAACTGATTTTGATGCAGTTTTATTTAATAGATAGGAAGAAGAGGAAGGTTTTTATGTATAATATTTGCCGGGAAAACATCTTATTCCCATGAGAAAATAAGTTACAGCAGCGGGCGTAGCCGCTGGGCGGGCCGCTAGTTTATTCATAAAACAAAGTGACTGAAAACTGTATTTTATAATTAAATGTAAAAGTAAATATCAACCTACAGTTAAATTTGTGTGCACTATTTTCCCAAATGTCAACACCTTTGTCCCGTGATTGGTCGAATTGAAAAGTGTCTATACGAACACGAAGTTTCAATATTAGGTAGCTAATAGGTGCGGTAGAATCGTGCCCCACAACTGAGGTTTATCCCGACCGCAAATTGATAGAAGCATTTTGCCTACTTCTGATTCAAAATGACATCACCACAATAATCTTGTTACAAATACCTACAATTTCTTGTTTCCTTCTTCTTACCAGGAAGTCTGCAGATTGCCGCCCATGTTTGGTATATAAGCATGCAATCGTACTCTCTCTTTTCGAGTGGAACACCGAGTCGTCCAACGACCCAACGAAGTCTAGTGTCAGGAATTTTCAACCGCCTTCTACAAGTAGCAGTCTTCTGATATGGTTGTGTAACGACCGCCGTCTAAGAAATCATTGACAGCAACCCGGACCTACGGCTTAACGTGTCATCCGAAACACGGAACCATCTTTCTTACGGACAATCGGGTGGTTCAGCCTTCTAACCCGCAATGTTCTAACCAGACTGTGAACAAAACTGGGACCTGTTGTGGGGTCAGCCAGGGAGGAACAACTTTTCCCAAGGAACATTAGGTCCAAATAAGAAGAAATTTCTGGACCTCCCTTACAAAATGTACCAACCAACCGACTGAAGTCAGGTTGTATGGCAGGTCCAAAAATTATTTTCATATTTCGACCTATGTTCCTAGGGGAAAGTTGTCCAGTTTCATGGGCTAGTTCATCCCTTGAAAGGAAGTTAGTTCTTTTCTTAACATCCTGTATAGCAAAGAAGCTTCGAAAAGTTCCCATGACCGCACTGACCGCGGTCACATAAAAAGTGCAAAACCGGTTCAAGAAATGCACTTTATTTCTGCGCAGGCGTCGCTCAATCAATTTTATTGTCAAGGTACAGCTTCCGTAGTTCCGGTATCGAAAAAGCAATTTGTTTTTTATGCTCTTTAATATTTTATAACCACAGTTTATAACATGATTAATACTTATGGTTAGAGGCCTACATGTCTGTCATCGTGTGGACGTTTTTTGTAAAAATATAAACATACCTTACCAACTTTGTGCTACCAAATATCCCCCCCACATTCTATTGAAAATATAGTTTCTTATTATACTTAGATGTACATACATACATACATAAATCACGCCTTTATCCCTTACGGGGTAGGCAAAGCGTTAAAGGCGGTAAAAATACGATCGCTATCGCCAAGTCTGACAAAAGAGAGCCGTTTGAGATAATTTGTGTATCACAATAGTGACAGATTGTCAGCCTGTCGCCTAAAAGTTGTAATCGCTAGGTTAGTATTATGTTCCTTGGTTGTAATTGTAATACACCTGAAACGCTCAAGTACCTCAGTCGCCTCTTACGACACCCACGGGTAGGAAACGGGGTGATGCTATTCTAAGCCGGCATCACACGGGAAACATCACATTACCTATAAAACTTTTGTTTAGATTGGGTAGGGTGGGTAACCGGGTAGGGTAGATATATTCTAAGGCCCGTATATAAATACGAGAGTATTAGACTGGTTTATAAAAACCACACTCAACTCTGAGATCAGTCTTGAGTGCGATTCACAAAATATGGACCTATGTACCACAAAATAGAGAATTTAGTACCTAGGTTCTAGATAAATACCTACTACATATATTGTACGTGCTCCGTATTGAGCCCAAGGATGAGATGAAGACATCATTCAGGGTAAAGGTACTGAAAAACGTCGAAAATTTTGTTATTTCATTCACCACCAACTGACGTATCAAGAAATTGTGTTTTACTCACGCACGCGTAAGAACAAGGAAAGCACAACATAATAATTCTTGTGTATTTTCCGGTGGCTCACAGTATTTTTTGCTCATTTATACATCAGTCCGTAGAGTCTTTGGCTAGTCCTTATGGTACTTCGGTCGACGAATGAACTGGCTGAGGTCAACTGAGGCTACAAAAAACCAGTTATAGAGAAATTGACTTTAGTGAACATATAAATTCGTTTTTCGTCAGTGTAGAAGTGTTAATGTTTTTTATATCGCTGAATTTACAAATTTGTAGTTTATAAAATAATTTAGTGGGAACAAAGTTGCAGTGAAAAATGACTGTTTTAATCAATCGTTTCGCCGAATGGAAAGGAGCGTTTCGGCAAACACTTTTAGTGTTACTGAGTGAGTAATTTTGTGATTATACTCTGTGGTTATTAGTGCCGTGTGGTGCCGGCTTAGAAAAGCATCACCCCGTTTCTACCCGTGGTTGAAAAGGAACCTAAATCGATTCCGTGCACGGATGTCCGTCCATATCGGCTGGTCTAACCACACGTTTTTAAAATTCTATTACCTACTCGATGATTTTATGGTCAAGCTAGCGTGAATTTACTAGTAGCAGGATGTAGCAGATTTTCTTTCGTGTACGATTTAACATTCTAGTCATGTGTAATAAAACTAAAGATATTTTTTTTAGTTGCTTTTATTCAATCTGCTTTCGGAATACTCAACGTGGTGATTTTGCGCTTTTAGTTTTAGCAAGAACTTTGGTTGGGTGGGATCAGATTTTCATAGTTTTGTTCTGGAGATCATAGAGTTCCCTCTAAACTAAAACGTGTTACTGCTCTGAAATACAGGGTGTAAAAAAATTAGCTGTAAATATTTTAAGGGGTGAACGAGCCCGTGAGACTGAACAATACAATACAATACAATACAATACAATCATTTATTCATAAATAAAATTTACATGTCAAATGTTTATTATTAAATATTAATTATTATGATTAACAATTTCATTCAGTAGGTAATAGTAGTATTAATCTAGACTAGGGCAGCTTGTTTGTAGGCAAAAAATTCTTTAACAGAGTAAAATGCTTTATTAAGTAGATATTTCTTAAGTTTGTTGATAAATATTGCGATTGATTTTGAATCTCTTATGTCAGATGGGATTTTGTTGTACACCCTTGGTCCCATTGAGTGTAGGCAGTTATTAGATTTGACAAGTCTAGTGGGTGGCACACGTAGTTCATTACGGTTTCTGAGGTTGCGATTGTGAATCTCCACCTTTGTTGTAAATTTGTCAAGGTTGGTTCGAACATACTTCGCCACTTCCAAAATGTACAGACATGGTAGGGTAAGTATTTTAAGGTCGACAAAAAGTTCTTTAGCATGGTGATCATACTTCACACCGGCCAATATACGGACTGCTTGCTTTTGTTTCTTGAACACACTTTCTCGTTCAGAAGCTGTCGCCCATAAGACCGCTCCATAACCGAGTAGGGAGTGAAAATACCCATAATATGCTTTCATCATATTGTCATTACTTAGTGTAGGTCTCAGTCGACTCAGAGCAAAGTTTGCTGACGCCAGTCTTTTACAGAGTATTTCGATGTGGGGTGACCAAGTAAGTCCCGAGTCGATTAAAAATCCTAGGTATTTTACTTGTGTTACCTGAGGTACCGGAATGTTCTTGCATGAAATGTTAATGTCTAGGACATTGCAACAGCGAAGGCAAAAATGCACTATGTGCGTTTTTTCGATATTCAGCATCATTCCGTTCGCATCAAACCAATCCGATATTTGCTGCATCACGCGTGTGAGTTTTTTCACCAGTCCGTCACGGGTGTTATCAGCAACTATGACGCAACCGTCGTCCGCAAACAGTACGTACTCGGCCTCAGCTGAAGCAGTCGTGAAGTCGTTCATGAGCAACAGAAACAGGTTATTCCCCATTATGGACCCTTGCGGAACTGCGCAGTCAGCTTTCCCCAAGGAACATAGGTTGAAATATGAAAATAAATAAATATTTGCAGCTAATATTTATACACCTTATATGTATTTCTTACTCAAAACAAACCTCATATTAGTTGACAGTCGATGAAGACATAGGCATATCTCTTATTATTACTGTTGTAGGACCAGTATCGACAAATTTTTTTTTTTTTTTTTTTTTTTTTTTAATTGGCAGAACGCGGTTTGCGTATTACCACAGACAAAACACGGGAAATTGAGACGCGTATTTTATAAACCCGGTCAAGAAGTTGCAACAAATTATAAGATCAGTTTTTAAATAAATACATATACATATACAAACTAAATACGAATATTATTCAAAATAATAAAAGACGATAATAAATTATAAATAGAATAGTCATTAGTGGAAAGTAAGACAGATATAGAAGTAGGCATAGGTATTTTCGAAAGTAGTAAATTGTTCATAAAAGACGAATGATCGTAACGAGAGCATGAAAAGAATAAATGATTCAAGTCACCAACCTCGCCACACTCACACAGATCATTATCAACAATGCGAAGTTTGCTAAGATGTTCCGGAGTGCACACGTGACCAAGGCGCATACGAATTAATACACTGGTGGGGCGTTTTCCAATTTGAAGTCTATGAAACCAAGGTTTATTTAAAATGTTGGGCTGAATGTTCGCAAAGAACTTTCCTTTTAGTTGAGAGCTCTCTGCCCACATCTGTTTCCAACTTTCAGTTAGATGGAACGCAGGCAATGATACCAAATCATGACAATAGTTTATATTAGGAAAAGTGTCACCACACATAATAGCTTCATTGGCAAGGCGGTCTGCCTTGGTATTACCAGAGATTCCACTATGGCCTGGTATCCAGGCAAAAGAAATTGAACAGTTACCCTGAGAAATATATTCATGAAGTAAAACTCTTGTACTTATTATTATTGGAAAAATTGTTTTACAGTTAAATGGATATTTGCTTAAAGCCTGCAAGGCGCTCATGGAATCGGAAAATATAACTGCTTTTTTTAGTTTAGCGATTCGGATGTATTCAACCGCTTTATAAAGACCATAACATTCTCCCGTGAATACGGAAGTTTCAGGTGGAAGCTTTATTTGTTCGAAAATTTTATATTGAGTGTGATATACTCCGACACCCACATGACCAGGTGTTGAATGTTTAGAAGCATCGGTAAATATATAATGGTGATTCTCCCATTCTTTGTCACGCTCATAATTAAAATTCATATTGCAATTTGGATCGTCTTTCGTAATACCCAAATTTAAGACCACTTTAGGAACGTATATCAAAGCGTTAAATGAACTACAAAACAAAGGGTAACAAGGAGAAGAATGAATAGGTGTATCTAAGGATTTAAACTTTTCAAAGCTTTTAATAAGACACGGTTGTGATTTGTGAGACCAGTAACTAGACGATGAAATTAATTCCGAGAGCCTTTGCAGTTTTGAACGGAGAGGATGGTGCGAAACTTGAAGAGATCTAAATAAAAATTTGTCACATAGATATTGTCGACGTAGCTGTAAAGGAGGTTCACAACTCTCTACCTGGAGGGCATTGATAGGGCTAGATTTCATGGCCCCGGTTATCAACCTTAAAGCTTTCGATTGAATGTTGTCTAACTTTTTGAAAGACACCACACTCCCTGGCTCCAGTAAGAATGTCCCATAATCTAAAACACTACGGATCAGAGCATTGTAAACGAGCTTCATGCAAAATGGGTGTGCACCCCACCAAACACCAGATAGACATCTGAGCATATTCAATAAACGCTCACACTTAGCATATACATATTCACAATGTGGAGTACCAGTTAATTTCGAATCTAATATTACACCCAAAAATTTTGCATTATCTGACACAGGAATTTCAACATTATTATAAAGTACTGTGATCGGAGGAGGAAGCCGCATTCTTGAAAATAATACGACTGAGCTTTTATTAGGGGACAAATCTAAGCCATTCAAATACAACCATTTCTCCAAAAGTTTTAAAGAAACATTCAACGAAGAACTAGCTTTTTCGATAGAGCGATTAGTACTGTATAATAACAAATCATCCGCATATTGGAGAACACTCACAGTACCCTGTAATGAAGATTCTAAATCAAATGTGTACAAGTTATAAAGCAACGGACTCAACACAGAACCTTGTGGTAAGCCCCTCCATATTAATCTCGTCTCTTCTGTACCATCATCCAAAAATAGATGAATGCGTCTTTCTGATAAAATATTAATTATGAAATTTGTTAAGCGGGGCGGAATGTTTAAAATCTGTAATTTATTTTTGAGAACACTAAGTACCACACTATCATATGCGGCATTAATATCAAGAAATGCAGCCAAAACTGATTCATTGCCCGAAAAAGCTATTCTAATATCAGAGATAAATATACTTATGCTATCCATCGTGCTTCTTCCACGCCTAAACCCAAATTGTGTATTGCTTAACAGACTATTTGATTCTATAAACCATTCTATTCTATTTTTGATCAAATGCTCAGCAATTTTCATGAGAACAGATGAAAGAGCTATTGGCCTGTATGATGAAGCAACTGAAGAGTCTTTGTTGGGTTTTAATATAGGGATTACCTCTTGGGACTTCCATTCTAGAGGAATATTGCCTGAAATGAGAATGGAGTTAATAATACCTAGAAAATAAGAAAGAGCATTTTCACCAAGATGTGATAGAAACGAATAGGGAATGCCATCTAACCCAGGAGCTGAATCCTTAACTTTAGATAGAACTCCTTTTATTTCGACCAAAGAAAAAACTTCATCGAGATCTCCTTGGTGATTTATTAAGGGTGAGATTGGAAGAGACATTAACAAGTTTTCAGGTACTGAAGGAGGGGCAAGTTTCGATAAGAAACTATGCGCCAATGATGAAGGGAATGATTTTGACGATGAGTCCCTAAAAGCGGATCGAAACTTTCTGATATTATTCCAAACTTCAGAGGGGGGAACATCGGGAGATAAGGAGAGACAAAAGGCTTTCCAACTTTCAAACTTCTTCTTCTTAATTAATTTATTAGTATTTCTAATAATATCAGTTAGTAGTTCAAAGTTTTCATCAGAGCCACACTCATTATATATGAGCTCCATTTCCTTTCTATTTCTTATTGCTTCAGAACACTCGGCGTCCCACCATGGTGGAGTAGGAATATAATTCCTTCCCCAAATTTTGATAGGAAAAACATCTTCGGCCGTTTCAACAAACGCCGTAGCTAGGGAAGACGCACATAATGATTCAAAACCCTGTTGAACTCCAGGAAGAGACGGAATTTTTTGCTCTAACTTTTTGGCGAATTTGTCCCAATCTGCATTACGTAGTTTATATTTCAGTCGAGGAGGCCGCTTATGTACATAAGTGGCAGTAAAAGGAAATGTAATCATAATAGGAAAGTGGTCGCTGCCATAAGTGGATGATAAAGTTTCCCATGTTAACGTAGAAGCTAAGTTAGGAGTACACAGGGACAGATCTGGTGCACTATACCCCTCGCTAGGGCTGGTCCTGCGAGTTGGAGTGCCTGTATTAAGAACACATAAATTAAAAGTGTCAAGCAAATCCACCACGACATTACCGTAGTGATTAGTATTAGAACTTCCCCATGATTGGTGCTGAGCATTAAAATCGCCAAGAACTATATAAGGCCTCGGCAGAGATGTAAGCACAAGTTCAACTTCATCAAAGATAGCATTGGAAGGATGGGGGATATAAACGGAAACAAAACATATATTTTTAACTATCGCAGCTATAACGGAGAAATCTTTATTGTTATGAGAAGTAGGAAAATATGTAAAAGAAAAAGAATGTTTGATGAGTAAGGCAGAACCTCCATACCCATCAGTTCTATCTTCTCTGAGACACGCATAGCCAGGTATCCTGAAACAGGAATCTGGCTTAAGCCATGTCTCTTGTAAAGATATTATAAAAGGATTATACTTATTTACTAAGTGAATTATTTCAACTTTTTTAGACGTCGCACTGCGACAATTCCATTGTATTAACTTGGCCATTTTTGGAGATTTTAGATATCGTTTCTATTATAGGGGCAGCGTTGGACGGTGTCAAGAAATTGGAATTCAACAATGAATTTATGAGAGCCAATATTAGGTCAGCTACTGAGCTTGAAGAATCGTTGGTAATCAAAGCACAACCATTATTAGATTGTGACATATTGTTGTAATCTTTAATTAGACTATTATGGGCTTCGCGATCGTAACCACTGTCAGATTTTGAACGTGTTTTAGGAGCTTTAAATACAGTTTTCTTGTAAGACATGTTTTGCGCTTGAGCCTGATTTTTCAAATGGGGAGGGGGGCCTGAAACTTCAGGAGTGACATCGGGGGACGATAACAAAGCATCTGCGTATGACAACCTCGTAATAGGCGGATGAATTTTAGAAGCTTCTGCATAAGAAATACAACTCTTTGCCATAGATTCTTTAATTGCATGCTGTCGGTTGTACTCTAAGCATGATTTGCTTGTAGCAAAGTGAGAGCCCTTACATAAACAACACTGTATTTTATCCTCGTCTATAAGGCAAGTTTCGCCAAGGTGATTTTGACCACATTTATAACATCTTGGTGTATTCGCTCTACACTCAGACTTTACATGCCCAAACCTGCAACACCTATAGCATTGAATGGTGGGAAATATGTAAATAGAAACTGACAAAGCATTGTAGCACATAAAAATGCGTTTTGGAAGTACCTGTCCATCAAAAGTTAAAACTACCGTTTCAGTAGCTTTGAGCTGAGAAACTCCATCAATAACAATTTTCCTTTTCAGTCTACGCACTTTCAAAATTTGACCACAACCGACTGGCACAGTAACATTGTCTTTAATTTCTTCCTCTGTCCATTCTGCAGGCACTCCCCTGACAATTCCCATACGAGTAACGGAAAATGTAGGAATGAATGCCTTGTAATTATCACCTTTGAGATTCGAGTTATCCAAGAATTTGTTTGCTTCCTCGTAGTCAGAGAAGGAAAGTGAAATTCTATTTCTGCCAATTCGTTTCAAGCTTCCGTTGATTATACTATGGATGTTGTTCCTTTTCAAAAATCTTCCAAAAGTTATTGGATGTAAGGTCACACTGTCATTTGGAGATGTTTGCTGTCTTTGAACATGAACAATAAATGGAGCAGCATCAGAAGATTGGTAAAAAAGCCGTGCAACAGATACTGGTTTTGTTGTTTGATCTAAGTCCATAAATGGTGATTTATCGTCATAGTGCGGCGACTGAGTTGATGGTTTGGAGATGGGAATCTCTGGTGTCTTGTCATGTTTACTACTGTTTTGAGACCCTTGGGACTTATTATTGTCATTATTTGGTATATTTTTAACAGTTTTCGCGGAATTTTTCGGCACTGTTTTTATTATACGACTTGGCGGTTTCATAGACTCATTCGAATTAATTTCGTTAACTTTAGCTAAAACCTTACCCTGCAGAACATCAAAGTTAACCTCGCATTGGCATTCATAACTTTTTGCAACACCAGCGACACTGCCGTCCTTGCTCCTGCTACGCTTTCGTTTTTTATTACAGTGTTTGCAAATACGCACCCCTGAGGAAGAATGTTTCCTCTTGTTTTTACCTTGCGATACAACAGATCCATCCGTGTCCATACTTGAAAGATCATCATTAGAAATAGTTACTTCCTGAGCAATAGTTAAATCATTGTCGCATCGAGTATAAACAAGAGGATCTCCATCAAAACCCCCCGGATCGGGGGGCTTTGCCGCCGCCATGAGAAGTAATACTTATGAAAGACTTACCAACAAATATGTACACAAACTTACACAAATTAACAAAACTATATACTTTACAACTTCTACATACACTAGACTACAAAATAAAACTGATCTTATATCAGAAAACAGCGTAAAAGTATTTTTTAAACGAAGAGCAAAAATTCTCACGACCAAACGAACCGGAGATTTCCCGCGCTTTTTTCATTTACGATAGTTGTATCCTCAAAACAATTTTATAAAAATAATATAGTTCCAACATAACATAACACATACATAACCAAGGTACATAACCAACCAATCTATCGACAAATTAGTCATTTGTATACTAAAATATAGCATCTAAATATATACAGGGTCTTCTGTTTTCTGTGTAGCTATAAAATGAACTAAAGTATGGCCGTGCGAATAGGCCATATTTGACAGCTGTCAAATCCATATAAAAGGACATGTCAAGAAGAAGAATAGACCTTATGTCATACAATTATCATGATTTAATACAGCTGTCAAATATGGCCTGTTTGAACGACCATACTTTAGGTAGTTACAAGTAACAAAAACGTCAAATTCGTAGGGCACCGGCACCGGCACCTAAACAAAAAAAAAAAGAATTTTGCTGACGTCTTCGAGTAGTTAATCGGTAATTCGGTAAACATACAACTTCTGAAGCGATTAAAAATTATCTTTTATTATTATTTATTTTTCTTTCCTAATATTTAGGCTCGGCTAATGTCGACGGTATTCCAATGCTCACAGACAGGCCTATTGAGCCTATACTGTCCAACCAAACTATCTCTTACATGATTAAAATAGACTATCATAATAGCTATACCTTAAGACCTGATAGTGACAGCGCTATATTTAGATAGTTAAAAGATAGAATCGACACCATATACTAGTAAAGAATACTGACTTTAGCTACCCGCTATGCTAGTCATGACAAAAAACCGTAAAAACCCAAATAGGCAGGTACCTGCTTATCCAGCTTTTTTATAGTTAGTCTGCTAAAAACAAACGCAATACTTTTTCTGTGATACTCTGTATATATCGAAAGACCTTTTTTTTTATAGATTTATGTGTAATTAACGTTTTTTTCGTTGTTTATCAGATATATAGGTACCTACTAGCACTATGACTCCACGTGACCGCTCGCGTGTTTTGAATGTGGACAAACAAAATATATGTACAGGGTGTCAAGGTCAGTCAGCTGATCGGCAATTTTGTATGGAAGTCATCTAAAAATTTTTTCGTTTCCCACTATAGCTCCCATAGTAAAAATGGTTCAATTTCATGAAACGAAATGTTTTCATGGTCTGATCACGCCTGCAAAGTTACACCGTCTCTTACACCCTGTATGAACTCTATGAACTATTGGTAAAAAGCCATTTTTGTACAAATATGTTTTCCTAGGAATATTCTAATGAATGAAAAGCTATGACTTTGTAAGCGGGCGTTGGAGGCGTATTTTAACAATTTCGCATGCGAGAGTCGTACGTGTGTCGACTCTATCTTCCGCGCGCGGCCTTACAATATTTTATTTATTCTTTCAATGTTTTAGATATTATCTCGAAGTGTGACCTTTTCAGCAGATACCTACTTCGAGTAGATAAACTTCTTTCACTTCTTTACTAACGTGTCATCTTGTCATCCATGTCATCTCATCATAGGCTGTTGTCAAGACTTTGAAATTGTTTTCATTCAAAACCGCAACAAAATTACAAGTTTTTCTTCAGCCATTTCAACACCACAGTCTGAATAGATTTAGCAAAATGTTAAAAATCAATCCAAGTCGCGTTACAAACAAATCCATAGAAATACGAATGCGTGAATTTTAAAATTCAAGTCAACCACTTACAAAATAGACGACGTCATTTCTTGTACGCAAAATGTCTGAACGGCAGGTCAGCACTTGTAGTTGTGATCTAAACAACTATTTTGAAGGTACGATAATTTGATATCTACAACTTGAACTATTTACTGATTTTCGTCACATCAGCCCATGAATATATTAGGCGGATCGCACACTAAACGAAGCGCTAAAACGTCACAGCGGTCTGTCAGATCCATATTAGAAATGTCAACCCGATACTAAAACAGCTCAACCGCAGCGTCGAGTGCGGCTTTAGTATGGGGAGCGGAGCGACGTTTCTAGTATGGATCTGACAGACCGCTGCGATGATTAAGCACTCCGTAGTGCGTGAAGTGTGTGATCCGCCGTAGCGTTAGCCGAGCGCACGCGTTCCTTCAGCGTACTGCCCCGGCGTTCGATACGCGACACATGCGTCCAGCCTGGCTAACATGCGTGCCACGATATATTTTGTCGTTTCATATGAGCACAATGTCACTACGGAAGAATGCGTAACTTATTCGCAGTGAAGTTAGCCTCAGAAGACATATTGCGGTGACAAAATTTTATCGTGGCATGCATTACAATTCTACAGGTGAAATTGGATATACATTGCGTAGCCGGTGGGACATTAAAAAACCAGGTATTTTTGACCCCCTACGCAATGTACATCGAATTTCTCCTGTAGAATTGTAGCCTGTAGTTTCGAAAAACTAGGCACAGCACACGCCGCATTGGCGCCGCGCCGGCCGCACGCTAACGTCAAATGTGGGGGCAGCGCTTATAACCTTACTACTGCTGGATGTAGGTATGTCTCTCCACGGTCTCTCCCATGCTGCCCTCGCTATACCGGTCCGATTAAAGAAACAATCTGTAAATGGCCGCCGATTGTCATGCTTTTTCTTTTCCACCGAGGATCTTACATATAACAGGCTTCATGCCGTTTTCAGTCCTTTCCTTTTTTCCTGCACTTTCAGTTCGATCCGTTCTTCCGAGAACATTTCCTAAGCCCAGTCTCGTCCCAAGTGCGTGATTGGGCTGGTTATTTGAACAACCAATCAATTATTACCGGGTGAGCGCGTGCTCCCCACTAAGCCGACAGGCGTAGATTTTATGGCCCCGGGGTCGAAATTGTAGAGTCCAACACAAAAAAGGACGTTCATGCTTTCTCCGTCACACTTAGAAAACCGCTGGAATTTACAGATCGTTTATTTATCTAATGTGACATATAATGGCACATTCTCCCGTTTTTAACATCCAGCCGACTTCTCCTGTGTCGTCGCAATGCGACTTGTCTTTTGACAAGAAAAACAAGAAACATCACCATAGTAGTATCATTGGGCTTTACAACCTTGGTCGTTAAAATTTGTTATTTGAACTTCAAAGTTCGTACTTACCATCAGAAAGGCCATTCTGGAAACTTTACTTCTTCTAGATTTTTCGGGCAACATAGAGTACGAGTATAAAAACGACTACGCGGCCACTGTTCTCGAAATGATTGTAGCTGGAGTACTCCACTTCTTTTTTTTGATAGCTCTCGAGCAAGCCTGGTACATAGTTGCAAACAGAATTATGTTCAAGAAGTTGCAGTAAATTATAGTTATTTAGCAAACAAGTGAGTAATTAAATGAATCTAGTCCATCATCTTCATCGCATCAGCCTATAGTAGTCCATACCAAGAAGGCCTCTCTTAAGGCACGCCAAAAGGCACGATCTCCCGTTTTCACCAACCAATCGCTACCAGCCGCCCTCTCGGTCCATCTGGCCGGATGCAAATGCTAACGATACGCTTGCCAAAGCGTGGCCTCCACTCGAAAACCTAGTCAGTCGAATAGAACACATGAAGCTGTAAAAAGTTGTAAGCAAACTCCAAAAAGTATCACGACGTAAATCACGTAATTTGTGTTTCAGCTTACATAACTATCGAAACGTGGAATACTAGGAATATCACAAATGCAAGGAGACGACAGTGATTCATTTTGTGGCTGTTACGAAGTTAGCATTCGTGGCACTGCGAACAAACGTGGTTTGTCAAACGTGGATAATTCTAAACTCTGTGCTGCTAGAACCCCTCCAGCTAAATCCTCTGCCGCTAAATTATCTGCTTCTAAACCCCCTTCAGCTAAACCCTCTGCCACTAAAACCCCTGCCAGTAACAAAGTAACGACTACTGCGTTTGAGGGTGACACTCAATATTCCGTTTTTAAATCAAGTATTTCGAGCAATAATGGTAATGGTAAGGAGGCCGAGCCGGCGCCGAGTTCCAAGGACGTTGTAGCAAATCAAAGCGTAACGGACCAAATAAGGGAAAATTCAAAGGTAATATTTTGAACTAAGCTACATAAATGCCACAATTTCTGAAAAGTCCATTCGATAGCTTAACATTCCTTTACTTACACTAGTTCTAAAGAAAGAATTTAAAGCTGATTAGTAAAACAATTAATGGCCGATGTGGCGCAGTGGTAGGTCGACTGCCTGCGAAGAAAAGGTTCCAGGATCGATTCCCGGTCTGGTTTCTTGTTTCTAGTCTGGTAAGGACATTGTAAGCTGAACTATCTGATTGTCCGATAGTAACCGAAGTAAGATAGTTCCGTGTTTCGGATGGCACGTTAAGCCGTAGGTCCTGGTTGCTGTCTATGATCACCAGACTGGAAAGAAATTCACAAAGTGACAGATATCAACTTTGTGAGTGACCCACCGAGAGTCGAACCCGGGACCTTCTGCGTCAAAGGCAGTCGCACTACCACTGCCCCACAACGGTCACAGTAGCACTAAAATCATTATTGTTATTATTAGTTAGCCCACTTGATCCCACTGCTGTGTAAAGGCGTCCCCCGCAATTTTCCACTCCAGACCTATCCAAAAGTTGGCGTTGAGTTGAGCAGCACGCGCATTGCGAGCGAAGCGAGCTCGTCTTTTCACGCCACAAAGAGTGTGACTGTGGAGCCTAAACACTAGCCGCCAGAATAAAATTGATAGAAAGAGAGGACACATATCGCGAGCGAAGCGAGCTCGACTTTTCACGCTATAAGCGGCCTCTACACACAGACACTAAATGGGTGTATAAAACAGGCGATCTTGATTTTTCATCCTGCAAACGTTTGCTGCTAAACATTACGATATATTCACTATCTACATGGGCTGAGCAAGGCAAGGGAACTTTTCGGGGGGGGTTGGAACCCCCCTGGCTACGCCCGTGATGACAGTGGCATTAGATCGACCGCATGGAGCGGAAGACTAAAATCATTTATAGATTAAAATCATATAATGTTTGATTCTCTTTTAGGAATTCATTCAAACCTACTTCGGCAGTAGCTGTTGCTCTGATCTGACCTGCTGTACCGGCGTGAAGGTTGCTCTCTTCATCTTGGCCGTGATAGGAGGGCTGCTGGTGCTGCACCTGTTGTACCAGGCGTTAGAAAACTGGTTTTGTGGTCGACGTCGTTATAGAAGAAGATCAACTTGCCCATACTCGTAATGGTATGGCGAAACGCTAACATAATAGGCGTAAACCCACTAAAAAACCTTTACCTCGGTACCTATTTGTAGGGGATCCCGGCATACAACGACTTTCACCGAGCTGTTTAATGAAGTTTATTTTTTATACAATAAAATATGCCAATAAATATTGCTTAAACAAATCAGTCCAGAGTATCTATACATTCTGATCATATAATAAAGCTAAAGAGGATCGAAAGTCTGTACATAAATGATATCTGAAAAAGAATTGTTTCGTAATATTTAAAACAAAAAACAAAACACGTTTCTGCAATTTTATAAGTTTTTGTCTGTTTGAATGTTTAGATGTGTAGATGAGGAAGTATCACGCGAAAAAAACCGAACGGATTTTGATGCAAATTGTACCAAAATGTCAAGTAACTCACCGACCAGGTTGTAAAGTCTACGAATATACCTACGACCATAAAAGTATCTCTTTAATATTGGAATAGATAGAATAGATAGATAGAAATTTCACTTTTAATAATTCAATATTTTTACCCTCGAAAACAAAAGTTCCGCGGTGAAAGACGTGCAAGTTGCGTACCAGACGATACAATCTTCATATTATGGATCGTTTTCTTGGTGCGTAATCTAAAAAACGTAAATTTACCACGGGAAAATTGCAATAGCTTCAAAGCAAAAGTTTGTGTGAAGGGATATTCTTATCTTATTTCATTTATTAAACAGCTCGGGGAAGTTCGTTGTATGGCGGGATCTTAGACTATATAGCTTACAAGCCAGATCAGTTTTCATGACTAAGTACGCACGGAACGAAAACGTACAGAATGCTTAAGCGCACCGTGGGTGGGTTGGGCCGTGGTAGCCGCCCAATCACGTAACGGCAAGCTCTAATGGCGCAACTGCAAAAGCTAAGTGTATATTCTATCTGAGACAGGTAATAGAAGAAATCCAAAATTCTGATAAATCCATACGTTACATCTATACGTTCCATCCTTTAGTATCCATTTTAAATTAGGAAAGAAAGGATTTAAAGCTGATTAAACAATAGGTTTTTGGTTGGATATGTAGTATCCTACCAAAAACATTCTCATGTCCAATGGCATATGCCACTCTGTGAAAAAATATCAGAATCTACACGCCCTAGCTCTAACAACCCAAATTTCACAAAATTTACCTAAATCTCTGTCAAAATGTTCGGACGTGCCTTTGAGCCATTGATCAACAAAAGGACACCACCTAGAGATCCAAATGAAATGAAATGGAACTGCAGTTATAAACAAATGGGCAGAGGCAGGTCATGTATTTTCATCGTAGAGATAAAATCGTACATACATACATACATACATATATCACGCCTTTATCCCTTGCGGGGTAGGCAGAGCGTTAATGGCTGTAAGAATACGGTTACTATCGCCACGTCTGACATTTTTGAGGATTGTTTTCCAAGGTTGTTTCAGAAAACATGTGTATGCCTATAGTGACAGGTTGTCAGCCTGTCGCCTAAAAATTGAAATACACCAACACTCTCGAGTCCCTTAGTCGCCTCTTACGACACCCGTGGGAAGGATGTGGGGTGGTAAAATCGTAAACGGAAGAATAATGGATCTAAAATGTTTGTTACTCTTTTAGGATTTCATACGTAGTTTCATCACCCCAACCTCTTGCTCAGAGATAGGCTGCAACAAGGGCAGCGCTGTTCTATTATTCTTGGCACTATTGGGAGCACTGCTGGTTCTCTTCGTGCTGTATGAGGCAATCAGCTGCTTTCTAGAACCACCTTATCGTCGTCCTTGTAGAAGAAGGAGATCAGCTTACTGACAATGGTATGGCGATACGATAATATATAAGATGTAATAATATTAGCTGCAAATATTTTAAGGTTTGAATCAGCCCATGAAACTGAACAACTTTCCCCAAGGAACATAGGTTGAAATATGAAAAAAAATTTGGACCTCCCATAGAAAATTGCGAACCGACCAAGTAAGTAAATTTGTTGATCAAAGGCCCAAAGGCACGTCCTCGAATTGAACATTTTGACAGAGATTTGGGTTGATAGAGCTGTTACGTGTAGATTCTGATATTTTTTTCACAGAGTGAGCCATATTTCATCGTAGAGATAAAATCGTGAACGGAAGAATAATGGATCTAAAATGTTTGGTACTCTTTTAGGATATCGTACGTGGTATCCTTGGCCTTAACACTTGCTCGGCCATAACCTGCAACAAGAGCTATGTTTTTATATTCTTTGCACTATTGGGAGCACTGCTGGTACTGTACGTGCTGTATGTGGCTATCAGCTGCTGTTATGAACAATCTTATCGTCGTTGTAGAAGAAGGAGATCAGTTTACTGACAATGGTATGGCGATACGATAATAATTATAAGGTGTAAAAATATTATCTGCAAATATTTTAAGGTGTGAATCAGCCTATGAAACTGAACAACTTTCCCCAAGGAACATAGGTCGAAATATAGAAAAAAATTTTGGACCTCCCATACAAATTGACTTACTTGGTCGGTTCGCAATTTTCTATGAAAAAAATATCAGAATCTACACGTCACAGCTCTATCCACCCAAATCTCTGTCAAAATGTTCGATTCGGGGACGTGCCTTTGGGCCTTTGATCAACATATTTACTTACTTGGTCGGTTCGCAATTTTCTATGAGAGGTCCAAATTTTTTTTTCATATTTCGACCTATGTTTCTTGGGGAAAGTTGTTCAGTTTCATAGGCTGGTTCACCCCTTAAAATATTTGCAGCTAACATTTTTACACCCTGTATAAGGCGCAATCTCGGAATACTAGTTGCATGCAAACCATGCTACTAAAAAACTTTTTCCTCGGAAGCTACTCGTATGTTTCCATCATAGAATTTTCGACTTCCTATCAGTTTTTATTGTAAAGGAAAATCAACAGACTTTCGTCAAACTTTTTAGGAATTTGGTTAACTTATTTTAACAGTGTCATGTTTTCTATTCGCCTTACTAGGTTTAAAGTTGAGGCTACGCTTGGGCAAGCGTTGCGTTGGACGCCCTCGGCTCGGGCAGATGTACCGATGACTTAAAAAGTTGGGTTAATGACGGACGACTGGATAACGAAAACGGGAGTTTGTACCTTGTGGCGTACCCTGGGTAAACCTTTGCCCAGCATTCGACCGCTGTAGGCTGAACCCTTGGCTAAACCTAGTTAGTTGGATACAAAACTTACCGTGCCAAAAATTAGTTAACCAACTCCAAAAAGTATGATGTCAGGTAATTTGTGTTTTTTTTTTAAATAAAAAAGTTTATCCAAAAAGTCATTATTGCAAATGAACAAGAGTGAGTAATTTTTTGGCTTTTACAAGTATAACATTAGAAATAGCTACCAACAAACCCAGATTTAATATGAAAAATAGATCTAAAATATTTGGTACTCTTTTAGGATATCATACACGAATACTTCGGCAAAGACTGCTGCCAGGACCTAACCTGCTGCACGGGACTGAACTTTGGACTGTTCCTTTGCACGCTATTCGGAGGATTGTTGGTTCTGGTCCTGTTGTACCAAGCTATAGTTTCCTGGTTTTGTGGAGAACGCTATCCTCGATGTCGTCCATGCCGTTCACGGAGAAGATCAACTTGCCGATAATGGTTTGGCAAAACTGTGATATAATTTTTGTAGATAGTGCTTCTATTTGGGCTTAGTTCTCTTTTGTGATCAGAGATGATGATTTGGCAAGGAATTAATCTTGAAACGATTAAGGACACTTTTAGCAGTCGGTAAAGAAGTGCTGTGTTCTAGAGTGATATTTATGTACGTACTCTGTTAGAAACAAAATTTACAAAATTGTGTTGTTGTTATGAGTTCTCGTTGCTGAATAATTTTGAAAACAAAAAGTACTTACCAACCACAGTTCAAACAAAATTACCCACGTCGGACTTCAATGAAATATGTCTTAGAATTACAAAAATATATTTTTTTCTGTTTTCCATCCTTACTTACATGGGGCTATAAAAAATTGGTCATTGAAAATATTTTTCTCTATTTCAGTGAACATACCGACAGTGTCGTTTGGTCTGAGCTTGGCGTGGGTCTCACTGGCTACGGGCACCAAGGCTGAGGAGCCTCAAGATGCCGTTGTCGGAGGAGCAGGGGCTACACACGCAGCGTCCATCATTGGAGTGTTGTTATCAGGTAACTTAAGCCTTTCGGCAGTTTCTGTACGTACTACGCACGGTAGTGTAATAGATGTATTAAAAGAAAACGCGCGGGTACCTAACTTATCTTTTCAGTGCCAAGACTCTTGTCTTCGTCTTCACCTTTTCTGTATATCATATCTTTTAAGTTCTGGCGTCTTTTAAAAACTGATGAAATAATTTTCCTAAGTAATAATTCACATGTCTGTCTATCTGACCCACAGCTGCAGCTTTGAAAACTGGTCGCAAGCCTCCATTAATAGCGTCATCGGCAGCGTTCGCATTATGCTGGGGTTTGAAGATACAGGGTGGATATTGGAGTATCGTGGTCGCCAGGTTAGCAGCAGGATTAGCTGGAGCTGCCGCTTGGACTGCTGCACCTTTGATGGGAAGAGAGGTAATGATTTGCACGTTCACTATGATGATGATGTCTGAAAGTCTTTAGCAATTTTGTCAAAGAGCGAAAGAATGTAGTTCAAAGTTGAACTTCATGGGCCCTTGATCACAAAACTGATAACTGGACTCAATATTCGGACAAGACAAATCTACCAGGGCTGGACCAAGCTCAGTTAGTATATACCCCCGAGGAGTTCTCTTTCTATCCTCATTCAGTAATTACTGATACGGTGCTTCAGTTCTGTATCGCTAACTTTCCTATTATGGTTCAGGTATCTTCAGGACCAGTTCGTGGCGCAGCAGCTGCCGCTCCCGTGTTGGCCCACAACTTCGGATTCCTGCTGATGTATGCTGCATCTGATGCAGGTTTGCCACACAAGTAAGCAGATTCTTCTTTACAACTACTTCAAGTCCACTGTTGGACACGTTACTTTTCCCAATTGGAGACTTTTGCTACAATCTTTTTACCGTGGTGGCGTAAGTTACATGCTGTGTGGTCAGCCTGGCCAGGGCCGAGGCAGTGCCTTTATTTTTTTATCCCACTCGTGCCGCGTTTCTACTAGGAACAAGAAATTGTTACAAATCGTCGGCGTACTGTGATAACCACGTATGTACTTTAAGCACAATTTTACAGGACATTGATTGTGTTTACTATTTTTAAATATTCCTGTCCAAGAAGTGCATAATGTGACTTGAGAGGTTGTCTCGAAAAACATAGTACTTTTTGCAAAAGTTTACAAGGTTTTCAATAAAACAACAATACCTTTAATCACAATTATCATTTTTATTTAAACTTTACTCACTACAAAGTAATCAGCCTTTTTAATTGTTCTTAAACCTATAGTCAGAACATAACTAAATTATTGTGATTTACTTTATGATCTGTCAGCAATATACAGAAAAACAATGTAAATGTCATCGGCGATGTAAATAAAGTTAATACAAAATGGCTTGTATTTTTTTGGAGTACGTTATTAATAAGCATAATACTGAGAAACGAATCACAAATCAGTCTGAAATGTGACTTCTTACGTAATTTAAGGATCAAAATCTAACGATCAAAATCAAAACAGAACATTAAGGAAGTAGGTACTTATTACGCCAAAAGCAATCAGCCTTTCTTACTTAACCATTAACACATAACCAGGAATTCTACTAATATTAAAGTTGCTTATTGAATAATACGCAAGTCACCCGCGTCATGCGTGGCGCTCACTGTTGGACTGACCATCGACTAATTGTCACTAAGCTACGACTCCGCCTCCGTCGACCTCGCAGATCCACAGTGAAGAAGCCTGCGTGTTTAAACGTGGATAGGCTGAAAGATCGCGAGGTTAGGGTGAAATATGCAGAAGCCTTAACTGAAAAGCCGTCGCCAATTACTGAAACAGGTGATGTCAGTGCTGCTTGGGGAGCTTTGTCATGTCATCTCATAGAAGCCGCTTCTGCTACTTTGGGTACTAAAGACCGGCATAGTGAAGACTGGTTTGATGACAATAGCGAGGCTCTTAAAGCAGCATTCGACAAACATTGACAGCTCCTGCGACAGCATAATCGAAGAGGTGGAAGTGTTGCGGTGGTCAAAGAGAGTGACCAAGAATTACGCAGGCTGTCTCGACAAATAAAATACAAGTCGTGGCAGGACAAGGCTTGTCAAGTGCAGTGGCTCGCCGATACAGACCAGCTTGGTGAGTTTTACAGTGAAGTGCGTAAGCAGATTGGTGCGTCCTACCGTACAAAAGTACCTTTAAGGTCTTTAGACTTGGTTCCACGTCAAATCCCCTAGGTTAGGTAGCCGACCCCGACAGAGAGCGGGATAAGGCAAGGAGAATGATGATGATGAGACGGTATGCACCTCCTGATCAGCAAGGAGGATGTACTTAAACGTGTGGCTGAGCATTTTCACAACTTGTTCAACGTAGATCGATCAGCTGATCTGCATAATATCAGTTTATTGCCTCAACTCCCGTTAGCCACGGAGTTGGACGAGCCCCTGTCATGTGACGAGGTTGTTACTGCCATCAGACAGTAGCATAATAACCGGGCGGTTGGTATTGACCTTATACCGGGTGAACTACTTAAATATGGTGGTACGGAGTTGCACACATCGGTATGGAAACTTTTCGTTCGAATGTGGGAGGAGGAGAGGGTGAGGACTTCAAAGTGTCTCGCATTTGTGCCCTGTAAAAGAACAAGGGTGACCGTTCTGACTGTAACTCTTATCACGGTATTTCATTGCTGTCAGTCCCTGGAAAAGTATTTGCCAGAGTCTTACAGAACCGCCTCAAAGACGGTGAACAGTCTGATTTCTTCCCCGTCACCTGTGGGGTGAAACAAGGATGTGTTCTAGCGCCCACTGTTCGCCTTGTACTTTGCAGTTGTAGTCAAAGAAGTCCTAAATACTGTTTCCCAAGGAGTCCGCATCCGATTCCGCACAGATGACAGTCTTTTTAACCTGGCTTATATGCATAAACGAGCTTTTCCAAAGCAAATCTTTCATTTGAATACCTTGCGAATGCGGATACAAGTTTCTCACAAAAAAATGGCGGTCTCGTCATCCGCACGAGGTTTTCATAAAACACAATAAATGGCGCTAGGAGTGTTGTATTTAAAATTGGACTAATGTCAAACGACGCGTTCCGAGGTTTTCTAGCCATAACGTAGATAAAAAAATATTTGGGTTTTTTGTACTTACGAGGTTTTCACAGTACGCCGACGAAATGGAGAAAATTGGTCTGACAATTTTCTCTTTTTTACAATGACGAATTTATTTAAATATATAGTGACAGCATTGTATTGTAAATTCGTGACTTTCTAAAAGCATTCGTTGTGAATCTACTTGGAAAAAACGATTGAAATCTTATATATATTTATACCACCAAAAACATTTTCATGTCAAGATACAGCCAAAGCGAGACAAAAAGACATCAGATCTCAAAAAGAGCCAACCTTCTCAATCTACACGCCCTAAGTCCACCAACTCTGAGATGGCAGACAAATGCGGGCCTATTACATTTAAAAAAAAAAAAAAAAAAACTCTTTCATGAACTCTACGTCTTAGTTAAAATGTACGCTTTGGCCGTTTCTGTTCCGTCAAGAAGGCGAATGAACGCATTTTGTTTTATACAAATATCTAGTTTCTTACATTGTATACAGGGTGTAAAAAAATTACCTGTAAATATTTTAAGGCGTGAACCAGGCCATGAAACTTTCCCCAAGTAACATAGGTCTACGCTAAACAGCCCTTGAAATATTTGATAATATTTTTACACCTTATATACGTTTTTTGTATATAACGCGAAACAGATATAACACGGTGCTTTACCTACAAATTCACATCCAGTACAGATGCTGAAATTGGTGGTAAAACTTGTTCATCTTTTGTTTCAGGGTCATCCTATGGTGCTGCCTGAGTGTCTCCTTGTTTCACTGTCTTGCTTTCCTTCTAGTGCCAGAATCCCCTCCGTTTCTTGCTGCAAGTGGAAAGCTGAAGGTAATTGTTGGTTTTCAAGAATTGGCTTGATTTTCTTGGCAAGACCTTTCCTGGCAAGAGAGAGTCTGACATTTTTGAGGATTGTTTTCCAAGGTTGTTTCAGAAAACATGTGTATCACTATAGTGACAGGTTGTCAGCCTGTCGCCTAAAAATTGTAATACACCAATACTCTCGCGTCCCTTAGTCGCCTCTTACGACAACCGCGGGAAGGATGTGGGGTGATGCTATTCTAAGCCGGCATCACACGGCACCAACCAATCAACTAACTAAAGAAAAAAGTCCAATATAGAGAGTTCATTGATCGTTACCCAATAAATGAGAGCTTGCTAGATTTAAAACGTTTTTTTTATTCCAGGAAGCGCGTTCATCTTTAGCATGGCTGCGTGGTATACCAGCCGACAATCCTCAGTTAACGCAGGAGATCGAAACTTTGCCACCCATTGAGGATACCACCGAAAACTCCCTTACACTTATCAAAGAAGTTTGTAAGTTACATTAGGATTATTTTATGATCGTATGCCCCATTTACGGTTGGAGTAAAAGTTTGAGTTATAGCAAAAGTAATCTGAATATCAGGGCAGGATAATATGAGTAAGATTATGGTGATAGAATCATCAATGCAGAGGCAGAAAAATTCAAACAGCTTAGTAAAAGACAATTTATTTCTGCAGAGTCATTAGGCAGACCCTTACAAGTCATTAAATAATTTTTCTTAAAAATCATTCGTCTTTTTGATGATATTGACCTTTCAAACTGTATCTTCCAGGGAGCAACCGTCAGAGGCGTCGCGCCCTCATCCTCTCAGTGATAGCCGTGGCAGGACAAGAGTGCTGTGGTCTGCTAGCGCTGATGCAGTTCGCTGAGCAGGTCTTCGCTGAGGCTTCTGGTGCTTCAGCATCTGGAGCGTCACCAGCTCGCAACGCCCTTATCCTGGGAGCTGTGCAGCTGATCGCTTCTGGGCTGGCGTTGTATCTGGTTGAACGAGTTGGTAGACGTGTAAGTGGAGTTTCTGAGAATTCTTGTTTTGTGACTTTTACCTTTTTATATAGTTATCCACCGTTTGTCAGCCATCTTTCCCTATATTGACTGACAAGTCGCCAGTCGGCAATCAAATATCCAGATTTGTTTTAGACTCTAGATTACGAAACAATAGCCTACAGCTACTGAGCTTACCTTACCCAAAAGAGGTTTGTTCGCAACCCTAACCTTATTTTCTTTATGCCTTTCAGCCTCTGATAGTGTGGACGGCCGTCATTTGCGCTGGATGCCTAGTGACAGGCACGACGCTGGCGTGGGTCGGCGGCAGTGCAACTTGGTTGGCCGTGGCGTTAGCGGGGGCAGTTGCTGCGGATTCTCTCGGAATGCAGCCTGCGCCGTACGCGTTGTTGGCAGACATGTTTGACTATAGGGTACGTATGTCCACACTGTGCACGGGAGTATACTGGCAAAATTGGCTACTATAGCTATCTCCGGGCGAATCAGCACCGATCTGATTAGGAGTCAAAGTGGTCGCCATGGCCGAAATCGGTCGGAGAGATCATCATCATCAATAAGCTTCTAGATCATTGTCAATGTCACTTGGTCTGAGTCTTTTCCCTATTGCGTGTAATAAAAGGAGTCGGTTACTAAAAGCACATTTTCCTTTCTGTGACGCACACAGTGATACTCGAATCTTCTGAATCAATTTTTATCAGACGTGGCGACAACGACCATATTTTACAATCGTTAACGCTCTGTCTACCTCGCCAGGGATAAAGGTGTGATTTGCGTATGTGTATGTCTATATGTGTAAAAATTGGAGTTGGTTACAAAAAGCACATTCTTCTTTCTGCGACACACACAGAAATCACGAATCATCTGAAAGAGCCCTCAATATTTGTCAGACGTGGCGATAGCGACCGTATTTTTACGGCCATTAACGCTCTGCATATTCCGGAGGGGACAAAGGCGTGATATGTATGTGTATGCAAGTCCTTTCTGTAGCTATATGCAATATTTAATAACGTGGGCTGATGTTTGACTTTGACGGCCGATTTGGCGCAGTGGTAGCGTAGCTTGCGACGCATTCGATTCCCGGCGAGGTCCTCAGAAAATAGATATGTGGTTGATATTTATCTCCTTGTTTCTAGTCTGGTTAGCACATTGAAGCCTGAACCACATGATTGTCCGTAAAAAATGGTTTCGTGCTTCGGAGGGCACGTTAAGCAGTTGGTCCCGGCTGCTGTCAATGATAACTTGACGGCGGTCGTAACAGAACCATGTCAGATGCCTGTTACCTAGAGTTGATCGGGTCAGTGCCCCAATCAAAAAGCAGAAGAAGATTTATGAATGCTAAACTTATACTCTTCTTTTACAGTACCGAGGATGCGCTCTACTTGTAGCAACGGGAGCGTCAGCTGCTGGAAATGCTATCGAAGTGGCTCTCTTCGGAGCAGCTGCAAGCGCCGGAATGCACGCAGCCTTAGCCCTGGCTGCAGCACTCACCATCGCCTACGCCTTATTCGCCATATTTGCTCTACCTGAAACCAAAAACAAAGAACCAGAAGAGATCTATGAAACTTTCGGTTCTAAAGTTAAAAAGAACAAAGACATTGAAGCACCAGACACCAAAAAAGATGATGAGAAGTCGAGGAAACAATCTAAAGACAATGAAACTAAAGAGATATATGACGCGCTTTACGCTAAAGACTCCGCAGATAAGGAAATCCCACTGAAAAACGACAATACAATACAGGCACCTGAAATAGTCGTCACATGTGAAGAAAAAGTAACAAACCTTAAAGAAAATACATGCAAAACAGAAAACAATAACCAAAAATCAACAAATGATGACAAAGACAGTGAAAATGTTCATGAAGTTTGTAATAAACGTTTTGGTTTTGAAGATTATACTCAAAATGCATCACAAAATGGAAACAGCACTGAAAATAAACAACAAATTCGTAACTTACGAACCAATAACAGTGAAACAGCAGAATCTAAAACGGATAATCTTATTAAATCTGACAGTGTAAGTGCAGTGAAAAATAATAGTAATAATAGTAGTAATACAGAGACTCAATGGACACCGTTGTAGTTTAGTTTACTATTTATATTAAAATTATTCGGTTAAACGTAAGATAGCTTTATACATTTGATACGCCTATACTTTTAAATTACCATGAGATTAAAAAAATAAATCATTGGAATAGATTTGATGTTGCTTTTTATTCGCTCCATTAGTTTTTTAGCTATATGTTTTAGCAATGGCGTGTGATTCCGGCTTAAATAGCATCATCCCATTTCTTCCCGCGGGTTTTGTAAGAGGCAACTAAGGGACTCCAGGGTTCACGTGTATTACAACTTTAGGCGACAGGCTGACAACCTCTCACTACAGTAATGAATCATCTAAAAGGGCACTCAACATTTGTCAGATGTGGTGATAACGATCGTAATTTTGCGATCGTTACCGCTCTGCCTACCCCACAAGGGATAAAGGCGTGTTTTATGTATGTATGTTTTACTCTTAGCTATAGTGGCAAATTGTTAATATCTCAAAATTTATAGCTTCGTATCTCCACCATCATATGGATATAGCCTCCTCGTATAGGAGGGCTAATGCCCCAGTAGGTATAAATACCATTTTATGATACTTTGGTGGTTGGATTTGCGAGCTAAATGCAAGGAGAAAATGAATTCATGTTGCTTAGATTAAAAATAGGTCTCGCTAGCGCAGTCCCTATAGATAAAATATACTAGCGAGACCTATCTGTAATTAAATACACCCGCAGGTTGCGTCTATCGTATAGGGAATAACCAGACGCTTAGCGTATTCCCATATTAGGTACATAGTAACACCAATCTCTCCATTGAAGGGATCAACTTGTCGCAGTTTTATTTTTATTAGTTGTATGAAAAACCACTATAAGTTGGTCCCTTAAATTGTGGTGTGCTAGCGATAGTATTTGCCCTATCCGCTAGCTCCATGTCCGCCTGGTACGATGTTATATTTTCTGTTGCCATGACAACGTCTAATCCTGCCATCATCGATTCTATTTTGCCAACCAATAATGTAGTGTAGCTGAACTAGTTTACTTTTTTCTAACGACCCGATGAACTCTGCTAGTGAAGCCTGGTTTTATAGTTGCTGATTTAAGTGTCGAGAAACAGATTTCTGACGTATTCTATAAAGTGTGACTTTCTGAGAGTAATTTGAGTAAGTAATATTTTTTTATTTTGCACAGAGTTAATAGTGAAATTAAATAATATTTATTAAAAATATGATTATTTGCGAGATTTTTATATTAAAGTTAATGAATGAATTTATTTTAAAATATGAAAACTGCGAGATTTTATATTAAAAAAAAGTCGGGAAATAAAACGAGGCCATGCATGCACAACCAGCACAAGCAAAACATGATTCAGAACATTGTCGATCCCATATTTTTAACAGTCTTTTCAGAATGGGTCTCTTAGGCAAGATTTCTGGCCTGCTCGGGCCGAAACACACCGAAGTGACTGTTCTGGTGCTGGGCTTGGACTACTCTGGGAAGTCAGCATTGCTGAAGGCATTGAGACCTCCTGATGCGGTTCCTGCTAATAACGCGAATGCAAATGCTCCTGATAAGTTTCAAAGTATGTATTTAGCTACAGTATTTCCCCAGGCTATGCCGTGTGATGCCGGATTAGAATAGCATCATTCCACATCCTTCCCGCGGGTGTAGTAAGAAGCGACTAAGGGACTCAAGAGTATTGCTGTATTACAATTTTTAGGCGACAGGCTGACAACCTCTCACTATAGTGATACACATGTTTTCTGAAACAACCTTGGAAAACAATCTTTAAAAAATTACAGACGTGGTGATAGCGACTGTATCCATACGGCCGTTAACGCTCGTTTACCCCGCAAGGGATAAAGGCGTGATATATGTATGTATGTATGTGTATTTGCTCAGGCAAGATGGTGAGATTGCCAGTTAAAATCTGAGTATTATACTCTCGAAGTACGTGTGACCGAAATTTTTGACCCCTCAAAGAATCACCCATATAAATAAGACACTCTTTTCTGGTTTGTGAATGTCACACCCTCCAATCTGCCAATCAACTTGCCGTGTATACTTAGCGGCAACCATTCTCAAGAAGATACTCTTTGTGAGTATACACCCAACGATCGGGATTCCACATCATAACATAATAACATATCAACTCATAGTTATGTGCTAAGACGATCGACATTACCACTGCAAAAAAGACCAACTAATCATCAATATAATATCAACCAACTTCCATCGTGGCAACCCACCGGGTCATTCAATTTGGAAACAGTGGAGCCTCTCTGTGATACCTAAATACTTTTGTGACGGTATGCAAATAAAATGTTTAATCTGTGGGCGCACGCCCGGAGGGTATGACACTTGTCATCTGACAGTCAAGCGAGCCGGACGTGCGCTCACAGCCTATTCCAATATATTAGTGTTGTTTCACTCTCAGACTTACCCCTGTGACACAGTGGACGTCACACATGGCGACGAGCTATGGGTAAGTCCTTTGTCAATTGAAAGAAGGGAAAGGAGGTTGGAAAAAGTAAACAAATGCGTTGAAAATATTTCTCAGTGGTGTGTTTTGGTGCATAACAATTATACTCGCTATAAATATCTAATAAATACAGAATCCGCGCGTTACAAGCACCTTCTTTTGCAATAGCCCTTATTATTTCTAACATCAGCTGAACATCAAGTTGCAATGAAAGTCAGTACAGTGTAGTAGCGAGTAAATAAGTACCTAGGTTAATTGGGTACAAAACGGTTTGGCAACAAAAAGCATTACGTTACGTTTAAAAAAAAAAAAAAAAAACTTATTAAACAAAAAGCGGTCATATATTCGTTCTCTAAAAATAATTTAGTTTTACCTAAAAGGTAGCAAGAATCAACCAAGTATCGACAAGTAAGTACCTGAATATCAAGTGTCAGCTACACGTTTATTATGGCTACGTAGGCCACCCAAAGCCAAAGAAGTCTGTTAGTAATTAAATGAGCTTCAGCAACAAGTAGGTATACAATGTTTGTGATTATATCATCATCCAGTTGCATAGCCTAAACAGTGTGGCGCCGCGCCGTTATGCGATAAGTACCTAAGAGCCAGTCGATGTTGTGGTTTCCGACAAATGCCATCCAGGGCAACCTGCGGCAGCCGCAACTTGATGCGGTGACGTGTATCAGGTACTCTGCTTCTTATTATCTGTCTTGCCTAGAAATCAATCCACGCCTAAACATTGATTTGTTCGTATCATGATAAATTAGGCATATAATAACATAAAAAGTGACGGACAGCTACCCGTAATGTAGATATGTGAATTGTAATGCACCCGACACATAAAACATTATTTTGTTTGGTTCTGGCGAACTATTCAACAAGAACGGTTGTAGTTTTACCTAATACCTCACTATTCTTTATCTACTTCTTTCTGAAATTGACAAGAGTGAGACTTTAAATAGATAAAGCAAATTTGACCCAAACGTAACGAAATCGGTGTCGAAACTGAAAAATTGTGAACCTACATAAAAAATTACCGTAAAATTACGGATCCGCATAATATCTATCACAGAGCACTTTGGTACCTGAATGTTTACTATTTGTAGAAATATCCACAAAATAGTAATTTCGAATACTTAGTGTTTTAATCAAACACTAGATATCGATATTAATTTTTTGTTAAAAAGCTAATACAAACGAAACAAGCGGTTCACAAATCGGAAAAAGCTCCACCTCTCGTCAACTTGTACAGACGTAATGTTGTCAGTTGTGTGACTATGTAGTCCTACTGCAAAGTCATAGGCGGCGCTGATGCCACTCTTAAGTGGTCAAGTAAGGAAAAATATATGAACGAAACAAGTGGATCACAATTTCGCCGCCTGGGTTAGAGCGACCGTGGTGTAACGGTTAACACATCTGACCCGGTTAGTCAGAAGATGTGGGTTCGAGTCCCATCGGTGGCGTGAACTTTGGTACCTGTCTATAAATAATCGGCAGAAAGGGTTGCTAGATAACAACCAAACTAATTTGAGAAATAGGTTGGTGGATAACCGGTATTTGAAAATAATTATTAAAAACAGAAACCCAACTGTTGTAATCCAAAAGTTATATTTTTAACTTATACATACATACACACATTATATCGCGCCTTTGTCCCTTAAAGAGTGGGCAGAGCGTCAACGACCGTGAAGATACGGTCGCTATCGACACGTCTGACGAATACCTATTGGGGGCCATTTCAGATGAATCGCGTGCATCACGCGGCAACTTATAAAGTTGGTGGTCGAATCAGAATCAGTCAAATCGTACAACTCATTTAAATACAAACACCCGTTAGCCGTTGGGCTAAAGCTCGTGAAAGTAACTTTTTAAACATAACCCGTTTCTATATTTTCTTTCTATAGACGGTCGATATAGCGCAGCCGTAGCGCTGGAGCTGCTTGCATAGCAAAAGTTGCGGGTCCGATTAACAATGAGGCAGTCACGGGGTGATATATCACTTTCTGAATTTGCTTCCAGTCTTGTTAGGACATTTGAGGTACCATCCGGCAGAAAAAAAAAAAAAAAAAAAAAATGAAGAAGAAGAATCGGAAAAAGGTTCTTGAAAAACCCGTGCCAGCGCTATGATTAGAGGATTAAAGAAGTTAATAAATCTCAGTATTAAGCCAGTATATAGGTAAAGTAATCTACCTACTTATCTATGTACTAGCTGGTAATAGCAATGAATAAGTAGACATTGGGTCTAATAAAATAATGCCTTGCCTTATTTTGCCACGGTTTTGTCATTCCGATAAATTTTGTACGTGCGTGTTATACCTAATTAAAATAGGAGCTATAACTTTGATATTTTGGTACCTACATAGTTAACGAGGTTTGAAATAGTTTCCGTCAATACAAAATTATAAACAAAGCTAAGAACATAGGTACCCATATAGTACTTTGTACGTATGTAGCCACTAAGTTTATAGCGAGAACCATTAGCGATTTTTTTGTAGTTTTTGGGTAAAATTGTTCCTATTTTGTTACAATGACTTTAAATAAATAAAGGAGCATTGACAACATAGAGTTTTCTCATCGGGTTGATAATATTTTGCTGTTCTATTATTTATGGGGGTTAATTTAATTGTATTACGTGCCAACTGGGAGGTCATACAAACATTATGCTTCCGTAGCAAAAGTGATTCTGATCATCTTATTCAAATTTAAGCAGTCATGGATGTATAACAGAATTTATCGGAATTAAAAAGAGTACAGTAGCAAACTGACACTTTGTTGGTTGGTGCTAATAAGTAGTAAACATCATGACAAGTAGTAAACCGACAATGTCGGTTAGTACTAAAAAGAAAAAGTAATAAATATGGTTAAAAAAAAAGCCTCTGTGCTGTTGGCTTCGGCCCCACACATGCCTCAAAGGACCAAGTCTCTGTGGGCCTATGATTCGAAAAGAATACAAACACAATAATAGTAATTTAAAAAACACATTAAAATCTGTAATCGTACAGATGTATGTCTGATGTTTACGAAATCAATAAATAGTAAACTGACCAATGTGTCAGTTGGTACTAACAAAGAGTTATTGCTGTGAGGCATATTGCTCTGAAAAATCGATAAGTAGTAAACTGTATAGCGAAATCAGTTGGTACTAAAGAGTAGTAAACTGACCAATGTGTCAGTTGGTACTAACAAAGAGTTATTGCTCTGAGGCATATTGCTCTGAAAAATCGATAAGTAGTAAACTGTATAGCGAAATCAGTTGGTACTAAAGAGTAGTAAACTGACCAATGTGTCAGTTGGTACTAACAAGGAGTTATTGCTCTGAGGCATATTGCTCTGAAAAATCGATAAGTAGTAAACTGTATAGCGAAATCAGTTGGTACTAAAGAGTAGTAAACTGACCAATGTGTCAGTTGGTACTAACAAAGAGTTATTGCTGTGAGTCATATTGTTCTGAAAAATAACTCATGTGGGTTTGGTAGTTATCGAACGACGGGCTTTGTTGACAACTGCCATTCGTGATCGCTCCAGAAAAAAAAAAAGTTGACAAAATCAAAACAATATAAGAGGAGAATTATACAATACCTCATTATACAACCAAGTGTAAACTAAAGATCCCTAGCCAAAGTAGTATTGTCAGTTCTTACAATTTAATGGGTATCTACTGAAAATAATAAAGAGCTATGATATGATAGATACTGATTGGGTATGGATCAGAAATTTCCGTGTATCAACAGACCAAGGAAAAAGACAATTCAAATAGCACGAACTTTAAAGTTAAATGCACTTTATGTTAAAATATCAATCAAGAATAATAAAAGTCTAGCATGAAAAAAAAAAGGATTCATATGACAAAGCTTTGTTTTGAGTTTCATGTAAAATTCATTTCAATGGCGAAAGAAGCTTTTGTTACAGTCTGTTAGACAAACCTTGTATAAAAAGAAACCTAATAGGTACACCTTTCCGGGGGAAAGACGTAAGACATTTTTATTGGTAATAATTATATTACAGGTCAAAAGTGGTTACATGTTTCAAAGCAACATTAAAAAAAAAAAAAAAAAAACTATTAATCAAGGGATTTTTACTAAAAATATTGCTCTGATTTAGCAAAGAATAAAACAAAAATTGGGAATCTCAAAATATTACTAAGTAGCCAATGTAATAAAATATCTTTACATATCTCATGCTGTGAAAGTGGGTCGTTGCTGACGGGGAACCCGACCTGTGGGTTCGGCTTGCAGGCGATGTTTTGAAACTGGGCCTGTTAGTAATTTTGAATATGGAACTGGAGGGGGAGCCGGTGGAATCGCGACAGTTAAAGAGTTAAAGTAAATTTCTTCTTATTTTTAATAGGAGTTGCATTGCATCCAATTGGTTGTGTGCGATTTTAAGTTTCGAACTGGCCGCTGCGAATTGCGTTGCTTGACGCCAGATATTGTATTTTTATCTGTATTTTTGTGACCTCAATAGATGAGTTTGTCAAATTGTTGCTCAGTATTACAGTGGCAAAGGTAAAAATTACTAATATCCCTACGGTCAGGGAAATTTCTGTTTTATGTTGGGATACTTTTCTTTCACATTAATTCAATGTTTTTCAATCATAAAAATGAAAGTTTTGTGGTGCATTTTGAGTACCAGACGATACAATCATCATTTATGGATCGTTTTCTTGTATTTATCGCTTTTCATTCGATATGTAAGGCGGTGCACGTGCCGCGGATGTAACATCGTTAACAACTTCGGAAAGGTACCGCCCTCGCTCCGCTTGGGCGTTGGAAGCCTCGGTTGTTGTTGATGGGTTGCATGCCTGGGTGCGTAATCAACTATTGATTACATTTGAACAAGAAACTTGTTGAGTGTAAATGCAGCTACACGTTCAACATAGATGCAAAAATATGTAAAAGATGCAAGAGTGATCACGGGATCAACCGGGATAAATGAAAATGTAATGGTCCGATTTGGTTCCACGTATTATTGAACACTAGTTTAAAAACTACTTAAAATGTAAGAGGTTACGCATGGCCGTATGTCGATGCATCTAACAATCTAGGCCAACATCAAAGTCCAATGTTGTGCATGATCTAGACTAAGCAAAACTTAAATTATGAAATAATAAATATCATGTACATCGTACAAAACTGTTATGTTATTACTAACAGGTTATTTTTAATATGTTAAATAATTCCGATAAAATATTTTATAGTCAGAACTTCAGGTAAAAGTTGTTGTACAGGACAGGATGATGAAAATACAAAATAGATTCAATGTCCTTCTTGTAACAATTTCTACCTACATTAACGTATTTAAAAACTTAAACGGTAGGTTCGTTTCTACCCATGGCAAAATTTCCGATACTCGATAATAAGTAAGCTAAGGTGACAATGCTATCTTTATTTAATAATAAACTTAATTACTATGAATTTATATTTCAAAATAAGATGTATAGCTGCAGTAATTATTTTATTGGAACAGTAATAAAATTAAAAGAATTAGTGATACATGTAACGAGATAAACTTACTACTAGTCTCTCATGTATATGAGCACGACTTTTTTTAAAGTATTTTTACTTGGAAGTGATAACAAAGTGTTGTATTGTTAATGTAATAAGAGAAGATTTTTAATCAAATTTGTATTAAATTTAAAGATCACGTCAAAGACCTAAAGAAATATTTAAAATTCAATGTGGACTGCGGAACAAAGGTTATCGATAATTAAATATTACTGTTACAAGATTTTATATGTTTTCGGAAATTGAAAACTTATTTGTTAGAAAAGGAAAGGAAAGGAACAGGAAATTTGAATGAGATTTAAAAACTTTAATGTAAAGTGAAAGTTATTGTGATGACATTGATCATTTTGGTGGACAGATTAAGTTTGTGCAGTCCAGTATAAATTGCTGACATTAATATTTTCTATAGAACTGTAGGCATTAAACATGCTTAAGCTTAGAGTGTTTAAAGTGGTATTATAATGACTATGATTATTAAATGCTGTTAAGATGAAAATATTTATTTTTTAAAATCCAAATAAGTTCAAAATTTACTTTACGCCTGATTAGGGAATGCAAATATTGGGACGGAGATGCACTTGTGGAATTGCATTCCCTAGTCGTGATTAATCTAGTTAATGAATTTTGTGTATAGATGATTATTACCTGTTTATTGATATGGAGTATGTACAAGGTCTAAATTTGTTAAAAGGGGAAAGGTGTGACGGTATGCAAATAAAATGTTTAATCTGTGGGCGCACGCCCGGAGGGTATGACACTTGTCATCTGACAGTCAAGCGAGCCGGACGTGCGCTCACAGCCTATTCCAATATATTAGTGTTACTTCACTCTCAGACTTACCCCTGTGACACAGTGGACGTCACAACTTTCATATGTGCAGGTGGAGGAGTATCATTCAGTGCATGGGACGTGTCAGGGGCGGCGAGACATCGAGCTCTCTGGGAGCGGCATTACAGACTTACCCACGCCATCATTTTCGTAGTGGACGCTGCAGATCATCTAAGACTTGGTAAGATTCAAAGAAATGCTGGAAACTTACTGGTCTTTCTGCTGTTAAAGAAGCAAATTGATTGGCTTTGGGTTGGACAAGTCCGACATAGAATCAGTGACAGGTGGAGCAAACGGGTTTTCAAGGCAAACATAGCATTGATGCCCTCCGGCCTAATAAGTCAAAAATGAAGATAAAGATAAAGAGCGCCGAGAGATCAAGACTTATGGCGTTTCTGCTGTGATGCTGGATGTCCACGTCCAGCAGTAAACTAGGATAAGTCGCTTTGAAGATGACGTGTTAATAATTTATTATACATCTAACCGTTCCTTTTTCCTGGTAAACCTCTTTGGCAATCCAGTGACTGAAGTCTATCCTGCAGCCGCCCTGGCTCCGCACGTATCGTCGTTCTTGTGGAGTCAGCCGGGGAGTCAGGTCTTGGGCAACCCTGCGTTTTCCATTATTGCGTGTAGTTTACAAGTCGATTTGACTGTGAAACGTCGAGGTGAATCGGCTCAAATTATATTTCCTAAACTATATCAGGCACGCAGTGTCTGTGGAGCGGAAACTTCAAGTCTTGCCTCTGACACTTAATTATATCGTCTGTCACAGACGTATGGGGCTAATGATGACAGATGCCTTTACTGTTTTCCAGTGGTAGCTCGAGAGGAGTTGGAGCTGACGCTGTCCCACCCTGACATCTGCTCCCGGCGCATTCCCCTCCTGGTCTGCGCCAATAAGAGTGACGCCCCGCATGCACTGCCCGCTGCGCATGTGGCTGCAGGTAACTATGCAGCTTACAGGATAAATTTAGGGAATAGGCAGCAGCGGTCCCTGTATTGTAATTATCCGTGTGATGATAGAAAGGAAAGCCCGCGTTCGATACCCAGCAGCGTGTGCGTCTGCAGGGCACTTTGGCTGATAGCTGCGTTTCGTCTTTAGATTGCGAGTAAAAATTTAGTAAAGATACTTACGCATGTACTATTTATAAACCGCACTGAACTCTGATGTCGATCTTGAGTCAGGAAAGTCTCACTCAAGTGCTCAAAGGAGAGGCTGTAAGTATTGACTGACATTTTTCACGATCGCTTATGAGATCGATCTCAGACTTGAGTGAGATTTATAAATACGGTTCTTGTACTGTCAGTTGAGCGCCGGTGTCCAAGTGGTAAGGACACCGTTCAAAATCATGGGAACCGAGTTCAATCTCCGCCATGTACCAATGTGTTTTTACTCACGTACATTTACCGACTGCTCTTACGATACAAATAAAATTTTTATTCATGATATTTTAATATGTGACTTAACCTAGGATTCGGGCCAGGTTAGCCTTCGGGTTGCAAAGGTCAGATGGCAGTCGCTCCGTGTAAAAACTTGGTTCCAAGTCAAACCTCCTAGGTTAGGTAGCCCCGACAGAGAACGGGATAAGGCAAGTAGAATGATGATTTACCAGATTTACAAAGAATGGAAATAAATATATGCTGTGTGATGCCGGCTTAGAATGTCGTGTGATGCCGGCTTAGATGCTGTGTAATGCCGGCTTAGAATAGCATCACCCTATATCCTTGCCGCGGGTGTTGTAAGAGGCAACTAAGGGAGACGAGAATATTGGTGTATTACAATTTTTAGGCGACAGGCTGACAACCAGTTACTATAGTGATACACATATTTATGAAGCATCCTTGGAAAGCAGTCCTCGGAAATGTCAGACATGGCGACAGCGAGCGTATTCTTGCAGCCGTTAGCGCTCTGTCTACCTCGCAAGGGATAAAGGCATGATATTTGTATGTGTATGTATGTAAAAAAATACGCCAAACCTTCCGCCAATGCCGTGTGATGCCGGCTTAGAATAGCATTACCCCACATCCTGCCCGCGGGTGTCGTAAGAGGCGACTGGGGGACTCGAGAGTACTGGTGTATTACACTTTTTGGGCGACAGGCTGACAACCTGTCACTATAGTGATATACATGTTTTCCGAAACAACCTTGGAAAACAATACTCAAAAATGTCATACGTGGCGATGGCGACCGTATTCTTGCGGCCGTTACGCTCTGCTTACCCCGCAAGGGGTAAAGGTGTGATATATGTATGTAAACCTTCCGCCAAGCCGTAGTAAGCATTTTTTATGAAAACTAAGTCCTTGTATTTGTCAACAGCGTTGGGCCTGGAGCGTATCCTGGACAAGCCATGGCATATCTGCGCCACCAGCGCGGTCTCCGGAGCTGGTCTGCAGGACGGGATCTCCTGGCTCGCCAGGCAGCTTAGGGACACAAACACTAAACACAAATAAACACTATTTCGAGCAATACCCATTCTGTTTATTTACGGTCAGAAAAAACTTACAGGGAGAGTTAATACTAAAGTGTAATTCACGATAAATTACCTCTTAAATCTATATTGTGCTGTAAAGTAAACGTGGAAGTGAAAAAAAAATTAAAAATACCTAGCTAAATCTCAAACTGAAGCTCTTTTTAATATTTTACCAACTAAAAATAAGCCCCTCGAGTGCTCCTCAAATTGAAGGTGATAAGACTTGTCGTCATGTATGGATCTGAGTGAAAAACGATTGCATGCAGCTGAGATGAGAATGTTGTGATAGATGTGTGGTGTGACAAGGATGGATAAGATAAGGAATGAGTATGTAAGAGGAAGTTTGAAAGTTGCACCAGTGACAGAAAAGATGAAAGGGAACTTAGTTATAGTAAGGTTTATCTTGGTACGCACATATTGTGATGGATGAGGAGAGATGAGAAGTATTTGCTAAAGAAAGTAATGACAACGAATGTGGATGGCTGCAGAAGGAGAGGAAGGTCTAAAAAAGTTTAGATGGAGTGTGTAAAAGACGACATGGACAAAAAGGCGTTAATGACGATTTGACTACTGATAGAGATGAATGGAAGAAGACATGTTGCGCCGACTCCAAATAAATTGGGATAAGTGCAGTCATTATTGAAGGTCTCGCTAGGGGAGGCAGATCATGAACTAATATGTCCTATAGAATTTATACACTTTCCTCTCTCTCTCGACCTCTCTTTCTGTGTGTAACAACGAGTCGTCCAAGGACTCGATGAACGCTGGTGTCTTAAAATAAAAACAGCATTTGAAAGAGTACCAACAGATGGCGTAGTAAAGTGAAGTCACTGGCACCATCGCGCCGTACCCCATTGAATTTGTGGTTTGGACTTTTGTGGATACTGGGAGTGGAACCCTCCATGAGCCCTCCACCAAGAAGTTATGGTAGTTCCGCTACTCTCTAAAAGATGGCGCGAAGAGAATTTTTTTACTTTGTTTCAAGTTGTATCTTGTATGTCCTGTTTTACCCAGGGATAAAGGCGTGATTTGTGTGTGTGTAATACAATTTAATGTATGAAAGTCCGCAACGACTCAATGACAAACAACCGTTCTCGAATTTCACGCCAAGGACTACTTATTCTATATTAATTCGCGTATGTCCTTGAAAACGAATATTAGAAATTGTGATACGAGTGTTTAGACTCGCGGACTTCCGTGTACGATTACAGAAAGGTGTAAGGGCCTGTTTTTAAGGTCCATTTTGAAGTCAAATCTTCGTGGGATCTGCCTCCCGTCCCCGTTCGATCCCTCAGGGAGAGATACTGTCTCAACTCATTTGCAAAGGTTTATTTTTGTAATTTGCGACACCGGGGAAATTAGCAGGCCATACGAGGTGCCGGGAATCACCCTATAGATAATAAACTAGAAGTAATTATGTGGAAAAGAGATATAACTACCTATTTCGTTTATATTTTTTTATATTTTTCAAAGTTGTCAGAGATCCGCGTTGTACTAAGGGTCGATCATCTTAATCTAGATAGTAGCACTTTGTAGAAGGTTCTTGTTAAGGTTTGAGATATAATAACAAAAATCTTCAAGAAAACATACTTTCGTCGAAGGCCTTTCCGCTGCTCGAAGGAAAAATACCAAAAAACACAGAAGTTTGGAACCTCTTTTTGACTAACCTAAAAAAACAGTAACATGCTTTTTCTTTTTTTTTCGTCGTTTTTTTTAAGTTATGACATGCCAGTGACATCCAAGTGACAATCTGCCAACTATTTCTATAACAAAACGTACCTAGCAAAATAAAAAGAACACAGTTTTCTTCAACATTTCATATTCTGCTCATAAACTTGTACCTACAAGTCCTACAACTACTAGTTAGCAGGGTCCTAAGTCTGCTAAATGAAAATCGTTTCAGTTGGATGTCGATTGGATCGTAGAGAGATTATTGTGGTCAGTGATTGGATTGGTTGGATCTCAGTAGCAGTATGACGATTTTAGTAGTTTCGTAGTCAATTCAATTTCTTGTTTTATGGCATTTTCATTATGATTTCGCCAGTATCAAGTTTCGGCGATGCTAACAGTTTGAAGTATATCCAATAATCAGAATGGCAATGGAATGACAGTTGAGTTTCGATGACGTTACAATGACAAAATCATAGCAGACTTGGGGGTAGAAGTAGTATTTAAGCTTCTTGACTTGGGGCCCTGTTTATACTATAAGTACACAGTACCTACACATTATTCAGAATGGCAAGAATGACAGTTGACTTTCGTTGGCGTTACAATGACAATTCAATTTAATTCAATTTCTTGTTTTATGGCTTTTTCATTATGATTTCACCAGTATCAAGTTTCGGCGATGACTTTGATATTATTGGGATCACAAAGATGAAAAAAAAGCAGATTTGGGGCCCAGTTGGCAGCCATAGTTTGCCGTTGTCGTGACGACGTTGTCGCGACGCGCGTCGCGCCGGCCGGCAGTCGCGTCGACCACAGCGCCGCGCTGCGACGCGTCCCGTTTTGCCGCCAAAACTTCGCGAGTGCGTTCGTAATGTGACTGAAAAAAGTATTGGGAGAAAAATTGTAATCATGTTGGTGTGAACGAATTTATGAGGAAGATATGTGTAAAAGTGTTTCAGTGACTTTAATGGCTTTAAAACTAGCCCAGGACCCTGTAGGTAAATAAACAGTGTTTCAGAGTATACTAAAGTGTAGCTGCCTAAATTCTGTTTTTGATGCTCTGTCCACCCCATAAGAAAACAAACGTGATTTATCTACGTGTATATTAATTGTGAACGTAAAAAGGTTGGATTTTAGTGAAAAACTGCTTTGATTGCCGAGTTGAACGGTAAGTTGATCATCCTTTTTAATTGGTTTCATTTATACAATGTGTTTCTGAGGAAATGCATTAAATTGGACACGTTATTTAGGGCATCGTACTGAACAACTATCCCTATGGGACCAGTGCTGAAAAATCCTATAAAAAATCGACACCCCATACTAAATTCATGATCACCGGATAAGTTTGTATGGGAGGTCGAATATTTTTTTAGGGAAGGTTGTTTAGTATCATGCCCTAAATGACACCTCCAATTTAATGCATTTCCTCCGAAATATATTTTACAGATTGCATAGCAAGGTTTCTGTTTATTATTTTACGAACAAAGTTATTTTTAATTAATTAAAGTCCCGCTTTATTTTTCGGACACCCTTTATCAAAGTAGAAAATTTGTTTTTTTTTTGCAAATTCACCGTTGCAAAACTACTATGGTACCTACTTATACCACTAGGTTAATTACTTAGGTACTTTTGGTGAAAAATGTTATTCCCACGGGAAAACGGCAAACACCGGGCACATGGATGACAATAGTCATTTTAGCTTTGAGTCACTACTTCTACAGCCCCAACAGTCCACTGCTGGACATGAGCCTCCTCAGGGGTTATTGCCATACTCACCATGCTTGGCAGGCACCAGGATTGGCGAACGCAGTGCAATGCAAAAGAGTCGAAATTTCTCTCTCTATTCGTGTGTGTCACATATGAATAAAGAGAGCAATTTCGTCTTTTTTAGCGAGTCGTTCAACGACCCAATTGAAATTACTGTGTACGGAATAAGATTTAAGATTTTTTAAAGATTGAATCGTTTATTTCCAAGTAGATTCACAACGAATCCTTTCAGAATGTCAGTAAGTTACAATACCTACAATACTGTCACTAAAGAAATGAGTTAGTCATTGTAAAAAAAAATTGTCAGACAGAATTTTCTTCTTTTTATAACAATTTTATGTTCCTAGTCGAAATAAAATCTTAGCTGGTACCATCAGCAGCACTTCAATCTAAAGATTCAAATTCCACTGGTTACCGTTAATAAATGTATAGAAAATCCAGAATAAATTGGTCTCTTCCGTGGGTATGTTGATGTACCTACTAAGTTTATACTTTAACGGAATAAGTTTTAACTTATGGTACCTAATAAATAAGTCATAATAAATCTACGTACCTACCTACTTACTTCTCTAGAATTTTGCTACCTACCTTTCCTAGTATATTTTACTTATAAACTTTGGTTTCCTACCCACAATTCTCATACAACTTTGAAAGTTATTAAGTTTATGAAATCTTCTTATAGCGTGGTACGCCGAGTCGTCGAATGACCTAAGTAGGTAGCGGGTGTTTCATACATTTTTGCCGAGTATCTACGTATACATTTTTCTATGGTGCACCAATTTTTTTTCGTGATTTCACCGGTGACCAGCCCCATAGTAAAAGTTGTTCGGAATCATCAGTAGAAACACTCTACAAAGTGTGTGTACCAAATATTTCTCGGTTTTTCCTAGTAGCCATGTGATGCCGGCTTAGAATAGCATCACCCCATTTCCTACCCGTGGGTGTCGTAAGAGGCGACAGAGGGACTTGAGGGTTTCAGGTGTATTACAACTTTTAGGCGACAGGCAGTGATACACAAATTATCTTAAACGGCCCTCTATATTTGTCAGACGTGGCGATAGCTATCGTATTTTTACGGCCGTTAACGCTCTGCCTACCCTGTAAGGGATAAAGGCGTGATTTATGTAAGTAGGAAAATACATACGTACATACATATGTATGTATGTATTTTCTTAGTTAACTGTAAGCATCATCAAACGATTCCAGTCGTTATAATTTTACGATGCATTCATTTGAATAATAACGTCAAAAGGGCATCTAACAATATCGAGCACTTGAATTAGTCATAAAATTATTATATTCGCAAAACTGTACAGTTAAGAAATAGTAACAAGCAAATAATACTTATTTTATTTCATCAAAGTGATACAAAAATGTAGGTACGTATCAAATTTTTGAGTGGGTAGGTACTTAGGTTGTTCGAAGACTCGGCGTCCCACGCTACGGATTTCATAAATTTTAAAATAATTTCAAAAGTTATACGTTGCACTCAAAATAGGATACATTTTGTATCACTTTTTACCCGACTTGGAAAAAAGGAGATCCTCAGTTTGACCTGTATGTTTATTGATTGTATGTTTGTCCGCGATTTTCTGGCGTTTGCAAAGTATTTGTCGGACTTAGAGAAGGTTTTCAGGCCGACAAAAAATGGAGGTTCGCACTTTTACAAGTTCTTTGAAGTGGTTTCCTTTTTTAAAAAAGGTATTGGTGATGATACAAATACTTTCAAAAATAAAACCCCCTTCGAATATTTTGTCACGCTCTGCACACACTGCAAGGGAATAAGGCGTGACATGTATGTATGTATTTTAGCGCGAACACACAAAAAACTTTATTATAATAGTTACAAGTAGGATAATATTAATTTCATATCAAAAAGGTAATTATCCCTATCCATATTCATGAGGGTAGGAGAGTAGACCATGAAAACAAGACTAAATTACTTGCCACTCAGGGGCACTTTATTTAATAGGGTAAACTAGTGGGCGACCGCGGCTTCGCCCGAATTAAAGCCGGTTTAATCCCGTAGCATCCCACAGGATATTTTTTTTCAGAATAACAACTATCCTATATGCGTTAATGTTCTATATCCTATATGTTCTATAGCCGTGTGATGCCGGCTTAGAACAGCATCACCCCATATCCTTCCCGCGGGTGTCGTAAGAGGCGACTAAGGGACTCGAGAATATTGGTGTATTACAATTATTAGGCGACAGGCTGACAACCTGTCACTATAGTGATACACATGTTTTCTAAAACATCCTTGGAAAACAATTCCTAAAAATGTCAGACGTGGCGATAGTGGCCGTATTTTTTCGGCCGTTAACGCTCTGCCTACCCCGCAAGGGATAAAGGCGTGATATATGTATGTATGTATGCTATATGCGTTAATCCAAGTTATCTACTATCTGTGTGCCAAATTTCATGAAAATCGCATTAGAAGTTTTTGCTTAATCAGCTTACATCAGCCCACTGCTGGGCAAAGACTTCCCTCTCCAGTATTAATACATACTTACTCGTATAAAGTATAAAATGAGGCCACGTTTTGCGCTTATATCTGTCTGTCTGTCATGTCATGCATGATGGACACTGCAAACCACGCAACAGCTTTTGATGACTTTATCTTCATCTTTCTACACTTTCTTTGTATTTGAGGTCTATCTATGCTTTTTGAATATTATTTTGTTATCTATGTAAAAATAAAAGCCAGGCTTACCTTTTATTTTCATTGTTTTTCAGTAAGTACTTGGTGTTATAATCAAACAATAGATAATTATTTTAGTGTTTGGTCGAACATAGGTTTCACCGAAACCGAATGTTCGGCCGAATATTCGGTAAAATGTTTGCCGAACCGGATATTCGGCTAATAATTCGGCAGGAATTTGATGTCCATATAAAAACATTCAAAAGCCTGCTTGTTTACGAAAAGTGCGCGGATTCACACAAGACCTCTTCGCTCGCTACACCTCTAACTTTTCACATTAAAGACATTTTGACAACAAATTATAAAAAAATCTGCCTCATTCTTTGTTTTGACATAATCGTTTTCAGCGAAGTATATATTCAAAAACACTATGATTTTTTTCGGTCAAAATTTATGCCGAACATCCCGAATACCGAACATAAACCGAATATTCGGCCCATCGCTAATTATTACTGTTTTTTTTATTTTATTTTTGTACAGGAAAACTTACATCTAGCATATTTACAATAGACAGAATTACTTAACTTTGTAACAAAAAGTTAATATACCTCTAATTATTAGTTTTTATACAAATACCCCAAGACAAATACGCGTTTCGAAATACATACCTACATTTGAATGCAACGACTATATTACTTCAAATTCAGACACTGTATCGAATTCTATGGAATAATGGAAATATTCAAAGCGTATTTTCAAGCGTGAATAAGTTGAATGGAATGATTTTATTATACGAACAGTGGGTGCATTTTCCGATAAAAATGTTACTGCATAATATTCACATACAAAGTGCAATATACAGGGTGTAAGAGACAGTGTAACGAAAACTAAGCAGGCGTGATCAGACCATGAAACTGAACAACTTTTACTATGGGGGCTATATGGCGGGAAACGAAAATTTTTTTCAGTTCCCATACAAAGTCAGTCATTCGACCAGCAATTTTGTATGGGCGGTTGAAAAAATTTTCACGTTTCCAAAATAACCCCCGTAGAAAAAGGTGTTCAGTTTCATAGTCTGATCAAGCCTGCAAAGTTATCGCTACACCATCCCTGTATATCGAACCTGGAATTCTATTTATGGAAGTGTGATTTCTGAAGTCATGCACGGAATGGGCATGATTACTGGCCCGTCAAGTGAGCTACTTTTTAACGATATTTTGTATGGAACTACGAAGAGATGACATCATGTCTCTCTTATTTCGATGGCGTCAAAACATTTTTATATTATTTTTCTATTTATTAATTCTGAGTATGACTATTTGATCAACTATAAATGGAGTAAGTAAGTAGTATTTTTGGACAATACTTTTAAGCGTACTACTTTTGCATTTTATTAATGACCCAGAGATCTTGCGAATTATATTCCGTACGTACCTTTTTGCCAAATCAATCTTCAGAATCAAAAACAATGAATGTTTGAGTAAATACAAGAAACCGTTTCATATTGTATTGTAAGAGGCATATAAGAAATCTCTGAAGGGTTTGTTTTATTTGACTTTAATTTGCTTTTACGAGAACGAGGTTTATTTAGGTTTTCAATACCACTTCTTGTTACGTATATATTTTATTTAAGAGAAAAGTTATAAATCATTTTCTTAGCTCTATTGATCTACCAGTTATTATGTCGATTGGACTTGCGTATGGTGCTCCCAGATAGGCAATGTATTTATTTTAATTTTATCAAGTCGTGCTGCGTTTCTACTAGGAACATAAAATTTTTATAACATATAAAATTGTGTCTTAACTACAACTTTCTCTTTTTTACAACGATTAATTCGTTTATGCATGACTGTATGTGTCCTAAATAATAAAATAAAATAAATAATAAATAAATTATTAAGTGACAGTATTGTATTGTAAATTACTGACATTATAAAATATATTTGTTGTGAATCTACTTGGAAATAAACGATTGAAATCTTCAAATCATACAATTTAATGTTTAGTAGGTGACTGTTTCCTACATTTTGCCACTTTGAAATACCTTACCATGTGATGTCGGCGGAGAGTGTTACAACGATTGTCATGAAATTTAGTATGTTGCGATAAATATTTTGAGGGTTAGAAATCGATGTAGCTAGCTTTCATACGAAAAAACATACATACATATATCACGCCTGTATCCCTTGAGGGGTAGGCAGAGCGTTAACGGCCGTAAGAATACGGTCGCTATCGACACGTCTGACATTTTTGGGGATTGTTTCAGGAAACATGAGTATCACTATAGTGACAGGTTGTCAGCTAGTCGCCTAAAAATTGTAATACATCAATACTCCTGAGTGCTTTAGTCGCTTTTTACGACACCCGCGGGAAGTATGTAAGGTGATGCTATTCTAACCCGGCATAACACGGCCAAAAAAACACAATATAATTACCATTTGTATGTACCTAATGATTTCCACTTAACCAATAGATAGTGTTTGGCAAAATACCGAGCATGGCTTGGTAAGCAATGAAAATGAAAATAGGTACTTATTCCTAGGCGTACACAAGTTTTCATACGATTAAGGATATCACCTTCCAAAGAAAATAAGATGGAGTTTATTTGACATTTCCTGCACGTTCAGGTATGAGCACGTGAACATTTCGTACCCACGTTTACTTGATCGTATAGGGAATTGAGTGAAACCTGATACTTCGTACTGCAGGAGCTCACAAAGCATTTACCCACTTAATTTCTACTGGGTGTAAAAAAAACTGCTGCAAATATTTAAAGGGCTGAATCAGCCTATGAAACTGAACAACTTTTACCAAGGAACATTAGTCGAAATATGAAAAAAAATTTTGGACCTACCACATTTCGACCTATGTTCTTTGTGGAAAGTTGTTCAGTTTCATGGGCTGATTCGTCCCTTAAAATAATTGCATAATTTTTTTTTACACCCTGATATGTATAAAAAAAAAATAACCTCTTTATGTTTCTCAAGGGTTGCTGGAAGAGTCCCTTAAGGGGATAAGTTTATCTTTGTGTCATATCTTGTTTGTGTTTTTGTGTTATCTTTTTTGTACTATGGCCGTGTGGTTTAAATGTAGAAATGGGGCGATGCTATTCTAAACCGGCATCCCTGCGCACACGTGCATGCAAATATAGTGTCCAACATCAAAGAGATGGAATATACATGAGATACTACTTCACTAGAAGTACAGTCAAGCTCGGCCTGGGTTAGAAAGTTTGGAGTTGAGACTTCAGAAAAAGGACATAGTTAGAAGTAGTTTTATAAAAACAAATGACCTTACTTATTCATTTATTCTTTCACTGACTGACACAGTGATCATCAATGCAGATTATATAAACTCATTGGAATTTACCGCACTTACAGTACTATATTATTCGCATAAATGAAAATAACTATAAATCGACCGTAAATCGAACCCGGGCCGCGTGGGGTACCGGGCCACCGCTCTACCACTGAGCTATCGACGCATCGGTTGGCGTCAATTTCTCGATCTCATGATGCTCGTCTTGTTATTTTCATTCATCAATGCAGAGCCTAAAGTACTACAGCTAGAAACATTAGAATTTGGGCAGTAGGTTTAATTTACCGTAAACATCCACTTGAACGGATTTTTAAAATTTCATCCCCTAGGGGGTAGAAAAGGGGATAAACGTTTGTATGAAAGTTCGTAGTGTTATTCCCATACTAGAATCTGAATGAACTGTTAGCGGATTTAAAAACCTGACATTTGATAGACGCGTGTTGCGCTAAAAAATGCGCAGCGTCTTGCGTTATTGTGGGGTTCGCGTAGTGGCGGTTCATGTGTGTAACCGGACGTGTGGTTGACTGTACACATCCATCACTATACGAGCTCAGCTGCACGTGATCAAGCTGTGACTTGGTTATCTGATCAGATGTGAGACCAACACCCAGTTATATATATACATATATCACGCCTTTATCCCTTGCGAGGTACGCAGCCGTAAGAATACGGCCACTATCGCCACGTCTGACATTTTTGAGGATTGTTTTCCAAGGTTGTTTCAGAAAACATGTGTATCACTATAGTGACAGGTTGTCAGCCTGTCGCCTAAAAATTGTAATACACCAATACCCTCGAGTCCCTTAGTCGCCTCTTACGACACCCGCAGGAAGGATGTAGGGTGATGCTATTCTAAGCCGGCATCACACGTCAAGTGGTTGTCAAGTTGTTGTAAAATTATCGTTGTGTGCTGTACGTGTTTACCTCCCCTTCCGCAAAAAGTGGCGAAAATCTTTTTTGGTTAATTGACTTGTTACCACCTCCTTAGGTTCTATGCTCTAAACCCAGTTGGGATAGTTTATAGTCCATAACCTACTTTAAAAAAGTAAAAGTATCTACTTTAGCTATTGCATTCTTGACCTTAACAGCCACAACATAGTCCCTATTGGGGGCTATAGCCTTGCGATACTCACCACGCTTGGCAGGCGGATTGGCGAGCGTAGTGTAAGGTGGTGCACTCACAGATTCACAGAAAACGGTGTTACCTATTCTCTTGATTATTATCCTTTAGTCACTTTTTAAATCACCTATAGATATGGGGTGATGCTATTCTAAGCCGGCAAAATGGCTGTTTCAATTATAAGTTATGCCAAGACCATGTAACCGCAGATCGAGAATTGTACCAAAATGCCACGCGCAATGTGCTATCGTGGTTTCTGAACGCAACTGTCGTAGCATTGTGGCGCGTAGCAGGGTGCTACGGCGTAGTTGTTTTGCTACGAATTTGTAGTTGAATGCATAGTTGAATGACTGAAAGAAAAGTCATATAAAACATACACACACACACAAAAATTACGCCGTTATCCCTCGCGTGGTAGGCAGAGCGTTGACAACCGATAAAAAGTAAGTAAATAAGTTGTATAAAAATAACAAAAAACTGTCAAATGTAGCGAGTTCTATAAATATAGTTCTGATATCTGTGTAAGTGCAAAACGTAGAAATCGAATGGAAATTTTTAATCTGTTCGTTTAGTTCCTAGTAGGTGGCGTTCGTGCGAATTATTGAAAAAGTTAGCATAGCTAAGAGTAGGTAGGCAGGTAGCTTTTTTATTATTGTGAACTGAATTAGACAGATATCTCTGAATCAAAAAAAAAAACTTTTTGTTTTTTAAAGAACTAAAAACGAAAATGCCAGAAACCCATGTTTGGCATAAGATCCATTTCCTTTTCTTAACATATTTTGTAGTATGGACTCGACAGCTGTTAAAATGGGTTTTAAAAATTGGCTAGACTGGAGAGATTCAGGAACCTTCACACAAAACAGCCTCAAACAAAGGCAGTTTGCAAAGATCCTATCTCAATGCATTGGGGGGTAATTTTCGACGAGTCCACAATGACATGGAAGGGGGGTTGTACGCACACGAGAACCGGTGTCTTTATTATTTGCTCTGAATTTAGAAACAGGGTTGTATCGTGCCACTGACATTACAGAGAACGCTCAGCAAGTCAATCTGAACAACTTTTCCCAAAGAATGTATAAGTCAAGAAGTGGGAAAAAGACCCCCGGTGTCACTAGTACCATCTTCCGTAAAAAATAGTTCACTCAGCTGTTTTTTATCCCTTGGAGAAAGTTGTTCAGTGTGACCAGTAAATCTTTGGGAAATTCGGTCGTCAATGACTAGTAATTCACACTTATAAAATCTTTATATTATCCCAGTTTTGCTGTTTGTGTAACAGACGAACATCCTATGAAACTGAACAACTTTCCACGAGGGCCATAGGCCAGAAAAAAAAGAAAAAACTATTATACAAAATGAATTAGCTGAACTAGTAATTAAATAGAAGATCTGACTTAATTTTTGGTCCCATTAAAATTTGGAGAAATTGATGAACTGATTGGTTTGTGTAGTCTAAAGAAACCTATGAGTTGTTCGTAAAACAGTCATATTTTAATAATTTTCTAATCGGCTGGTTCGAGTTTTGCCAATTCACGAATTGTTTGAACAAAAAGTTGGTCATGTATGTGTATTGCGTGTTACTTTGATTATTTTCTTACCTATTTGCCTAGTTACTTGACATTATTTAAGCTCATAAACGATTTGAATTTAGGTTAACGAAGTTGATTATTAGAATATTTTAGACTCGATTTGTAACAATTGCCTAAAATTGTTAGCTTTCAAAATATAGTTGCAATCACGCAAAAAATTGTACACGTTAATTCTAGATTCAAAATGTAAAATTTTAGTCTTCTTCTTTTCGTGTGGGACACCGAGTCGTCCAACGACCCGATGAACCCTAGCGTCAGAATTGTTCAACCGCCTACTACAAGTAGCAGGCTTCTGACGTGGTTGTGTAAGTGATCATAGACAGCAACCGGGACCTACGGCTTAACGTGCCATCCGAAACACGGAACCATCTTACTTACGGACAATCGGGTGGTTCAGCCCGCAATGTCCTAACCAGACTGGGAACAAATTCACAAAGTGATAAATATCAACTTTGTGAGTGACCCACCGAGAATCGAACCCGGAACCTTCTGCGTCAAAGGCAGTCGCACTACCACTGCGCCACATCGGTCGTCAAATTTTAGTCATGATGACATCTTATTCTTTTCATATTTGTTTCACTGAAAATGATGCTTACGTTCAAGACTTCAAGATTTCAATCGTTTATCTCCCAAAAGATTCACAATGAATGATTTTAGAATGTCAGAAAATTACAATTCAATACTGTCACTTAATAAATGAATTAGTCATTGTAAAAAAGATAAAATTCTGAGACACAATCTTGGTGGTACGAGTGGGATAATAAATAAAAAATAAAGGCACTGCCTCGGGGCTGGCCAGGCTGACCACACAGCATGTAACTTAATTTTAAGCCTGCTGTCTGTAATCTGTGATTATTGACAATCTAATAAAACAATGTGGGTAAAAGTCAGCATGCTATTTATTTACTTACCTGATCTAGTCAGGCTGTAAGTATACGTACATTTTATGAATCTGTTTAAAACGTGGAGTGCGTAACTTTATGCAAATCTACCCCCCCCCCCCCCCCTCACTTCCCTGCTTCTCCACTTTTCCCTTGTGAATGGGGGATTCCAAGTTAAAATCGAGTTTTATCTCCAAGTTCTACACAATTACTACCAATGGTGAAAAAAAGTTGGAATGTTAAACGGGACGGGGAACTCATTTGGTTTCTTTAGGACGTAGAGAAAAGTTTTTCAATGCAAGGAAACGAAAAAATTCCCATGAGTGGGATTCGAATGGCCTGGTGGCGTAGTGGATAGTACCGCTGCCTGATACGGGAGTTGTGGGTTCGATCCCCACACAAGACGAGCTTTGCTGAGATTGGGGTTAGGTGGCACAATGTCTACGATATATTTTATTTATTATTTATTTAATCCACGACTTTTGAAGTTTTGACCTTCCGTAAGCTAATTTTCGTGAATTTGTAACGCTAGCGCCATCTACGAGTATTTAGTAGAACTTTTAGTACTAAGATTAAGTTCATACTAAGAAAGAGACAAAATATGTCTAGTTTAGGTAGGAATACCTATAATAGGCGAATAAGGGACTTGAGGGTATTGGTGTATTACAATTTTTACGCGACAGGCTGACAACCTGTCACTATAGTGATACACATGTTTTCTGACACAACCTTGGAAAACAATTCTCAAAAATGTCAGACGTATTCTTACGGCCGTTAACGCTCTGCCTACCCCGCAAGGCAGGCGTGATATATGTATGTATGTATGTATGTATACCTATCTGTCTTCAATAACTTATACTTTTTACAGACGAAAATTAACTCTTTTGCCTGGGAACGGGATCAACGGGATGGGGAAATTTTATGAAACAACTAGATAGCACGATAGCAATAAATCCACATTCCTTGACTTTTGTAGCAAATAAAATGTTGCCAGCATTATCGTAGCATTTTCTAAGAACATTTTCCTTAATATTTATCCTTCTTAGATAAATAATGAAATGAGTAATATTTCATACTAAGAGGCATTGTATGAATACGAATTCGAGAGTACACTGAGAGACAAATTGCCTGTTCTTAGAAATTTGATAAAATATCCCCGGATAGTGCCGGGTGATGCTGGCTTACAGTAGCATTACCCCATTTCTACCCGTAGGTGTCGTAAGACGCAACTAAGGGATGAATACGGAGCAGTTGTCATCGATTCGATGAAGAAGAACTGAATTTATATATCAGACTGCAGTATAGGACGATTAAGAACACGTCTGTCTTGCTTGCCTTAGTCAAATCCCGTTTTAAATATTTTCTCACTTTCCTCCCCACATAAATATTCCCAAATCTTCAGTTTTCCCATGGTTTTCCCTGATAAGTACAAAGCGGCCAATAAAACTTCACTCGGATTCCGCAATGGCGGTATTTCCGGGTTTGCTTTTGACCGGGTAATGGCAGAAAGCTTTTATATCAATGTTTAAATAAGTAATACAATAGATGTCGCTGTAAGTTTTCTAGAACGCAGTAGCAGTTAGGTTCTTTCGTTGACTTTTAATAAATTTTAATTGAATTTCTTTCATTTTCAGTTCAGTAATTACAAAGGCCCGCCCATCGGTTGTACCTGCTGCTAATCACTTTAGGATTAATATATTTTATCATATTTTTTATCCTGCCTTAAGAATATTTTATTAAATCTTCCCATAACCTAACTGCTTAAACCCAGCTCAATTTCTGAAAGTGTGATTCCTGAAATCACACATCTCAATGTTTTTAATGTTAGGGTATGTGCGAATGTATTTGTTTACATAGTAGGTCATAGGTGTGATACAAGCACAATAGGTTTTCTTTTTGAGTATTAAAAAAACTAGTATTCCAAGAACTCGATAGATGGCGTTGAACTGACTATGTTACTAGATTCCAAAGCTAAAAGATTTAAAAAAACTTTCTGGCATGCACTAACACTTTTTTTTTCGTGCGGGACACCGAGTCGTCCAACGACACTTTTGTTCTAAATGAGTTTGAGTCCAAGTTTCCAAAAAACAAAATATAAGTATTACGTTCCGTCTTTTGCGGTAACATACCCAGCATAGCGCCATCTATCTAAGAATAATAATTTAAAAAATATAAAAGAAAATTCCCTATTAGTTACAGTTTTTCTTATAGGTGCGAGAACTCAAAAATACATACTTACATAGATAACGCCTTTATCCCCTACGGGGCAGGCGGACCGTTAACGGACGTAAAAATACGATCGCTATCGCCACGTCTGACAAATATAGAGGACCGTTTGAGATAATTTGCGTATCATTATAGTGACAGGTTGTCAGCCTGTCGCCTAAAAGTTCAAATAGAGATAAAAAGTATAGACAATAAATAATACTAGAACTTAAAAATAGAGATAATAAATAATACTAGAACCTCACGAACTCTCCTATTGGCCGGATTCTCTTTGACCGTGTAATGGCTGAAAGCTTTTATAAAAATGTCTGACTCGCGGTGTATTGTAGTACTACCAGGCTATTAGGTACCACAGAATAAAGACAAAGCTATAGAAGTTCTGTGCATATCCAGGATTTTTCTTTGTTAGTGCACTACATACTTTATAGGGTGTTGCTACTCAATATTAGATAGATTATGGACAATACACCCATTTTTTTTGTGATTTTGCAGGTGTATAAGTTGTTCAAAATCATGAGCAGAAGCGCAAAGTGTGTGCAAAGACTAAAAAATAATCCTGTATAGTTCGTTGTATACTTTTTTTTGTGTGCTGGATTGAGAAAAAAACTTCAATCCGTTTTTATTATTTTCTGGCAGATCATGATATGAAAGTTACTTTGATAATGATTGTCTTGTCACATTGACACCTTACGCATTTAGCGGGTTTACGAATAGACCGTTTCTTTACTTTTATAGATATATCCTTATTCTGTGGGCATTAAGTATGCTAACTTCTTTAAGCAGTAAGCAAATTCGCTCAGACTGTGACTATGGTGTACTTAATGTCTTATTCGTTACATGATAATAGAAAAGTGCTAAAATAATCTCAAGAGATAATCCAGTTCATAAAGCGAAATATCTTTGCCCCCGAGTTACAGATCTACATGAAAAAACTACTGTTGCGGAAGCAACATCAGCAATTCCTACACGTTTGTCACGTAGAGAGCTACAGATATCACCTCTTTACGTGATTTACGTCATTGTAATATTGGTATATAAGCCATAGTTTAAGATCAATAAATGTGCAATAACCATGGAGTGATCGTCTCAATAACTCTCCCCCCACGGGTATTGTTCTTATCGCCAAAACTACCTAATTAACTTCGTTCAATCGACCACAAGACATGCCATATCAAAGTAATTTTATGTAAAACTCAATACGAGGGCCAATTTTTTGATACTCGAGGATTTCCAATGACTGCAAAAACTTAAGTAAAGTAATTCACAAAATTTTCTTCCTCTCAAATAAGATAAGATGCTCGTAAAGGCCAAGTAGCTAAAAAGGTGCGTAATTCTTTTTACAAGAATTGAAATTAATATAGCAAACTTCTGCGCCTGGTTTACAACTTTACAACTACGTACTTTTTTATTACACTTTTTCAACTTCAACACGGTTATATTTTTGCAGAAAATTCATTAATAATTTTTAGAATTAGAATATGAAATGAGATTCTATATTTTTTTACTTCAGGCGTTTATTATTTGAAAATGTTTACGGATAGGAACGCAATCTCAAACATGTTAACTGAACAGGATTAGAAGTATTACAAGGAAAGCATAAAAAACATAGGCATAGGTAGGTAAGCACTAGATTGCCAAGCTTAAGAATTCCTACTTACAAGAATATTCTGAGAGACTCAAGATTTTTCCAAGCAATAAACTGCATGATATATGAGAAAAACGTTCATAGCACGATGTAAATCCAATTTACCAGAATTTTACCCACGTATACAGAGAGTAAAAATGTTGAAAATACAGGGGCTTTTGTGAAGGACTGCAAATACTTTCAACGCGCATTTGAGACTTAAAAACCAACAGCTTTTCTTACCAAATTTTTGTCAAAATATGAAAAGATTGAACCTTCTACACAAAGTTACATATAGATATAAGTATCTTTTTCCCTGGGTAAGCGACATGCTTTTGTCTGACCTTAGAATGTTTTCGGTAAGTTTTTCCTTTACGGAATTTTTACCCCCTTATGCTGCTCATGGTAATAAAGAAAGACGTGACTCCATATGCTTGATAAATGTTTTTTTTTGTGATATTATCTGGAACACTAGGGGCTACCCAATTAAGGGGCCAACACTTTCTGGTTCTACACAAAGTTGATAAGAGTTACCAGTACCATTTGATCCCTAAATGGGTAAGTTGCTTGTGTCGCAGAAAAAACTATCACCAGGTGTAAAAATATTAGCTGCAAATATTTTAAGAGGTGAGAGGAGAGAGCTAATGAAACTGAACAACTTTCACCAAGGAACATAGGTCAAAGTATGAAAAAAATTTTGGACGTCCCATGTAAATTGATTTCATCGTCGAGCATTTTGTAAGGGAGGTTAAAATTTATTTTTTCATTTCTTTCATATCGACCTATGATCTTTGGAAAAAGTTGTTTAGTTTCTTGGGCTGGTTCACTCATTAAAATATTTGCAGCTAATATTTACACCTTATATACCTACTATCGACAGCATGAGCAAATGCCGTGAAAAACCACACACACACACAAATCACGCCTTTATAACGATCGTAAATTGCGGTCGTTATTGCCACGTCTGACAAGTATCGAGGACCCTTTCAGATGGTCCGTGTATCACTGTAGTGACAGGTTGTCAGTCTGTCGCCTAAAGTTGTAATACACATGAAACATTCGAGTCCTTAGTTGCCTCTTACAACACCCGCGGGAAGAGGTGGGGTGATGCTATTCTAATCCGGCATCACACAGCAGAAAAACCAGTATAAATAAATTGGTCCCTTATACACCCACAGAGGTTCTGAGATTGAAGTAGGGACAATAATTATAATTCACATGAACCCGCCCTCGTCCGGCATAAATTAGATGTGCTACCAGATTATACAAGATGGCGGTTCGTATTAATTTCAGTCTAGGTATTATCTTTACGGCCTGTGAAACGACGAAAACGAGGTCTTTTTCACAATAAAATAAAATTTTATATAATCAATAAAATCTGGGTCGATTTCGTCAGTCGATCGTCGTCTTCCTAGTCAGTCCAGTCATTGTCTGTCTCGTCTGTCTGTCAAGGTCCATCAACCGGCCAGTAGAAAGAAGCCGCAGAAAAGAGTCTGCAACAGCCTAGAACAATTTTCGGTTCTTTGTTTGGTTTGTAGGTATATAATGTTGAAATTCCAAACCTTTTAGAACCAACATGATGTTTAGCAGAAATGAAGAATGCCATCTCAGTAATTATGAGCAACCGCGATTTCGATTTTCTCTACACTTGTAAACAAAATTATTCACTTGTTTTGATAAAATCCATACGATTTGACACTTGTGAAGTCTTCTCGCCCGCGAGATATACTGTGCGCGTCATAAAGGCGCTAGTTTTTCTGCTAAAAATGTGTATTATTTACTTTACAAACATCATAAATGTACAATATTTACAATGCACTAAAATAGCCCCCAATGCGTTCCCACCCGACATAGTTCCCATATGTTGGTAGCGTTCCCCTTTATATAGCCAGGCTAATACGCTGGGCAAGGAAGCTGCCAGCTCTGCGGTCGCCTGATGCCTTGTAGAGATGCAATCTGAGTTAAAAATTATTTTCCAAATTGCTATGCTGCTGCCCAACTAACCCCTGCTCATGTACGCTGAAGGATCTGAAAGAGCCGAACGATAGGGCCATCGCCGTAGCAACACATTGGTCCAAGTTACTGTGATACTGTTACCATTGACTCAACGAAGAAGAAGAATTGGTTGATTTCCCCTGTTCCACTTATCCCTACTGGCCTATTCCCCCTAGGAGGGAAAAGCGAAATTTTATTCCTTTATAATAGTTCTATTAATAAATACAAATAAAAGTATATTGAATATCCAACCATTTTGAGAATCAATTTTCCAGCTAGGCTAAAATCTCAACTGTTCTTTGACAAATAAACTTAAGGTTTTCTTGAAAGCAGAAGCAGGAATTGTATTATTTTTCCACTTTGAATCAAAGTCAACGGAACAAAGAATAAAACTGTATTTTAAAATCTTAAAGAGCTTTCAAGAACGGCTCCAAGCCCCAAGCAAGCTTTCTTAAAGGTCACGTCAGACTGAAGTACGAGCTACGAGCGTGTGTTTTTACAAACATATGATACGCACCTCTTTGTTGTTCTAAATTACATGTTGTTGTACTAAATAAAATATACAGTTTCTGGATTAAATCATTGATTTTATTAATGATAGAATAGCGTCACTCCATTTCTTTCCCGTGAGTGTCATAATAGGCGACTAAGGGAGCCGAGGGTTTCATGTAATTTAAGGCGACAGGCTGACAACTGGTCTCGAAAGTTATACACGAGCCTGAAATATTTGTCAAGACGTGCGTGGTGATAATTTACCTTATCGCGATTTAAAAAACGATCGTGATTTAGCGGTCGTGAACGCTCTGCCTACCTCATAGATAAAAGCGTGATATATGTCCGTACCTATGTATGATTTAAGTGCCATTTATACCATCGCAATAAAGAGCGTGATGTAAACTTCAATGGTCCGTCGTAGTTCCGTCTGAGATCAATTGAAAACTATTAAAGTTTTTACACGCGCTAAAGGTATTCTACTGGATATTTCATTGTGTTGTGGCATTGTTCGTTAGATTTGTGTGTTTCTTTTAAGTATCTAAAATGTTTTATAGGTACATTTTGTGTGTTCTTTTAATTATATGGAAATACATTAAAGGTGAAACTGATCATAACTTAGTAGCTGCAAACAAAAGTGACTCAAACCACGTTTGTGCGTTCTACGTGATATTACCTATGATTTAATATCTGTTTTTTGTGTAAATAATATTTATTAATTTCATCTTTGCAAATGAGAAGGACTCCCGATGGACGCTCTACTTCTGTGTGCCTTAGCCTTTATCCACTTTCCTACTGTATTTTAATTCAGCTTTATTAAAGGCAACATGAACCATAGAATAAGCCAAGCTTGAATTTATAGTGGTTTAAGGCAGGTATAGTGGTCGTTAGGCGGTAATTAAATCTACGGGGTAATCATAAAACTCAGATTGTAGTATTTTAAGAAGGTCTAAGTAACTAGATAATTAACTATCTAAATGTATGATGGGAAGACTGCGAAGAATCTACCTCGACCAAATCGGGGACATTTTGAAGAAAGGTCAGGTCAAAAGTACCCTAAACCAACGAGCGTCCACGAAAAAACTGATGAATATAGAAGAAGCGAAAGAAGTATGCCAGGATCGTACCTAGTGGGTAGTGTCTGCCTACCCCAACGGGAAAGAGGCGTGATTTATTACGTATGTAATTAAATTATCTTTTAGGCTTATCTACGGAACTACAACTTAAACGAAATTAGCGGAAAAGACGTGAAAATTCCTTTCTCCATTCCAAACTTCAATTTGATTGATCTATACAGTTATTGTTTCTGCTCGCTCGTGTTGCTCGCTCTAAACTGTATTGCAAACAGGATTGTTCGCAGTTAGGTATGTGTGGAGTAGACAGTGATGTACGACGTGCTAGATGGGTCGTTAGAGCACTGTTCCTAAAACAGTGAAACCTGACTATAAACTATAGTTAGTCTCTCTTTTCGTGTCGTTGCCGTGTGATGCCGGCATAGAATAGCATCACCCCAATTCTTCCCGCGGATGTTGTAAGAGGCAACTAAGGGACGCGAGGGTTTCATGTGTAATACCATGTATTACAACTTTAGGCGACAGGCTGATAACCTGTCACTACAGTGATACACGATTCATCTGAAAGGGCCCTTAATACTTGTCAGACGTGGCGATAACGACCGTAATTTTACTATCATTAACGCTCTGCCTTCCCCTCAAGGGATAAAGGCGTGATTTGTGTATGTGTATGAGTCGTCCAACGACCCGATGAAACCTACTACTAATAGCTAATAGTTGAGTAACTTCTGCTGTCTAAGTTATCAAACAGCGATCACTTACAGCTTAACGTGCCCTCCGAAACGTGGAATTATCTCTCTTACGGACAAACAGGTGGTACAACCTGTTACGTCCTAACCAGATTAGAAACAAATTCACAAAGTGATAAATATCAACTTTGTTAATGCCCCACCGGAAATCGAACCCGGAACATCGGCCGTAGATTATAAATTATAATAATCATCAGTAGCTACTTATACACCCGAATTTGAACCGAAATCGGCAGACGACAGAAAATAAGACCGCTTTTACTTCTACAGCCTCAACAGTCCACTGCTGGACATGGGCCTCCCACTAATCATATTGCCATATTCACTACGCTTAGCAGGCCGATTGGCGAGCGCTGTGCAAGATAATTATCGTAGATGTTAATTCATAGTGAACGCTGCTGCGGTCCATTAATTCATTCCTTTGTCGCCTTTTAAGACAACCCTGGGCAGAAATGGGGTGATGCAATTCTAAGTTGGCATCACAAAGTCACATTACTTCTACGTCTCTGTCAGGCGCGTGTGACAGAGATCTATCGTGCGGTAGACTCCTGCAGCCGACCTGGCTCCGCACGTATCGACTCGTCGGACCTGTAGAGTCTGCCAGTGAGGCCGAGACGGTGGCGTGGTGCAGGTCCTGGGCAATCCTGAATTTTCCATAATAATAAATGTAAAATCTCCCCGACACCTGTTGATGCCGATCATTGTGATCACCACAGCAACGTTTATCCGGATGCTCGAAGCAACAGGTAGGATACATTCGTCTTATGCAAGAAACGGGTAAAATAGCCGAGTAGGGTGGCTTTGGGAGAAACAAATGCAAGGATAAAAGTTGAAAAAACATAAGTAAATCATTATTGTATTAATATAGCGCTGTCATTTTCTGTTAAATCGTTTTAGAAAAGGATAGTACATTTTTATTAACTTTTTTAATGATTTCTATGGTTTCTTTGCCATGCCTAGTCATAATCGCCGTATTTTTATCGTCGTCTTATTTTGGCAGATATTGCATTTTGCGTCAATTAAAAGGCAATTTTAGTCGCGATGATTTAGGAAATACCTTAAACCTATTTGCCGGAAAGTAATAGCGCTGTATTAAGATAAGAGAAAGTAACGAATTGAAACAATTATCTTCTATTTTGTTGTATGAGAGACCGGTATATGTTACACAAAAACCATCTACTATATTTTAAGATAGAATGAAAGAAAAATATTTTATTCTAAAATTGTGATAACACACTAAAATGTAAAGATAATATCTTTTACTTAAACTGAAAAAAGTGAAATACTAATAGAATACAAGCCTATACTCCTAACCTATTTTGATAAACATCTATAGGAAACATAGAGGTAATCCTAGAAACTCTCTCAGAAGCGTAGTCACATTCAAAGCAAACAGTTCATGCAGTATTCACGAAGCTAGATTGGCGGGCTTTCTTCACTCACACACACACGTACACATCCAGTGGCCTATACACACTAGCGCAGACTCTTGGCCAGTTGTTCTCGAAGTGTTAGTTGCTTGGTGCGATTGAGTAAGAAGTTATGGCGTCGATCTATCTATTATTAAAATTTTTCTAGCGGATTTTGGTTAGTCTCGAGTAGGTAGTGTTCTTAAAAAGAATTGAGAATGACACAACCAATTACTTTTAAAAAGTGCTATGAAAGTCTTATAAAGAAGAAATAATTGTACAATAACCTAACCAGGTTGCAGCGTTTTCCAATCCGCAAAAGTAAGTATTAAGTAAGTAAAAACAATTCATTGCATCATCATCATTGGCGTCGTACGTCTGTGACAGACGATTTAATCAGTGCCTGAGGTAACACTTTTCGTGGATATATAAGTCGATGCGGGAGCGGCATAGCTTTCCGCTCGCTCTACAGGTGAAGGTGGAATTAGAGACCGGCACGTGCATCGTTTTCGTCGTGCATGCTTAGGTATCGTTTCTACCTTTTGTTAGCGAGATTTTAGAAATAACGGACAGCAGATCATGTTAAACTAAGAAATGCGTAAAAACGGCCTTATCGCTAAGAGCGATCTCTAACTAACTGTGATTTCTACTCGTGGATGTCGTAAAAGCGACCAAGGGATGATCTTGTTCATAGGCAGCAACGTGTACTGCGCATTCCGCATTCCAAGCTTCGTGAGTATGGGGGCTATTTGCCAATACGTGAGGTACATGTCCAGCAGTGAACTGCGGCTGTTGACGATCACGTCACAGTTTGCCTGAGATACAGGGTAATCCTAGATCAGGATCCTAACAGTAAGTACTGTTATGTAATTAAACTTTATATGTAAATACTAGCATTGAGCATATCATTAAATTATTCTTATTCTTTGTTTGAGAACCACAGCTTTCTGGAATAAACGTGAGACCCTTCACAGCCACATTTTTCTCGACTTCTACGCCTTCGTATAAAGCCTGACTATTCAATGGAACTAAATAGACCGACGTTTTCGTTCAAGAGGTTTCCGCTTTCATGCTTTCACTTAGGTTATTTTTATTATAAATATTATACTGTCGAATAGACACACTGTATAGAAAGTTTAATTAATTTCAAACAAAAACAGCTAAAATAATTGGCTACATGACTGATAGGTCAAATGTGGTACTTTTTAAATCGATCTAAAACGATAATTTGCATGAAAATCCAGAAAGTATGACGTCATATTGCGCTATTTTGGATGGCGTCAAAACACTCACTTTTTTATATTATTTTTCTGTTTATTTATTCAAACTTTGAATATTTCGAAAAACTACGAATGTACTCTGTAACAATTTTTGGACATTAGTTTTGGACGTACAACATTTGTATTTTATGACCCAATCAACTAGGTAGCAAATTATTAGGACCTACCTTATCTATGCCTATCGAAAGGCATACCTTCCACTCCCCACTTCATTTGACATTCCGGGGAGTATGTATAATAATGAGGGTGTCACCTTTTTACGGGACAGGAATCTTGGGAATTCAGGTCACCCTGGTCAGGGTTACCATATGGACGAGAAAATCGAGGGATTTTCCGGGGTTTAGGGATTTATTTATGAGGCACCTATGGTTATATAAAATATTCTTTGGCTGCTTTGAGCTGGTCTGATGAATACTAAAAGATTTTGTCGTAAAATGTTTTTAACCAGATGGAACCGATATTATTTGACGTCTAAAGTAAGTTTTCCTTTTTTGACCAGAAACTGTGGAAGCTTCAGTTCAGTTACGCCTAATGGGGAATTTTCTATACAATTTTTAAGCGTACATAGATAAATTGATAAAGTTTCATTTCAGGAAAACGAGTTTTATCTAGTTGAGTATGAATATAACTCAAACCATCATTCTCCTTGCTTTGTCCCTTTCTCTTTTGGGGTCGGCTACGTAACTTAGGGGACATGGAACCAAGTTTTTCACAGAGCAAGTGCCATTTGCCCTCTGGAACCCTAACCTGGGCCGAATCTTATGTTTAGTCACATTCAAATATCATCTCAATTCAAATTTTATTTGTACGTGGGTTTCATCACGATGTTTTTCCTTCACCGTAAGAGCAGACAGTAAATGTACGTCAGTAACAACACATTGGTACATAGCGGGGATTGAAATCGGGTCTCACAATTGTAAGACCAATGTCCTAACCACTTGGCCACCGATGGTCCGTACACAAATACCTATAACTTAAATGTCAATCACCTTAACTCAAATATAACATAAATTTTCACTCTGGTATGAAATCATAAAAAGGAGCAAGAACTGTAGGAAAACTACAGGAAAATAGTTAGCAGCGGATGAAACCACTGGGCGAGTCGCTGATTCTTTAGAATTCATCGGTAGAACGTTTCTATTTACCAGTTCTTGGTTGACATTTTCATATATTGCCAGCCCTAAATCTGACACCCTTATTTACATGTCATCATGAGGGTTCTTATCCCAGGGTTGCTATTGACATGCATCAGCCTAACCCTGGCCTAACCCCAGATATTTACATATATAATGCCTGGGTACAATGATAAGGGATTTGGGTGCCATTTCATGTAAGTGTAAGTACTTTTAAGTTTATTGGATAACTAATACTACCACAGCCAACCTGCTTGCTGGATATGGGGGGTATTTCCATACTCACCACACTTGGTAGGCGGAGCGGCGAGCCCAGTGAACGCTGATGCCTATTCCCTGGATTCATTCGTTAGTCTTTTACGCCTTTTTCGCCTTTTATGACACCCACGGGAGGAAATTGGGTGTTCTATTCTAAGCCAGCACCACACGGCTGAAATCTTATCTCTTTTAAAAAGTTGTTCAGTTTCATTGTCTGAATGAACATTATTTGTGTTCGGAGGGGTGTCTCTTATACCCTGTTTAAGAGAATAGGTAAAAAAATACTTTTCTTGATGGGACAATTTTTCATACGTAAGAGATCATAGATGGTTGGCCACCTCATACGGCATGACGAATTTATAAAAAACATCATGGAAGGAAAAGTGGAAGGGAAGCGAGGGAGAGGAAGGCCAAGAATAAGATTCACAGACCAAATAAGAGACAAGATTGGCGTCACGTCGTATGAGGAGGTGAAGCGGAGTGCCGAGAACAGACAAGTGTGGAGATCATTTCACAACTGAACTGAAGTGCTAACCGACAAGAGCTCGTCTCTTAAATAAGAAGAGAGAGAAGAGATCATAAGTTTTTATCACGTAGTAGATACAAATTCCACCTTCCATATCTGTCGTAGATAAATATTATTAACAGTGACATAATATTATTGATATTATCATAACATCTTACACTGTTAGGTAATAATGATAACGTTTACCTGAAAATATCATGAAAAGGTTTCAGTATTATGCAGCTAGCTTGGCAAATCTTTTAGTCTATGGTTATAAATATTTTCTTATTTTTAAAGTTTTCGTTTAGGTCCTATAAGTAGCATCTGTGCGAATGATGTAAAAGCTCAGCAGTGCTTTCTCATAGATAAGGTTTGTTGTTTGTTTAATTATGCACTGAACTTGGCAGATGATCCCTCAATCTGAAAAATTGTAAACAGTGCCACCAAGTTCGGAATTGTGTTCCTATCAGTACAAAAAAATCTTCATTGCGTGATATGTTGTTTGGATGGATTTAGCTAGATATAAAAATATGCCATTTTGAAAACTTGTTTAAGGCTACGTTCACACACGATGCGTTGCGCTGCTGTCATCTCGTTCAAAAGCATCACACAAATTAACATTTTAACTAAGAAAAGTAATTCTTCGTAAAATTTTTCCTTGATAAGTAAAACACCAACAATTTTGTTCCGTGTCCCGGTAAACTCCACCCATCCTGTGGTAATTTTCCCCGGTGTCTCTGCGTCATGGGTTCTGGTTATTTAAATGATAAAATATTCTGGCTCATCCACATGGAATTGAAATTCACGCCCGTACACTAGAGTTGTCCAAATTAAGAAAATATCGATAGTAGCGACGAGTCTCTTTAATAGGTATTAAAACCGTTTTTTGTATAAAAACTATATCATCATTACTTGCTTTTAGGGGAGGGTGTTGTCAATAGTGAAACTTTTATCGACCCCAAAAAAGCTTCTTCCGAGGTACGTGCATAGTTTGCAATTTCTAGGTAACTACATCCAACAGCTGTCCTGAACAAGACGCGTAGCCGCCGCCACTAAAAAATATATTTTACGAGCTCTGTGCACACTTTGGAGAAAATTTGTGTCATACAATTTTATTTTTTTTAAATAGCTAATTCGTTTATCTAATCTAAGAACCATATTGAACATTTTAATTACTCATTGTGAATTTACTTGAAAAAAAAAAACTTTTCGAATCTTTTCCTGATTTTGTATGCTAATTCGTTGATATTTTGGTTAGCTTTATGATGACCGGAAGGATCGTGTGTTTGGCTAACCACTACAACTCGGAAATCTAAATGAAAACACTGTTTATTACCGAGAAAGACACTTTACATGAAAAACACATACTTCTCGTTGTAAGAAAATTTAACAACCCCCGCAGCCTCTGCAGGGTTGATAATTTCAACAACTAAAAACGAATATTCGGATACAGTGTTAAAAAGGTATTATGTTTACAAGAGAGATTCGGATATTAATTATGCTATTAGTTGGTGACATTACCAATCGCGCAGATTTTTTTCGGTAATTTTTTATATCCATCGATTTTGTCAACCTAATTATGAAAATCATCGACACCTCTGCAGCACTAGCCAAACGTACGCGACCATGCTTGAACACAACTCATTGGCCAGTGTTTGTGTTCGAACTCATTAGACCGTGTTCTATTGGTGTTCCATGATGCTAGTGGCGGATCGCACACTTAACACACGACGGAGCGCAATAATATCGCAGCGGTCTGTTAGATCCATACTAGAAACGTCACTCCACTCCCCATACAAAAACCGCTCAACCGCTGTCATCGCAGCGCTATCGCAGCGTTGTCCGTTGAGTGGGGTTTTAGTATGGGGAGTGACGTTTCTAGTATGGATATGACAGACCGCTGCGATATTTTTGCGCTTCGTCGTGCGTCAAGTGTGCGATCCGCCTTTGTTGCTCGATTTGAACTGGGGTTAAGGCGATTGCTGTTGCAGAAATAGCATCACTTCGCAAACAAAGTCATCTCTTAATGGAAATAATACATCAAAATGTACTTGGCCTACATTTTTAGTATAATATAAGGTTCAATTACACCATGAAAAGAAGTGGCGTCAATTCTGAGGTACGACATGCGTTTTTTTTTTCATGGAACTAACTGAACCACAATACAGTTTAGTTCGGATGTTATCTTTCATACACAACCAGCTATTCACCCGGATAGCCAACGATGCGGTCGAATACACACGGACTCATATAAACTCATTCCCATCTATAACATACCTACAATATATGGATACTACAGTACGAATACCAACACAGGGATGCCGATAGGGTGGCGCAGGTCCTGGGCAACCTAGCGTTTTCCATAATTGCGTCCCAGGCAACGAAGTGTCTGTGGTCTTACACTGATTAAATCGTCTGTCACAGACGTATGAGACCAGATGAGTGAGTAAATACCTCCCGACTCGTCGTCCCTGTGGAGTCAGCCAGAGAGGCCTATAGGGTGCCGCAGGCCCTGGGCAATCCAACGTTTTCCATAATTGCGTCCCAGGCAACGCAGTTTTTATGGAGAGATTGGAGAGTAAGCTTCCTTGCCTCAGACAATGATTAAATAGTCTGTCACAGACGTATGAAGCCAATGCCGAATATCTACACATGACTCTGTGTCCCATACGAAACTACGAGACGACCAGAGAGAGAACAACACAAGCAGATTTTACCTCTAGTAATAAAGCTGTACTTTCTGGAAGTGAGTTAGTTTCGTTGCTGGTCTTTACAGCTGTACATCATTCTTATACCTAATCAATAGGGACAACAGTCCACACAGGCATGTGTCAATATTTGTGATGTACTTAACTTGGAGCAAGACCTAACATCATATAAGTACCCTGGTTCGGAAAAATAGACTTCAGTTACTAAACCAAAGTACACAATACTATTTTACAAGTTGTATGGTCGATTTTAGTTTTCGTTTCCTTCAATATGATCGCCTAAGTAATGCATCCAATTGAATGCACTTTCTCCGAAATACAGTTTGCCTATAAATGGCTAGTTCCGTACTGCTATTTGCATATAACAGTTTTGCAGGATGCAGATAACGGTAGTCCGTATCACATTGCGGTCTATTTTTAAGCTTTGGATAAAGTTAATAAAGCAGTTTAATTTGAAAACTCGGAAACTCTCATTCAGTGAAATATCTCTGCATTTACTAACAACATTTGCATAAAAAATCTTACGCAATTTTTTGATACTTCGACCTACCTACGTTCTATTTTTTTTCATATTTCGACCTATGGTCCTTGGAGAAAGTTGTTCAGTTTCAAGGGCTGGTTCACCCCTTAAAGTGTTTGCAGCTAATATTTTTACATCCTGTATACACAACAATTTTGCAGAGTGCAGATAACGGTTGTCGGTAAGTATTACAACGCATTTTTTGATAAAGTTAATATGCCTAGCAGTTTAATTCGAAAGCTCGTAAGCTCTGTTTCAGAGCTTCGTGACGAAAGATGTATCGAAAGAATATCTCGGCATTTACAATATTTGCGTGCAAAGTATAAGCGTGCAATTTTGTATGGGGGTATTTTGGACACAATAGTTGTAGACCTGTTAGCGCTATTTTTCGTGGAAATTTTTTACTCAATTACTTACTTCAGATTTACCTAATTCAAGTGCTTTTTTAGAGGCTTATAGGTACAGACGTAGTGTTCATTGGGTCGAAGGCTTATAGCTACAACCGTAGTGTTCAATGAGTCGACCGTTGACTCGGTGCCCCACAAAAAGGAAGAAGAACGAGCTAAGTTTAAAGTCAGAGTTGTAGTTGTAAGACGAACGATTCTGTTTTTCGAAAATTCGTTGTAAACACACTCATTTCAGTTTCTGAGAAATTCCCCGGAAATGTTTCACAAGCTACAACGTTTTCTTTCTTTCTTTCAAAAATGCGACGTGTTTTTTTGTGAAATTTTGTCATAATAGCGTTTAAAATAGTAGACAATTCTATCCTTGTCTAAGTCCTATTCAACTGAAAGTGATAGCGCTACTTTTAATAGGAAATTTCAGTTACTGTCCTGCCCCTTTTTATAATTTCATAACAAATGGTATTATGTTTAGTTGAAATTTTGACATTTGAGTTAAATAGATACTCCTCAGGATAAAATACATTTCCTTGGAAGTACCTATTTTTCAAATTTGTTCAGTGCCATCTATGTACCCAATCTTGACACGTTCCCATTATGATCAATTCCAATTTTACTATCGGAATGACACCAATATCAGACAAAAACTAATTTTAATGAACTTATAAGAAGAAATAAACTCTGGCAAGTTCCGGCGCTACTTATCGGAAAAGTAATTAGGCTTTTATTATGTCTCATGGGACATTGGGTAGACAAATGACCCAGAGCAATTAAGCAGAGCCTCGAAGAGCTGAGCATAAAACCCCTCCATATAATATAAGGCATAAAAATATAAGGTGTAAAAAAACTTCTGCAAAAATTTTAATGAGTGAACCAGTCTTTGAAAACGAAGAAGATTCTCCAAATATATAAGATATTAATAAAATATGAAAGATATTTACAGACATTTGACCATTCTTAACTGGGACAGCTGGTACATTTTGTAAAGAATAAGTAAAGTAGTTAAGTAACCTTTCGCTTATATTTCCAGTATTTCGACCTAAGTTCCTTGTGGAATCTTTTTCAGTTTTGTGGTTCACCCAATAAAATATTTGCAGTTGATCTTTTTACATCTTAAATAAACCTGTATGCAATACAGTTACTAGTTAGTTATTATTCAGTGGCAATACCTACTCTTACGAATACTATGTCGTCAGCATAAGGGCCTTTCTCCACTTCTCCGGCATCCGTCATTTGCCGATTCTTCATTTTCCGATTCGATTTAGAAATCTATTACACTACTATACATACTTTTTCACTCTTCCGGCATTCGGCATTTATCGTTCCGGAAATTTTCCAAACCGAAATTTTGGGTCCGAAGTTACAGACGTACAAAAAGTATGCATATAAAAGATACTCTATAGCATGACGTCATTCTACTGTCCGTCTTTTACCGGATAGGTCGAAAACAGTCATCGGAAAAATACTTCCGACATCCGGCAGCCGGACCGTATAATTGGAGAAATGCTTTAAGACTGCATGAGTGAATACGGATCCAAAACCTCTTGCGGTAAATGGTCTTAGCCCTGTCTTAGATAGATCCGTAACAATCCGTGTAAATAGTCAGTCGTCTTAGTTAGATTGATATAGGCAGACAGTGGGTAAAATACATAATGAAGAGCAATCAAGATAAATGCGGGCCTATATTATTAAGTAAAAAAAAAACAGTTTAGTAAGAGTAATCTTTCAATATAGAAATTGCTATTAAATGCAATCGCACTGTTACAATAACTACCTACTGGTTAGGACATAAACATCCTTTAGGTAGTTACACAGGCTACTTTTTTACCATAGGAATGTTTTATTTCCACGGGAAAAAGAATAACCGTGTGATGCCGGCTTAGAATAGCATCACCCTACGTCCGTCCCGCGGGTGTCATAAGAGGCGACTAAGGGACTCGAGGGTATTGGGGTATTACAATTTTTTAGGCGACAGGCTGACAACCTGTCACTATAGTGATACACATGTTTTCTGAAACAACCTTGGAAAACAACCCTCAAAAAAGTCAGATGTGGCGATAGCGACTGTATTCTTGTGGCCGTTAACGCTCTGCCTACCCCGCAAGGGATGAAGGCGTGATGTTTGTGTGTGTGTGTGTGTGTGTGTGTGTGTGTGTGTGTGTGTGTGTGTGTGTGTGTGTGTGTGTGTGTGTGGAAAACGAATAGCAGCGGGTGAAATCGCCGCACTGATATCTAATCTTAACATACAATTTAATTTATCTTAAACGAATATTTTAGTCCATGCTATCACGCTCGACTAACCCAACGAATTAAAAATATCAACACTAATTGGTTTTACCACACGTCTATAGTCTGTAAAATATAGGATGATCCCTGTGACGTTTGTGACCAATATTCTAATATAAGGTCCAATTTCCTAGTAAACTAAGGAAAATAGACCTGAACGTCGTAGCATTAGCTTCAAGGTCACAAACGTTACAGGGATCATCCTATATTTTACAGACTATAATATCAGATACCGTTATAAGTTGACCCCTTAAATGAGTACCACGAAATGCGATTGATCGTACCCAATGGGTATTTCGTACGTACCCAATTGGGTCCAACAAGTTATCTAGATTGGAAACCAATCAAACTACCCCTCCTTCTCTCCTTCCCCTCCTCTCTCCAATTAGCCTTCGTCTCTTTTACTTTTATCTCATTAGATAAAGAAATAAAATAAATAAAATAAAAGGTCTTTGAAATAGGAGGAAAAATGTATTTTGTTGCGTATTTTTGTCATCTTTGTATCAAATAAAAGACGCGAACGATTTTTTTAGTTTTTGTTTTCACAGAAAAAATGCAAAAACATGGTGTCATGCCGAATTAGAATAGCATCACTTCATTTCTTACGTCCGTGGGTGTCGATGCTAAATATTGTATTAAACTGTGGTCTTTTATACCTACCTGTAATGACGAACAATAAATAAAATGAAATCTCAAACGGTCCTCAACATTTGTCAGACGTGGCGATAACGATCGTAATCTTATGTAGGATTTAAACCTAGAAGCCGACTAAACTTCTAAGCCCAAACAAACCTCGCTGGCTGCGGCTGTTTTGACCCAGCTATCATACTGTTCTCACCCAGCAATATTGCGGTCGACTTGTTGATAACTTTATAATTGTCTGCTTGGATCGTTTGGGGCTCAGACTAAAGTTGTTATAACTAACCGTATCTGTACATATAGTGGCGGAGCTGGGCTAAATGTCATGCATTAGCAAAACAGTAGTTAAATCTTTTAGCAAAACAGTAGTCTTGGGGGACCACTCGACAAAATTTCATACATGCCACGGACTACCCAGTTAGTTCATTCATTTGGAGGTAAACACAAAATAAATAAAAGCAATGAAATAATGGGTGCGAGCAAAGCGAGCTCGAATTTTTACGATAAAAAGCAAGAGAGAAGCGATACAACGATAATGCAAAGGCGACGCACACTTAACGCACGACGGACCGCTAAAATATCGCAGCGGTCAGAAACGTCGCTCCCCATACTAAAACCGCACTCGACGGACGACACTGCGATAGCGCTGCATTGACAGCGGTTGAGCGATTTTAGTACGGATCTGACAGACCGCTGAGATATTTTAGCGCTCCGTTGTGCGTCAAGAGTGTGATCCGCCATAAGTACACGTGTTGCGAGTGAAGTGAGTTCGAATTTTCACGATAAAAATCAAGAGAGAAGCCGTACAGCGGAAAACCACAAGTATTGCTAGCAAAGCGAGCTCGACTATTCGTGTTATTTCATTCATTGCAGGCAGGTGTTCTTCTCTCTTGCAGTATTATGTGATACACGTGTAAATTGACGACAGAGTTCACTGGGTGGTTCATAGACTCCGCGTCTCATACGAAAGGGAAACCCAAAACGTTATTAGGCACAGAGGTCTCGATAATACCAAATCGTTCGCTTTCCCCTAATCCCCAAAGCGGGAAATCCCGTCCCAATAAGCCATAACAAGAGTTAACGCGAATATTATCCGGTTGAGCTACTAAACTTTAATTACACTGGGATCCGCTTGATATTGTTTGGACACTGTTACTTGCTTGTATTATGCTATGAGTGTTTATAGGCGTAGTATGCATTAATATATACAGGGTGTAAAAGACGGTGTACCGAAAACTTTGCAGGCGTGATCAGACTATGAAACTAAACAACTTTTTCTATGGGAGCTATGTTGGTAAATTTTTTTTTTCGACCTTCCATTCAAAATTCGCGATCAGCTGGCTGAATTTATATGGAAAATCCAAAATATATTTTTTGTTTCCCAATATAGCCCCCATAGAAAAAGTTTTTAAGTTTCATGATCTGACCGCGCCTGCAAAGTTTTCGTTACATCATCTCTTACACTCCGTTATCCCTTGCGTGGTAGGCAGAGAGTTGACGGCTGTAAGAGAATACGTTCGCTATTGTCACATCTGACAAAAATTAAGGGTCGTATCAGATGATTCGTGTTTTACTGTAATGACAGGCATGATATATTCTACAAATAAATAGAGTTAGGTATACGAATCACATGGTGCCGGCTCATAGTAAAACCATCAGCGTCATCGCGGAATAAACCACCTTGTACCGTAATCATCAAACCTGCCAAGTGTGGCAAATAAGTCAAATAGCCCTTCAAGCATCATCTAGGTACATTCTCCTTACCTTATCCCGTTTGCTGTCGTGGTCGGCTACCTAATCAAGGGGGATTTGACGCGGAACCAAGTTTTACAGACCAGAGCGACTGCCATCTGACCCTTGCAACCCGAAGGCTGACCGAATCCTAGGTTAAATTACATTAAAATATCATCTGGATTTAAATTTTATTTGAAAGCAGGTTTCAACACGATGTTTTTCCTTCACCGTAAGAGCAGTCGGTAAATGTACGTGAGTAAAAACAGTTCGGTACAAGGCCGGGTTCGAACTCAGGTCTCACTATTGTAAGACCGGTGTCCTAACCACTTGGCCTTCGACGCTCTTCACTAGTGGAAAAATAAAATATAAATGGTTAAAATAACAAATATAGCGATAGTTACGTGCCAACATTATATTAAGGTTGTTTGGTCTGGCGGACGACAGGGAATCTTTCAGAGAATAATACAAAGTAATAAAGTCCACTGGGAACTGGTCTGCAATATTATTTGCCTCAAGGAAGGACGGTTTCTTTCTTTCGCAAGCACCAATAGCTCAGCCATAGATATGAAACAAACTATTGAATAGTATCTGATACATAGCTTGGTTAATATGTATGTCACGCAATAGATTATTTACAATTTAGCAAATGCACACATTTGGCCCATTTATGTCACCTTTTAGTGTTTTTTAATACATACATACATAAATCAGGCCTTTATCCCTTGCGGGGTAGGCAGAGCGTCAACGATCGTAAAATTACGGTTGTTATCGTCACGTCTGACAAATATTGAGGGCTCTTCCAAATGATTCGTGTATCACTGTAGTGACAGGTTGTCAGCCTCTTAAAAAGGGACTAACTAAGGGACTCAAGGGTTTCGTGTGTATTACAATTTTAGGCGGCAGGCTGACAATCCGAACAGGTTTTGCAATGGCAAAAAACTTCGTTTTCTAATAATGAGGATTTATTTGGCTGATAGCAACACTTGTCCGAACTAGGTGGCGCTATTTCAAATTGAATAATTTATTATTCTCATAAATAAAATTACGAATCTTTTCAATATCATAAGTTAATTTATTACCTTTATCTATGGAAAATAGTAATAGTAAAAGTTCCGAGCGCTATCTACTAGGAATTAAACGAACAAAAAAAAAGATTTGTGCCAGTGACTTTATTTTTAATCCCACTCGTGCCGCTTTTCTACTAGGAATATAAAATTGTTGTAAAGAAGAGAAAATTGTGTCTGTTTAATATTATCTTTTTTACAATGACTAATTTATTTATTTTGTGACAGTATTGTATTGTAAATTCCTGACTTTCTAAAAGCATTCGTTGTGAATGTACTTGGAAATAAACGATTGAAATATTGAAATCTTGAAATACATACATACATACATATATTACGCCTTTATCCCTTGCGGTGTAGGCAGAGCGTTAACGGCCATAAAAATACGGCCACTATCGCCACATCTGACATTTTTGAGGATTGTTTTCCAAGGTTGTTTCAGAAAACATGTGTATCACTATAGTGACAGGTTGTCAGCCGGTCGCCTAAAAATTGTAATACACCAATTCTCTCAAGTCCCTTAATCGCCTCTTACGACACCCACGGGAAGGATGTGGGGTGATGCTATTCTAAGCCGGCATCACACGGCATAAATCTTGAAATCATTTCCAATTTAGTCAAATGCCTTGCTGACACGACAGATATTAGGTTTAATAGGGCTAAATGAATCTACATTGACCTTCATAAATGGATTATTGTTAAACTTTGCGAGTTGAGCTTTCACCCGTTTTGACTTAAAGCTTGGCGTATAACAGATTGCTCTGCTCGAGTTGATTAACGACCCGATGAACCGTGTTGTCATTTTAGGTATCCTACTTAGTTATAGCAAAGTTATAGTGAGATTCTCATCATTCTCCTTGCCTTATCCCGTTCTCTATCGGGGTCAGCTACCTAACTTAGGGGATTTGACTCGTTTTATGTAGTTTGTGTAGTAAAAATCAAAACTACACAATGTATTCGAAGAAATGGAAATAAATGACGAGCTTGTATGAAAAGACTGATGAATGTTGAGGAAGCGAAAGAGGTGTGTCAGGATCGTAGCAAGTGGAAGGATGTAGTCTCTGCCTACCCCTCCGGGAAAGAGGCGTGATTATATGTATGTATGGAAGTAAATTACATAGTTGGCTAAACAACATTTAAAATATCAGTTGACAAATATTTACAGTCGATGAGGTGGTAAAGCGTCGGTGGCCAAGTGGTTAGGACACCGGTCTTAAAATCGTAAGACCCGAGTTCGATCCCCGCCATGTACTAATGTGTTTACTCACGTACATTTACCGACTGCGCTTACTGAAGTGAAGGAAAAACATCGTGATGAAATCCACATTCAAATTTTATTCAGAAATTGAAATTTAAATTCAGATGATATTTCAATGTGACTTAACCTAAGATTTGGGCCAGGTTAGCCCTCGGGTTGCAGAGGTCAGATGGCAGTCGCTCTGTGTAAAAACTTGGCTCCACGTCAAATCCCCTAGGTTTGGTCGCCGACCCCAAAAGAGGACAGGATAAGGCAAGGAGAATGATGAATGAAACTACATAAGGGTGTAAAAATATTAGCTGCAAATATTTGAGGAGGTGAATCAGCCCATGAAACTGAACAACTTTCCTCAAGAAACATAGGTCGAAACATGACAAAAAAAATTTTTGAACCTCCCATACAAGTTGACTTGGTGGGTTGGTATTAGTAATTTTGTATGGGAGGTCCAAAAGTATTTTTTTATATCTCGACCTATCTTCCTTGGGGAAAGTTGTTCAGTTTCACCCTGTATACAGGCAGAACAACCGACCGCTAGCTTAGTCTCAAGAAAGCTTGATTTACATCTCTCAACAACAGAAGCCTCAAAAGCAGTCCAGATGTATTTTTATATGTAAAACAGGGCTTAGCGTTATTGTCTCTTTTCATTCTTTTGTAGATCATATCCTTGATTCTTGTCAAAGCCTTAGCTAGATTCTTTCCATTGTCTATTTCATGACATCGTTACAAGGCCTATTCAGAATTTTCTTTTGTCGACTAGTTCTTTTTAAGTAGGCTGGAAGAATTTCTAGAATCATGACTATGTTCCTTAGGTAAGTTAAAATATTCTTAGTTTAGGAAATAGTTTAGCCTCATAATTGTTTATTATAGTTTTACCTATTAGTAATTACGTTTATTTATTAATAAAAAAAGAATTTAGAAAAAAAATTGCACGCTTTAGAGAGCTCTGCAAACAAGGTTTGGTTTGAAATGATAATCAGAGTTTGAATTCTGCTATTTTCTCTCAATGAAAAAGACTACTCAGACCTAAGTACACGTTATCAAGAAAAAGTTTATTTTCATAAATATACTTAGATACTGGTTCTGTAAATACAGAATTTTCGTATAAAATTAATGTAGCAGAAGAGGCAAGGTTGTAAATAAATAGCATATTAATTTGGGGCAGGCTTCACAGCTTCTCGCTATTTTGGAACAAAGGTCGTCTAATTTCGTTCAGCTTGGAATACGGTATTTGGCTACTGTAAAATATTGCAAAATATCATGACGTGAAGTAATAAGACTGGCATATTCTTAATGTCTACTAAGACTTATCAAAATAAACATTAAAAAACGATTTCATTTCGCCAGTTTCCTGGGTCATTAATAAAATGTAAATGTTGTACGTTTAAAACTACTATCCAAAAATTCTACGGACTTCATTCATTATTTATTTTTATTATTATCAGCCTACACTGTCCCACTGCTGGGCAAAGGCCTCCCCACACTTCTTCCACTTATCTCGATCCCTACCAACCTCCCACCAGTTTTTGTCGTAAGTATCCAGATCGTCTCGCCATCTTTTGCGAGGTCTACCCCGTCGGCGTTGTCCATGAGGGGGGACCCATTGGGTGACAAGGTGTGCCCATCGCTCCGGGTGCATACGACTAACGTGTCCGGCCCAGTTCCACTTCAACTTAGCAGATGTTTTGCCCACGTCAGCAATACCAGTCTTGGCACGGAGCGTGGTGTTTCTCACTCGGTCTATCCGCTTGAAACCCAGTATGCTGCGCTCCATTGCTCTCTGGCATACCTTGAGTCTGGACTTTTGACACTCAGTGAGAGACCAAGTTTTTGCACCGTAGGTTAGGATAGGCAGGATACACATGTCGATCAGTTTGCGTTTTAGTGAAAGGGGAAGATCCCCTTTCATAAATTGCTTCATGGACCAGAAGCTCTTCCAGGCGTTCTCGATGCGGCGATCGATTTCTTTTTCTTGCCTGTTTTCGAAGGAGACTAGCTGGCCCAAGTAAATGTACTCGTCGACATAATGTATTTCCTGCCCATCAACCTCTACCCTACTTCATTCATAATTTTTAAAAATATTCAAAGTTCGAAATAATAAACAGAAAAATAATATAAAAGTAAGTGTTTTGACGCCATCCAAATACTTACGCCGTGACGTCATACTTCTAGTTTTAAATACAAAATACCGTTTTAGATAGCTTTAAAAAGGAGCTCATTTGACCTGTCAGGAAGCTAGCCAATTAATGAGTGATAGATAACTAAAATAAAGTGTAGTGAAATTTTGTCAAGATTTTTTGTTGTCTCATCACGTACGTTTTATTGAATTCTATTCTATTTTTTCCTTTAGGAAGATTTATTCAGTTTTAATGACCCCGAAACGTTTTCGATTTACCTTCCTTTACAACAGAAACTAAACAAGTTTCGTCTATCATTGTAAGTATGTATATTCAAATTGAAATCATCATGGCCAAGTAAAACTTTACCCATTTCTTTGCTGAAGTTCGTTATGTCGTATTTCCGGAGCAATTTGACCGGAAATTTATGGCTGGTCCATTTTTGTTTCTTTAGCAAGTTTGCTCATTTCCTTATTTCTGACCTTGGTCATCCTTACAACCTTTGGCTTTCATCCAAAACCTAATTTTTCCTTATTTTTGTAGAACTAGACTTGTATAAAAGTGTTGACAAGTGGTGTGGAAGTGCTTCTGTACCAAGTCCGTTCGCTCTTCGTTGTAGCAACAGGACAGGAAACAGTAAATGTAAGAGACGGTGTAACGAAAACTTTACAAGCGTGATCAGATCATAAAACTGAATATTTTTTTCTATGGGGGCTATGTTGGGAAACGATAAAAATTTTTCGACCTCCCATACAAAATTCCCGATCAGCTAAGTGACTTTGTCAAAATTTTTTTGTCTCCCACCGTAGCCTCCATAGAAAAAGTTGTTCAGTTTCATAATCTATCACGCCTGCAATGTTTTCGTTACACCGTCCCTTACACCCTGTATAAACAATTCCTTTTTTTGACTTTTTTGTTTTTCGATTACTTGCAAAATTCTTCACAGCAGGCTGGATTTGAACCAGCGACTTTCGCCAATTGTAAGTACTGGCGACACCTCTTCCAACTGGTCTACCGCGGCTCAGTCGTAGCCTGCAAAATAGTGCAAGTGTTTCTTGGTTAATAACGCTAAATATTTTTGTATTTTTACATTAACGTATCTTTTATTAATACTAGACTTAACCTACAACTATGGCACGTGTTGAATAAACTGTGTATTTCATATCAAATAGTATTACAGGAATAGGCATGATGACTGGCAGGTCAAATGAGCTCCTTTTTAAAACTATATTTTGTATGAAAATACGAAGAAATTACGTCATGTCTCTCTAGTTTTGATGGCGTCAAAACACTCACTTGTATATTATTTTTGTGTTTATTGTTTCAGCCTTTGAATATTTCAAAAAACTATAAATGAATTATGTAATAATTTTGGACAACAGTTGTAAGCATACTACTTTAGTATTTTATTAATAACACAGTCGTCTAGCGAATTGTCTTGACTTCTTACCAAAACTCCTTTTCGATCAAAACTGAATCTTGTATGTAGCGCATATAACCTGCGTACTAGCCATCTATCCCAGTTCCCGTTTATCCCGGAAAATCCCGCAAATCCCGCGGGATTCGGGATCTAGTCGGCTCCTATTTTGCATTTACATGTTCGCACCCTGCCACACAGAATACGTATGAGATTTTAAAATTGAAGTGGCTTAGCTTATTAGTTTCACAGAGCACAAATGTCATTTTTCGCTAGGGGGCGCCCGCATGATAATTAATTATCTGGTCTGTGGTTTGTTTCATTACTTAAATACCAATGTGGCGCAGTGGTAGTGCGCCTTCCTGTGACACAAAGATTCCGCGTTTGAATCCTGGTGGGGCACTCACAGAGGCAGTTAATTTCGTGCTTCGCAGGGCATGTTGTACCGGCCCCGATTGCACTTTATCGTCTATGAATAACTAAAAAAAAAATTATACTACCCATACCAAGTCACTCAGAGATCGGGAATTTGTATGGAAGGTCGTAAATTTTTTTTCGTTTCCCAACATAGCCCCCATATAAAAAGTTGTTCAGTTTCATGTTCTGAGCACGCCTGCAAAGTTTTCGTTACACCGTCCCTTACACCCTGTATGTACTTAAGTAATAGGTTTCGAGGTTTTTGTCATGCCAAAACTATCAGAATATTGTACTGCCATATCCATGAAGCAATGAAGAGTTCTGTGCTGGTACGTGAGAATTTTCATTTCACGCCACCTTCGGAACCGTGTTATTTGGATCGAATCGTAATGTACCCGCACAAAACTAGTTATGACCACGCATGGGCCAAGCGCATGGGATGTCGAATTGCGAAGTACCTACTTGTGCGTTGTATCACTACATAGTATAAAGCAAAGTCAAAGTCACTTTTCGCGTCTGTCTGTATGTATGTTTGCATAAATCTTCAAAACTGTACAACGGATTTTGATGCAGGTTTTGTTAATAGATAGAGTCATACAAGAGGAAGGTTTTATGTATAAAAGTTGCCGGGCAAAACATCTGATTCCCATGGGAAGTTGAGTTGCAGCGGGTGCAGCCGCTGGGCGGGCCGCTAGTACAACAAAAAGTAATGTAACTACATAGACATAATTTTTCGAAACTCTAACTTTAATTGTGTTTTGCCGCAATCGAAATCTATATATTGAATTAAAACCCCCTTTATATCAAAATAAGGTGTATAACTTATCTACCAACGAAATTGTGTGCATTCAGAAATACCCATTCAACTCTCGATAACGGCCTTGTGTACTATCGCCAGTACATCAACCTATCCATTTAAGAAGATCTATTTATACTGGTAGCTGTATGCAAAACCAGTATACTCGTAAAATGATCCCTTAAATGGGTAAGTTGGAACTGTGTCAGCAAATTCCATTCCACTGTATTCATTCGCTTAGATAGTGTCGCGACCAGCGTAACTTGACCTTCATGCTCGATACACGCAGTACGCACGTACAGGCGCACACGGATAGTTACGCTGGTCGTGACACTATCTGAGCGAATGAGCTATATTCACTCTTAGGGTTGCCAGGTGCTCTCACGCGAAGGCCGGACAGACCTGTAAGTTAGGCCGAACTTTTTGGTAAAAATAACGGATATCTAGCATTTTTATAAATTCCAGTTTTCATATATAAAAACTTTAAGGCCTAGCTTTGCTTGGCCGGACATTTGGGTAGAAAAGCCGGACAACTTACATTTTTGAGGATTTTCGGGGTTAATGTTAAAAAGTGAAAAAAAAAAACAACCCTGGCGACGAGCTTTAGGGGCGACAGCGCTCGCGTCCAGCACGTACTTGCTCCTTCACAATTCGGTCTGGATCCGCGCGAATTTCGAAATATAAGGTGTAAAAATATTAGCTCAAATATTAGGGGTAAATCAGCCCATAAAACTGAACAACTTTCCCTAAGAAACATAGGTCGTAACATGAAAAAAATTTTTGGACCTCCTTTGAAGTCAAGCGTATGGAAGATCCATTTTTTTTTTCATATTTCGACCTATTTTCCTACCTTTTTCGACCTTGGTGAAAGTTGTTCAGTTTCATGGGCTGAGTCACCCCTTAAAATATTTGCAACTAATTTTTACCCCTTGTGTAAAAAGCCTAACAAAAGCCAGGCAGGCCGGACGCCGCTTATTTTGGTCGGACAGGCAACCAGAAAGCCTGATCCTGTCCGTCTAAAGCCGGACGCCTGGCAACCCTATCACTCGTAATGTACTCTCCCAGTCCCGAAGTAATGGCTTTTTGGCGCCAAAATGCGGGACATTTTGTTAGTGATGCGCTTGAAGCACCCATCCTGTTGGGAATGTGGTATAAACATAAAGTTTAAGGTGGGTGAAGAGATTTTGAAGAGAGACGGATAAAGTCAAGAACTTAATCTACGTAAATGACTGCAGATTCACATATACAGGGTGCAGAAAACTTAGCTGCAAATATTTTAAGGTCTGAACCAGCCCATGACACTGAACAACTTTTCCCAAGAAACATAGGTCGAATATGAGAAAAATTTTGGACCTCTCATACAAAATTTCCAACCGACCAAGTCAGTTAGTATGGGGGGTCAAAAAAATTCTCTCATATTTCGACATATGTTTCTAGGGGAAAGTTGTTCAGTTTCATGGGCTGATTCACCCGTTAAAATATTTGCAGCTAATATTTTATTTATTTATTTTATTTTATTGTTGACAAGCAAACTTTACAGCTTATATCTAATTTATATTACAATGACAATAAATACATTTTACAAAGCCAATTACAAAGTTTGACAACTTAAATTTAATAATTGTGAGGGTACTTACTAAGATAACGATGGGTACTTAATAATATAAATAATATTTGCAACAAACAAAATGCCAAATGTGATAAAAAAAATAATAATAACAAATAGTAGGTAGGTACTTAACATAGTTTAGATAACGAAGGAAAAGGAAAATGGAACACTAATGTGGAGGTAAGCGAGTATTGTATGTCGTATGTAAGTGTGTGTGTGTGTGTGTGTGTGTGTGTGTGTGTGTGTGTGTGTGTGTGTTTGTGTGTGTGTGCGTTACGTGTGTTGACTCGATTGACTAATTGTTATTGGAGGTAGCTGACGAATTATATAATTAATAAAGGCTCCCCTTGTTAGGAAAAATGGATCGGCCCCACTAAACTTTTGTTCATAGGTTGCTACAATCCTGTGTAGCACAGAGTTCTTTGTATAGTTTGTGCGAGCAAAACCCACACGAAGGGAACGCATGTGTCTTGTACGTTTTGGGCACGCACAGACTCCAATGCGCGCAGTCAGCTCAGCACAATCAATCTTAGAGTTTAGTATATCATAAAGAAGCTTCATATCACATAGAAGTCGTCTATCCTCAAGTGAATGCAACCGATAGTGCCTCAATCTATCCTCGTACTCCTCGGTCCTCCTGGCACGGTAGTCCAAGCGACGAGTAAAGGTACGCTGCACAGATTCAAGACGTGCCACGTGGGTAACGTAAGCAGGAGACCATATCGGGGAGGCATACTCCATAATGCTTCTTACATAAGCAAATAATAATATCTTTAAAGACTCAATGTCTTTGAGATTTTTACCACATCTGTGAATAAATCCCAGCATTCGACGAGCCCTCTGGACTACATGATCGAAATGAGCAGCGTAAAGAAGTCGATTATCTAGCATAACCCCAAGGTCACGAACTGTGTCAACTCTAGTGACGGGTAAGTTGTTAATAGCATACATATAGATAATGGGATTATGCTTTCTAGTGTAGGATATAGCTAGACACTTTTTTACATTTAGGTCAAGACAATTCTTCACGCAATACTCACTCAGCCTGTTGAGATCGTGCTGTAAATTCTCGCAGTCATTCCTACATCTCACGGGTATGAAGATTTTTTTATCGTCCGCGTACATGAGAACTCGCGAATACAGGAAACATGTGGTGACATCGTGTAAATAAATATTAAAAAGAAGTGGACCTAAATGAGACCCCTGGGGGACCCCTGAAGGGATCGGGGCGAAGCGCGATAAATGAGCCCCCACTTTAACAGCCTGTGATCTATTACGGATATAGGAGATAAGCCATCTAAGGAGGTCGCCGTGCACACCAACATTCTGTAATTTGGTGATAAGAATGTCATGGTTAATGCGATCAAAACATTTGGAATAGTCAGTGTACACGGCGTCCACCTGGGCGCCTTCGTCCATGTTCTGTGTAACAAAGTCAGTAAACACTGCTAGATTGGTAACTGTAGACCTACCACGCACGAACCCGTGCTGGCTACTCGGAACATAAGTCGCCGCGACCGGATATAACTGATCATGAACAATCGATTCCAGAAGTTTTCCAAAAACGGGCAGTATAGATACTGGTCTATAATTTTGCACCTCATGTCGAGAACCGCTTTTATGCAAAGGAATAACGTGCGCATTTTTCCATACACTAGGGAAAATTCCCTCCTTAATGGAGCGTTGGAAAATTAAAGTGAGCGGTAAGGCCAGTTCATCACAACAAATTTGAGCGAAGAGTGAAGGTATTCCGTCGCACGCAACCAGGGTCCTTATTACGATTGAGTTTCCGTAAGTAACAACGTACCAACGATTCCGTTATAGTCACAGTACTTATCGTATCAAGCCCGGAGTGAGTCACCGTTGGAGGTGAGTTGGGGGCAGCACTAGTGTATTCTGATGTGAAATGATTTAAAAAAGCCGCGCAAATTTCAAATCCGCCACAAGCCACATTATTACCAGATATCATCCGCACCGGAACGCCTCGATCCCTTCGTAATGAGTTTGAAAAGGACCAAAACTGTTTCGGGTTGTGTTTAATAGCCTTTTCACACAACTAAACCTTATACTCTTTTGCCTTTAGTATACGAGTTTCAATGTTTAATTGTCTAAAAGTTTCGCAAGTAAAAAGGAAATGACCTTTACCACAAAGAGGACATTTAATTACTGTTGATTTTACGTTTTGTGCATTTTTTGTGGTATTAGTGGCAACTACAAAGCTTTTTGTTTTGTTGGATTCAAGAGATTTACATTTTTCCTCAATTGTCTCTAAGATAGTAGCTCTGTCATTCAAAAACTTACAGAATTCATCCAAAGTAGGTAAGTTTACTAAGCCATTGACATGTTGCTCCCAGTGACGACATGTCTCAATGTCCAATTTACTAGACATCATGTAAATCACAAAAATATCCCAACTATTGGTAGCTTTTAATGACGTAAGTGCCCTAATATTTTTGTTTGTTAAGTCTACAATATTACGTAAACCCTTACTTGACTCTTTTCTGATAGATTCTGCATTAAACAACGCTTGAATATGATTATTTATTAAAGACCGATTATTATCATACCGCTCACAAAGTTGCTTCCATGCTACAGTATAATTGTCACTATTAAAATCGATATTTTTGATTACCAAGGCCGCATCTCCTTGAAGAGAGGCGCGGAGGTAGTGGAACTTGCTAATATTATCAAGATTTTCTGCAGTGTGTATCATCGAAAGGTAAGTTTCTTTATACTCCAGCCAATACTGATAGCCACCGTTAAAGTGAGGAAGATTTATTTTAGGTAAGCGTACATAATTATTTTTATTCCCAACCTGTGCATCTTGGAACTCTGGTTCCCTACGTGATTGGTCAGCTTTTTCCAACATAGTACGAGCCTGAGCGACCAGCAAGTAGTACTGTGACTCCATTTCCTCGCGGCAAGCAAACGTCTCGTCCGGCGTGTCAGTAAGCATCTCGATTTCCGTCTGTAATTTATCAAATTCAGGATACAGTCGATTAAATACGCTAAAACGGCCTTCTAAATCGATTCGCTGCAAGTCTGATAATTTTTCACAGCTCAGAAGTATTTTAATATATTTATCGAAGTTAGTTATCTTTGCCTTGAAGGTAGCACGCTTCCTAGTAAGCTTCGTTAATTTAATTTCAGCTTCAGCCATTTTTGTAATGCAAAATAAAAGCGGACACAAAAATGCTAAACGATAAGGAATGCAAAGCGCTTATGAAAAATTATAGAATAAGGGCAACTTAAAACAAGGCGGTATGATCTATAGCCTACTCCCGAAAGCATAGAATTAAAAAAGGCAGCTTAGAACAAGGCGGTATGATCTATAGCCTACTCCCGATAGCATAGAATTAAAAAGGCAGCGAGCAGCTGATGTACCGTTACGTTGAGATTGTATGAAATGTAGGTCAAGTACAGTAGTATGAATGCACAGATGCTTATTTTACTTAAATTAGCGATTGGAATGATTAAAAATTATCTTAATTATGAATTAAGGCAAACGTACTGATGATTTAAAGCAAAATTGATAGGTTTTATGAGACTAAATTAGGTAAAATTTTGATACAAAGGTGTGACCACCGTTTGACTCGAATTAAGGCAAACTATAAAAGTATTTTACGTAAATAGGTAAGAATAACAAGGTTCAAGGTTAAAGAAAGGAATGCTGAAGGAAAATTATGGAACGAACTCACAAAATATGACTTTCCAACAACAAGATCATGACGACCTTCATTAGTCCTTGTTGACGGCGACTCGATCTTTGGAATATGACGTCACAACTCGATTTTATGGTAGAATTTCGGCGTTTTCTTCCTGCCAGCCTTGTAAGACGGGTCCTTGATGCCTTCCAATAGCTATCCTTAACGAAACCACAGGTATCTTCTTTGGAAACGGGCCCACAAACAGCCGAAGACAGGAACAGATTTTGCGTCGAATTTCTTCTTGTCGAATTTGACTTTTCACGGGTGAAGGACCATTTGTTAGTGTCCTAAGGTATCGCTGGTGTTGCAATAAAAGATGGACTTCGTTGTATATAGTAGACTGTATTGTAAACGCTGATATAAAAGCCAAAATCTTATTAAAGAGATCAAATCGTCGCGATGAGCGAATGTGAAGAAGTGAATTGACAGTTGCGCCCCCGCACCCCGCGGGGCTGTCGGCTGGTGCGTTCCGTTGCACTCAACAACAACAATGAGTATATTTTTGCCAACATTCCCGTTGAACATCCTTCTGTCGCTGTCTCAGAAGTGAAAAACTATCATAGTCTAATATACTCCCGAACTTTTTCCATAATGAATGAAATTTTGCCTTCTTTTTTATGATATTAATTAATGGTTTCGAGTACCATATGGGATGACCATTGCCATTACTAAGATAGCTAGGCACCTCATCATTGATTATGTCTGTCAATTCCCGATTAAAACACGCGACCGCCTCGTCCACAGTACCACAAGATAGTATAGAATTCCAGTCGATATTTTTTAGTCTACTCTTGATTTGGTCATAATTACCTTTTTTAAAATTAAAGACTCTAAATTTTGGGTCTTTCAAAATATTACCTAAGACTAAATTAGGCAATTCTATAATCAAAGCGGGGTGGTGGGGCATATCCTCGCGAGTAAGTGGGCAGTCGGAGCGCTGAACTAAACACTCGAGTGTAGAAAATATTAAATCTAAAAACTTGTTATTCCCATTTGTCACTAAGTTATACTGGTCTAAACCATTCGAGGAAATATATGCTAGAAAGTCAGACTGGATATCATTATTCAAAGAAGACGGTAAAAGTATTATAGAATCTGGAAATTGGTTCCATTCAACGTCAGGCAAATTAAAATCACCCAGTAATAGGTAATCAACACATGGGTTACGGTCGATAAAACAGTTCACATAATCTGTTAAGTGCTTTAAGTGGTCATCATGAGCACTGCCTGCTCCGGGTAAATAAACGCATATTATGTGCAAGTCCCGCGCAGCTCGTAAGGTGCGCGCGTCTATCTGAACATGAATCATATCATACGATAAGCCGTCTGGAGGCGGCAGTGCTCTCGCGCCTAGCCGTCGGTGCATCAGCAACATGACGCCCCCCCCGACGGCCCGCACGCCCCCGCGCGCTCCCTGGCGGTTCAACGAGCCCGTCACTGGACGATCCCGTCTGTGTACCTCATACCTATCATCACAGATTTCAGAATCGTATATTCCTGAAACAAGCCACGTTTCAGACAAGGCCACGCAATCATAATCATGTAGCAAAAGTCCCTGTCTAAATTCTGTTAGTTTACCGCGGATACTACGGGAATTTTGATAATAAATACTAAACTTAGTCATTATGAGTGCTTAGACGGTAATAACCGTCTGATGAGAAATGGCAGGAAGATCCCCGTAGTGTTCGCGACAAGCTTAGTATGAAATGCGTAATGGCCCAATATTCAACTTTAACAGTAGGTATGGACTGATGAGTCATTAGAGTGCACACACGCTGACGTCGATGTATGAATGTGGGTAGGTATGTATAGGGTGTAGTATGTTGTGGTGTTATGAATGTGAGTAGGGTTAGTGTTCCATTTTGTTTACATTCAGTCATTAGCACGTAATAGTAGGTATACTTAACCAAGCAAAATAGACCAATAAAAAACACATATTTTATTTTTTTGTGTATAAATTCGTAATCTGATCCTCGTTGTAAATACGGATAGCCGGGGCTTTTGGATGTTTCCGAATGTAAATTTTTGCATTTCTTGTCCAAACACTCTGAAACCCCAACTCTTTGCATACAGCCCGCACTTTTTTCAGGAGGCCTTTATTCTTGGTGGTGAGGTGTTCGTTGACAAAGATATTCTTTGGATCTCCTTGAATTTGGATGTCGCATGACGTCAGCCCCCGTTTTTTTCGAGCGGCACTCAGGAAGTTATCACGTAATATAAGTGATTTAAACTTAACTATCACCGTTTTTGGTAGGCCTGGGTTCTTGGAGCGCGACTGAATGCGTGTAACGTACTCCAGGTCCTCACTCTTTACAGTTACATTCAATGCTGTGCCGACCTTACATACGATGTTAACTAGGTTTTCAGTGCTCTTTTCAGGTATGCCGAAAATTTCAAGATTGTGGAGCCGAGCCCGCTGTTCGACATCATTTAATGCATTCTGCATACTTTGGAGGTCAGATAACTTCGATTTCAGTGAAAGGTTTTCCTTTTTCAGGTGGTCGATATCCTCTTTAAACGCAGGAATGTCGCGAGATATGTCATTAATAACGACAGAATCCTGAATGCGCTCAGATGTTATGCTGCTGATCCTACCGTCAAGGTCGCTAAGTCTTTGGGCGTGGGAGTTTTGCTGAAGCTGGATTTGTTGCATAGAATCTTCAATGGTTTTTACTCTAACAGTAATCTCGGCCAAGATTTCTGTTTTGATAGCGTCTAATTTGTTATCCATGTACTCCCCAAGATCCGCAAACTGTCTGTGTAAATCTGGATTACTTGAATCGTGGTTCACGGAAGAATCATCCAGGTTGGGTGTTTGTCGCTGATTTGTCCCACGAGTCATGTTTACGCACCTGGTGAAAGTGCCATCCAACGTTGATTTTGTATGTGACTCCATTGAACGGCGCGGAGTGTGTATACGCGTCGCACATATGCATGACGGACACGACCAGTTAATTTTTTGTGTGTCGGACATCTGTTCAAAATCTTTGGAAGCCATGTTTATGCACATCAAATCATATGTTTTGCCACACTTGGTGCATTCCATATATTGCAAATCGCGAATAAAGCCGTCACAGCCCGAACATTTGGTAGACATGATTATGTTTTTGTGTATATTAATTTAACACGATGTCGGGTAATGGCAGTCACAGACAGAGATGTAAGTGTAGATATCCGCGTGAATGAAAAGGACGTACAATCCGGGCGGTCGACTTGCCAAACACAGCTGATGTAGGTATGTCCAACGGTCACTTATCAGACTATTTCTCACTGATTTCACCAATTTAACTTGTGTATTCACTAGTATTTTATTGTTTATTAATTGTCCGGTTTATTATGCGTGTTCTGATACAAAATTTCACTTGATATTTATACTTTAAACCACAAAATCTTAATATATACACGGGAGCTATCGAAAACAGGTTGTACCCGCACAAGCGTCAGTGTGTATCTATATTTTACACCCTGTATACAGGTTCTAAGGGACGGTGTAACAAAAACTTTGCAGGCGTGATCAGACCATGAAACTGAACAACTTTTTCTTTTTCAAGATTACCAACATAGCCGCCATATAAAAAAATTTTTAGTTTTATGGTCTGAGAACGCCTGCAAAGTTTTCGTTGTACCGTCCCTTACACTCTGTATTGTATTATTTACATCATCATAGTCGCTTATAATATCAGTCTACAACTGGACGTAGACTTTTCCCAGGGTATGGTAGGTATAATGCTGAGGTATAATGCAAGATTTCTTGTTTTCTCCATAAAGTAACGGTTGCTGTCTATGATTACTTAGACGACGGTCGTTACGCAACCATGTCAGGAGCCTGCTACGTGTAGAAGGCGGTTGAAAATTCTGACACTAGGGTACATTAGGCCGTTGGACGGCTCGATGTCCGTCCACGAAAGAAGAGAGAGAGATAATTAACAAAAATATAAACAGTATTTATAAATCAGAACTATAATAAATGGCATTCCATTTATTATGGTTCTGTTCAATTAGGGACCACTTTTATAGAACTTGTTAATTTTTTTTGCAACAAAAGCATACCAACAATCGTAGTGGATCTACATAATATGTAAGAATACGGAACAATTTTGATGCCTGTAAAAACTTTAGTTTATTTTCAAGAACTTATTGTATGGCTTACTAAATATGATCTAAATCTTATGAACAACTTACGGAAGCCCCGGACAATATTAGGATTACAGGATTAAGGGTTTATGGGTTTATAACATCGCTTCTTGAGGTCAAATAATCCAGTATAAGCCTTCAAATGAATAATGGTAGCTAGGTTTTCGCCATGAAAAATGAACCGATCATTTCTTTCTTTGATACTTTATATACTCGATTGTATATTTTTGCACGATCGGTGAAATAATTGTAATTTATTTTTTCCTCTTTTTACAGGAATTTGAAACGAAAGCCACGAAATGATATATATCACAGGAATTGCACTGATTTGTGTCCAAATTATTGTTCATAATCTGACACGTAAAAAATACTTATTTGTCCACATAGGTACGTATACTTTCGAAAAATCGGTTGTCAGTTTACTGAAAATATTGAACATGACAACTTCTTAAGAAAATACTGATGGAATGGTTGCATTAAAAAAAAAAAAAAATTTTTTAAAACGTGGGTGGCTGTTTGTCGCTTGTTTCCCTTGCACTTGAAGCCTGATATGGAACACCTCAGAGAGAGGTAACGCCGCATGAGTCATGTTTTTTGGTGCATGCAGCCGGCTCCATCGAATCCGTCAAATGTACTACTTTTCATAACGACATTTCGTACTGCAATATAGAATTACTAGCTTTTGCCCGCGAAGTCGTTCGCGTGGACTTCAGGTTCGTCCCGTCTTCTAGTAATAAGTAAGAAATACGGTAACTAAGCACTGCAGAGCCCTAATCATAGGCCTATAGGTAGCTACTGCAGTATGCTCCTATAAACTACATTGTGTTATTCTGATGTATAAGCTATAGCCTATGTGTTATTCTGATGTATAAGCTATATTGTGGTAAAGTTTCATTCAAATCCATTCAGTAGTTTTTACGTGAAAGAGTAACAAACATCCATACATCCATACTTACAAACTTTCGTCTTTATAATAGTAGTAGGATGACGTCACAAGTCTCTATTTTGGATGGCGTTAAAGTTACACTGTAATAATAATTTCATCTTAAAAAATTCTTAATGTCAAAATTTTCAAAAACGATGAGTGAGTAGGGGGAAGTTTAGTTTGAAATTAGTTTTCACAACATAACTTTCATATTTTTTTAATTACAAGGGTCGACTACCGAATTATAACATTATAAGACATTTTTTTTGAGTTGTGGCAATAGAATGTCAGGTCAAAGAACAAAACCCTCCTTCTAAACCAGTCAGTAAAAAGGTTTCGTTCGAACCACTTAAACTATCCCAAGAACCTTGTCCAAAAAGATATAGTGATACCGTACTAACTGTAAAGCATAAAAAAAGATTGACGGCCGGCCGGTCCATCAACTTAGGGCCTGCTTTTATGATCGAGGGCCTAAAATAAAATTGCTCTAAAAGCTTCTTTCGAAAACTAGAAAATAACTTTTATTTTCTTGAAAAAATATAGTTCTTGCTCTTATTACTAATACCTACTGTACTATTTAGTGACCGTAAAATTACGGCCGTTATTGCCACGTCTGACAAGTATAGCGGACCCTTTCAGATGATTCGTGTATCACAGCAGTGACAGGTTGTCAGACTGTCGCCTAAAATTGTAATACACATGAAACCCTCGAGTCCCTTAGTTTTACAAAGCCCGCGGGTGGAAATGGAGTGATGCTATTCTTAGCCGGCATCACACGGCACACGGTGACTTAAAAAAATACTTGCATAATTTATCTTAACAATATATATTTTGGCAACTGTTGCCACAGTTGGCAAATAACAAATAGGGAGGTTAACCATATACATACATACATATATATATCACGCTTACATCCTTTGCGGGGTAGGCAGAGCGTTAAACATATACCTATTGTAAAAGTGTTTAATATGATTACCTACCTAACTTGGACAAGATATTTGTTCAGCGTAGTTTTGCTAAAGAAAAGTAGTAAAATATTTTTTACAATTTCCAAAGTAGACATGTTAAAATTTATCTGTTCAGTACGGCCATGGCCTCGCTTACTCAAGCCCCATAAAACTGTGCTAGCTATAATATTTCAAAGATGAGTAGAGTGTACAAGGACATTGTTTTGTAACTCATGGAAGACTAATTTTTTTTATAAACGGCCTAACATAGAATATTATTAGCTTTTGTAATATAAAAGAAATAATGCATAAAAAGATTGATTTGACAAAAAAATAATATTTATTTAATTAATTAATAGTATAATTAATTTTTTGCTGTGTGATGCCGGCATCACAGATAGAATAAATAGTATCACCCCATTTCTTGCCGCGGGTATTTTAAAAGGCAACTAAGGGACTCGAGGGCTTTGTGTATTAAAACTTCAGGCGTCAGGCTGACAACCTAACACTACAGTGCTACACGAATCATCTGAAAAGGTCCTCAATACTTGTCAGACGTGGCTATAACGACCATAAGTTTACGATCGTTAACGCTTTGCCTACCTTACATGGGATAAAGGCGTGATTTATGTATGTATGTATGTGTATCTATAGTCAAACTTTCAATGACAAAAGTACGTTACGGACGTCATCTTATGATTGAAGTGTTTGCCAAATCTACTCAAGTAACTGTCTGCTGGAAGAAATTTCTTTATAAATAAGCAGAGCCCTTTACCAGTCTTTATTAATCATGTTTTTTTGTTTGCAAGTGCGTACTATACATACATACATATATCACGCCTTTATCCCTTACGGGGTAGGCAGAGCGAAAATACGGTCGATGTCGCCACGTCTGCCAACTATAGAGTGCCGTTTGAGATAATTTTGTGTATCACAATAGTGACAGGTTGCCAGCCTGTCGCCTAAAAGTTGTGTAATAAAAACAATAGTTGTCACATAAAAGTTCTAAAATAAAAACAATAAATTGTTACATTAATGTACAGCAAGTTTTCAAAATATTAATAGCTAGCGACATAGACAGATTAAGAAACACAATTTAGCCATTTTTCGTAAAATTGTATTTAGCATCCATCAATCAGACGCAGCAAATTGCCCCACGTATGACGCTCAAATCAATCACAGTGACATATCAATCGGCTGTATGACATTTTTCACTCGTGTCGATCGAGTATATTTAAAATCTACGTACAAACGTACACTTACAGGGCCCCAAGTCTGCTATTTTTGTCATTGTAACGTCATTGTAACGCCATCGAAAATCAACTGTCATTCAATGCCGTTGTGATTTTTCTATACTTCAAACTGTGAGCAGACTACGAAATGGCCGAAATCATCCAACTGAGATCCCATCGACATCAAACTGAAATTATTTTCATTTAGCAGACTTTGGGCCCAGGCCCAAATTTAGTTAGCGCTATAACGCTAACTAAATTTTACTCTAAACCAAATTAATTACATTTGATTTTAAGGTTCCGTGGTTATTATCACTAAAACTATAAGACATTATAACGGGTTTTAACTCAATATTGGGTGCTCGATATATCCCTACCGTGAGTTAAAACCCGTTATAATGTCTTATAGATTTACAAATTAATTACCTACTGTACAGGGTGTTAAAATATTAGCTGCAAATATTTTAAGAGGTGTTTATGTCAACATCTGCTTAGCACACACACACACAAATCACGCCTTTATCATTTGCGGGTTAGGCGAAGCGTTAACGATCGTAAAACTGCGGTCGTCATCGCAACGTTTGACAAGTATTGAGGGCCTTTTTAGATGATTCGTGTATCACTGGTAGTGACAGGTTGTCAGCCTGCCGCCTAAAATTGTAATACACATGAGACCCTCGAGTCCCTTAGTCGCCTCTTTTTTTACAACATCCGCGGGAAGAAATGGGGTGATGCTATTCTAAGCCGGCATCACACGACACATACACACATAGCTATATAAGACATAACCCTCCTTCTAAGACAGTCGGGTAAATAATATACATAATTTCCATTGATGTAAAGCCAATGTCCAGCAGTGGTCTACGGAACAAAAAAAAATCCGACAGTCAGGTTCAATTTCGAAGGGCACCTTCGCCGTAGCAAAACGCTACGAAGTCGTAGACAATTGCTACGAAAATATGTTTCGTCTCGCCACTTTGGTGTCGATTCGATTATACCTCATGACTAAAAATTTGCGCTCTCACTCTCCAAAAAATAGGTTTAGAAAAGGATAGTAGGTTATTTTAGCCAGTTTTTAGTCAAGTTATGTTTAAAATTTTTGGTTTCATCGCCATTTTGCACATTTCTTTTATGCCTAGTCGCCATCTTCGTAAATTGTTTAAAATACGTAATATTATAGACGGTTTGATTTGCAATCAACTCCTATCAAGAAACACCGGTACAACAGACACTGTTTATTTGTAAAGAAATTTCTTCCAGTAAACCTAAGAAAGTAAAGAATTTTCGAATCTTTATTTTCCCCCAAGATCGTACTTTATTCACCCATAAATTACTTATACAAACTCGCAGATTCAGCATCACTTGAATTTCAAGTACATTCAAGTATAGTCAAGTGTGCTTGGTGTTTCCTAAACTCTGTCCGTTTTATCTCAGCAATCTTGACCCCCGTCCCCCCCCCGCAGAAGGACCTTGAAGGGGGGGGGAAGGTCTTTTTAAGGGAGTTACACCACTTAGTTAAGGCTTGCTTCTCGAGTCGGTAACAGTTTTAACGAGCACCGGAATATGATTTATATTTTGATACTTGACTGGGTAATTAATTTAATACAATACGAAAACGATATTTGCCGTTTGATGCCGGCTTGGAATAGCATCACCCCACATCCTTTCCGCGGGTGTCGTAAGAGACGACTAAGGGACTCGAGAGTATTGGTGTATTACAATTTTTAGGCGACAGGCTGACAACCTGTCACTATAGTAATACACATGTTTTCTGAAACAACCTTGGAAAACAATCCTCAAGAATGTCAGACGAGGCGATAGTGGTGTATTCTTACGGCCACTTTCGCTTTGCCTACCCCGCAAGGGATAAAGGCGTGATATATGTATGTATGTATGTATTAATTTAATACAATTCGAAAACGATAGTGTGAAAACTATTGTCCATAAATACTACTAACCTACTAATTAGAACTGTTTTACAGAAAACTAATATAAACGTTATTGTTTTATCATTTCGTCAAATACCGGGTGAAACAAAAAAATTGCTACAAAAATTTTAAGGGGTGAATCAGCCCATGAAACTGAACAACTTTCCCCAAGGAACATAGATCGATCTAAGAAAAAATGTTTTGGACCTCCCATACAAAGTTACCGACCGACCAAGTAAATTTGTATGAGAGGTCCAAAAAAAATTCTCATTTTGCGACCTATGTTTCTTGGGAAAAGTTGTTTATTTTCATGGGCTGATTCACCCCTGCAAATAGCAGGTAATATTTTTACACCTTATAGCTTCTTCCTTCTCCTTTTCATTTCTAAGTAAACATCATTAAAATTTTATTCCTATAAAGAAACCAGAGAACGAGCAAGGCATTGAAATAGTCACCAATTTGCCTCTTTGCTAGCTCAATACAATCAGTGTTGCCAACTTAGTGGATTTTAAACTAAACTTGGTGGTTTTTACTTGCTTTTTAGTGGACAAATTTTGCTTTCATTGTTTAGTGGAATTTATTGCCACCAGAGTCGTCGTCCAAATGTCAGACGTGGCAATGGCGACCGTATTTTAACGGTCGTTAACGCTCTGCCTACCCCGCAAGGGATAAAGGCGTGATTTGTGTATGTATGTATGTGTAGAGTCCTACCAATCGAGTGACTCATGATGATGGTTTGGACGAAAACGACTCATCTGAAGATGACTTAGTAATATAAGTTCATAATTTTGTTACATAATGTGTAATTTTTAATGTTATTTCTCCAGCAAATGTATTTTTAACAAGTTAAGACGAGAGGCGCGAACACTATATTTTTTGTGATTGACTGAAATAAATTGAATTGATGAACAAACATTTGTTGACAATGAATTTTAGTGGAAAATTAAGCGATTTTTTTAAACTTTTTTTTTTGATGATTGTGATTGATGCTGTTTTTTTTTAGCGGATTTCTGGTGGTTTTAGAGGTCACTTCTGGTGGGCAGCTTGATACTTCGTTGGCAACACTAAATACAATTAATTCTGGCTCTGGCTGGCCTCTCACTCGAAACAGGCGGACGTGACTTGCCTGCGAATTTATCGCTAGGTATTCGGAACGTCTGAATCTACTGCTCAGTAAATGATATGAGATGGGTAGTTTGATAATGGACTATACACAGGGGTCAAAATAGCACTTTCTCGTATCGCAATCAAATAGCTGTAGTGGTTTTAAAATGCTGAGGTATTTTATTTAATTAAAATAGCGGTAAAATACTCAAGTATGACCGGAGATAGCATTGTAAAATATATTTACGCGTTTCAAAGCCGTACCGAACACGTTCCAAATTCTACTAATATTATAAATGCGAAAGTTTGTGATTGTTTGATGTAACTCTTTCACGCTTAAACTACTGAACTGATTTTTATTAAAATTTGGCACTCATATAAAGGGTAACTTGGATTAACACATAGAATAGTTGTTATCCCGAAATAATAATCCACTCGATAGCTACGGGATTTAAAACGACTTCCACGCGGGCGGAGCCAGCTAGTTTCATATATTTTCTTATGTACTATATAATTAGACGCTGGACGACTCAGTGTCAACGAAAATAGATATATTATTTTTATTTTGTTATATTTTTTTAAAATATATTTTTTAAATTGCTAGCGTCGTGTGGCGCAAGATCTTCACCGGGCTTAACAGTATTATTATAGTATCTGATACTATTTATTAGTATCAAGCTATTATTAGATGCCTATCTGCACCATTTGCTCCCAAAACGCTTACAAACAAACAACTTTACAGCCGCCATTAAAATTAACGTCGCCATACACTGTGTTGACTAGACAGTCGGTTTCTTATTTATCATAGACTAGATAACTAAGGACACGTCTATCTTTTTTAAATTAAGTGGCGCTTGTAAAAGAATGTAATACTAGGGCTGTGGACTGGCATGTCAAATGAGATACTTTTTAAAACGATGTAAAACGGTATTTTGTATTTGTATGACGACATACATTGTTAATTTAGATGGCGTCAGAACACTTACTTTTATTTTATTTACCTATTTATAAATTCAAACTCTGAATATTTAAAAAATCTTTGAAATCCGTAGTATTTTTGGACAATAGTTTTAAGCGTACAACTTTTATATTTTATTAATGACCCAGTCTACAACCGAATTCCTTTATATAGCCGGCCGGCTTATATTCTATTTCAGCCTATTGCAGTCCACTGCTGGACGTAGGCCTCCCCCAGGGAACGCCATAAGGCACGATCTCCCGGCCGGCTTAGAATAACATCAAATAACATCAACTCGATTCAACTCGCGAGTGTTAGAAAAACCGACTAAGAGAAAATCATCACAGGAATGTGCAGCAGCGTTCCCTGTGAATGTAACCTACGTATTCACCAATCCGTTAAGTTATAATGAGCGCTAATGTACTCGTTTAGGTAGCAAGCTAAAGATGATAACGCTGAAATAAAAAACTTTTCTATTTAAAAATAACTACGTATCAGAATATGTATATGACTTGCACACATTGAATTGATGTGACTCTGGTTAAAGTTGGTATCGAATACCAAACTTCTGATAAAAGCGGCTAGGTATATAATATTTATTTGCTTTTATTAAAAAGTAACTTATGTAGTAGTCTTTTGGACTGCAGCTGACTTTTTAACACTGCTTAGTCTTTTGATACACTGTCTGTGGTTTCATTGTGTTGTTTGTTTGGGCGCCTTAAAGGAACATACAGGCAAATACACGGGATATGTTCTTGTTGTTGGAAAGGCGTCGACTATTTTAGGGGAACACGAATGAAACTAGCGTCCTCCCCTAAGATAATCCACTAGCGATGAAAATTAACAGTCCAAAAATATGTATGGTACACAAGTTTTTTATCAGGTATAAACGGTTTTTAGGCGACAGGTTGACAACCTGTCTCCATAGTGTAACACATGTTTTCTGAAACAACCTTGGAAAACAGTCCTCAAAAATGTCAGACGTGGCGATAGCGACAGTATTCTTACGGCTGTTAACGCTCTGCCTACCCCACAAGTGATATATGTATGTTTGCGCTTTTAGCACCCGCGCTTCAAATTTCAGTCCAATCTACTCAAAATATGGACCCAAAACGGATTTTCTCTAAATTACATAATAACCAAGTAATGACGTTTTAAACGGTAGAAGGAGGAACATTTAGACGAATCCCACATTGCACCGGACCCCGCTCCGGCTTGCGGTGATCTGTTTTTACATTTGATCGTAAAATATTGACTTGTATTAGAGGTGCGTCGGTACGCATTTTTGCAATATCGAGACAGAACTAGTTATCCATGCTCGATAAAGGGTTTTGAAATTATTTATTTTTATAACTGTGTATTGATTGGAGATACCAGAAGCGGTATCAATATCTAGCTCTGTTGTTTCGCGCACACAGAGTAAACCAAGTTGCACCGATCGTTGACATACCGCGCCGGTATCGTCGATAAATAGTTTCGCCCGATAATTAGTTTTGCGAATGCCGAATATCGTAATGTCGGTATTGCACCAATACATAGTTTTGAAAACTATGTAGTTATAAACTCCCACCTCTAATTTGTATAGAAATTCCGCACAGTCCCACACCATTACACACCTCTGGATGGAGGTACAATGCGCTCTACTCTGTCTGACAAGACGCGTACGCAAAGGATCTGGATAGCTGACGACGAAGAAAATACGAAGCGGAGCGGTGTCCGGTGCCAGTGTGAGATTCGCCGTACTACCGCCCCAATACCACTCAAAGTGTTACCTAAAAGACGATGTAGAATGCATTACCTAAGCTAAATTAACAGATTGGTAAGATTACCAACCAACCACGTCAGCGGCGAATACACCTACAAACGTTCCCAAAAAAGGTTGACATCAGGCTGACAGCTTGTCGTAAAACTAAGGCGCATCCAATTCCTAAATGGATTGGGATAAGGGCGGAGAAATGTTGATGAGGGCGCTAGCGTTCGTGAGGCAGCCTCTTTATATCACTATGTATGTGCATAGTTTATTACATCTTAGAAGGGTAGAATTGTAATAAACATTAACAATCAGCGGCCACACATATCCCACAGTGCATTTATGTACAATAAATTTTGCCAGAGCAGAGTTTGATGTATAGGATAGGGTGTAAAAATATTAGCTGCAAATATTTTAAGTGGGAATCAGCCCATGAAACTGAACAACTTTCCCCATGGAACAAAGGTCGAAATTTTTAAAAAAAGTTGGACCTCCGTACTATTATTATCAAGCGACAAAGTCAATCTATGTGTCATGGAGAAAGTTGTTCAGTTTCATGGGCTGATTCACCCCTTAAAATATTTGCAGCTATATTTTTTACACCTTACATACGGAGTAATGTTGATGAGGGCGCTAGCTTTGGGGGGGGGAGCCTCTTAGTATTACTATGTGCATAGTTGATTACATCTTAGAAGGGTAGAATCGTAATAAACATAAACAATCAGCGACCACACACATCCCACAGTACATTTATACGACCAACATACAAGCAATTTTGACTAGGCTGTAGAGTTTGAGGATTCATGGCAGGGAAACTTGACTTTACTTGAGATCTGATACCTTTTTCATAGGGTACTTCTACTTCAACAACCACAGCCACGGCTGGGGGAGGCTCACGTCCACTGCTGGACGTGAGCCTCCCCCATTTAGGGGTACATGCCATACCATCACGCTTTTGGCGCAGTGCAAGGTGCTATATTCGGATAAGGAACGCTGCTGCTCTCCCTGGATTCATCCCTTAGTCGCTTTTTTACGACACCGCGGATAAAAATGGGGTGATGCTTTCAAAGCTGGCACCACGTGGCTCCAGGGTAAACCATGAAAAAGTTTTTAGTGGGATTATGAATTTCAGAAATTTTCTTTTTTGGTTATGTTGTGGTGTCTTGTGTGGGTGTGTCCATGACACTACGACTCGGGTTATCGAAGTGGGTTTGATGGTGTTTTTAGAACGATAATATATGATCGATCTTCTTATCTATCTTTAGACAGATAATTATATCATAACAATTAAGTTTAAGAGGTACGTTTGATTTTATATCGTATTCTCCACACACACACACCTCTTTATTTATTTAAAGTAAAATTCTATGTAACCTTTTATTATCCTGATTTAATCATACAATTTATTACAAAACTTTGGCAATGAAAACCTGCTTTATAGGCTTTATCGGATCGGGTAAATAAGTCATAATTCTGTAATCAGATTAAATACCAACAAAGTAATAAATAAAAACGTTTATAGCAAAAATAAAAAGGGTTAATTACCATAAGATTTGGCTTCTGTTTCAACTTAACATGTTAACTGCCCAAGAGAAACTTTTTAACTATGTGTTACTACAAATTAGGGATGTATAGTGTGTAAAAAAATTAGCTGCAAATATTTTAAGGGGTGAATCAAGCCATGAAACTAAACATCTTTCTACATGGAACATAGGTCGAAATATGAAAAAATATTTTGGACCTCCCATATAAAGTTACCGACCGGCTAAGTCAATTTGTGTGGGAGGTCCAAAAAATATTCTCATATTTCGACCCATGTTTCTTGGGGAAAGATGTTCAGTCTCATATGGGCTGATTCATCCCTTAAAATATTTGCAGCTAATATTTTTGCACCTTATATTATTTACTTGACATTATGAGCCGGGGTGGCCTAGTTAGTAAGGGGCACTGCTAGCAATAATAGCCAAACACTCACTTCACCTGTTAGTTGGATTGGAGAGCGCAGTGCAAAGTATGGTAAAATATTTACGGAGACCACTGGTACCCATTCCCTGGTTTCATTTCTTAGTCACCTTTTACGACACCTATGGGTTGTTCATTTTTCTGAAGACGATTGTAGAAGGAAAAGTAGAAGGAAATAGAGAAAGAGGACGACCTAGGCGAAACTACTTTGAACAGCTGAAAGAGAAAGTGAATGTTGTTTCGTATGAAGAGGTGCAGTCACTGGCGGAGAAAAGAAAATAATGGCGGTTGCTCCACCGACAAGAGCATGGCTCTTATAAGAATTATTATAGGTATATCATAGTACACGTCAACTGCCTCACTTTATGTCATCTCACTGTCATAAGGGTAACTAGAAGAGATTTCTTTTTAGAAATAAGTTGACCTGTTGTGTATTGTTCTCAATGTTATGTCCTTTGTGTTCTATTGTGTAGAATAAACGGTTGAATAAATAAAAAATAAGTAAAGAAGATGGGTAGAAATGGCATCTGTATTGGCATTTAAAGTGTTACCCGAACTCTCATGGGGTCAGTAAACAAGATAATATCTCGCGTGTTATAATTTTGTAGGTGACCGCGAGTGGGGAACACGAGAATACAATATGGAAGTTCATTGAAATTAGTTCAAGTACAGAAGGTGTAGATTTTGTTGCAAATATTTTAAGGGGTAAAATAGGCCATGAAATTGAAAAACTGTCCTCAAGAAACATACAACAATGAGTGAATAATTTTTTTAGACCATAGAAATTAATAAGTGCATTTGTATGGGAGATACAAAAAAAGTCTCATATTTAGACCTATGTTTCTTGGAGAAATCCAGTTTCATAGGCTGATTTGCAACTTATATTTTTACAATAGAGTGGCGTGGAAAAATCCTATAAATTATTGGAACATTAATTATTATTATTTGATGATCAAATCTCCGACCTTTTTGCTTTCTTTTAAGGCAAATATAACACAATGTTATATTTTCATTGCATTATTGTACTAAACCACTTCTTTTCTTCCTTTACTTCTGTCAAGGTCAAGGCAGAAGTGACGACAGTATATTTCTTCATTCATCTTGCACTTCGCTACAGTGAGGCCAATTAGCAAAGTGTACCATTGTTCGTTACCCCTGCAAACTGCTCGTAATTGGTGTTTTAATGGCGTCTGCTGTGTCATTTTCATCTTATATTTCAACCAGGAAAGGAATGAAATAGATAAAGGCAGATCGCATCCTTGACGGAAAGCAAAAATATCGCAGCGGTCTGTCAGATCCATACTAGAAACCTCACTTCCCATACTAAAACCCCACTCGACTCCCATACTAAAAGGACACTGCGATAGCGCTGCGATGACAGCGGTTGAGCGGTTTTAGTATGGGGATTGATATTTCTAGTATGGATCTGACAGATCGCTGCGATGTTTTAGCGCTCCGTCATTCGTCAAGTGTGCGATCCGCCAAAGGAATAAAATTGATAAAGATGGTATTATATTCTAATAGCGGCCCGCCCGGGAATTGCACCCACTGCTTTTCCCATGGAAATTAGACGTTTTTGGGAATCTTTTATTCATATGAACCTTCCTCTTGAATCATCCAATCTTTTTTTTAAAACCGCATCAAAATCTGTTGCGGGGTTTATACAGGATGTATCTTTGCAGGCGTGATCAGACCATGAAACTGAACAACTTTTTCTATGGGGACCATGTTGGTACACCTAAAAAAAAATTCGACGTTCCATACAAATGTCCCGATCAGCTGACTGACTTTGTATGGGTAACTCGAAAAAAATATTTCGTTTCCCAACATAGCCCCCATAGAAAAAGTTGTTCAATTTCATGGTTTGATCATGCCTGAAAAGTTTTCGTTACATTGTCTTTTCCACCCTGTATAGAGGTATTATGGTTTAAGATGCAAATATATTTCTACTTCTTTCCAGAGTAAACACTTTGCAAAAGCAAAAGTGATGCCAACTTAGATCGGAATTGATTCCTGCAATCCAAGATAGATGGCTCTTGAAACTTTATATGAAAATTCATATCTCACCCAATATGGAAATATTAGAAAGTTCCGAATGCTGAGCTTGGTAGGTTGTGTGTGCTAAGGTTCTTGAAGGCGAGGACCAGGTTTGATTTCCGGCTGTAAAAAGGGAAAAAATATTTCCTTATTGGATTAAATGTCCAAAGACACTAACTGTAGCCTGACATGATTGTGTCATGACCGTCGTCTAAGTAGTCATAGACAGCAACCGAAACCTACGGCTTAACGTGCCACCTGAAACAAGAAACCCATCTTTCTTACGTCGTGTGGTTCTCAAGTGATAAATATCAACTTTGTGAGTGATCCACCGAGAATCGAACCCGTGTGGCACTAGCGTGCCACCACATACAAATCAAAGACGATCTTGATGATGAGATATTTTATTACGGGAAAAGAAACCCTAAAACAATATTATTACATGATTAGGGAATGGTAGATGAACTATGGAAACATAACAAGGAAAATATAGACTTATGGGTACCTTGTGGGTTCTTTCTAACTTCTGTAAATCCGTTGTAATTTCACCTGTGCACTTTGTTACATATGGAGCACTAATCACACGCAGATAATCAATATCAGATCAATAACTAATCACATGCAGATATAATAATAATATGTTTGTTTTGGTCTTCGTTGTTTGCTGATTTTATCGCGACTGGGTCAAAAAGTCAGAGAAATGTGTGACGACATTCCAATTTCCAATTTGAAATGGTTCGTGAAAGGACAGGTGGTTTATGAAGGATGTGGACGCAGAGGTTCTACTCTGCTACACCCGGAACCTTCTCCGTCAAAGGCAGTCGCACTTCCACTACGCCACATCGGTTGTCGAACGTAGCGATAACGACCGTTCTGCCTGTTTCACAAGAGAACACATACAGATATCACGCCTTTATTCCTCGCGGGGTAGGCAAAGCGTCAACGGCCGTAAAAATACGGTTGCTATCGCCACTTCAGACAAATATTGAGGGCCGTTTTAGATGATTCATGTATAACTGGTATTGACAGGTTATCAGCCTGTCGCCTAAAATTACAATACACATGAAACCTCGAGTCCTTTAGTCGGCTTCTACGTCACACACGGGAAAGAAATGGGGTGGTGCTATTCTAAGCCAGCATTACACGGCAAGAGAAAAAGGCGTACATAAGTATGTATGTATTTATGTCACACAAGTCATAACTTGTTCCCAAACCCGAATATAAATGTCCTTAGGACCTTCAAGTTTGAATACAAGCAGGATGTAAACAAACTCGTAAACTGGGAACCGAACTGGTGTCCGATGTAGTTTTTTATTAGTTTCTAGAGTTGGGTCTCCGTCCGAATGCGAACGGTCAGTTTTGTAACCGACTCAAAAAAGAATGAAAATCAGAAGTCCAGTAACAATTTTCAATAGAATATGTATAACAGTGTTTTATCAAATGTTCTCTCTACTTAAGCTAGATATTTTTTTCACAGATCTGGGTTTTTATTAGAATTTGGTTAAAAAAAAAAATTGTTAAAAAAGTTTTAATTAGGTCTGGTACATCTTGATAAAAAAAAAAAAAATCTCGATTTCTGCCTATACAACATGTGAATGAGTCATTAAAAATGCGACTACTATTTCAAAGTTGCGTTGACGTAGTTATTAATCAAAAATACAGAGCTTGCTTTGATATGGTAATAATTTACGGTGGTTACATATCCTGAATTGCCTTTTTTGGTTCTGGAAAAAACGGATATTACACAGACAACAGGGCCCTAAGTATGCTATTTTTTGTCATTGCAACGCCATGGAAACTCAAATGTCATTCCATTGCCATTGTGATTTATTATACTTCAAACTGCTAACAGACTACGAAATGACCGAAATCATCCAACTGAGAGCCAATCCACATCCAACTGAGATTGTCATGTAGCAGACTTGGGCCCTAAGTCTGATGTGATGCGTGCAGCGTCCCTAGTGACGCAAAAGTCATTTTTTATCTGTGGGATATTACCTATTGTTTCGATTGACGTATCATTCATTACATATAGTATAAAGCAACGTCGCTTTTTGCGTCTGTCTCTATATATGTTTGCTTAAATCTTTAAAACTACACAACTGATTTTGATGAAGGTTTTTTAATAGATAAAGTGATTCAAGAGGAAGGTTTATATGTATAATACTTGCCGGGAAAAATCCTTATTGCCACGGTAAAATGAGTTGCAGCGAACGCAGCAGCTGGGGCTGGCCGCTAGTCTTCTATAATTAAAACAATAGTATTACCAAGGAGTACTAACTATAGTATAGCTGGTATTACGCTATTTAGTATGTCTATAAATGTTCATTATCCAGTAAGGTCAAAGATAAAGCGCGTAAAATATCTCTCTAAATTCTGGAGGGCGTATTGTCTGTGGTTACGCGGTACAATAGGCCGTGGTTTATGACTCGGAAAATGCAGATACCCACTTTTCCTTGTGGACCGTGAATCTACGAAGCCTCTTTGCCAGCGATATGGCATAAATAAAAATAAAGTGCCGATTTTTGTGACATCCTGTGTATAGAATGCGCTAGCCCAATGGTTGGCTGTTTTTTCGCTGGAATAAGATATTTTCCCTTCGTAAAAAGTATATTTTGGTATATTATTCAAGTATGTTGTCGCTTCCTAACGATGTAAGAATTATAGTGAAAATGTGTGAAAGTAATCCAGAGTGTGTATTAAAAAATTATAAGTTATATTGGTTCATTGGTTTCAGAGTTATGCAAAAAACAAACAAAAACTTTTGTCTTTAAAGACAGTTTGCTGACAATAGTTGAAAGTGACAGCGTCATAGAAAATACTGATGGAATGGTTGCATTATTCAAAAGAAAATATTAATTTTATTTGTTAGATAGATCGAACTCTCTTTGTGGCTCGTTCCGGGCCATCACTCGCACTTCAAGGTAACGCCTCACAGGTAACGCCTCAGCTATAACGCCCCGTATGAATCATGTTTATTGCGTACAGCGGGCTCTATCGAATTATAAGACGTTGTGACATCAAAAATCCTCTTTTTATTATATGTGCAGATATTTAAGACAAACCTATTTAAAACCTATTTATATTCAAAGTGAGCATTTTTTTGCCATATCCTTATGCAAAGAGGTTTTTCATAGAAGATTCTTGGCAAGAATTCAAACGACAGTATTTCCTTACAATAGAGTTGAATTCCGCTCAGCAAGGCCTGCAGTTGAGCACTTTATTGAGCATGAAGAGAATGCTTCCGCTAAGTATCTACAATATTTTAGACACATGAAAATTATGGTTGGTTAGCGAAATTTTATAAAAATGATTTTCTGAATACCTTACACGTACTACGTCTGGAACAACGCCCAGCCTGAAAGTTATGTTATTTTCGCAGAATTCATAAAATGTTTTTGACATGTGTGGTAGGTAAGTACTCTAATAAAAGGACATCGTTTTCAAGTTCAAATTTGATGCTTGTTCCAACCGTCTACTGCTAGACTTTGCCACTGCAAGGCCATACTTACCACGCGTGGTAGGTGTCGTAGGCCTCTGACATGGTTGTGTAAACACTGACGTCTAAGTTACCATACCATACCAACAACGAGCGATAGCTTAAAGTCCCTCCGACATATGAAATCTTCTATCTTTTCGGTCCATCTAGCCTGCAATGTTCTAACCAGACTGGGAACAAATGCATAAAGTATATCTCTTTCTCGCCAGGAATCAAACCAGGAACCTATGCACCGTCGTGTTTAAGACCATGAATTATTAGGTCATGCGTTTTCCTAGAAAATGTTTATGTCCACACATTACATAAGTAAACGCGTGTCATGTGGATTTCCTTCCGGCGTGATAATGGAGTGTTGCCAACATAAACAAGACGCTGTGTGAAAACTGTCTTAACAGTGGTTCCAAAACGATTTAGAAGTCAGGAAAAAGATTATATCTTCGTGAGCCTCCTACCTACGCATAATGAGCTCAATCTTAAGAAGGTCCTCATCGCACAATGACCTAAACTTATAATGACTTAGGCGCTTGTATGCGATCCGCCATAGAAGCACAGTAACCCAAACTCTTAAACGCATACGGCAACGTATTTCCTTTTAAAAATCAGGGTCTCATGTATCCGACATTTTCATTTAATGTTTTTTTTTTTTTTAATAATGAGGGTACTACTACTTTACATACTACTTTAATAATAACCTCTGCTGACATGACTAGGTCTTAAAAGACATATAAAAGTTGTACGCTCATAATTATTGTCCAAAAATACTAACTAACGAAAATTATAGAATGAATAGAATAGAATATAATATATTTTATTTGCATAGAACAGACGTATTATATTGATGTCAAATATTACATAAAAGGTAAAAATGTCTCAGTATATTCAATCATAACATGGCATACAAAAAATAAAAATTTAACTTTAACAATATTTACTTCAGCCTCCAACACGAAAATTGCAAAATAAGGGACATTGTTTCCAAAAACTCACCAATACCTGTAGTATCATAAAAAAGTAAGTGTTCTGACGCCATCCAAAATAGCAATGTATGATGTCAAACATTCCTACTTTCATAAAAAATACCGTTTTAGGTTCTTTTAAAAGTAGCTCATTTGAACTGCCAGTCCACAACTCTATTGGAAAATATTGCCACATACACCTTGGTTGGCAGGCGAATTGGGGAGAGCAGTGCAAGGTGTTGTACATACGGAGTGTAGGGGACGGTGTAGCGAAAACTTTGCAGGCGTAATCAGACCTTGAAACTAAAAAACATTTTCTATGGGGGCTATGTTGGTAAAAAAATATACATTTTCGAGTTCCCATACAAAGTCAGTCATCTGATCGGGAATTCTGTATGAATTTTTATGTTTACCTACAATAGCTCCCATAGAAAAATTATTCAGTTTCATGGTCTCATCACGCCTACAAAGTTTTCGTTACACCGTCCCTTACACCCTGAATTTACAACCTAACGCTGATACCTATTTATTCCCAGGACGCATCCCTTAGTCGTCTACTACTACACCTACGGATAATAATATGTTGATGCTATTCTAAGTCCGCACCACACGGTAAAATATTTCAGTAAATTTTTGATGATTGAATCCGAAAAGTGTCAAGACAACAAAGGCAGTTAAAATTACGAGGAATTCTATACTGATTAGGGATACAAAGATAGGCATTTTAGACCTTTTTGGACGCCCTTGTTATTCCTAAAGGACAAAGATCTTTGATGTGAGATAAAACAAATTCCTGCCCAAGAATGTCGTAATTCTATACCCGTTAGCTCGTTAAGCTTTTGTGTTACTGGTATTACCCTAATTTATTATTGTGTAAGTACCTACATACTCACCCTTTGGACCTAGATTATAAATAATAATCTAGATATATATAAAGGGTTCTATGTGTCTTATAATTTTAGGCGACAGGCTGACAACCTGTCACTATAGTGGTACACTATTTTTATGAATCATCCCGCAAAGATTTGTCAGACGTGGGATAGCGAGGTATGTAAGTATTCATTTATTTAACCGTTTATTGTCCACAATAAAATACAAAGGAAATAGCAAAATGGAACAATTGACAACAGGTCCGCTTATGTATGTAGCCGTGTGATGCCGGCTTAGAACAGCATCACTCCATTTCTTTCTAGCGGGTAACGTAAGATGACAACTTTGAGTCCCTTAGTCCCCACTAAGGGAAAATATTTCTATTTTTATTTTGAAATGGCCCTAGTTTTACGGCACTACTACCCAATTTGTCGTTCTCAAATTGCCGTCAAGCAACAAGACTCTGCGATTTTTAAACAAATTTCGCTGTAGCGAAGTGCTCTGTCATTTCTGCGAGCAAAATTAATTTCCTTCCAGTTGCTAGCAAGTTCAGACTAATGGATATTTTAACTTATATTACTGTTAGGCTTTGATGACTGATTACAAGCTTTATAATTGTTTTTGACTTCCGCCTTGAGAGCGCGATGTTGCAAAATCTACAAAAAGATATGAATTACCTACCTAGATTTCTCCCAGTAAATCAGCCCATGAATTCACATTTCTAATATGGATCTGGCAGACCGCTGCATTGTGCGTTAAGTGTGAAAAAGGCCTAATGCAAACAAAAAGAAGCGAGCTCCATTTTTTCTTGAAGGCAGTTTAAAAGCGAAAAATTATGTGACACAAGAGACCTAAAACCTGAGCAAAAACCTGATCTAATCTTTTTGTGAAACTTTTATAGCAAGCAAGGCGAGCCTCACATTACTCCGCACCACGCACCGGTGCATTGCGGACCCACCATACCCCTGGCAATACCCCTGGGGGTAGGGTGGAACTGAACCATATTCCGTGATTCCGTTTTGAAATTTGGTCATAAAATATAGATGGTCTGACTCCGGACGGAGATACAGTGCGCTCCACACGGAAATGCGGTGTATGACAGGGACGCGTGTGGATACCAACTCAGCAGGAGGGAGCAAATGCAGGAAGCAGTGTACTAGAACTTTGATAATAAAAAATTGTATATGAATGGCGAATTTATTTTGTAACATCATCTTTTGCCATATGGTTTAACAATCTCTCTCTTTTCGTAAGGGACACTGACTCGTCCAACGTCCGACGGTTTAACAATAAACACTTTGATAAAAAAAATCAAGTACCTAGTAGAAATTGTGGTTCGTCTGTTTAGGCTAGTGGTAGCAGACTTTTGAGCAAGATTTTTGAATTCACACTTTCAGAAAACAACCTCCTGGACGGAGGCACGGAAACCGCATACCTCCACAACCGCATTCGTATCGCGTTGCTCCGTCGTCCGCAGCATTGATTTGTGATAGTGTGAGACCCTCTAACTGTATCTTTAGGCCTTTTTTGTTTCTTACTTGTATTAGATAACCAGTCACGTAGAGTTCGCAAAGGACGGAATATAAGAAGACAATTGTCGTAGGCGGAATAGTGACGAAGTTATATACAATACAAAATACGTTAATATGAGTATTTATTCATACATATATGCATATACATACACAAATCACGCCTGACTCCCTGGCGTTTACGAGCATTAACAACAGTAAAATTACGTCTGACAAATATTTAAGGGTCGGTTTAGATAAGTCGTGTATCACTATGGTGACAGGTTGTCAACCTGTCGCCTAAAATTGCAATACACATGAAACCCTCGAGTCCCTTAGTCGGCTCCTAAGTACGACACTCACGAGAAAGAAATGGGGTGATGTTATTTGAGTATTTATACAATATAATATAATAATAAATGAACAATACAACGTTCCTTCTCAGAATACAAAAGATAAAAAGTTTGGTGTATTAAATCTGTTGATCTGTGAGTCTAGCTATTGTGAGCAAATAGGTAAGTGTAGATATTAAGTTTTTCTCACATACTCCAAAAACTACTCGGTAAATGAAAACTGTCTACTAAGATTTATAAAATACATACATACACATATCGCGCTTTTATCCTTTGCAAATCTAGAATCTATCGTCTGCAAATGTAGACTATAATATTCTAAATGTAGAGCGTCGGTGGCCAAGTGGTTAGACACCGGTCTTACAATCGCGAGACCCTAGTTTGATCCCCGCCATGTACCAATGTGTTTGCTCGCGAAAAGGAAAAAAGGTGAAGGAAAAACATCGTGATGAAACCCAAATTTAAATAAAATTTAGGTTCAGATCAGATGATTGAATATGACTTAACTTAGGATTCGGACCAGGTTAGCCATCGGGTTGCAGAGGTCAGATGGCAGTCGCTCTAAGTAAAAACTTGGTATCACGTCAAATCCCCTAGGTTAGGTAGCTGACCTCGACAGAGAACGGGATATGACAAGAAGAATGACGTAGACTATAATGTTTTCAGTATCAGTCTACCTCTGTAGTTCTAATTAAGCTACAAAACTTTATATTAACTTTTACTATCGGATACCTACAACAGTGTATTAAAGTTGTAATTAGATAGAAATCCCCATGATCCAAGTTACCTTGTTTTACGCTCCACTAGTCACAGTACACGTTATAGTTATCTATCCTAGCATACTAATATTACAAATGCGAAAGTTTGTATGTTTGTTTATTTTTGGTTACTCCTTCATAGCTAAATCTACTAAACCATTTTTCATGAAATTTGGCGCACAGGTAGAAGGTTACTTAGTTTAACATAATAGGACAGTTGTTATCCCGTATAAATGTCCCTGTGGGATGCTACGGGATAAAAACCGACTGTCCACTAGTTTATTTTATAATATCAAGAAATAACGCGCCGTGTGATGCCGGCTTAGAATAGCATCACCCCATTTCCTACCCGTGGGTGTCAGGTGTATTACAACTTTTAGGCGACAGGCTGACAACCTGTCACTATAGTGATACACAAAATTATCTCAAACTGCCCTCTTTATTTGTCAGACGTGGCGACATCGACCGTATTTTTACGGCCGTTAGCGCTCGTCGTACCCCGTAAGGGATAAAGGCGTGATATAGTTATGTATGTATGTTTGTATGTAGGAAATGACGCCGTTTAATACCAGCATATATAATTAGCATCACGCCATTTCTACCCATAGGTGTCCTAGGCTAATCCTGATGCTATTCCCAGGGAATGTCTATCCCCAGGGAATGGTCAGCAGCGTTCCTGGTTAGTTAGGTCACGTTCAGCAAAAGAATTTCATGTATTGTAGTGCGAGTAGTGGACAATAGAAATTGAAGTTACCGAAGTTAATTTTACCATTTTTAAGTATCAAAGTTATTACTTGCCGCGTGATGCCGGCTTAGAATAGCATCACCCCCCATCCTTCCCGTGGGTGTCGTACGAGGCGACTAAGGGACTCGAGAGTATTGGTGTATTACAATTTTTAGGCGACAGGCTGACAACCTGTCACTATAGTGATACACATGTTATTTGAAACAACCTTGGAAAACAATCCTCAAAAATATCAGATGTGGCGATAGCGACCGTATTCTTAGGGCCGCTCTGCCTACCGCGCAAGGGATAAAGGCGTGATATATACCATGTTCATACATTTTTGACTCAAGGTAGATATGAATACGACGTGTTTTATATTAAGGAGTATTTGAATATTTTTACCCACATTTTTATTTTTTATCACGTACGAAATACGAGAACGTCTACACCATCAATTATACGAGTACTCTTATCAGCTCTTATCGTTTTTCCTGCCATCATTCCGATACTTTTCAACCTGATAAAACCTCTCCAAGACACGTCTTACCAATTTCCTCCTTCGAGGCTATGTGACTAAAAGGGGTAAGTTAGTTTTACGAAATTTTGCTTCAACGCATTTTTGTATAAGCGTGTGGAAGGCTGAAACAAAAGAAAAATCCGATGAGCCTAGTATCAGAGGGTTTTAAATGCCAAGGCAGTTTAAATAAAAAGCTATATTTCAGTTTTAGTAGTAGCTATTTATTTCTTGACAAAATACAACTGATGCCATACAATTGATGAATACAAGCTTTTCGATAAACAGAAATTACAATAAGAATAAAATCTTAATTATAAACATTGAATTAACCTTATAGCTTTTAAATGTACTAGACAAACATACTTTTATGAACAATGCAGTATATCTTTGAAGTAACTGCCCTTTCTTTTACAGTTAAAATTGAATAATGAAGTACCTAGCGTATTTTGATTTCTATTAAAACTTTAATCTTATTATTACTGTTGCATTACGAATTTAGTATCAAGTAAAGCGTATATATAGTAAAAAAAAAATGCAAAAATGTGACTTCACCATCTTCGTTTCGCGTCCGTCATAGTACGTCACGTACCTCTCATTAGGCGACCACGTACACATCTTGCGACCCTGTCTAACGCTTCTACGACTACGTGAGAGAAAGAGACAGATAGATGGAAACATGGAAAAACAAAAACTACGAGTGTCGCAGAACAAAGACAAGTCAACAAGTTAATCTGGGAGGTACTGGCTGGTAGAGAGAAATGTTTCTTTTTTAGACAGAAATAGCTGTCACAAGAGCTATATTGTGATGTGACAACTACTGGAGCCGGCTGCACGAACCAAAATACGTCATGACTCTTGCAGCGTTACCTCGCCTCTTACCTCTGAGGCGTTCTATTTAAAAATTAGTTAATTGAAAAATGCAACCATTCCATCAGTATTTTCTTATTGAAGTTGTTACGTTCTTATGACGTTGGTAGATGTTGCGACTCTCGATACTTGTTATATATAATCCAGACCCCTGACATGAGTGTCTTCTTCTCCTTTTCGAGTCTGATATTATGCTATAGATACTTACAAATAATGAGGGCACCTCTTAATAGCTGTGACATTGTAGTTTTTACATTTTTATTTCCTTTCGGTGACCCAACACTGGTTTTACTTCAGACGACGAAATTATTCAAAAGTTGTTGTTGTTGGTTGAAGTGCTTTGAACTCCGACTAGAGTTTGCTCTGGAGATCATCTTATTAGGCGGATCGCACACTTAACTCACGACGGAGCGTTAAAATATCGCAGCGGTCTGTCAGATGCATACTAGAAACGTTACTTCCCATACTCCCCGCACTCGCAAACGACGCTGCGATAGCGCTGCTTCGACAGCGGTTGAGCGGTTTTAGTACGGTGGGTGAAGTGTCTAGTATACAAGGTGTAGGGGACAGCGTCCCGAAAACTGATAGAGTGCAAGCAGACAATGAAACTGAACAACTTTCCCCTAGGAACATATGTCAGGAAACGACAAAATTTTTTGGACCTCCCATACAAAATTGCGATCAGCTAACTGCATTTACTATGGGAAACCATAAATTTTTTGTCGTTCCCTGCCATATGATCCTAAGGGAAAGTTGTATTCGGGACGCTGTCCCTTACACCCCGTATATCTGACAGACCGCTGCGATATTTTAGCGCACCGTCGTACTTCAAGTGTGCGATCCGCCTTAAAGTTCCGAGATAAATAGCTTCGATAGCTATCTAGAAATATCTAGAGATTTCCGTTCACGAAATTGTACGTGAAATAGCGGAGATTGGATGACGGCAACAGATTATGCGTGATTCTGACGCCAATTTGATTAAGCTTCCTTACCCGCTGAGTTATGATTGGATTGAACACACCTACATCACACCTTTGCCGTGTGGTGCCGGCTTAGAATAGCATCACCCCACATCCTTCCCGCGGGTGTCGTAAGAGGCGACTAAGCGACTCGAGAGTATTGGTGTATTACAATTTTTAGGCGACAGGCTGTCCTATCACTGTAGTGATACACATGTTTTCTGAAACTACCTTGGAAAACAATCCTCAAAAATGTCAGGTGTGGCGATAGCGACCGTATTCTTACAGCCGTTAACGCTCTGCCTACCTCGCAAGGGATAAAGGCGTGGTATATGTATGTATGTATGTATGGGAACACCTATTTTCACGTATTTCGAATTTTCTGGACATGAGCTTGAGATGACCACAATGACAAATTTTTGATCTGTTCGTTTAGTTCCTAGTAGGTGGCGCTTGTGCTCAAAAACTCAACAGTAATTTCACAGAATAGACAGGTTTTTTTGACTATACTTGCTGTTTTTCCAAAACTACCGCAGCGCGGTATAATTATGATTCAAACTTTTATTAGTGTAGTTGCCACATGCATTCACAGTGTTATAGATAGATAGATAGATAGATAGATAGATAAACTCTTTATTGCTTACAACAAACACAACATTAAAACACAAAACGGTACAATATACTATAACTAAAAGTAAGCAAAGGCGGCCTTATCGCTTGTAGCGATCTCTTCCAGGCAACCTCTACCTTTAAAGAGACAGCTTAAGAATTTGCAAGTAGTTGCAGAAGCAAAACAATTACAATTAATACCTAATTAATATATCAATATATCTATAAGCATACATACATACATACATATATATATACAATAAATAAAATATATACATAAATATATATATAAATACACAAGTTATAGGAAAATTAAATAACAACTGATTTTGAAAGGAGATAATTATGTAATTTTGATTTAAAAATTGACAGAGATATATTGTTATATTTATTTTCTTAATGATGATCAGATCAGCCTACCTACTTAAAAAAAAACAATTTCTTATTTTCAATTATATAAGTTTTTCTTTATAACAAGTACATTCCGTTATAAAAACGTACTTACCTACAAAATATTAAAATTTATTTTGTTTGTTTCAGAATTTATGGTACAAAACAGAGTATCGAAGTTCTTACACTACTTAAAATTCAAGAGTTGGACTGACTGACTCCTAGAATTGACCTGAATTTATCGTGAGATTTTTCTCACCCACACAAACATAAAAAGAAGAAAGAAGAGGAAGAAAAAGAAACCAAAATGCAGACCAACGTACAGATTGACACGAAGGGCATGCATCGCTCCCCCGAACATGGGAAGAAAGGAGTGTACGGCCGACCTACTGCTGAGGTAAGAATTTTATTAATAATTGACGTAAATTGCAAATGGGGAATATTTATAGTGTCAAAACATTAGCAGCAAATATTTTAAGAGGTGAATTAGCGTATGACATCGAACAACTTTCCTCAGGAAACATAGGTCGACCGAAATATCAAACATTCTTTTGGACCTCCCATACAAATTGACTTGGTCGGTCGGTAATTTTTTAAAGGACGACCAAAAATTTTTTATCGTTTTTCGACCTATGCTCCGTGGGGAAAGTTGTTTAGTTTCATGAGCTGGTTCATGTCTTGAAAGGAAGTCATCACTCTTCCAAACACCATGTATATTGTTATAAAAGTTGACCTAAATTGCAAAACATTCATTGTATAGTTTCCACTGGCTGACAAATTGTTTCTATTCTGAGATCACGATTTTTTTTCTTTCTTCACGAAGCCTGGTTGTTCTTTGGCAATCTGTAGCATTGTCGTAGCACTTGTCGTAGCAACGTAGCAGGTTCGCTACGAGAATTTGATAGCGATTTTTTACTCAAAAATCACGCCTTTATCTCTTGTGGAGAAGACAGATTGATAACAGCTGTAAAAATACGGTCGCTATCTGGTGATACGTGGTCATCTGATAAATATTTAAAGGCATTTTGAAGGCTTAGAATGAAGGGTGTTGTAAAAGGCGATTATAAATTAAATTCAGGGAGTAGGCAGCAACGTTCCCTATCAATAAAATGAAGTGCGCTGAGTATGGCATAATAAGTCCAGCAGTGGACTGTTGTGGCTGTTGTAGTAGTACTTGTATTCCAGGAAAATTAAGAAAATAGTAACAGTGTCGACATCTGTCGACTAAATAAAACACACATGAATCCCTCAAATCTTTTAGTCACCTCTTACGACACCCACGGGAAATAAATATGGTGATGCTGCTTTATCCAGCACCACATAATGTGTCATTTTAATTAAGTAGGTATATATCTACCAATATACTTCATCAGAAGGCTCCCAGTCATTTGACGACCTCATAAAAACGCGTTTATTTCTTTGACAAAATAAGAAATATTTTTTATTGTGTTTTTAACGACGTAGGTGTATACTTTTAATTGCTGTTTTGCTGTTTATAACTCGTATGAGATATTACCAGCTGGTGGATCGAGCTTGCTCAGAATTAATACATAATAATGATAATAAATAATAAATATCCTGGACAATTCCAATAGCGCCATCTAGCCCCAAACTAAGCAAAGCTTGTATTATGGGAACTAGATAGCTGATACTAATACTTATATTTATATATATATTTTTTGTAAATAAATACATATCATGCATAGAAAACACCCAGACTCATGTTTAGAACAGACCTATGTTTTTTAATACAACTGTCTTCTATCTACTAGCACCCCTGACGTGGTTGAATAACGACCGCTAACTAAATTAGTATATATTATATATGCTTGAAACACTAAACCATCTATCTTACGGCGAATCAGGTGGTTTAGCCTGCAATGTCCTAACCAGACTAAAAACCAATTCTAAAATATCAAATTCAAGAATGCCCTGCCGGGAATCGAACCACGAACCTTTCGGTCGCATGCAGCCGCACTACCTCATCGGCCGTAATTTATTAATCAGCCGTATATTAAATGAGTTTCCATCTTTAATAAAAAAGGAATGTAAGGTGGATCGCATACGTAACGCACGACGGAGCGTTAAAATATCGCAGCGGTCTCTCAGATCCATACTAGAAACCGCACTCGACGGACGACACTGTGATAGCGCTGCGTCGACAGCGGTTAAGCGTTTTTAGTATGGGGATTGACATTTCTAGTATCTGACAGGTCTGATCTGACAGACCGCTGCGATGTTTTAGCGCTCCGTCGTGCGTCAAGTGTGCGACCCGCCTAAGGAGATCATTTGCGGGATTCTTTTGCGACTTCATTCCGGTATTTCAATTCATTTCTCTACAGCCTTTGAGGGTCTATAATTAAAAATAATTAGAAAGATTGTCGGAGCTTTTGGGCATCTTTAATTAAGTTTTCGGCGCGTAATTTGGCACCCCATTTGTTTTACGATAAGCAAAGCAACCGGCTATTTTGAAAGTAGATTCTCAGTTTTTCACCGTTGAAAGAGGATTTACAAAAATGTAGATTCGGAAAAATATATTCTTTGAAAATGTTAAATATTTTAATTAGTATCAATTTGGTAATTTGTCTTACCTTAATTAATAGCAACAATTATTGCTTTCCGTCATATTGGTTTCGATCAGGTAGGGTAGTTTAGGTTTAGGTAAGTTTGGCAAGATGTTTTTTTAATGTCACATTTATGTACCCTTAAATATATCGTACCTTAATATTGTAAATGCGAAAGTTTGTATGTTTGTTTATTTATGCGTTTGTTTGCTTGTTACTCCTTCAAAAACTACTAAACTGATTTTCATGAAATTTCGCGCACACATAGAAGGTAACTTGCATCATAGTTTTCATTCTGAAAAAATGTGCCATGCAATGCCACGGGATTATTTTTAAAACCGACTTCCACGCGGGCGGAGCCGCGGCGACGCGCTAGTAAATAAATAAAAAAAGGATATCTAGGAGATAATATGTCGTTTAAAAATGTTCATGGTTTTTTTGGCATTTCTACTCATTTAGACGCTATCTTCTTATTTGTCCCCTTATTTTGACAGATAACGCGCATTTTGCGTCACATTTAAGACATAAGTCTCTTTAATGGAAAGTGGCATCTTTTTTTTATGTTAAGAGAAATTGTCGAATTGACACCGCCATTATAAGGCCAGTAATTTTGCCTACTGGCAAGGGAATTCTTGTAATATTCTATATGGAAATTTTGACTTTCATTACGCCCTTTGGGTAGGTAGGTAATATAAACAAACAAGGATGGGCTCGTTGCGCCCTTGGGAGGTAACCCATGTTATCAATAGTATGCACATACATAGACATACATATATCACGCCTTTATCCCTTGCGGGGTAGGCAGAGCGTTAACGGCCGTAAGAATACGGTCGCCATCGCCACGTCTGACGCTTTTGAGGATTGTTTTCCAAAGTTGTTCCAGAAAACATGTGTATCACTATAGTGACAGGTTGTTAGCCTGTCGCCTAAAAATTGTAATACACCAATACCCTCGAGCCCCTTAGTCGCCTCTTACGACACCCGCGGGAAGGATGTGGGGTGATGCTATTCTAAGCCGGCATCACACGGCTATAACGAAATTATACAATAGCAACAAGGTAAGTATACAATAGCTAATATTTTTACACCTTATAGATATGGGAAAGGAATTTTACGCTTTAGCTTGCTTACTGTGGTTACGCCTTTTCTTACACTTCAAACCTCACTGCACTTCACTATCTTTATTAACGTGTAGTGTGTACCTAACCTACTTTATTGTACATTGTAATTTGAGCTCTCTTAGGCGGTGATCTGTAGGATTTTAACGTGAATAGAATATTCAAATTTTTCGAATTCCCAACGGTGTTTTACTGTTTGCTTTGTTATCCCGACTCAAAGAACGGCCATCAGAAAAAAATCCTGCCGCAAAATAAAATATGCTACAACCAACGAAAAATAAAACCCTAGAGCTCAGCTAAAAACTCTTATAAATCCTCAGAGAATAAACGAGAATGAACTTTGTGTTATTATTCCGGGCACGTTTCGCTGAGAAAAACAAACTGTTGCTAAGAAAACTTTACGCCCTCGCGTTGCCATGGAAACGGCATGATGGCGGCCTCAAGGGCGTTCATTTAGTTCCGCTACTCGACGCTTCGTGGCGTTTCAAGGTAGTTTGCATAGCGTTGCAGAGATGGCGGTGATGTGAGTTTTATTTTTTGGGTTCGCATTTTCGCAGGTTGACGGTAAAATGGTGTAGATTTGAAACTGTAATTTTACTTACCGAACGATGTCGCTGGCGACTAATAAAGTTTTTAGCAATAATTAACCCGTGTAAGTAACATTATTAAAGTGTTTTCGTCCTTAAATAGTTTTAACATACTCGTACCTAGCGAAAAACCTTCGAGTGAAAAACAATATTTGCTTTGGAAAATAATTTCTTGATTAATAGTAGATTACGTACTGAGGTATGTAAGCTATCAACAACAACCGAGGTCATTTAACGCCCGAGCGGAGCGAGGGCGGTACCTTTCCGAGGTTGTTATTGATGTTACATCCGTGGTACGTATACTGCTTTACATATCGAATGAAAAAAGAGTAAAATAATGCGATAAATACAAGAAAACGATCCATAAATGATGATGATTGTATCGTCTGCTATTCAAATTGCACCACTAAGCTTTTTTTTCTATGATTGAAAAATATTGAATTAATGAAAGAAAAGTATCCTAACATAAAGTAGACATTTTTCTGATCGTAGGGATATTAGTAGTTTTTACTTTTGTTATTATAATATTGAGTAATAATTCGACAAACTCATTTATTGAGGTTATAAAAATACAGATTAAAAATATAATTCCTGCGTTCAAGCAACACAATTCGTAGCGGCCAGTTCGAAATTTAAAATCGTATACAACTAATTGGATGCAACTCCTATTAAAAATAAGAAGAAATTGATTTTAACTTTTTGATTGCCGCGATTCTATTGGTTCTTTTTCTAGTTCCATATTTAAAATTACTTACAGGCTTAGTTTTAAAACCTCGCCTGTAAGTTGAACTTACAGGTCGTGTTTTTTGTCAGTAATGACCTACTTTCAGAGCATGAGATATGTAAAAAAATAATATAACCTCTGATATTGGCCTCCGAAACGAGTTCTCGCCACTGATCCTTGTCCTGCGTGATGTCCTGTCAATTTTAACTTGGCTCAAAAACCTAAAAATTGATATATAGGATCCTGCGCAGAGAAATGCCATACGACATGATGATTTAACTTGATTTAAACAAAATCAAATTATTTATAGCTAAGCAATACAATAAAAATAAAATATACTCCTTGGATCCTAAAAAACCGGCATTAATCTTTTCTAGATCGCAAAGGGTACCCCAAACGAAGTCCCGAAATATTTTCCCCTACATTCCAAACCGGAGCCTTGAATTCCTGAATATTTAGATCAAGGCACTGCCTTTAACGTTCCGTACCTCAAAGACTGGAAAAGAGCGGAATATTTTATACTCAATTTTATTTAGATAAAAGATAGGGTATTTTAATTGTATTGTTTTTTACCCGACTGCCTCAGACAGAAGTTCTGTTTTACGATAATATTTATGTAAGAAAGTATACAGGGTGTAAGGGACGGTGTAACTATAAATTTGCAAGCATGATCAGACCATGAAACTGAACAACTTTTTCTATGGGGCTATGTTGGGAAACGTGAATTTTTTTCCCACCTCCCATGCAAAATTCCCGATCAGCTGACTGACTTTGTATGGGAACTTGAAAAAAAAAACACAACGCAAAATTTTACTGCGAAATTACTGCAGTCTGTTTTTGTTACCTACATACAAGCATACTTTCGAAAACATTACCTTCTTTTTGACGCAGTATAATAAAAATAGCACATTGCATGTGTAGAGACATACAATTCTTTCAAGCATGTGCAAGCAATGGTTACTACTTACTAGTTGCTACTGGTAAAGGTCACATGCGTCATTTACTATGAACCTCTTTTACATTCAGGGTCAGGCTTTTAATACATTTATCGTCGTCGGTGGCCTAGTGGTTAGGACACCGGTCTTACAATTCGTGAGACTCGAGTTCGACCCCCGCAATGTACCCATGTGTTTTTACCTACTCATGTAGATTTACCGACTGCTCTTAGAATGAAAGAAAAACATCGTGATGAAACCCACATTCAAATAAAATTTGAATTCAGATGACATTTGATTGTGACTTAAGCTAGGATTCGGGCAAGGTTAGCCTTCGAGTTGCAGAGGTCAGATGGCAGTCGCTCTTTGTAAAAACTTGGTTTCATGTCATATCCCCTAGGTTGGGTAGCCAACCCCGACAGAGGAGAGAGATAAGTCAAGGAGAATGGTGATGGTAATGTTGTAGAAAGATAAGGTTTGTACATCCAGTGTAATACCTTAAAAACATTGTTATAAGTTTTCAATCCGGCTACTATTTAGGTAGAGCTAGAGGGTAGTTTTTTGAGCTGGTGGTAGGTGGTACCCTAGAAAAACTCTGCATACAAAATTTCGTGAAAACAGTTGGAGCCGTTTCCGAGATCCAGAGACTATATAGTTTTTAGAAACTGACGGTTAGATAAAAGGTGAAAGATTGAAGCTATCATTAAAACATTTAATTTACTTGATCTTTCACCAACGCGTATTCACAAGTTATTTGTGTATGGTGTAAAAATATTTTAAGCGGTGAACCAGCCCATGAAGCCGAACAACTTTCCCCAAGGTACATAGATCGAAAAATTAAAACAAAATAAAATAGGACCTCCCATACAAAGTTGACAACCGACTTGGTCTTTGTATCACTTCAGACGGATGACTCGGTGACCCACACGAAAAGAAGAAAAAGTCTGTTATGGCATTGCAGATAGATACACTTGATTGTCGAAAAAGAAAGATGGTTCCGTGCTTCGGAAGGAACTTTAAACCATCGGACCCGGTTGCTGTTTACGATTATTTAGATGGCAGTCCTTCCAAAATCATGTCAGAGAGCTACTTCTAGTAGAATAGGTCGTTGGAAAAACACTCTGACTCATGTGGTTTTTAAATTTTTTGAACCGGGTCACCGGTTTTTCCTAAGTATGAAAATGATAAGTTTTATAGCTAACAAAAACATAGTTATAAAACGCTGATAATGTTTATTTATAACAATATCAGCGTTTTATCCTTTTCCTTTTATAAAAATGTTCAAAAAGCGTTAATGATCAAGATCAAAGAGGATTTTATCCCTCAAAGAAGATAATTTATTTTTTATAAAAATGTTGAAGCAAATAATCTGATCACGATGGCGTTGGAGATAATAAATATTAGAGGATTTTCCTTTACCTGAATTTTTGTTATGGCAATTTCTTAATGGGTTTTCAGATATGGGTCAAGGCTTGGTATGCCCTCTATTTTTTACATGATTTCTTCACCATCATTGTTTTTACAAACAAAAATCAAACATACAAACGGATTTTTTTTTAGTGCTGCACAAGAAAAAAAATGGTTAATAATGATAATTTCAACTAACTACTAGCAAAAATAATTCCAATCTTTTTATTTTTGTTTCACTTTTAGGCAAAAACGAATCGAATCATATAAATACGAGTAAGTGATATACCTACAAGCATTGTTACCAAAAAAATAAAACCCAAATGCGGCAATTTAAAAGTAATATTTTGTGTTTCAAATCCCTCATTTTTAATGTATGAGATACAAGTGGCCGCCCGCGGCTCCGCTCGCTTGGAAGTCGGTATTAATCCCGCAGCATCTCATATTTTTTCGGAATTCAAACTGTCCTACGTGTTAATCCAAGTTACCTTCTATCTGTGTGCCAAATTTCATGAAAATCAGTTCAGTCATTTCAGCGTGAAGGTATGTATGTTTGTTTGTTACAACAAACATACATACTTTCGCATTTATAATATTAGTAGGATTTTTATTGGGGTAGGCAGTGTCACTCGCGCTACTAAAACGAATATCACAATACAGGATGTAAAAAAATTACCTGCAAATATTTTAAGGGGTGAACCAGCCCATAAAACTGAACAACTTTTCCCAAGAAACATACGTGGAAATATGAAAAAAAAATTTGGACCTCCTATAGAGTTAACTCGCTCGGCTGCTACATTTTGTATGAGAGTTACAAAAATTTCTTTCATGTTTCGACCTATGTTTCTTGGGGAAAGTTGTTCAGTTTCATGGGTTGATTCACCCCTTAAAATATTAGCAGCTAATATTTCTACACCTTATACATATAAACATCCGCTTGGCAATTTTGACTAACCCGTGAAAAAGAATTTAATTATCCACCTACATCAATACCTACATAATCACGAACAACGTAACCCTTCTTTTCAGGCAGTCGGGTAAAAAGGTGACGAAGATAAACGATTGAAAAGTTTAATCTGAATCAGTTATCTGTCACCTTACCACCTTTTAGCTGACGTTCTATTTTTCAACTTTTACCCAGTCTAGTGAATTTCAACCTAATATATTTTTATTCGACGAAATTATTTTATGGAATTATTAAATTATTAATTTTATGGAATTATTATTTATGGAATTTTATTTTGAGAAATAAAAATCCTATTACTTACAAGTAATGCATCAACTACAGAGAGCTTTTCTTACTTTTGCTACAAGTAGGTACTAAAATATAAAAAATATGAATTTAAGTGATTAGAGATGAATGGGAGAAGACATGTTGCGCCGACCCCAAATGAATTGGAAGAGGGGTAGGCAGATGGATAGGATGGTAGAGGTATTTGTCAAAAAAAGCAATGATTTTACATACACACATGCCTTTATCCCTTGAGGGGTAGCCAGAGCATTAACGGCCGCTATCGCCACGTCTGACAAATATTGAGGGCTCTTTCAGATGATTCGTGTATCACCGTAGTGACAGGTTGTCAAACTGTCGCCTAAAGTTGTAATACACATGAAGGCCTCGAGTCCCTCAGTCGCGGCTTACGACACCCGTGGGAAAAAATGGGGTGATGCTATTCTAAGCCAGCTTCACACGGCACTGCAATGATTCTAGATATTTGAATACAAAGAAACATTGGTAGCCTTATTTTTTAAGCCGGTATAAAATGTAAAGACTCCTAGTATCGGCTTAGAATAGCATCACACCATTCTACCCGTGGGTATGCTAAAAGATGACAGAAAAACTCGAGGTTTCCTTATTTATATTAGAACTAGGGGCCCGCCCTATTTTTTCGCGTGAATTTGTTGTTTTTCCGACAAGTGTTACGCACGTAAACCTTTCTCTTGAATCACTATATCTAATATAGAAAAATGCATCCAAATCCGTTGTGTAGTTCTAAAGATCTAGCATACATACAGACAGGCGCGAAAAGCGACTTTGTTTTGTTATTAGAATTTTAAGCGATAAGCTGAAAATTTGTCACTATTGTGATACACGATTGTTTTTTCTGAAAACCCCGTGGCGTTTGTGACCATTTTGCAACTGTTAAAGTTCTGTGTACCCCGCAAGGATTATAGTCAAGTGAGTTCTTTTTTAAACCAGTTTAAATTTAAAAGAAACTTACGTACCTACTTCAGCGGATAAACCACTTCAACTAACACAAGATAAACAGACAAGTAACAGACAGATGTTTCTATTCAAAGATACTTTCCACTTTACCAAAAGCATTCGCTGCAAGTTCACGATGTTATTCTATTAGGGTCACTTCAGACTGACGTAAAAGCGGCAAATATCATGCATTTTATGATAATTATTATGATGACCACATGCAATAAGTCATGCCAAGCTCCCGTTTTAAGTTATGAGAAAAAGTTGGTTTGAGGAATTGCTTGTCCCTCATGTTAGCTGTTAGACTTCCTAAAAATAAATAAAGTACTAGTAAAACTAGCAATACAGACAGACACACTACTAAAGTACAGACATGCGCATGCTTACTCTAGGTATGAATTGTCCTTTATCCCCCTCATCCAGTATGCATTTGCTTTGTATGCAAGACAGCGGGACAACAGTGAATAACCTTGTCCTGAAAACCGGTTAAATGTAGGTTTAAAGTTATTCAAGTACTGACATCTGTTGAATATAAATAATAGCATCACCCCAAAAAAAAAAAAAAACACCCCATTTCTACTCATTGGTAAAAGACAACTTAATTTGGAGTGGGTTGCGACGGTAGTAATGTTTGATTGGGCAGAAGCATTCCCTGTGAATGCAGATCCTTGTATTGTGCTCAACAACTCAACAGGGTCTTGTATTTCTATCAAATTCATGACATCTGATTCATCACATTACATGAGCCTACAGCAGTCCACTGCTGGACATAGGCCTCCCCCAGGGTATGCCACAATGAACGATTTCCCGCTTTCGCCATCCAGTCGCTACCAGCCGCTCTTTAAGTCATTGGCCGAAGGGCGTTCAACGGTAGGTACGCTGATTAGGCATCTGACCTGCTTACTTTTGAATTATTTTTAAATATTATAAAAAATGATGAATGAAGTCCGTTGTATTTTTCGACTATAGTTTTAAGCGTACAAATGTTATACTTTTTTAATGACCCAGGAAACTAGCGAATTATTAAGTTTAAGTTAACTTATTAATAACTTAACCTTTTATTACTGACTGTTTCTATAGTCAAGGGTATGTATGCGTGAATTAACCAGGGTACCTATGTGGGAATCGATAAGTAAAGTAGAACGTGTAATACACGCTTAGTAAGTAGCAGATTTTCGTATGAAACGAAAACGAACGATTAAGAAATTGAGTCGGATCCGATAACGCCGGATTCGTGGATCCGCCGGATCGGATAGCAATCCGCTCCGATCCGATAGCAATGTCTAGACCTGATGAGTTGTGGTAACAGATTTTAAATCGCGTTGGTTCCTACTAAGTAAATCATTATACCATTATACAGTATGTTAGAAAAATATACTATGTTTCTTTCAAGGAGTGATACAAAGTCGCGCGTAAGGTTGAAATAGCGATTGATATTGTATTTAAAACCTCAATTAACGACTAAACGTATATTCAGCGTAAAAATATCTTGTTTGACGGACAATTCAGATAGCTGAAACGTAAAAAAAATGTTCGCTCACACACAATATCACGCCTTTATCCGTTGTAGGGTAGGTGTAGCATTAACTACTGAAGTTGTAATATAAGTACATGAAATCTTCGAGTCCCTTAGTCGCCTATTACGACATCCACGGGAAAGAAATGGGGTGATGCTATTCTAAGCCAGCATCAAACACAAATCATCACAAAAGTTCACCAGAAGAGAAATACCTCCAAATCCAAGTGAATCAGGACCCCAAGTCTGCTATTTTTTGTCATTATTGTAACGCCATCGAAAAATTTTTGTTGCTGCAATATTGGTGGCACTCATTGAAAATTGCCATTTTGGCTATGGAGTGACCGAAACCATCCATCTCAGATCCAATCGACATCCAACTGAAACGATTTTTATTTAGCAGACTTAGGGCCCAGATGAGTAGCCCACAGATCACACGACTACACCACACGGCCAAGTTCAGTCTGTAACGCGGTTTTCCCGCGCGGCAGTGCCTCTAGCGGCGGCCGCCCGCTCGCTCGCTTCCCGCCAATAACCTTCGCTTTGCTCGCTAAAACTTCGATCTAAAATTTCCAACTATCTGACCAAAAAACCCTTACAAAAAAACCTCTAGAGTATTTTTTATAAAGAGTTTATTTTAGATGAATGTTAGTTTACAAAGTAGGTTAGTGTAGTGTTTTAGGTGATTGTGTATTGTGGATTTGTTTTCTTTCGTAAGTATAAGTAGTGTGTCAAATTCATCATAATAACGAATCTTTTATAAATACGATCAATCTTCGTTAATTTCAATTAGCAATGTCAAAATGCACGTAATAATGTTCACGTAGCAACGTCGACGCGGACTTCGTTTGTTTACAAGCATCCTTTTGTTCACGAGTCCCGGTTAGTTATTTTGTTATTCAAATCTGCAAATGTTTTCAAGCAGAAAATTACGTTATTGAAAAAGAAAAAAGCTAAAAATATCAAACTATCTAAATTCTATTTCATTATTCTTATTCAGATGTAAAAAAAATTGCTGATAATATTTTAAGGTGTGAACCAGACCTTGAAATTGAACAACTTTCTCCAAGGAACATAAGTCAAATTATGAAAACATTTTGGACCTCCCATTCAAAAGTACCAACAGACCAAGTCAATTTGTATGGAGGTGCAAAATATATTTTCAAATGTTGACATATGTTTCTTGGGGAAAGTTGTTCAGTTTCATGGGCTGATCCGCCCCCTAAAATATATGCAGCTAATTTTTACATCGTATATAAAACCATACACGAATAACTTATGAATACGCGTCGGCGGAAGGTCAAGTTAATTAAATATTTTTAATGATAGTTTCAATCTGACACCTTTAATCTAACCGTCAGCTTATAAAAACTGTATAGTCCTGGATCTCGCAAACGGCTCCAACTGTTTTCACGAAATTTCGTATCTAGAGGCTTTCTAGGGCAAATTTCAACTCACGAACTAACTCCGCTGACTCAGCGACCCAAAGAGGATCTTGGCCTCCGAACCAGATTGGTTTTATTACCAAAAAAACGTTCCTGTTCCCGTTTTTTATTAACACGTCACCTGTTTCAGTCGGTTACCGTTACACCGTGTTGCTCGCAGGTGATAGCTGAAAATCAGCGATTTGCCCTCAAAGCAAATATTGACACTGAGCTAAGGCCTTTTGCATTGCTGCGGCATACATACGTGCCCTGGTCAGGGGCCCTTCTCAAAAATTTCCTAAATTGTCGTATATGGTAGTTTGTGTGGATTGTTTTTAATTTATTGTTTTGTAAATTGTTAATTTGATCTTGATTTAAGTGTTTATGTATGTGTGCCTGTGGCAAAAAAAAAACTTTTTACATACCTGTCTATTTTGTAACTAGTTTTTAACTAGCAATGTCAATAGCAATGTGCAATATACTCAAAAAACGGCTTCTTTTGAAGTATGATTACTTAGTTCTTCCGCAGTTTGTTCTACACATTGACCTAATCACGATAAAAGCCTCTTAGGCGGTTTAAAAGATCATCTGGTTACATACATACATGTATCTCACCTTCGTTTATTATCGCTTTCGTAGTTGGCTATGTCGACGACCGATGTGGCGCAGTGGTAGTGCGACTGCCTTTGACGCAGAAGGTTCCGGGTTCGATTCTCGGTGGGTCACTCACAAAGTCGATATTTATCAGTATGTGAATTTGTTCCCAGTCTCGTTAGGACATTGCGGGCTGAACCACCCGATACACAACCATGTCAGAAGCCTGCTACTTCTAGAAGGTGGTTGAAAAATTCTCACACTAGGGTTCATCGGGTCGTTGGACGACTCGGTGTCCCACACAAAAAGATAAGAGAGAGAGAGTTGGATATGTTCTTCGGTTTCAAACAAACTAGAATTTGAAATACACGCTCTTACGAAGCAGACGAGGTCCCTTGGGTCCTTGACGGGTACTTTCGTGGTACACATCTAGTTAGAATAGTCAAAGTGTAGAGTTTGGAGCTAAGGACTATCTAAACAGATACATACACACATTCATATATCACGCCTTTATCCCTTGCGGGGTAGGCAGAGCGTTAACGGCCGTAAGAATACGTACGCTATCGCGACGTCTGATATTTTTGAGTATTGTTTTCGAAAGTTGTTCCAGAAAACATGTGTATCACTATAGTGACAGGTTTTCAGCCTGTCGCCTAAAAATTGTAATACACCAATACACTCGAAGGATGTGGGGTGATGCTATTCTAAGCCGGCATCACACGGAAAATTCATCACATCACATAGATCATTCGTTAATATCGTATCAGCAGCCTGCTACTTGTAGTAGAAAATTCAGGGTTCATTGGGTCATTGGACGACTTGATGTCCCACACGAAAAGAGAGAAAGCAACCAGGTGATGACGTGAGATGCCGGCTTAGGACAGCATTACCCGATTTCCTTGCCGTGGGTGGCATTTAAGGCGAGAGGGTTACATGTGTATAGCAATTTTAGTCTGTAGACAACCTGTCACTATGACGATAAAAATTTTTTTGACCCTCAATGTTTAACAGATGTGGCGTAAATTACTGGTACTTACGGCCGCTTAAGCTCTGTCTACCCTGCAAAAGACAAAAGCGTGATAAGCGTGAATAGTAACATTTGACCCGCCACATCCTCCTCAACTAATATTATTGTTTACCCCTCAACGTTTGAGGTCAAGTCTTGAGGGTCTGTTCATTTAATTAGTTTACTCATGACCTTATGCAAAATCAGAAGGTCACTTACTAAGTTGTCAAAAAAAAATCATACGCTAGATGACTGGGTCACTAATAAAATACAAAAGTTGTACGCTTAAAACTATTGTCCAAAAATACTACAGACTCCATTTATAGTTTATCGAAATGATCAATGATCAAAGAAACAATGAACAGAAAAATAATATAAAAGTAAGTGTTTTGACGCCATTGAAACTAGTGAGACATGACGTCATATCTACGTGTTTTCATACAAAATGTCGTTTTAAAAAGTAGCTCATTCGACCAGCCGGTCATCATGCCTAGTGGTAAAGTCTGTTTTTCTTAGAGAGTCCAGAAAGGTAAACAAACAAATCTCCACAGACTAAAAATCTCTAATATTAGATTTGGTAGGGCTGGGCAAGAGTGAGTCAGTTCAAAATCTTTATAACTGAGTCGAGTAAGATCATCGTAACTTGTTGATTGTTTGAATACAGTTTTAAAAACAAATACCCTGTGGCTTTACCCGCATTATCATTGTTTCTTATATATATAAAAACAACCTTTATTGGATTATTTTGCCGTTCATAGTAGCGTAAATACAGTGCTATAAAAAGGAGTAGTAATTAAAATGTTGTCCCTTCTAAGCCCCGTTGATATGAATCAAAGTTTAAGAAAATAATGTTTGTCATTACTAATTATTTTTGTCGCACTGTACCTGGAACACTAAATAATAGAGCATGATAAAACAATTCTTGCCTCTCGCTCGCTATTGTTACTGTTAGAAAGAGAAAGTCATTCTGAAGCAATAGCGTTTTACGGCTTGCGATTGACCGTCATTCGTTTCCTCGCTTCGTTCTGATGTCGTGTGTTCTGAATGCTCTTCCGTGTTTGATCCCTAACGACTTGGCTGTGATATTCGGTTTTTGTGTTTGCTTTTTGTTTTGGACGTTGTTTTTATCTGAACCGACGATATGCAATATGTGACACGTAGACCAGGCGAGGGAAAAAAAAGGAACTCGAGGGCACCATACACTCGTCCCTCGTGCTGCCTCCTGTACATTACACCGGACATTAAATATAGCTCGATACCTTGTGACATCAGTCAGCTTTGGGAAAATGCTCAAGGTCAACTTTTCTTTGTTTCCTCTTTCCTTCGCATTCAGTATGGATCTGACAAACGTAACGGGTCCTAACCTTAACGGTACTTTCATCCTACATAAGAGAAAGTAAGTCGCGATTTTTTCTGATTAAAGGCATTTTAATAAATGTTTGTAGATGTTATTTACTTAATCTCAAAGAATAAGATTGAACTTTTATGATCATACCTAATAATAATGACTAAAACAGAAAAACAAAGAAACCTTAAAGTAATCAATCAATCGACTCATTGACCGACTCTCTGAACTGAATCAGAACTTTGGATTCAATGATGTGGCACAGCACTATTCAAAGATGGCTGTATGTTCACGATCTGTCAAAATGTCCGTGTTTGTTTAATATTTTATTAATTTCTAATAGAATTATACATAATTGAGTCATAAATTAAGTGTTTTCAGTTATGTGGGATGTGAAACAAGTGAAATATGTATTTGTATGACAGTTATAACGTGCAGTTCTCATATATTATGGCGAAATCTATCGACGCGGTTATGGCAAGTTGTTTGTTTACATTTATGGACTCTCTAAAAAAAATAGACTTTACCTAGCTGTATGGTTCGTAGTTAGATTTGTCAAATGTCTTTACGCTTTTTGTTAATTTGTGTATTATTTATAGGACAAAATAGGATATAGGTCATATGTAGAGAGTATTATTAGTATTTTTTCAAGTTATCGTACTAATATTATAAATGCAAAAGTTTCACTCAATAACTACTGAACCGATTTTATCATGAAATTTGTTAAATACACAGGGAAACTTGGATAAACACATAGGATAGTTTTCATCTCGAAGAAAATATTCCTGACACGAGATGATTTTTAAAACCGACTACCACACGGGTGAATCCACGGGCACCCGCTAGTTCATATTTTTAAAATTAGGCACGTTTTGCCCGAACAGGTTTAGGTAGATTAGGACAGAAAAGCTAAGGCCAGAAATTTATAGAACAAAGAGATAAAGTATAAACGTAATATTTTAGTGGATAAAAGTAAAACTCTTAGTTTTACGTGGTTCTACCGTAAGTTTATGTTTCACACGTCCATAAAAATGTACAATAAAACGGACCATAGATCTAGACCATAATAAAAACCGGACGATGTTGCTACATAAGCAAAAATAAACAATAATTACGAGTACTTAATAGAAAGAATAAAGTAAAGTCGCTTATGTATATTTAAAATTATACAACAGACTTGATACAGGTTTTTCATACGTAGATTGATTCAACTTCGATTAATGATGATTGATACTCCGTATGATGATAGTTTAGAATAACATCGCCCCGTATCCTTTCCGCGGGTGACGTAAGAGGCTTTCATGTATTCGAGGGTTTCATGTGTATTACAACTTAAGGCGACAGGCTAACAACCTGTCACTTCAGTGATACACGAGTCATTTAAAAAGACCCTCAATACATGTCAGGCGTGGCGATATCAATCGTATTTTTGCGAAAGAAAGTTTTGGACCTCCCATACAGGTTGACTCGCTCGGCTGCTACATTCTGTATGGGAGGTCCAATTTTTTTTTCCATATTTCGACCTGTTTCTTGGGGAAAGTTGTTCAGATTCATGGGCTGGTTTACCCCTTAAAATATTTACAAATAATATTTTTACACCAATAAATAAATGCAATTGAGTTAGTAGACAAAATTCAAGGTTGTTGATTTGGCTCATAACAAGCTAAATTGGGGAAGCCATATCTCGGTACGGTATGATGAAAGACCTCTTCGTAATGAAGGTACCTAAAAATAACCACTTGAAACGTGAAAGAATGTTTTATTTTCAGCAATACGGTACGAATCCATTTATTTCCACATACCTACATAATACATTTTATTACAACACTTATTCAGGGTGTGAAAAAATAGAGGGTCATTTATGTGATCTAGCTGGACAAAATTAAATATGCCTTCTAACTTATTGTATGGGTTGTTATTGTTGGTATTTTATATAAATACGTACATTTTGTGTATTAATTAGGCTTTAAAACATATCCAATCTAAGTTGAGCTCTATTTGCAAGTAACTGGTACGTAAACAGAGGTCACGCTATACTGGTTAGTTATATAACCCACTTTTCTAAAAGTATTTTATATTGACTTATTATGGATGATAAATTTCATAATAATAAGAAAATAAAACAGCAAAGTATATAATAAACCTGTTAATTATTTTAAAAAATATCACTCCGACTGTTCATCATCGTTATCAAAACTCGGGAGACTATCATTTTGAAAACTCCGTATAAATATTCCGTATGGAATCAGCAGTAGCTTGATCTAAATCAATTCTGTTCGAAAAGTATTCAAACAATTTGGAATTTCTTTCAGATTTAGGGTAATTATCCACTGTTCAAAAAGTTGCTTCCTAGTGATAGACACTTCGTTTTCTGAAGAAAAAAAAAATGATGAACAGCACTCCGCTGTCAAATCTTTACAAAAAATTTATCTATATAAACACAGCTCGTATATATAAAAGTTACAGCCCGGGTACAAAAGGGGAGAGATAACTTTTGCTCCATGAAATATAAAAACTAACGAAAAAGTGAGTACCGATCATGATCAATGACGATTTTCTATTACACTGGATAGTTTTATTCAATGTTAAGAACGGAATAAATAAGTACTTAACATGCACTTTAGGATCCATACCGAAAATAATGTTTATAACTTTCGCACTCACTTAAACAAGTTGGCGCACCGAAGAGAAAGACGCGATTAATTTCATTGCAAAGTGAGGTATTCTACTTATAAAATCATAGTTATTTATAGGAGAGTAATTGGACAAAATTATCACTGGGGTCGTGACTTCTAGACTACTGGTCGTCTGTTTTGCTAATTGAGCAGAAGAAATGAAGTGACCCTTTTTGTCCACCTAGATCGCAAAAATGACCCTTAGTGGGCTGATTCGCCCCTTAAAATATTTGCAGCGAATATATTAGGCATCTAGGCATTACAATCTTATGTTAAACATACATATAATGCAATAATGTAGTTTTTGTAGTTTACATTAGCAGATTTCTTATAAGAACAAACTACACTTAGTAAGACTCTACGGTTCGTAGCACAATGACTACGCTCGTAGTACAGTATTAAAAGTTGTCCATTAGGACTTTAGTATTTCTGCTCTTTACTACTTATTCTGACACTAGGGTTCACAGGGTCGTTGGCCGACTCGTGCCCCACACGAAAAGAGAGAGATGATATAAGAGATATTTTTAACTTGGTAGAAGTAACCATCATTCTAACAAGATCTCCTCCTTGCCTTATCCCGTTCTCTATCGGAGTCGGCTACCTACCTAGGGGATTTGACGTGGAACCAAGTTTTTACTCAGAGCGACTGCCATCTGATCTCTGCAACCCGAAGGCAAACCTGGCCCGAATCCTAGGTTAAGTCACATTCAAATAACATCTGAATTCTTTATTTGAATATGGGTTTCATCACGATGTTTTTCCGTCACCGTAAGAGCATTCGGTAAAAGTACTTGAGTAAAAACAAATTGTTACATGACGGGGATCAAACTTGGGTCTCTCGATTGTCCGGTGTCCTAACACTGACCACCGACGCTCTCATAATGCTAACAATATATTTCTTTTAAATCTCTACTCGTAGACACAAATATAACACTCCCATAGTTAAGTGTAGGTATCATCCACTCTTCACACTTCACAACCTTTTACAAAGTTAATGAACCAAAGTGCCGCGTGAGCATTTTGACAAGCCAACTGACAAGCTAAGGCGGATCGCACACCTGACGCACGACGGAGCGCTAAACTATCGCAGCGGTCTGTCAGATCTACACAAAAAATTACAATCCCCATACTAAAACCGCTTAACCGCTGTCATCGCAGCGCTATCGCAGTGTCGTCGGTCGAGTGCGGTTTTAGTATGGAGAGTGACGTTTCTAGTATGGATCTGTCAGACCACTGCGATATTTTTGCGCTCCGTCGTGCGTCAAGTGTGCGATCCGCCTAATATGAAGGCGTAAATTTATGTCTAGACAACGTTAATCTTTTAATAGGTCACTAAAATGCTATAAAAAGTATATGAATTTTTAAAACCTCGTGTTGTATACATTTTGAGTTACTTTGGTTAATTAAAGTGTTGTACTCAACTAAAAGATTTTTTTTTAACTGTAAAGAAATAATTCTTTTTAATATTTTGATAATTCTTTTATTCAAAGTTACAATAATTTAAGGTGTAAAATTATTAGTTGCAAATATTTTAAGGGGTGAATCAGCCCATGAAACGGAACAATTTTCCCCAATGAACATACGTCGAAATATGAAAAAAAAAATTGGATCTCTCATACACAATTACCGACCGACCAAGTCAATTTGTATGGAGGCCTAAAAAAATGATCATATTTCAACCTATGTTTCTTTATTTATTTATTTATTTGGGGCAAGTTGTTCAGTTTCATGTGCTGATTCACCTTCATACATACATAAATCACGCCTTTATCCGATGTGGGGTAGACAGAGCGTTAACGATCGCAAACTTACGGCAGTTATCGCCACGTCTGACATTTTTGAGGTTTGTTTTCCAAGGTTGTTTCAGAAAACATGTGTATCACCATAGTGACAGGTTGTCAGCCTGTCGCCTAAAAATTGTTATACACCAATACGCTCGAGTCCCTTAGTCGTGTTTTAGGACACCCGCGGGAAGATTCTTTTACTATTTATTAATTTCCAAGCTTTCCACGATCTAGTTTCTGGATAAAACAAACCTGTAGGTACTAAATTGACAAACTACATTGAAGAAAGCGAGAGTTCTGAACAACTTTTGCGCTAACGGGATAACTTGCCTAATTATATTGTTCCAAAGTAGAAGTTTGTGGCAACATTAAGACGATGCAAGTGTTGCCAGTTGTGATATTAATAAATAATTATGGGTGTAAAGACCTTTCTCTTAGAGATAATTTACTAACCTTGCTACATTATAAATTACTTGTTCATTCTGTTGCTTTTACAAATTGAATTATAATATGTAAGATACATTAAAGAAATAAGCTGATAAAATCTGTTGTTTATGATGTTTATTTTCCATAAATTTACGCAATTTATATTCGTAGTGTAACTTTAATATTTGAAAAAAGATGTTTTTCAGGTTAAAACCTTTGTAAACGTACAAAAAAATGAATAAATATGAAACTGAATATATATATCAAGAATTTTAGAAAGCTAAACTTTTACTTAGAAAAATGTGAAACGAATTCTTATAAGTTTGTATATAAAAGTCTAAAAGTCAAAGTAGACACACAGTGTGTATTGAGGCTTAGCTTAGGTAGACACAAGTGGCCCGGAACATACATACATAAATCACGCCTCTTTCTCGTTGGGGTAGGAAGTGACTATTTCCTTCCAATTGCTACGATCCTGGCATACTTCTTTCACTTCTTCTACATTCATCAGTCTTTGCATGCACGCATGTCGGTTTAGGGTACTTCTTACTTGACCTTTCTTTTTTTAATACAGTAGGTACATAATAAACTAACCGACTTCGCAATGGAAAATGTACTGAAAAATTACCATTATTTTGAAGTTATTCAACCATAAAAAATTTGGGCGGCCTTACTCAATCAACATTAATCAAAATTACAGTGTTTCTCCACTTATACGGTGCGGCTGCCGGATGCCGGAAATAGCCTTCCGACAATATTCCGACACCTATCCGATAAAAGTCGGACATTACAATGACGTAATAGTAAAATTTAGAGAGTACCTTTTATATGCATACTTTTTATACTTCTGTCACTTCGGACTACTGATGTGCCGTTCCCGGTAAGTTTCCCTAGCGTGGGAATATTCCCAGTAGCGTTCCCGGGCACATTCCCAAAAGTGGAAATATTTGGGAAAGTTGCTCAAAAATGTTGTTGAAAGAAATAATATTTTGTTAAATTTATTACTTTTGCCTTTAAAACAAGTCTACTATATAAACACAGTTAATAATTAACGCGATTTATAAATTCCCAAAGTTACTGGAAACTTACCGGGAATATTCCCATTTATTTTCCCAGGAATATTACGGGTAATGTTAAAATGTTTTTTTAATTCTTTGATTTCAATATTTCTAATGGGTAACTACCTAGTATTGAATAAAAAATTAAAAGAAAAATAAAAATCAATGTAAATGGAATAATTTTAGTTTAATAATTTATACATAATAATAAAATTATAACAACCTAATGTCTGTAAATTAAAGATATTAGAGAAAAACTAAGATGAGGAATCTTCATACAACCAATAGAAGCCAAAAAATTTATTCAAAAAAATTTTGTCTGTCTGTCTGTCTGTTTGTTGTCCGCTTTTCACGCAAAAAGTACTGGACGGATTTTGATGGACTTTTTTTTGTTATATAGATAGGTATTATAGTCTGTAAGTTTAGGTACTTATCTTTTTGTAAATAAACATTGTATGAAAGTGACACTTCTGAACTGTCAGTTTCAAACAGAATTTGTTTGCAAAAAGATAAGTACCTAAACTTACAGACTATAGTCCTCGCCAACATATAGGCAATTTTTTTTTATTTGCTTTCTAACGGGGTAAAAGGGGGGGGGGGGGGATAAGTTTGTATGAAACTCCGTTAATTTTAAAGCTATTTCGATTAAAATTTATATATGGCTATTTGGTTAGAATTTAAAAATGACGCATTAAGGATCTGCCTTAGAGGAGGTAAAAAAGGGGGGGTAAGTTCCTATGAAACTCCATCCGTTTTGAAGCTAAATCGATTAAAATTGAAGCTGTTTACGTGGATACTAAGCTTTTCTGCCCTTTGTTTTGTAACGGTTACCTGTTTAAAGAACCATAATAGTCCTAATCCTAATAATATTATAAAGGCGGATGTTTGTGTGTGTGTGTGTGTTTGTTAGGACTTGACGTTGAAACCGCTGAATCGATTCAAATGATACTTTGTTCATACAAAGATGATAAAATGCCCAAATAAGGACATACATAGACTACTCTTTACCGCGGTAAAATGTCTCATTCCCACGGGAACACACATTTTCCAATATTTTTGAAATCACGGCGCCAATGAGCCAATTCGCGTTATAGGTAACAATTTTTTTTTATAGTGATATCAGCGATATCAGTAGCAACAGATGTTGCTTGAGACATTTGACTTACTCAATTGAGTAGCTGCACCAAGATAAGTTTAAGTCGCAATACACAATCCATATAAAATATGTTTGACAAAAAAGATGTTGAATTAAAACCTTTTACATATAAATATGACATCCCAGTTAAGATGTTTTAACAAGATCATCAAAAATTTATACACGTAATATTTTGACAACCAGCCTCACAATACATATACGTACTTCATATAAAATGTGTTTGAACAAAATGTTGAGTCAATTAATTTTTCAAAGATATTAAAACATTTTGCTTACAAGCTTACCCGGTGCCGACACGGGGGTTGAGTGTAGCTTGGACCCCTCAGAGAAAAAGTAAAACCAGCAGCTAGCATCGGCGGAATATAAAAATAATAGGAAAAAGTTCCAATAAATTTCACCTGTTGTGGAAGTGTTATAATTTTTGACCTGTTTTATTTTCCAAGCCATCGTCAAAATGTAAGAAACGCCACAATGACAAGGATTTTTTTCGTACCGACGTTTCTATTTAAATCATTTTATTTATTGTATTCGTTTGGTGAATCTCATTTTTTACCAATAGAGTATTACTTTATTTATTAGAAGTTTCACTAAGTCGCGGGTGAAACCGCGGGGCGGGCACCTAGTGATATAAATAGAGTGATGAATGTGTACTTAAAGACATAGAAATGATGTCTTATTTCAAAGTTAAAACAAAACAATCATACATACTGAATGTTCCCGCTAAGGGAATATTCCCGGGCACATTGGAAAAATACTGGGAATATTCCCGGTAGTAAAATACTGGAAATAGGAATATTCCCCACGGCACATCACTACTTCGGACCGTTAGAATCCAAATATCGGTTTTGAAAATTCCCGGATCGATAGATGCCTGATGCTGGAAGAGTGGAAAAGCATGTATACTAGTGTAATAGATTTCTAAATCGGATCGGAAATTGACGGACCGGCAAATGACGGATGCCGGAGAAGTGGAGAAAGGCTGTTTAAAGATAAGAGCATCCTACTAATTGTCTTCAATTTAAGCCAGAGTGGATATAAATGGTTTCCACAGGGACGCTTGTTGGGGCCAGTATTTGACACGACTGCACTACGTCATGTATGTACAATCGAGTATGTAAATGGTTGCCAATTACACAGTTGGGCTTTTGACTGAGTGAAGTTCAAGTTAAATAAAATAAAATAAAATAAAAAATATTTTGAAATAAAATAAAATAAAATAATATTTATTTTCATGGAATTTAAATGTGAACATTTTGGGTGGTCATGGTGAGGTTGGCATGGAAATTTCATTCAGATGCTTTGAGAATTGTTAGCGCTATCTGGTAGTTGTGTGCCGGTCTTTACAGGATCTTGTGTTACCAAATTATGAGACACAGTTTGTTTGTATAAAAATGTATTGGTACTAATTCCAGATTATAACTTTTACAAAGTATCTTTAGTAAATAATTTTACATAGTTTTACATGAATTTAAGGCAACTTTTCCCTGAAATCATGTCCATCACTTTGCGGGTTTTTAACCTTTGAAATCGATTACTCATATTAATTTCGCTGTTTCCAAAAATACGATCAACTTAGGTTCGGATTTTGAAGGAAGCCGTATTTCGAAATTGGCCGTTTCCCCCCGAGACGAGCTGCACAGACAAACATTCTGACTTACGTAGAGGTTTATTATGTAGAGATGTTGAATCATTCATTTCGTGAAGGTAGTTTCATTCAGGAGGAATTGTTTTGAACAAAAATGATTTACGTGAAAAAAAGTGTAAAAAATTGGCAGCAAATATTTTAAGAGGTGATCTAGCCCATGAAAACTGAACAACTTTCCCTAAGGAACATAGGTTACATAATGAAATAAAAATTTTGGTCCTCCCATACAAATTGACATGGTCGGTTGGTAATATTGTATTGGAGGTACAATTTTTTTTCATATTTCGACATATTTTTCTTGGGGAAAGTTGTTCAGTTTCATAGGTTGGTTCACCCCTTAAAATATTTGCAGCTAATATTTTTACACCCTGTATGTTGCAAAAGTTCGGTGTCCCACACGAAAAGAGAGAGGTCACCCTTCGTAGAAATTTTTGTTGGATCAGTCCAAAGTCCAAAACAACCGGCTTGACGTTTTTTCTTTTTGGACAATCAGGTGGTTTATCCTAGAACGTGCCTACTAGGCTGCAAATAATTTCACAAACTGGTAAAATCGACTTTGTGAGTGCCCCACCGAGATTCGAACCCAGAACCTTTGCGTCGCAGGCAGCCGTGATACCACTGCGCCACAATGATATTTAAATATTGAATTAGATGCTGGCATATCAATGGACTTGCTGACAAAATGCACACGAGTTTCGTGTTACGAAATCATAAAAAAAACCGTACAGGAGATAGGCAGACCTTAAAAAAATCTCTTGTTTCTGACGGACAAACGATTAATCTGTCCACCAAATGGGTCACAGGAAAAACTACATGAACGAAACGTACCAAAAAAGTACGTATATATATATAGGGCGACAGCGTCAAGTGTCGGATGGAATTTTTTTTTTAATTTTATAACTGCATAGTCAAACACACGTCCAGTGAGACGCATAAACCGCGAATGTGAGTCTTAAGCCAGTGGCATAAAACGGTACAAAATAAGTTTAAATGTCCTAAAATTTTTGTAATAAAAGATAAAAAAAAATTCACCAGAAAACTGATCTTCAACAAGGCTACTGACATTACCTACTTTGACATAATTTAAGTCCGAAATAAATATGCTCTAATGGACCGTGAACTTGCGGAAATTTTTATTGAAATGTAGTTTTTCGAAATTGGGGTTGGTAGAGCTAGGGCCTGTAGACTCAGAACCTAGGCTCTACTTGAGAGCTCAGAACTTTGGTTCTGATGAGAGAATAAATGCTCCCATCTTGCCGGCGTTTCATATGAAATAGGTGAGATTTCTAGTTTCTGTATCTAGTTCCCAACTCTGCAAAAGGTCGCAGATTCTCAAATTACTTACCTCAATTCGTCAGTCTATTGTTCAACCATTTTATGAGAAGATCATGATAATATCTCAAGCTTAGGAAGGTCAAGTAAGAAAAACTGGATTGTGCTGGCAGTCAGTTTGTCTTAATCTTACAGAGGTCGCTTTGTTCAGAGTTATTTTCCTTTTACAACAGTAAGTTCCGCCAAATGAGGGTAATTTTGTAGGCCTAACGTGCTTACATAAGCTTGGTCATTTAGGTAATTAGGTTCCATAGTCACATGAAACTAGAAGACAGTAAAAGGAGGAAAATGATGAGTAAACATTTGATACGACACTAACGTTTCCTGAAGACGAATTTAGCAAGAAAAGTAGAAGGAAAAAGAGGTCGAGAAAGACTTAGAACTAGAAGAAACTAATTTGGACAGCTAAAAGAGAAACAAAATAGTGTCTCGTATAAATAAGTGGATAGACTACAGAGTTTTAGGTCAAACGCTACGTTGCGCGTTTTGTACGCGTGAGTCCGCATTTTGCACGAATAGTTACTTCATCTGAACCCCTTTAAGTAAAGCAAACAATGCGCGGATCGCTCGCACGTGCTAAACGCGCGATGCAACGTTCGCCCTTATAGATTGGTGTAAAAATATCTCTAGATTTTTCTCCAGCAGCGTAAGCTAAAGAAAATAAAACCTTATTATTGCTTTGATCTTGAAGAAGATTAGTTATTTAAAGCTAAATTACTTTCAAAGGATCAAGTCTTCACAGAATTATAAAATTTAATACTAAGAAATGTAGCTGAAATTTGTAATAACTGTAGCTGATTTTCATTTTATTTTATTATGAATAGGTAAGTAATTTTAAATGAAATCGTTTTTATGTTTCTCTGTCTGCTAAGGACACCGCTAGCTTCTAGCTTATTTACACAGAAAAACAATTAACAGCGGACCAATCGAACATGCAACCACTCGGAGGCAAGTCTTCCCAGAACAACTTTTAAGCCCAGTCTCGCCCCAAAGGCTGGGCTGGTAGTTTGACATACATACATACATAAATCACGCCTCTTTCCCGTTGGGTTAGGCAGAGACAATTTGCTTCCACTTGCTACGATCATGGCATACTTATTTTGCTTCTTCTACATTCATCAGTCTTTTCATGCACGCTCGTCGGTTTAGGGTACTTCTGACCTGACCTTTCTTTAAAACTTCCCCGATTTGATCCAGGTAGGTTCTTCGCGGCCTTGCCCCTTCCAAAATTTCCACTAACTCTCGCCTTATATATCTCTTTCGTTAATCTCCTCTCTCTCGTTTCCGTTTTCGTTTCTATTTTGTTTGAAAAACCATTCAATTATTTCCCATTGAGCCCTCGCTCCCCACCAAGACTTGACTTGGACTGCCTGATGATGTTCTCCCTCCCGATCTGCGTGTACACATCTTGGTGCTGGATTTCAGGCGCGGCCTGCTTCGGCTTCAAAGTTGTGTTCCCCATATTCACAAATTTATTTAACACTGAAAATTACTGACTGAAGACTGAAATTTATTATTGATTTAACACTGACGTTATTACATTCATTTTATTTTTAAATGTTCATTGATGCGCAAATCGGTAAGATTTGGAAAAAAAATAGTTTAAATTTATCTGAGTTCATTCACTCCCGGCACGCGCGCACCCAAATCCAAGCATGGCAGGGTCGCCAAGTAGGGACGGGTTGTAGATGAAAGTAAACGCTCTGACTGCTGATTAACAACTAACTTTTATTAGGAGACATTCGGCTATATATGCGATTACAATTATTAGGCTACGTCTTACATACATACTACACTACACCGTCAGGCGTAATTTTGATGGCTCCGGGGCCAAAAACATAGAGCCAAAAAAAGCTTCAGGGAGGTCAGCTAGTATTTAAAAAAAAACCTATGTACCCCTTTTTTACCATTTCAATATAAATAATGGTACTTTAATACTTACTTCAGGCTCTTCCGCACACATAAAAAATCGAAATGTGTTTGTCCTTTTTCTAGAATGATCCATCCAGTGCCTAAACATTTTAAGCCCAATAAAGTAAAAAAAATACGAGCGAATAAAACTGTCCCGCTGCTGTCAGCACTATTTTATTGAAGGTAAAGTCAACAAGTAGGTATATCTTTAGGTACAATTTTATTGAAAAAAAAGTAAAAAAACGACATAACATGCATCTCTTATTGGGGAATATTAACCGTTTCCATTACGCTGGGCATGCGGATTGGCGAGCGCAGTTTCAGACGTTATACAGGGTGTTAGGAGAAGAAGTTACTTCCTTGCAAAGAATGAACCAGCCCATGAAACTAAACAACTCTCTTTGCCGTGTGATGCCGGCTTAGAATAGCATCACCCCAGATCCTTCCCGCTGGTGTCGTAAGAGGCGACTAAGGGACTCGAGAGTATTGGTGTATTACAGTTTTTAGGCGACAGGCTGACAACCTTTCACTATAGTGATACACATGTTTTCTGAAACAACCTTAGAAAACATTTCTCAAAAATGTCAGACGTGGCGATAGTGGCCGTATTCTTAAGGCCGTTAACGCTCTGCTTACCCCGCAGGGGATAAAGGCGTGATTGATGTATGTATGTATGTACTCTCTCCAAGGAACATAGGTCAAATTATAAAAAAAATACTTTTGGACCTCGCATACAACCTGACTCAGCTGGCTGGTATATTTTCTATGGGTGCCAATTTTTTTTTAATATTTCGATTTCTTTTCATGGGCTGGTTCATCTCTTGAAAGGAAGTTTGTACTTTACACAGCCATTTTTTTACGATAACCGTAGGTGGATGAATATGGGGCGATGCTATTCTAATTTGTGACTACACAGCTAAGCTTTGACCTAAATACATACATACATACATATATCACACCTTTATCCCTTGCGGGGTAGGCAGAGCGTTAACGCCATAAAAATATGGTCACTATCGCCACGTCTGACGAATATTGAGGGCCGATTGAAATAATTCGTGTATCACTATAGTGACAGGTTGTCAGCCTGTCACCTAAAAATGGTAAAACACATGGAACCCTCAAGTCCCTTGGTCGCCTCTTACGGCACCCATGGGAAAGAAACGGGGTGATGCTATTCTAAGCCGGCATCACACGGCATGCCTTGACCTATAGCTTAGACTAATACGACGAACACGTCCACATAAACCCATTTACCTGTCCTGTATGCATATAAACGTACAGGATGTATAAAAACGGATCCCCGGCAGTATCGGCCGCCGGGTCCGCACTTAAACTGATAGGTACTACATTGGTACCCCACCTTACCTACACACGAAAACAAAATCAAGCGGGCACATCGAAGAAAATAAAAAGGCGGGATAGATTTTTCATTTTAGTTTTCAGAGCATAATGTGTGCCAACACTTAAAAATCTTAACTTCATGAAAACGTTATTCATAGATAATAACCGTTGTGATGTTGTATTAGCAGAAAATTTTTCAGTGTAACTATAGTCCGCCGTTTTTTCTGTAAATAAGCTTCAGGATCTGAACTCCAATCAATCTCTACTAGCGTATTTTCGATAGATCTGGGGGCACGGCAGTGCCCCCGCCAAGTCGAGCTAGAAAGCGGCACAGCCGTACCATCCTTTTCTCGAAGCGGTTCAGGCCATTTTCAACACCTCATAACTTTCTTGTGGATAAAACAAAAGACTTGAAACTTCAGGAATCAATCAAAAGCCCTGTAGATACGGTATATTTCAAATTTCGTTCACTTTGAACCAGTGGTTTAGGAATTATAGCTAGTCAAAGTTCTTAATTTTGTCACTGACTCACTCACTGACCGATCATCAAAATTCTAAGGCACTTCTAGCAGACATAGAGACTTCTAATTTGGAATATAATTTGGGTTTAGTGTATAAATCAAGGAAAAACTTAAAAATCTAGCAATTTCGATGCAGTTTTCTAGATAAACCGATAGCATAAATAACTTTGTAATTCCATAGAAATGTACTGTTTACCAAGTTATATTTTGCTGTCGCTCCTAAAATACTTTGTTTTGGTCCAGCAAAATAATCACAGATGTCGCTGTTAGTTTCTAAAACACGCTATCGCTATTTTAATGTCCATCGCGAACAGTTTCCAATATGTATAGCCTATGCTATAACTATACATAAAAGTCAAGGCCTCAGTCTGAATAATGCGCTGATGGATATAGGTTCAGCTGTATTTACATCTGGTCAAGCTTATGTAGCACTATCAAGAGTAACAAGTCTGGGCGGCTTACATTTTATAAACATAGACTTTGGAAATATTAAAGCGCAAGAATCTGCAATTTGTGAATACAATAGACTAAGAAGCATTTACCGTCCAGACTTGACAAAAATCATTACTACAAAGATTACGAGAAAACCACATAAAGATAGAGAGTGGGCTATGAGAAAAACCGTGGCTGAGGCTCAAGAAATAGAGCCGCAAAAGAAAAAAAGGAAGACTACCTACAAAAAGTAATGAGATCCCCTCAAAAACATTAATATATAAAAAATCCCAAGTCTCGCTACTGAGCTGTTCAACCGTAAAAAGGTATGAGATCCATTTGAAACCAAGTCGGCTATCGATTTGTTCATTCCCCACTTAAGAGATCTATCTTAATTAATTACGTAATTAGTTAATAAGCATTATTTTATAGTGACCATATCAATATTTTCAATATATTTTAATGTTTACAATAAATTGAATGACTTGGCAATCGCACTGAATGTATTAATTTTAATATGTTATGTATTACACGTTAACCTTCTGTTCTAGTGCGATGGCAAAGTCATTCAATTTATTGTAAACATTAAAATATATTGAAAATATTGATATGGTCACTATAAAATAATGCTTATTAACTAATTACGTAATTAATTAAGATAGATCTCTTAAGTGGGGAATGAACAAATCGATAGCCGACTTGGTTTCAAATGGATCTCATACCTTTTTACGGTTGAACAGCTCAGTAGCGAGACTTGGGATTTTTTATATATTAATGTTTTTGAGGGGATTACGTCTTCTTCGATTTATGAAATTTTAAATTCTAAGACCCTGTTCTTCATTTAATGTGAAACATTGAGCCATCCAACGACCCTAGTGTTACAATTTGTTTCCGCCTACTACAAGGAGCAGGCTTCTGACATAGACATAGAGCAATCATAGACAGCAATCGGCTACGGCGTGCCACCCGAATCACAGAACCATCTAATAATAAATTAGCATGGTAATAATAATTAAGTTTTCTCCTTACTTTGCTGGTATGTGTAGGACCTACATACTTACGAGGTACAATGGCAGTGAGGAATAAATCTGTGGGAACCGGCACATTTGCTTGGAGGTTAGACGTGGAATGTGTCTTTTGGACCTCGCATACAACCTGACTCAGCTGGCTGGTATATTTTCTATGGGTGCCAATTTTTTTTTTAATATTTCGATTTCTTTTCATGGGCAGGTTCATCTCTTGAAAGGAAGTTTGTACTTTACACAGCCATTTTTTTACGATAACCGTAGGTGGATGAATATGGGGCGATGCTATTCTAATTTGTGACTACACAGCTAAGCTTTGACCTAAATACATACATACATACATATATCACACCTTTATCCCTTGCGGGGTAGGCAGAGCGTTAACGCCATAAAAATATGGTCACTATCGCCACGTCTGACGAATATTGAGGGCCGTTTGAAATAATTCGTGTATCACTATAGTGACAGGTTGTCAGCCTGTCACCTAAAAATGGTAAAACACATGGAACCCTCAAGTCCCTTGGTCGCCTCTTACGGCACCCATGGGAAAGAAACGGGGTGATGCTATTCTAAGCCGGCATCACACGGCATGCCTTGACCTAAATAGCTTAGACTAATACGACGAACACGTCCACATAAACCCATTTACCTGTCCTGTATGCATATAAACGTACAGGATGTATAAAAACGGATCCCCGGCAGTATCGGCCGCCGGGTCCGCACTTAAACTGATAGGTACTACATTGGTACCCCACCTTACCTAACCTACACACGAAAACAAATTCGAGCGGACACATCGAAAAAAAACACAAAAAGGCGAGGTAGACTCTTTTTCATTTTAGTTTTCAGAGCGTAATATGTGCCAACACTTAAAAATCTTTATCTTATCTTATCTTATCTAGCCATCGGGATCCCACTGCTGGGCAAAGGCCTCCCTCCCTTTTTTCCACTGATCTCGATCCTGTGCCTCTTCATGCCAATTTGTAGAAAACCCGTCCAGTTCGTCTCGCCATCTGCGTCTGGGCCGCCCGCGACGACGTCTGTCGGTTCTTGGCTTCCAGTTGGTGGTGGAATAAGCCCATAAATTGTTTGGCATGCGGCAGACATGACCGGCCCAATCCCACTTAAGCTTTGCGGCTGTATGGGCTACATCAGCGATTTGAGTCTTGGAACGCAGTATAGTATTTCTGACTCTGTCTACCAGTTTCAGACCTAGCATACTGCGCTCCATTGCTCGCTGGCAAACTTTGAGTCGGGACTTTTGAGCTTTTGTCAAAGACCATGACTGTGCCCCATAAGTGAGTATCGGAAGAATGCACATGTCCATGATTTTGCGCTTTAGGGATATTGGTAAATCGCCTTTCATGTAGTTTTTCATTGACCAATAGCTCCTCTATTTAGCATAAAATTGTTCTGTGTAATTATAGTGTGCCGTTTATTTCTGTAAAGAATCTGTACTCCAATCAATCTCTACCAGCGTATTTTCGATAGATTACGTCTTCTTCGATTTATGAAATATTAAGTATTGGGGCCATTGTGTAAAAATATAAGCTGCAAATATTTCAAGGGGTGAATCAGCCCATGAGAATGAACAACTTTCCCCAACATAGGTCGAAATATGAGAATTTTTTTTGGACCTACCATACAAATTGACTTAGTCGGAGGGTACATTTTGTATGGGAGGTCCAAAATTTTTTTTCATAGTTCGACTTATGATCATTGGGGAAAGTTGTTCAGTTTCATGGGCTGGTTCATCCTTTAAAATATTTGCATCATTTTATTTTACACCCTGTATATCCTCTAAGATCCTCTTCTTCTTTTTATGTGGAACATTGAGTCATCCAATGACCTTAGAGTCACAATTTTTTTCCGCCTGCTACAAGGAGCAGGCTTCTGTAATGATTGTGTGACGGCCGCCATGAGTAATCATATATAGCAATCGGCCACGACGTGCTACCCGAATCACAGAACCATCTGATAATAATTGAGAGGCACTGAAAAACAGCGCAGACAAAATTACGGTTTTTTCTGCACAAGTTGAACATCCTCCTTTTGCCTTTTTCTGTTTATTTTTTTTATATATTATTTAAATTGTTCAATGTGAAGTTGTAAAAGGCAATAAATGTTGTTTTAAATTAATTTGATTTAATTAACATCTTAATAAGAATTGAGTGTTCTCCTAACCTTCGACCAATATAAGTAGTTATGGACATGCCTTGCACATATAAAAAGGTCTTTAAAAATGTGCCAAGACACAACTACATATAAACACGCGCACACAGCTACACACGCTCTAATCATGTGAATATACGATCATAGACAGAGACAGGGAGACGTCCTTGCACTGTAGTGCGAACGTGATAGCAATATGTCAGTGACTTTCGCTCTTTATGTTCGCGCCCTTTTATAGCAACTCGCTTCAATCGCGCACTTCGCGCCAGCTTGCGCGTTTCGTATGCAAATCCATCCAGCGGTCGCATACGAAAAGCGCAACCTAGCATGAAGCGTGTGATTTAACCGCGTTGCTGTAAAACCATCCTTCGAACTCTAAAAATAAAAGTAATAATTTTATAAGATAAGTATTTATATGTATTTTATAACTCTTTAACTAATAAGTAATTCCTGATGCTTTATTTATGTTTGTTGAATTGTTGACACACTTTAACAAAGCACAAGACGACGTTCTGATGAAAGTTTTGCGAATTGTAGACGACGTGTCGCACGTGTTTCTTGTAGCCGGCGCGAAGACCGACTGAGCGAGGTGTTCAAGGTTGCACACACTTGCACTTACTTGGAGCGGATCAAATCACTTGCTCGCTACGTCCCGTCCATATCTACCTATATTGGTCGAAGCTCCTAACTTTGCTGGTATGTGTAGGTACCTACACACCTACGAGGTACATTGGCAGTGTGGAATGAATCTGTGGGAACCGGCACATTTGCTTGGAGGTTAGACGTGGAATGTGGTCCGAGATTCTCCACAGCCAGGAATCTCTTTGAAAATAGTACTGACCGCTAAAATAACATGACTCCCTGACCGCTTTTGGGGAAATATTTGATTCAAATTCAAGGTCATGCCTTTTATTATGATAGGGCAATATATTCTAGTTAGATTATTCCAGGAAATTGCTAAATGGAACTCTTATATTGAAACTAAATTGCCTTAGCTTGAAATTTATGCTCTCAGTCAAATTATTATTGTATCCTCAAATCAAGAGTCATGGATACTAATCCGATAAACCGGTGTCAGAGTTTGCAGCTATACGTGATATTATTGTGAAACGATAACAGCCGCCCTCTACGTAATCAATTCAACCAATCAATCAAATTGAGACCAATCAGGCATGGCCGAATAAATGCCGTAATCCTAAAATAAAACAATATAAGATGTAGATGTAGAATATAGATGTGCGTGCAAGAACAGACGAAAATATATTCGATCGTCTTGAATAGCTAAAGAGTTCAAGTTCAATAAAATGGTTCAAAGGAATCGACTATGAATAAAATAATACGCAAATTCAGATCTATTCCCGCGGATTGAAATAGGCCTTTCAAAAGATGTCTATTGCGCGAATAATATTAGGAATACTACAGTGCAGATTTAGATTTTTTTTTGGTATTACACGCATTTAAATACTAAGAGGCAAGGAGAGTGTACAAAAATAAAGATTGAAAATAAATCCACAATACAAAATCGACATTAGTAATGTTACTTACAGATGAAACCTCCAATATATTGGTCCAACATTTAAATTTGTTTGAACCCTGAACCAAAAAGAGGCAGCCAAGACTGATTCGGGAACAAGAATGAAATAAACAAGAAAGAAAATGAAAATAAAAGTTTGAAATCACATAATCAAATTAAAAGTACACACAAATAGTGCTGTAGAACTAAATGCTTCAGATATAGTAGTATGTGACTTGTATTTGCCATATACTGAATAATTAGAAACAATAAAATCTGACCTGAGAGCGACGTCAAAATATCCTAATCCATATCAAGTTGAAGAGGAATTATTTACGTCAATTCAAATAAAAATGCTTGTCTAGATTTTGAAGTAGACTCTTAAAATTTCTCAGTGTTTAAATAATTAGTTTTCAAGTGAAAATGAGTATGTGCAAGAAACAAATAAAAGTGCTAATATAAAAAGATATAAAAGTGACAATAAACATTTTGACTTAAATATAGAATACAAAATTACAGCAGAAATTTATAAAAAAACTGAATTTAAAGGATGATGAGTAAAAGTGATTTTACAAGGTGAGGACAAGACTTTATAAAATAACATAACAAAAATATGAAATGATTAATTAAAATTAGTGAACTTAAAATCCTTGGAAAAGATGTCATAAATTCAAAAGTTTCAGTAATAACACTAATGTGCATTAAAAAGTGAACAGTGATATAATAATATTAAACCTTATCAACTTCAATTGATTCACTCTGGACAGATTTGTGTGTAAGTTACACTTATTTTCATTTATACATACACATATCATGCCTTTATCCCTGGCGGGGCAGGCAGAGCGTCGACGACCGCAAAATTTATAAGATCAAAATAAGTGTGAAGGCGCTTCGTCCTTAGAACATGCATCGCTCAGTTTTGAAAATGACTTCAACTTGAAAGCCTGTGAATTTGAAAAGTGATTTCAAAATGACTATACTCTTGAAAATGACGCTTAATTTTAATAGTGACTTTATGTTTGGCTAAATACTTTTGAAACGTGACACTATGTATCAAACGTGATTTCAAAATGGACGAAAACGGTGCCATTGGCTTTTCAAAAGTGACGTTCAGTAAAGTGACTCTCCTCGTTTAAAAAAAAATACTTCAAGGTAACTCCAAAATGAATGTAGGGGCAGCTAGAGGGAGCCTAGCCCCCACTGCCGTCGAGATGCCAGTTCTTGAAAGTGAAAAGTGACTTTAACCTTGTAACTTTCTGTTCAAAAGTGACTCTAAAAAGAACGTGGGTAGAGCTCGCGGGGGCTCAGCCCCTAAAGTCGCCAAAATGACGACACTTTCTTAGACAAAGAAGTGACTTAATATTTTGCGCATACTTTCGAAAATTACTCTACCTTTTAAAAGTGACTCAAAACTGAACGTGGGTGCAGCTCGCGGGGGCTCAGCCCCCAAACCAAAATGACACTTCCTTAGAGAAAGAAGTGACTTAAATTTTTGTGCAGACTTTTTAAAAGTGACTCCATTTCAAAAGTGACTCCAAAATGAACGTGGGGGCAGCTCGGGGGGGCCCAGCCCCTACTGTCGCCGTGGTGCCAGTTCCTGAGAGTGAGATGGATGCTCTACTCCTGGGCCGTACTGCGGTGAGGACATTTGATCAGTACATGAAAAATGTATGTATATGTTTACTAACTATTAACTTATGTTTATCTGGTAGTATTTAATAGAACAATTTTAAAGTATATTTATATTTTGTGACTCTGTCTTAAGAGCATAACGGCGGCGTAAAATCTTCCCATATTTTGCCTTTTAAAATTGTTCTTATTCAAAAAAATTGCATTAAATTGTGGTATTTGATTGTATCTATGTTTTACAGAGATGTATTTTTAGAATTTTGCTCTGGGACGATTATGGAAACATGTAATTGGGACTAGTTGAGTCATTTGAATAAAGTTTGTTATTGTTCTTATTTTTTTTTTATGTTGTTGTAGTAGTTACTTTGTGTCTATAAATTTTGATGTGTGTAAAATATGTGTGGTGTGGTCATTGGTTGTGTTGCATGTTATAACTTATTGACATATTTTATACTGAAGATTTCAAGTTTAGAAGATATTAGGTAAGTAAGAATTCGCATTCAGTAAGCAACTTGCTAATTCTACTAACGTAGGAAAAATTTCTGTTTCATGTACTGATCGTAACTGTTAGTTTGCACATAATGTTTCTTGTGTGTTTGCACATAATGTTATTTATGTACCTACCAAGCCAAGAACGTTTTCTCTTACTTAGTAAAGCTAGAAAGTTGTATACTTATTTATGTTACTTTCAAATGTAACAATTGACTAATCCTGATCTAGTTTCAAATTAGGAAATTAAAATCTTCGATATAGAATGATTTGGGTCTATCGTTACCTTAGACACACTAGTTCATTTCAAAGTCTCCTAAAGTTTCCCAGTGCTATACTTCTATTGCAAGGATTTCGTAGTCAAATTATTCTTGTTAATCTTTGTAGGCGCGTTTTCATTCCATTCATTGCCAATTCATTCATTTTGTATTAAGACATTTTTCTTATTAAAGTTATTATTTTTATTTAGTTTGAAAGATCTTTTGAGATGTTATACGACTGACATGTTTTCGCCCAATAAAAAGTAGCCTGCATTTATACTGTCATGATAATTCTTCAAACAGTTAGCATGAAGACAATGAAGAGGTTAAAAACATACATAGGTAAGTAAATTTATAGATTAACCATTACAACTTTGAATTGGGGCATTATGCGTTTAGGTTGACGACATTTTTAGGATTAAGGACATTATGCGTCGGGAGGGATTATAACGATAAGTAACCTACTTTTGCACATGTTTCAAATGAATTTTGGTGGCTGTTGCCTGCCGTGTAAGAGAAGCTTTGACAAAGGAAATATTATAAAAAGGCTCTTCGTTATTTTATGCCAGCAAACTTTGCATGTATTTTATTTGAACCTTCCGGCACTTTATTAGATTATGAGGGTTCTACGATCAAACTTAGTTATGTAAGTAAATACCAGAGATGCGACCTAAGTAACAAAAAACCCGATTCATTACAGAAAAACGATATTAAAATAATCGGTGGCATTAGAATGAGTGGACGATTGCGGGGGAGACCTTTGCCCAGCAGTGGGATCAAGTGGGCTAACAAAAAAAAACTAGAGGTAAGATTATTATAATACCGCCAAACGCAATTTATAGCTTGGGCAGAAAGAGTAGAAATTTAATAAAATAGTTAAAAACAAAAAAAATATATATGAAAAATTGTTGCCACAGTTGAGCGTTATCTGTCAGATTTGACAGATCGCGAAGAAAGTGGCGCCTTCATTTTTTATCTACTCTTCATGGTCAAGCTGAAAGCGATAGATACCGTGATACCAATGGTTTTCAATGACTATTTCGGGGTAAGTATTCGTATATAAACATACAAGCACGTAATTTTCTCCGCATTTCAAAACAGTCAGCCTTGAAAACATGGACATTACGACAGGGTCTTAATTAATCGATCTATCCGATTATCCGGGTATTGGCTGGAGATCGACCAGGTGGAACCCGTCTGTCACCTGTCAAATCAACCAGACAGATCGAATGGCTAGATCATGTCGAATCAATGAGATCGGATAGTCTGAGCCGAAACCAGGGTAATCAAATTGTAATCGAGATTTAGAAGCTGATGAGATTAGGATATCTAGTGATTGTGGAAATATTATGTTGCGTGTGGAGCTACTGAATTATTTTTGATAGGTAGGCATTTTGATTGATGATCTGTTACGAAGATTTCATTGGGTCGTTGGACGACTCAGTATCCCACACGAAAGAAAGAAGTGACACAGGAATTCTCAAGAGTATGAATGAGAGCTCTGTTTATTATCTTTTTCCTTTGGCCCCGGTTGCTGCCTATGGTTACTTAGACGGCCGCGGTCTTTACACAACTATGTCAGAGGCCTGCTATAAGCTACGCGTTTGAGAAACTCTGACTACAGAGGTTCAGTGTTTGTTTATAATAGTATCTCGTGGGCACACTTAACTGCTAATTTAAAACTTGTTGCCGTATGCCATATCAAAACTGTATGCCGTGTGATGCCGGCTTAGAATAGCTCTACCCCATTTCTACCCCTGGCCGTAAATGGCCGAAAGATGAATCACGGGAATGGGCGTTTCCTGTATCTTGCAGTGCGC